>CM024688.1:16121011-17321011 GCA_014182735.1 Corymbia maculata | reverse complement strand
AAAAACCTAGACGAATGCAAGAGGACTGTTTCATTCCAGTACCTCAAGTATGATCTAGTATACTTTGGTCTATCAAGCATTTTAGCATTACTTTAATCCTTGAAGCACTGTTAGCGTTCCATCTTTGGTCCTCTTAATTGAGCTAACTCTGCATATCAGTCAGCAAAAGTAGGTAACCAACAAGGTGCGGCGAGAAAATGGTGAAGTTCACAAAGCATGGACAGAAATGAAATCACGCAAAAGTTAAACGAGCCAAATTTCATTAACACTTCTTTCATGATTCAAAGAAATGACATGATTGGAGGATTTCTAAATGAAGGACCATGGCCGATCCATGAAGAACGGGCGACCCGAGGCTTCTAAGTCTTAGAATGTGTTTGGCAGCCATTATAAAATTCAAGATAGGAAATTTTATCCTACTTAGTGTTTATTATCCCATAGGAAAGGTAGAATAAATGTGGATAGGAAATCTACTATCTATAATAGGAAAGTTAATTTTCAAATAACAAGCTTCTTAAATTAATAAAATTAAAATTATATCTCAATATAAACTATACAAATTCTAGGATAAGAAATTCAAACAAAAAAATTAGTTTTTTTAATTTAACCTTATTTTTATTTATACATTCGAATTTAATTATATGTTATAATATCTTTTTAACATATAAATATAATTATATAATTATATTTATGACATATTTTAGGTATTTTAGATTTGAGGTATATTAGTACAATTTACTATTAAATATAAAAATTTATTAGAGAATGATGGAAGAGGAAGAAAGAAATAAAAAGGAAAATAATTAAAGAAAGAGAGAGAGAAAAAGGCAAATAAAAGTAAAGTAGGCATAAGTATCGCGAGAGGTATTTACCATATTCATTTATGAACTTTCATGTTTATTTTTGCAAATATGTCATTATATTAAATAGCATACATGATATAATGTACATGCCAATGTATATAAATACACGATATAATGTAAATATATCCAACTTTAAACTTGCAGTTTATCAAACAATGGATAGAATATGAAGAAATTTAGGGATTTTTTATCTTATCTTATCTAATCTTATCCTGTTTAAAAATTCAGATAACAAAACGTAGGCTTAGAGTTTTCTCTTGTACTCTAGAATACTTTAGAATGGGCATTATTGTAAATGTACGTTCTTATTTTACATGCAATTAATTGGTAAATTAGGAGATGCAATCTCCACCATTAGATCAAGAAAAGATTTGCAGCTATAATTGAGCATGAATTTGTATATAAATGGGACTCCTTGCTCATTTGCATCATCTCACAATTAATATAATTTCCAAAACTTCTTTTTACAATTACTTTCTGATCCTATCGACTTAGGAAAAAATTTCAAAAGCTGCATGGATAAAATAACGCTAAATTGATAGACCCATGACACTTTTTGTCCTTTATGTTAACTCCAAACTTTATGTTAACTCCAACTCAAGATAATCAAGTGGAAATAAACTTTAAAAGTGGAAAATGTCAAACACCTCTAGCCAACTCAAGAGGCTCAAGTAGAAATAAACTGATACAAAAAACCCTTGAGTACTGAAAAAAAAAAAAAGTCCTCCTTTACCATTTATAACACTAGGACCACCTTGACAAGCATTGATAGCTAATGTGTTCAGAATTGTAAGAGAACATTTCAATGCAAAAGCTTGTGCAAGATTAGGTACCACCAAAAACAGAATATTATAATCTGCTTGCATTTACCAACCCAAAGAACTTGCATGCGCACTTGCTCAAACTCAATTTTCAGTTGTTTTCAAATCAACGTTACTAATGAGTTGTACGTGAAATACTAAAGATAATAAAGATATTGTCATTTGAAGAAAAGATCCGTCCACCTAAGTGAGCAACATTTGTTTTGCTTCTCTGTTGCAAAGTACCTTGACGATTTTTGTTGTTTATGTATATTAGTAGTGTGGTAAGAGTAATCTGAAAAGCCAAAAACCCATATTAGTTCTATCCAAGATATGACTGAGCTAATCTTTCAGGCTGGGCTAGGCCACAGGTTTGAGATGATGAAACCCAATTGAGCCCAAATAGCCTCAATAATTTTTTTTTTTTTGTCAAAAATCGGGATGATTGGGTATAAAATTGAACCATGTTTTGAAATAAACCCTATTTTTCCTTGTCTCAAAATAAGGTCTACCTTGTTTCTATTGCAATCTGTTTTGCAACTATCTGATACCTTATATGACTTTAAATTTTACATTAATTCACAAGAAAACAATAATGTGATCCTCTTAATTTTTATTGAAACATAAAGCACATGTACATAAGTACATGAAATTTTTTACTAAATGAAAAACTAAGGATCCACAAGGCTAATTATTATAAACAAACATTATAAGATAAAGCAAAAATCCTAGCATTGCATAAACATTAACAACAAACCAATTTTTTTAATAGGGTAAAAACTGGTTAGAAAACCAGTTTAGTTCTAAGTAGGTTTTCGCTTGGAACCGGTTACCAAACATGTTTTTCGAATGGTTGGGTTTGGTTTTTGTATAAACCCAATCCGGTTGCACACCCCTAGAAAACCTCAATATTTGTTATAAAAAATATAAAAATAATAACATTAATGGCACTATGAAACCATAGTCTGTCAAACTTGCACTTCACCTCTTTGTATCCTCACTTCAAAATCCTAATGTTCACGTGAACCAGGGCATACAATTAATAAGATAACTCCCTCAATAAGCAATCATTCGAAAAAATAGAGCCAACTTAAGCATCCAGTCGAGAACAGTAATGCTTAGTAGGTACTTTTGACACAAAACATGATAATAAACTAAAAATGATTCAGCTAGTTTTCTCCACAAAAAACCGACAGAAATCCACAGCAAAAGACATAAGCTGAACAATTCAAAGCAAATAAATGGGAATGTGCTTTGTCAGATGCATCATCCTCTTCGTCGTTGAATGGCAATAATGACAAGCAGCCTATTAGACTAGCAAGGACAATCTTCAGCTTGCTCCTATCTTTAGCAAAAAGTAGATGCTTATAAAGTATGTCCTCATAGTTAAAAATACAAAACAAAAAAAAGGTATGTCCTCATAGTTTTGCAGAATCTGCCAATAAACGCGAAACTTTTAGCAGCCCACGAAAAAATTTCAGGTGAAAAGGAAAACAAATTATTGAGATGTACCAAATATTCTTACGGATATTAACAATAAATAAGCCTGTTGTGGGTTTCTATAATTTATTGCGAAACCAATATATCATTGTAAAACATCTTACTGAAATATTTTGCAACGTAATTTCCATGTGAAGTATAGTGACAAAAAAGCTTCAAAAATAATTAGCACTGAAGATCTATATATATACGATTCAACGATTATCAAACCCCCGAGTTCATAAGAGGGATTTAAAAAAAAAAATCCCCCTCAGCATACTTTATTAGTGAAAATATTGACAGGAATGTCCATTTTTCCGAGAAGAAATTTCCTTCTCCTTGTAAAAAATGGCAATCTCGTCTTCATCCCCATTTATAGAAGTTATTATTATTTCTAAATGATCTTTTTAATTATTTTTCTCGTTTATTTATTTATTCGTGTAAATCCTTGGTTCGCATTTGTCCTCAACCCAGCCATGCGTGGATGGCAAATTTAGGCCCATTATGAGCTTGGCCCATTTATTATAATAATTTACATTTATGGGTTTGATTATTTTGCGAAAAATGAATAATTAGAAGATATTTTCTTGAAAGTGATCCATTATATCATTAAAAATAATTAGTTGATAAAAAGATGTTGCCATTACAAACAACAATTTATGTTGAAACATTTTATGAACGATAATAATAATTTTCCATTTATTCATCTTCATGATACAAGCGATTTTTTTGGAAAAAAATATTTTTAGAATCATTAATTCTTCGCAAAGCAAATGAAACATTAGGCTCGGTTTCTTTCACCAAAAATGTGGTGTTTTTGAAAAATATTTTCTAGAAGTCATTTTTTGGAAAATGGCAATATTTTTCAATATTCAACTAAAACCTAAAATTGAAGTGAAAAATATTTTCCACTGTTCATTATCTAATTTAATTTTCCTCCCTATACTTCTTTTGATCATTTTTTATTTTTATTTTTATTTTATTTTTTGGTTCTTTTTACTTTTTATTTCTTATTTAAAATATTCAAATTATTAATTAGTTTTTAATTTAATTTAATTTTGTTTCATTTTCTTTTCTCCTCAGTCAATCACTAGATGGCAAGCACCATTGATCGCACCTCACCGCCATGTAGCGAGGTCGAGCCTCGCGGCCTCTAGCATCGTCGATTTGCGAGGTGTGGGCCTCACCGCCTAACAACGTTCGGACACTGCCAATCTACAGGCCCAAGCCTCATCGTCCCCTAGTGATCTCAAGCTCACTAGTGGCTAACAACTAGTCGAAGAAGAAGCGGCAAAAAAGAAAGAAAAAGAAAAAAAAAAAAAATAATCTAAAAATAAAAATAAATGGAAAAGGTATATGGTCAAAGATAATGAGGTGAAAAAAGATATGGAAAATGTTTTCCTCTTTCTCAAAAGTAGAAAATATTTTTTCCTATTTTAAAAGCTTTTTTTTTATTGATGAAAAATGTCTTTCCTAACTAGTTCATTTTTCATGAGATGATCAAAAAATTCAAAAAACATTTTTCCAAAAGTTATTTTCTATTTCAATGGAGTCTTAATCAATCACCTATTTTCAATTGACGAGTCATAATTTTTCCCAAGTTTTTTTTGCATTGATTTTTCTTACCTACCAAATAAAGAATGTTAAGATTGACCACTTTTATACACTTTCAGCTCAATGGACACATAACCCTTGAAGTGACCTTGCTTTTTAACTTTTGACTTTTGCAAATGTTGCCAAATTCATATATTGACTTCTATCTGACACAAAATACTTAAAGATTTTCAAAATGTTCAAGTATCTTTCACCACCCAAAAAAAAAAAAAAAAAAAAAAATGACATCTAGGTTCGTAGTGTAAACAGAACCAACAATGTCTTCTCATAATAACTAGATTAGACGATTTTCTAGATCACTCTTAATATAAGAATATCAGAAGATTTAGGCCTAAACTAATATCATGAATGCCCCACAAAGAGTTGAAGACTGACGGATAAGTGCATGCAAAACTTACTAACATGATACAGCAGGGAAAAACCTAACCGAATGCAAGAGGACTATTTCATTCCGGTACCTCAAGCATCATCTAGTATACTTTGGTCTGTCAAGCATTTTAGCATTACTTCCAATCCTTGAAGCACCGTTAGTGTTCCATCTTTGGTCCTCTTAATTGAGCTAACTTTGCGTATCAGTCAGCAAAAGTGGATAACCAACGAAGTGCGGCAAGAAAATGGTAAAGTTCACTATGCATGGACACAAATGAAATCACGCAAAAGTTAGACGAGCCAAATTTCATTAACACTTCTGTCATGGCCCAGAGATATGACATAACTGGACGATTTCTGAATGAAGGATCATGGCCGATCATGAAGAACGGGCGAATCTCGAGGCTTCTAAGAATTTTTTTTTTTTGGTCACACTCAAAGGCTTTCTAAGTTAACGATGTTAAAATAGGCAAATTAATTGGTATAGAATATTTTAGAGATACCCTTTAACATCTTGGCTAAATTATCCAAGACCATATTTAATGATCTTTTCCCTTTTGTTTACGCTACTCATCTTCATATTCAAGAAGGTCCTATAACATCAGATAAGTGGCTTATATTTTCTACAAGGATGTTGATTAGATACCCAAGTAAAGCATTTGGAGGTATATCTTACTTCTACAAACTGGAGATTGAATGAGTTTGATAATTTGATTACGCTAAATTACTTTAAAACCTTTACGATATATTTTCTCTTTTATTTTTAAAAATATTTTTGTAGGCAATCTAGATTGATTTTAGTTCAAATCACTAACATGCAAGAGGGCAATCATGCAGGTGCCATTTTTTGTGATTTCTTGTTAGTTGAGTTTGACATCATGTTGGGTTGCTTGCTGTCCCCTCGGTTTATCATTATAATTACGTAAAAATTTTGGTTGGGATGGTGTAGTGGAATTTGAGACAGGGAAGGAGGTTCATTTGAGTTTTCTTGTGTAATCTAGAATACTTTGGGGTGGACATTATTGTAAATATATATTCTTATAACAAATGCAATTAGTTGGTAGATTGGAAGATGTGATATCTACCTTTAGATTGAGAAAAAGAGATCTACGGACATGTTTGAGCCTGTATATATATGTGTGTATATATAGAGTGATATAAAGATATATATATATGGGTTTCCTCCCTTATTTGTATCATCTCACAAATAATATAATTTTCAGAGCTTCTCTTTACAATTTCTTTCCAATCCTAACTGATTTAAGAAAAAATTCCAAAGGATGTACGGCTAAAATAACGCTAAATCTATCAACCATGCCACTTTGTCCTCTTTACAAATGCCTTAAACAAACCCACATGTTAAATCCAACTCAAGGGCGCTCAAGAAGAAATAAATTTCAAAAGAGGAAAATGTTTAACACCTCAATTTCTTGGAGGTGATAAGTAGATCCCAATTTCACCATCTAAGCAAAAAACGCTTCAATACCGCAAAAATGAAAATCTATTTCCTCCTTTACTATCTATAACACTAGGTGGATTCTAGCCATTCCATTACGTATACCCAATTTGTACACACCCATATTAACCAATTCATTTTTATGAATCGCGTCAATTCTACTCTTCCTTTTATTTATCATTATTCTGCATGTATACAATCTACATTGACGAATTCGTTAGGTCGAATAATTGACGAATATGCAAGCATACGTTTCATGCTTGTTTGAGTAATAGCAATGAGATTCCCCAATATCATACTAAGAATAGCTAGGATTTTCAGAAGAAGATGTCATTTGTTTGACGAGAAATAAAAAGGAATATCGAAAATTCGAATAAGCATCATAGGCAATATGCTCAAAATTGTAAGATATTTCAATACGAAAGCTCGTGCAAAAACATATTATTAAAAATTGCTTGCATCCAAATAAAAGAAATGAAAAATCAAAGGCCAGGTAAAAGATATTTACCAACTGGAAAAGACATCTGCCGACCGAAAAAACTTGTGTGCACATCTAGTTCAGTCCAATGCAATAATCTCTTTTTGCAGTTTTTTTTAACTAATGTTATATAGATGTTTGGAACAAAGATAACTCTAATGAGTTGCATGTGAAACACTCAAGAGAAAGAGACATTGTCATTTGATGAAAAATGCACGTACCTACATGAGGAACGTTTGATTTGCTTCTCGCTCGGAGATTTTTCATTCAAGATTATTATTTGGACCGTTCATACATATTAGTAGTGGGGTAAGAGTAATCCTGAAAAACCAAAAGGCCCGTACCAATATGATTGGGCCTAGTATGGTTATTATTATTTAGGCTGGTTTGGGCCACAGGCCTGGGACGATGAAGCCCAATTGATCCAAACCCACCTTAATAAATTTTTTTTCGAAAACCTCAATAATCGATTAAAATAATACAAAAATAATAACATTAATGGAAGCTATGCAACCTCTTTCAGACTTCCACTTCATATCCTCACTTCAAAATCCTAATGTCCATGTGAACCGGGGGCATACAATTAATAAGATAACTCCCTCAATAAGCAAGCTTCAGAAAAAGATAGCGCCAACTTAAGCATCCATTCATAGACCAGTAGCTACTTTTAACCCAGAAGATGACAGCAAACTCAAAATGATTTCAGCTAGCTTTTCTCCACCCAAAACCAATAGACATCCACAGTGGGAGACAATTGGGAAATACTTTTTTCAGATGCATCATCCTCTTGGTCGTTGCATGGCAATAATGACAAGCTGCACATTAGACTAGCAACTGGGAGATAGTGCAAAACTGACGAGGCCAATAGATAATGCTTTTGCGCACGTAGGAGGACCAATTTACCATCAGTTCAAGATCAGGACGCACCCCTAAATCAAATTCAAGGGGTTTTTTTATGGTTATTGGAGAGAACAATATATAGTCAAAATGCGTTGTACTGAAATATTTTGCAATGCAATTCCTAGACAAAGTATTATAACAAAAAAGCTTTAAAAAAAATGTAGCTCACGTCAAAAAAAAAAAAAAAAAAAAACTCTTTCACATCCAAGGGATTTAAAAAAAATATATATCCCCTTAGGGTACTTTAGAAGTAAGAATCATTAACCAGAATGTCCATTTTCTGAGGAGAAATTTCGTTCTCCTTGTGAAAAATGGCAATCTCATCTTTATCTCCTTTTATAGAAGTTATTATTATTTCTAGGTGATCTTTTTATTAATTATTCTCTCGGATTTATTTATTCGGGTAAAGCCTTGGTTCGCATTTGTCCTCAAACCGGCCATGCTTGAATAGCAAAATTTGGCCCATGATGAGCTTGGCCCGATTATTAGAATAATTTACATTTAAGGTTCTAATTATTTCGCAAAAAAATGAATGATTGAAAGATATTTTTCTCAAAATAATTGGTTATATCATTTAAATAATTAGTCGATAAAAAAATGTTGCCATTGCAAATGACAGTTTATGTTTGAATATTTACATAGATAATAATAATATTTTTCGTTTATTCATTTTTGTAAGTGTCACAAACGATTATCTTTAAAATTTTTATTTTCTGTGAAATAAACGAAACATTAATCAATTATTTATTTTTGAATGACGAGTCACGAATTTTTTCAAGTTAGTTTCACATTGTTTGTTTTTCCCTACCAGATGAAAAATTTTCAGATTGATCGCTTTTTATACACTTTGGGCCGATGGGGACGTGCCCTTTGATGTGCTTGCTTTTTAACTTTTGGCTTTTGCAAATGTTGCCGAATTCACACGCGGACGTCCACCTAACTCAACACATTTGAAGATTTTCGAAACGTTAAGTCTCTTCGTCATGTATAATCATATGTGATTCTCTATAAATCTGAAATTCACTTAAAAATCTCAGAGGGAAAAATTAAAAAATAAAAAGTACGCGGGGGGATCAAAAGAAGTGAGAAGGAAGTATATGCCCATGATGACGCATGATCACGCCGGCGAAAATTTAGAAAAATAAAATTCTTTAGTACACTTTTAGCCCAATGGAGATATAATCTTGGACGTGACCTTCAATGTGGGTGCTTATTAACGTTTGACTTTTGCAAATGTTGTCACATGCATACATCAATTTCTATTTAATTCAAAATACTTAAATATTTTTTAAATGCTCGAGTCCCTTCGACACATATAATCACACATAATCTTTATAAATCTTGAAATTCACTTTAAAATCTCGAGGGAAAAATAAAATAATAAAAATGGCATGCTGAGATCGGGAGAAGTGAGAAGGAAGTATATGCCCAAATTGACTCATCATTCAATCGATTACGTAAAGTCCGCAGAAAATTGGGATAAATTAATTAATATCTTTCTTTCGGGTTCACAATTTTGACCACAAAAGGAATTAATAAATAATAGAAAAGTTTATTCCTTCCAAGAAACTCTTGCGCGATGTCATCATCTTTCAACGCACTCCGACCGTTTTCCCTTCACAAGCGAGTTCATTTGACTTTGTCCCGTGAATGACACCGATGATCCAAATCCACGAGGTTTATCCTCAGACCACGCTATATCGGACGTGGCAATTCCATCGATCCGTCGCCTCGTCGCCCCCACCCATTCAACCCCGATCCAAGAATCGTCAGCCCCCTCTCTGTGTCGTTTCGCACGAGCATCCATTTCCACCAAACAGGCGCTTGTGGCCGTGACGAAAGCCCACACCCGCCTACCGAGAAGGCGAGAACTGCCGAATCGCTCCCTACCCACGACGAGATTCGTCGTACCCACGTCTTGTTCCGGGCCGAGGACGCGAAAGTTCTCGCCTTTTCCGATCGCCGGAGCTGTTTAGGAGATGGTGGGTGGTGGCGGGAGTGTCTTCTGGGGTGCCAGAGGGAGTGGGTTCAAAGGGATTGTGGTGATTTTTGCTTGGGTCTCGATTCAGGAGAGGCATCTGAGGAGCTACGTGGAGCTGTATTCCTCTCTCGGGTGGAATTCCCTCGTTTGTCATGCCGGGTTCTTGAACGCGTGAGTAGATTTCTTCTGCTTCAAGTGTAATTTGTCAGTTTCGTGCTTTCCTTCTTTTCTTGTGTGGAAGGGTGGAGACATATGTTGATTGTGTGATTCTGGCTTGAGCTGGGCTTGATGGTTGGTTTGTGCAATTATGTGAACCTTGTGCTTCATATTCGACGATTTTTAAAGTAGATGAGGGTTGTTCGCTTTTATTTTATTTTATTTTATTTTAAGATTGCTATTATTTGCTATGTATGAGGATGTAACGCTTTGTGGTCTCATGTGTCATGTCTGGAGACTTGATGTGAAATTTGGATGGGGCAAGTATTTGGATCAATTGAAACTGGAGTCTAGGTTGATGGCCTAACCAAATGTGGCGCTGTTCTTAGGTTTTCTTAAGAGGTGCAAAACTGTCTTACGGCACATAAATGAGACAAAAATGGTTATTGGCTTTTGGATTAGGCATCACGCAGAAAGGATAGAGTTTTGGTTGAAAGTAATCTGCCCTATAGCTTTCCATTAATCTGTCTATCATCCATGTGATGCTCAAGTTTCTTTTGATGGTTTCAGTTGAAGAGAGTATGACATGCACACAAGTATCACGAATTAATCATCTAGGTATAATCGTGAATGAGGTGAAGTTCTAGAAAGGGGGATTCAGATTTTGAAAGAGATTCATTTCAGGGGTAAAAGTTGGCAGTCAAATAACCACTTCTGATCAGAACACCATACTCATGCTGTTTGCTAAAGTAACTCTACTTTTGAAATAGTTTCGATTTGTTTAATTGCACTATTCTTCCATCTGAGAAACTTTTGGAGAAGCTGACATGGTGTGTCATGGAAATATGACATGCTTCAATTTTCCATTGTTTCTTTTGGCAGAGTGATCCAATTCAAACTATATCATAAGTAACTATGATCTAATTTGAAATTTTTAAAGTACTGTGACCTAATTGTAAGTAATGCAAGAGTTGAATGACCATGGAAGTAATTTACCTCAAGATACTCTTACCACCAAAAGATGTAAACAAGGATGTCTTCCTTCTACATGATTAACTGGTGGATTGTATCATTAGGACCAAAGCGTTAGGTAATTGGTATATCTCATTGGCCACCGTTCTCATTCTACATGGTATGTTAGCTATATTTAAATTCTGAAAAAGTGGATAAGGATGGAGAAGGAAGTCTGATAACCTTGTAGATGTTGCTTTTTTGCTGAAGATTGGGAGGCTCAAAAGTAGTCATGTGAAGGACCCTATTTGGCGATAGTATTGCTGCTTTTGTGCATTTGTACGGAGTATATCTGCTTGCACTTGAAATACATGTTGATGCCGATTATGTATACTTATCAATTAGCACACATATTTGAATATAGATGCATTACTCATACCTCCCGAAGAAGGCAAATGGTGAAATATGTTATCATGAGAGCAACAAATTTCCAGCTTAACAACATATGGCATGGTCCAAAGTCAGATATTTAGCCTTTTAAACTTTCTTGAAGTGAGTTGTAATTTCTACTGGTTGTTAGATCTTTAATAGCAAAAGCTATGTTCAATGAAGTAGTGACTCCTCATCTTATGTATCTGCTGTACAAAACTGGGATACTTGGTTGTTGGAATTGCAGAACAATATTCAGTTGAAAGAAAATGGTTTGTAATTTTCTCCTGCGCTTTCAGTTCCCATGTGGGAGAGTTTCCCTATTTCTGCATTATACAAAGCTTAAATCATAAGAGTTTTTTACAGGTTTGCTTCCGAGAAGGCAATGTCAATGGCATTTTTTGTTCTCAATGAGCTTCTCGAGGTTAGTTTTCATCATGCTGCAACAATTTGTGGCTGAGCTGTATACTGTACAAATTTTTATGCTGATCCTATCTCAGTCTTTTGTATCTGTTGTGATTTAATGTTATATATAGAAATTAGGGCTTGCTATGGTAGGATTCTCTTCCTTGAGTGTATCACTATTTTGTTTATGTGTAGCTTTACTCCTATGTTTAAAAAGTCTAAGATGACAGTAAAGTGATGGTACTTGGTCTTTGTGGAAATGCAGGAGCTACAAATTAGGCCATGTCCTGTAGTCTTTGCAGCTTTTTCTGCAGGTTCAAAGGCCTGCATGAGCAAGGTTTTTCAGGTACTCTAGCACTTGTCTGTCTGGATCTAGTACTTATAAATTTATAGTGTTCACTAATGTGTTTAGTTTCATGTTTCAATAAGATAATCTAAATACATGCTGTTTTTGCAGATCATCGAGAGACCGTGTCAGAGTCAGCTGAAGTGGGTATGCATAAGCTCCCTTTATTCTGATTGAGGCTTTCAAACTTTGAATACGTTCCCCCTTTTCATGTCCATCTCATTTGATATCATGTCATTATTTTGTATGATGTATATGTAGTTCTGAAAGTTATTTTCTTCCGTGAAGGACAAATATGGATTGGTGAGAAACTGTGTTTCTGGGCACATATTTGATTCCGGTCCAGTAGATTTTACCAGTGATTTTGGTTCTCGGTTTACTCTGCCTTCCACCATCCTAAAAAGGCCTGTACCAGCAAAAGTTGTCTCTTGGATAGTCAAAGGTGTTTCCTCTGGTCTAGATGCTCTGTATCTTACCAGGTTTGAAGCCCAGCGTGCTGAGTATTGGCAAAACTTGCATTCTTCAGTTGTAAGTCGAATTGCTCAATGAGATCTGTTTTGCTTTTCTAGACTGGTTTCTGAAATACATTTTTCTCACTGGTAGTGCATTGGAGCTCCATATCTCATTTTATGCTCAGAAGATGACAGCCTTGCTCCTTATCAAACAATCCTCACCTTTGCAGAGGATTTACAAAGTTCCGGTGCAGATGTTAGCCTTGTGAAGCTGCCTGGCTCCACTCATAATGGTTTGTTACAAAACTGTCTTCCCTCAATATGTTACATTATCATTAATAGTTGATCTTGTTTTGTTCATGGAAAATAGTTCATTGCTCGAGATTTGGTGGTGGGTTATACTCCGTATTGCTATGTTTATGCTTGAGAAAATTCCTGCTCTTGCATTGGGAACTTGTGTTGCATGGTAGGAGGGTAAAAGGGCTGGGCCATTTTATGTAAAGAAAGTGAATTTAACCGAACTTTGTGGTGTGGACTTAGGAGTTTTCCTACTAAGCCCATGACCTGACTTGCACATATAAGTGGATAGAATTGATAAAAATGGTTTTTTAAAAGGTTTGACTCATTGCTCTTATTCTTTTTTCCCTTAGTTTGGGTCCCTCTCTTCTTATATATAGAAAGGCAAGCAAGAGAGGTGGAAAAAAGCCAGCCAACCCTAGGAGTGGCTGAAACCTGAAAGAACAACATAACCTGCAGATATATTTTTTAAACACCTTTTCTTGTGCTTTGCTCGGTTGCTGAATAACATTCAGATAAATTTCTTCTATTTATCTGTCAAAGCTTTAAAGCCAAAAGGCATGGCCAGAGTCAATCTATAAGCTTGAAAATGGGAAGTGCATCTTTAAAGAGAGAAATAAGAAACTTAGAATTTTGAAAAGTTTTATCTGATATAGGTGAGAAGAGCAAGATGAGTAATTTTGGATGTCAGGTTTTGTGTGTTGATATTTTGCTTGTTTTTTGTTATCGTTGGGAGAGAGGCAAATTTTTAAGTTCTCCTGGAGTAGACGGTTATGGTACTCTTGGGTTAAACACAACCATCAATCTTGTTCTTTGTATGGTATTATTTATTCAATGGTAATGATTGGTCCTGGAGTACATAAGCATTTACTACTAAATCAATCCTTGCTCGAGAGAGGAGAAATGTAGGTGACCTACTGCTTTGATGTGGGAAATTGCTTACCGTTGACTTTACTTGAAAAGGACAAGTTGGTAGGTGTCTATAAAAGCAAAAACTTAAATGACAATTGAGAACCAGAAATTAGTGGCATTGCTTGAAGGGGCTTTTAAGTCCCACTCTAGTAAGCCACATTCTAATTTCCTGCGAAAATCAAAATTCTGAAAATTTGGGTAGACTATGAACGTTAATGTTTATATGCTTTTTGTCAGAATATCTAAATAATAAATCATGTATTCATTTAACAACTTAAGCTTTTAAACAGTTGGCAGAGGTCTACAAAGTCTCACATGGTATCAGAGTTGGAGGTTCTGAGTTCAAATATTTCTGGCTCCATTTGCCTCTCCAATTAAATTTCCACACTTGTTATCAGGGCAAAAGACCAGACTATATTTAAATAAGAAATCATGCCTTCATCTAATAACTTTTAAGTTTTATAATAGTTGGCTGTGTTCCACGAAATCTCACACTTTTGATAGTTTTAGGTGTTCATTGTATTTGTAGAACTTACACATTTAGCATCGAAATGAAAATCCAAAAGTCAAAATCCAAAAGATAAAAGATAAATGAAACACCCATATAGTGTTTTAGGCCTTCCGTTTTCTTGTGCCTCTATGCTTGCAGAGCCAAAACTGAATTGAGAACTGAAATACGAACCTTATAAAAAGAGGACCAAAGTATCATTTGATTGGGTTGGCTAAATTTTTAGTTTAGCTAGGTTTCCTCCCCTCTTGCATTGTGCAAATAATATCACCATAATGGCATATATTTACCTTCTTTTCTATATTGAAGTTGCCTAATTTAAGACCCTTCTGGCCGCTGTGAAAGAATTGTCACGGTATTCTCCTGAATAAAAGAGAGAATGAAAATGCATTTATCTGGAGAAAGTTTCTTCTTTGTGTGAATTTTCTCAGGATTTTGTTTCCTGTTCTCAAATTCACTTCTCTATAGTCATGTTGAGTAATTTGCTCATTTTATTGAAAATATTGTGAATGATGCCATTTTTTTGTTGGCCTGATTCTAATAATGTGACAGTTCTTTAGATATTTGTTCACCTAATGCGTTTCCAAGCACAGTTTCTGCTTTCCCTACTAACATGGAACTGAAAAGCTCCTTTGAAATCACTCTTCTTGCATTTGCACCCTGCACTTGGTGCTATATTGACGAATGAGAGATGAAATTACAGAACCTGATAAAAAATAAGTTCCTTGCAATATAGTATCTTGAGCACTGTCTATTTGGAAGTATTTTTAGATCTAAAACATGAATTCCATCATAATGTTCCTACTTGGGCTCGATATCTAACAGTCCCATCTCATTCTCATGTATATATAGATGTGTCTATATCTATACATGTAAATACATCAATGAAACCATAGATACATACAGACATAAATGCCTACCATGTAAATAGATACATATGCATCATGCATTGATACATCCCTTTCCTAGATAGCGGAATATGCTCATTCACAATGCACCCCTGATGGCTGAACATTCATTCATGTAACAGAGAGTACATATCAGGATGTTGATACAACCACTGTGGCCCTTAAGACTGCCGCATTCTTTTATCTGGCTCCTGCCAATTGATCCAAGGAAGCCTACTATGTTTTCATGACGAGGGAGATTTTACTTCGCCTCTAGCATATAGACCTTCTAAATTCTCGTCTCTGGCTTTTCAGGTCATTATAAGCATTATCCAATGCAATATCGTGCTGCCATAGCCAGTCTGTTCGCAAAGGCAGGTTCCATATTTTCCCAACGAATCCAGCAACTCGAGGCAGAGAGAACTAGAATGGGAGGCAAGTGCGACGAGATCTCGAAGTTGATATGTGACCTCCAAAATGCCGCAGTGAACTCCAATCAGAGCCTAAGAAGGGTTGCCACAGGACCCAGTGACCATTTCTTCCTGCCGAGTTCAGTGAACGACAGTTACACAGCTTCTGGGCCCTCCGACAATGAGCAAAAAGAGTCCTCAAATCTTGCACAGAATGCCCCAGGGATCAGTGCGCACAGCATATTGGGCCAGGTGCTGTTCGACATGTGTGTACCCAAGAACGTGGAGGGTTGGGACATTAAGTTTTCTGGTTCTTTGAACGGACAACCATATGCTTGTGCTCGGAGGCTGTCACCATCTCATGATATCAAATCCATACGCAGGTCAAGATTGTAATGTAAGGTACAGTTAGGGGCCTCGGGAACTTTTGCTGAAAATTTTGCATGACTTTGCTGGAGATTCTGTGAGACAACTGGCGAGATGATCCGCAATAGAAAGCTCGGTGCAACATCTCGTGAAACCGGAGGTATTGTGGATATGAAGGCTGATGCTTGGTTTTTCTCTGGCATTTAAGTGTACAGAAAAGCATAGAGAATGGATCTTACATGAACAAGTCCAATCCCCGTAAGAATGATAGTGTTCCTCATTGACTATATAAGGTGCGTGTTATAGATGATTCTCATGACTAGCAACGGGTTTGGGATCACTGCTGATGGTTTGAAGGAGATTCATCTGCACTAGTGTAGATAGAGATGTACAGAGGTGTCAGATACACGTATAAATAACTGTTTTCTTGCGACCAAGTATGGCTACAAAATATGACTTTTCGAGTTATCGAGTGTGTATCGGCTGTATAGAGGTGTCGATTCATGTGTAAATGACTACTTCTCGTGACCAAGTATGCCTATGAAATTCAGTTTTTCGAGTCATCGAGCACGTATATCAACCATACAAATTTCAGGTCTGTACTAATTCTCGAGTTTGGTGATGTGATTGTCTCTTCGATTAGCAGTTTGGTTCTTCTTAATTGCTCCCATCCCTTTCACCTGCTTCAGGCTGAGCCAGAAATTCATCTATATGCGTCTGCAATTATTTATTTATTACTTTTCTTCCTTGCTTAAACTTATGTCTCGGCAACTTACAATTCCTTGCTTGAAGTTTTCATATGTACATGCTGAGACGTCAAATTCATATATATGCTTTTTATAATATTTCGAAATATAAATAACACTTTATAATTTGGTGGGAAAATATTTTTTTTCATCTTTACTGAAGTAAAGAAAAAGTCCTTGAAGACCCTGATTTTATTTATTTGTTCATCATATGGTGCTTATGTACATGAAATCTAGTTTCCGGACCAAACCAAGATAGCTAAACTATAAATTGATTCTCCACCGGAGATTCCGAACCCAGGAGTTTCCATAGATCCTGGAGGATCAGTTCCTTGGTTCAAGGATAGGTTCCTCAGGGATATGATGACTGTCTGATCCGATGAGAAAATTTTTACTACTGGTCGTAAATTTTACAAGTGTTTGTGTGATTCGACATCCTTGTATATGAATTACGATGTATGCATGTGATCATAACCAACTATGATCAAGGATCGTTTCTCTCGGTGGATCATAAAAGGGCCCGACCCTCGCACTCGATGACAAAGAAAACTGTGTGTTTCTTCAATTCATCAGGAATGTTACCTATTCTTTTCCTCATCTTTTTGGCCTTTTCAAAGCTTGTCTTAAGATTGTAAAGCCAGATTTTGCGCAGCATGTTTCCCCACCTGCTGCTCCCTATAAATGGAAAAGCTTGTCTCCGTGCCAGGTCCATCGAGGTACTAATAAGGCGGCATCTGATCATCTGTTTGCTACTTTAACAAGAAAAATGCAAGAGGGCCTCTAGAACACTTTTAAAGTACCTAAATTGGCTACCTTTATTATATGAGAAGGAGAAAGTGTGGGGTTCGAATCCCCACCTTCTCAAAGAGAGTTGGGATGGGAACAATTTAATATCAAGTATAGATTTCAACTCCCACGTCATGCAAAAAGGCAAAGCGAAAGTCTAAAAGTGAAAATTAAAGTAGAAGTAAAATAAGACCGACAAAAAAAAAGCATAATTGACAAAATCCTATAATTTTCAAGATATTGACCTTTCTCGTGATATCAATGTTATGTTTAGTCGATATTTGAAAATTGCATTTTCTATAATTAATGTAAATCCCATGCACTTTTTTTTTTTTAACTCCACCACATTTGGGAGGAAGGAATTGAAAGTTTGACCTTTTAAGGTGTACATTATAACCATTCAAATTTCAAAGATTTAGTCCTTATAAAATTGATGTTCGTCAACTGTCAACCTTGTCTTCAAATTTTGGAGATTTCTCACATCGATGTGGTTGTACTTTAATTGTCTGTATTGTTTTTGTAGATGAATATAGCCACATTCTATAAATATTTGATTGCACATGGAAAATCAAATGGATACTGTGTATTCGTTTTGCAAAGAATTAATGATTTAAAAATACATTTTTTTCTAAAAATGATTAATTGTATTGCTTACAAAATTAAATGAGCAAAAAATATTTCCATTGTCTATGGCAATATTTAGACAAAAATTATTGTCACTAATAAAAATATTTAAAAAAAAATTATTTTATACAATATAAATAATCATTTTTAAGAAAATGATCTTCAAACTACTTATTTTTTTCAAAATAAATAGAGCATAAAAGCCCTAGACCATTACAGTTGCCATGACAGTCACCATCAACAATGGTGACCATTACCATAATGGTCACCCTACCCACATCAATCACGGTGGCAATAGTCGCTCTTTTGCTAGGACCACCTTCGTCGAATTTTTTATATTTTATTATAGTTTTGTTATACAATCCAAGGGGAATAAACTTATTGTGTCCTTAGATCTGTTAAAATTAAAAATTCGACTTATCCCTGCTTGACAGGTGCAGGACGCATCATCAAACAACTCATATGCCGATTTTTATTTTGTCTGAACCTTAATCCCAGTGACAGTACGTGTCCAAAAAAGCTCCTTTCAGAGAATTATTAGGAGCAAGAACTTCCTTTGTCCCATCATGGATATTTTTCTAGCCAGATCATCCTGTCGGTCGATTGAGGACTCGAAAGGGTTTGTTTTTACCAATTGAGGACTGAAGGCTTTAAAAAAGCGCACGTCATATATCTAATTCACCGTGGGTGGAATTCAAGCGTCAAAAATCACAAGTGGCAAATGGCTAAAATATTCCATGTTGGAGTCATGCCAGATTTCCAATACTTGAATTCTACAGTGTACTTGAGACCTGATTGATACTTATTTTAAAACCCTAAATTCTCAATTGACCAACAATCATAACCTTGAACCTATTTCTGCACTTATCCCGACATTTATCCTCTTAACACTCATCACCCTTAGACAATCAGCATAAGTTTTTACATATAATTAGCTATACAATAAAATGCTGAAGTAGATTCACCTAACAATCTATAGTTTACCAACTATTTAACTTTATTCTTTATTCTCTCTCCTATCTTGCTACTTTAACAGATTTCGCAATTTTACATTGATACAAAAATATTGAATCAGTTGTATTTATTACACTGTGAGGTGGCAAAGTTATTATTATTATTTTGATTGGTTCTATTATATTCTTATTTTAACTATTAGAGTTTTGTCTTATCTTCTTGTAGAGTGTAAGAGTCGAAGTCACATTTGAAATTAAATCATTCACACCTCTAATCTCTTTTGAGGAGATGGGAATTCTAACTCCCTTCTCCTCTTTCCCATGAAAAAGGATGACCACTAGAGCACACTCCAGTGATTAGACATATTATTAACTATGTTGTATTCGTTGGAAATATCTAAAACTCTTTATATTAAAGTGATTGATTCCTAATTTGGTACAGTCTTACTTAGAATCAGAGGGACAAGTTTCCAATTTCCGAAACCAAGGGACTAGAGGTGCCTTGACCCGAACTGATCCCTAGGTAGTCCTATGGAACCGGTACCAAGCAATCATGCTAGACTTTTCTTAGAAAAGACTTCTATTCAAGGTACGTGTCTCTATATTGGATGGCAAATCTCCGTCACCTCGCTCTTCCATTTTGTTTGGTGTGCCTCAAGCCTCATGGACAAAGATAAGTCATACAAGCGAATCTGTTATGGCCTCTTGTGCTATGTGGATGGATGGATTTGTGCATAAGAAGTTTACATAATCGCCACTGCAGACGAAAACGCAACATCCATGAGACTCGTCTCCTCTTAAGAATCCGAGAAATCGGAGAAATCCAAGAAATGCAGACAGGGAAAGCCCGTCAAGCTTTGCAGAGGAACGGAGAACGAAAAGGACCCAAGAAGAAAGGAGAGAGTTTGCAAGGGGAGAAAGATAGGGCATAAAGGGTCGATAAGAAGAGACTGCAAAAAGCAATCAATTTGGCCATTGGAAGATTCCAGGAGAAGAGGTGTCCACGTAAGGAGCTGCTCAGCTGTTAAATCGCAAAGCGAAAGAGAGTCAAGGCAGAGAGGAGAGGAATTAGAGTGAGAAGGCTCGCGTGTGAGAAGCATAAGGAGGCATGGAGGACATACAGTAACAATCAATTAGGTGTACATTTAAGTCTAATAATAATAATAATAATAATAATAATAATAATAATAATAATAATAATAATAATAATAATAATAATAATAATAATAATAATAATAATAATAATAATAATAATAATAATAATAATAATAATAATAATAATAATAATAATAATAATAATAATAATAATAATAATAATAATAATAATAATAATAATAATAATAATAATAATAATAATAATAATAATAATAATAATAATAATAATAATAATAATAATAATAATAATAATGGGATTGTCCAATCCGGTCAATCCAATTCCTATCCAAACTGGGAATTAAACTAGCACCTTCGGGAACTATCCAGAACCGGTCGATTCGGTCCAATTCAAGCAGCTCCCAGTTCAATTGGTCTATCTTACTCACCCCTATTTTAAATTCCTCTTCTTTAAATTCATGACATTGCTTTGTTTGCAGGTTGATTTGTATTTTGCTATTCTATGTAATCAATTCTTGAGACGAGACAAGATAAGAGCATGGCACAACAACAATGTAAATTTATCTTAAGATAATTGAAAATCCCAGTAAAACGAACACAACTTACATGTTTTGGCCCATTTTCATTAAACAATAAGCTGTCGATATGTTAAAAATTCCAATGGTAGAATGAGATGACATGAATATACCACATTTTAAAAATACTATAGCAAGTTTGATAACCCTGTTACTATTTAAATTTTGGCAAGTTATATAGCACATCTCCAATAGAAGTAAGTGAGGCCCCCATCATGCCTAGAGATCATTAATTAAGAAAGGTCAAGTTCATGTATCCTTTTCTAACTCTGACCCTAGACTCAAGTGGTTATCCATATGAGAGGATTGCTTGCGGGAGTCCCCTTAATGGGGAGCCCTCTCAAGCTACATTCCTTATTATAATGTGCTAGTGCACGCACGCTTCACATCCCTTGTTGGTAAGTGAATCTTTTTCTTTCCCATCAACCAGAGAATATGGAATGTGACATTGTAGGGTTTTCCCTGAGGGTGAATCTCTCGTCTGTTTCTTTTCTCTTGACCATTTTAAGAACGTGCTCATGTTCGATGAAATCTCTTTACAACGAAAAGATTCAAATGATAAAATTTGGTGCTTCTAGGGTCCCTAAGCAAAAAACCCTATCCCTTTTTAGCTGTAATTTTACTGAATTGGCGTAATTTATCAAAAATCATCCCGAGATGGATCGCACATTTAGGTAATAATTTAACTTTTTTACTTGTAGTACTAGTAACTTGTTGCACTTTTATCTGGTAGTTTGGCTATAGAGTTCAGAACATGAAAATACAAATACTAACCATTGGCGTACTAATACACCTCAAATTGTAAGTGATGGTACTTATGCTTAGTGATTGTCCCCAATAATTGTAAGTTCCGTGTGAATCCTTGTAAATGACAAGTTAATACCTATCTTTTGCATTTACTATGTTAGTACATTCCAATATGAAGTCACGCATTCATTAGATAGCTCAAGCATTTTGAACAATTGACGGTGTCATGAATTTAAAACTTTTCAAGTCTCTATTTCCTCCTAAATTGCATATTTTTCACACTTTAGGATTAGGCCATAATCCAGTCTATAAATAAGGAGAAGTGTTTGTGACGTCCTGAAATTCGAGCCCTCTGAGGGAGGATTAAATGTTAATTTTGCCAGTGCATTGTTGGTTGATCTCACTCGGAACTGATCACTCCTGAGATACTGACCTTGAGGGGAAAGGCTAATGAGGACAAAATTCGTGTGACTAAAGAACTTGACCTGGGAAAACAACTCGACCATGAGACTTGCGTAAGGACGATCCTGTAGTCAGGCAGGCCGATTTCAGGGACGACTAGAAGTCGATTCGCGGACAGAAATAATGGGATGACGGGTGATTCCGTCTACTGTTATCGAACCCGTGAATGGCCCTATGTCGATCCTTAATAATCGTGTACTTAGAAATAAGAATCGATCATTCGCAATTTCATGTAGTCAAGGACGTCCATGTGTCGAGAAGTCTTGAACGTGAATTGGCACGAATCGGTTACGCGTGAATCCTCGAAACCGCCTGTCAGTTTGAGTAGTACCAAAATGGCATTCGGGCGAAATTGACAAGGCATGAGAATCCAATATTGGACTTCGAATTTTCGGGAACGTCCGGGACGGACTTTTGGACGATGCTTCGTAGTCAGTCGACAGTGTCGGATGAGCCGAGTAATTGGAAAAAGGGACCTTCGGACCGAGGAAATGAGCCTACGAGGACGTGGGCGGGGCAAGATCAGTGTGGGCCTCATGCCCAAGGTGGGACAGCCGCCATGGAAGGCTCGAGGCAAGCAAGTGAGCCCGTTGGGCCAAACCGACCATTTACCCTCCTGAGCCCGTTGTCTAACGTTGAGCCGTTTCAAGCCCAATAAATTCCCGAGCCCATTCCTATTCATTTTCTGGCCCGTTTCCTAGGCCCGCATTTCATTTTTAGCCCAAGGACAGATTGGGAAATGTGCAAGGTGGAAATGACCGAAATGACCAAAATGCCCTTGGATATTTTGAAGAAAAGTCAAAAGGAAGAGAGAGAAGATGATGTCATTTGGTTGGGGGTTGAAGCAAGCCATTTAATGGCATTAATGAGGCTTGAAGACCAGCTCTCTCTCTCTCTCTCTCTCTCTCTCTCTCTCCTTCATCTTCTCCAAAAATCGCAGCCCTTCTTCCTCTTGCTTCTCCTTGCATTTCTGCGTTTCGGTTTCGACCTCTTGCCGAAATTGGAGTTGTTCGTTACCTTCCCGGTGGAATATCTGGGCGTGCCACCCACCGTTGCGCTCAGGAGAGAGAATCCGTACGGATGGCATCGGACGTTCGTCCATCGGAGCTGCCTTCCGATCCGTACGGCGGCCGGAAGTCGGCTGTTGCCGGACTGCCTACTGTAGCGTCGCCCCTGCGCAGCTCCACCTTTTGCTCCGTTTCTCTCCATTTTCGACCAAACCACCACCACACCAGCCACCCACAACTCCCCCTCGACCCCCTGGAGCCTCCGGTCACCGGTCACCGGCCACCAGCTCGCCGGAGCTCCGGCCAAGCCGTTTTGCTCCGATCGGCCGGTTCTCCTCCCGTACGCCGGGTTTTTCGAAGTTCTTGAGGGAACCAGAGTTTGTTGCTATTGTTTCTGCCCTGGGACCGCCTTGGATCGCTGTGGTGGAGGTCCCCGGGTGTCGGGTTCGTCGCCGCCGCCGCGCCCGTGTCGCCGACCCGCTTAACGGGTGAGTTTAGCCCCTAATCCTTATTTAGTGCCTAAACTTGCTTAGGGTTGGGTTAATTAGTGTTAATGCTGGTTTAGGAGGGTTAATTAAGTTGTATTAGCCCTAAGATAGGTGGTTAGATAGGGGATTAAGATTAGCTTAGCTTAATCTTGCTTAATTATGCTTAAATGTTGATTATGTGTGGTTTATGTATTAATTAAGCATGTTTAGCTTAATTGATTGATTAATTGTGTTTAATCAATGTTTTGTTTAATTTATGAATTTAATTTATTATTAATTGAATTTCGGAAATTATTTTTCATGGATTACTGTTCACGACACTGTTCATGGCACTGTTCATCCGAAAGTGAAATTGTGCATAATTTCATGTGCCTTGATCATATGAAGTGAATTGGATGTGGCATTGCATATCGTGTGATTTTCACAAAAAGGGGAAAAATGATTTGTCCGAGGGACACCGGAAATGGACTGCCTTTATGAGAAAGAAAGTGATTTGTCCAATGGACACTGGAAATTGACCGCTTTTATGAGAAAGGTGGGGAAAATGGTTTGTCCGAGGGACATCGGAAATGGATTGCTTTTGTGAGAAATGATTTGAGGTTTCATATGCAAGCATGTGTGCATTGACTAATGCTCAAATATAATAAGTGGGTTGTGATGGTATGCTTGCATGATCACTAAGTTGAACCCGCTTTATCAGAGATTATGGAAAGGGAGGGCACGGAAGGGCACAGTTGCGCCTCTACGGAGGAAGGGCGCCGTAGTGTCGTTGCGCCTCGGAGGGCACGGAAGGGCATGGTTGCGCCTCTGCGGAGGAAGGGCGCCGTAGCGCCGTGGCGCCTCGGAGGGTATGGAAGGGCATGGTTGCGCCTCTACGGAGGAAGGGCGCCGTAGCGCCGTGGCGCCTCGGAGGGTATGGAAGGGCATGGTTGCGTCTCTGCGGAGGAAGGGCGCCGTAGCAATAGCACGGAAGGGCACGGTTACGCCTCTGCAGAGGAAGGGTGCCGTAGCGCCGTTGCACCTCGGCCAAGTTGTAGCCCTGTGGGGTAATAATAATCGGAACACGTGTAAATGCGAGAGTGCATGAGAAAACATGGCATCATTAGTTCCGATTATGCATGAGGTGATCATATCATTTAAGGCACACACGCATAAATTGATAACGTGCAGGGTGTGGCAATGGCCAAGTGAGATCGCTTGTGACGCGACTCGCATGTGATTGATGAACTGCATCATCTAACGGCCATGTGTATTGCGTGTATTGTGCTGACCGGGGCTTAGGGGAAGAACTCGCTGAGATTTTATCTCAACCCGTCGTGGTTAACATTTTTCAGGTCTTTAGAATGGTGCACCCGCTGTGGAGAATCCTGCCCCCTGTTTCTCCAGTGATCGACCTGACGGAGTCGAGTCCGATGGGTCCGAGTGACCATGGTGTTGAACCCAATGGTTCATTCTGTATAGCTGGATTAGCCTAGTTTCTTTTTGGCCTAGCTTAGAGGATGGATCGGCCCCTTTTGTCGGGCTTGTAATTCGGAAGACGATCCTCCGTTGGTTAATCTAATAAATTGTATAAATGAGTAGTCAAGGTTTCTGCTGTTCATCCATCTATCTCTGATTGCTTGCATGATTGTTTGTTGGACTGGGGATGGTTCGTCTTCCGCTTGCGCATAACGAAAGATTAAAACGAATGGTCGTCGACGAGTCTTGGGACGTTGCTTTCAATCGACCAAGAGAAGGGGTTGTCGCGTGCTCGGGGTTCGGGGCGTGACAGTGTTAGAATATTTAAAGATTAAACTACATTTTTACTCAATAATTTAAGCTTTTAAATTAATTAACAGTTATCTCATAATATTTCACATAGTAATTTCCTTTGAAATCCCGTAAAGCCGAATACCCTTGCTTCTTAACTTTAGATAAAAGATTGTAAACGACCTAAATCTGTTGTAATTTCTTTTCTAGTATCTTTACAAATTAACTTCAATGATGGTAACATTCCTTTAAGGTCCTTAAACTTAAGGGCTTTATCAATGATAATTATCCCAACACGTTGTAATTTTCCTAAATCGAGACTACCATTAACAACTTATATAGGTGTAACTAATTAATTTTTCAAGATCATCCGATAGTCAAAACTAATTCTCTTGTAATTTAACAACTCATATTGAATTGGGACTACCTTGTTTCTATCATACCATAGAACTTCCCTAAGGAAACAAGACTCGACTCTTCCATATGGAAAGGGCTCATCTAATCCTTCTTTTTTCAGGGTTGATATCATGAAAAATCCTAAATCGGTACATCAATAAGAAATTCACTGCAAATTAATGTTTTGACCATGAAAAACCCTAAATCAGTACATTTATAATAATTTTACCTTCATTAGTTTACATCAAATTTTATTGTCAAATTGCTAAGTTAGAAAATATACGATAGTTAGAATTTTATTCTCCATTTGTCACAAGCATGCTGGTTTGCGGTTTTTCGTTGTATTAATTAAATTTAATAGAAAGTAATTGGGGGTAATTTGTCACAAATATACTAGTATAAAGTAAATTTATTACAAATATATTAATTTTAAGTTTCGATTATAAAATAGTTAGTTTATAATAAATTTATCATATCTTTATATCATCTTAATTTGTTCGTAATCACGTTTTGATACTAAAAGAGTTCCTCTCTCCTAATGAAAACATCAGATCCATCACTCTCAAAATTCTCTTCCCATTTCCCTTATCTCTACCGTTTCTCTTTAACCCCCTCTTGAACTTAGAAAATTTACAT
Organism: Corymbia maculata; assembly: GCA_014182735.1. Lineage (NCBI taxonomy): Eukaryota > Viridiplantae > Streptophyta > Magnoliopsida > Myrtales > Myrtaceae > Corymbia > Corymbia maculata. Next base: position 17,294,670 of record CM024688.1, on the reverse strand, counting down.
GTTCCAAAATAGATTATCTCTATGAGATCATTTATCTCACATATGATAATAAGATTTCGGAAATTCAGCTACCCATGATGAATTTCTATACTGCTTTTGCTAAATCATCTTTATTCTCCCTCCTTAGATCCATCAGATACTTGATTAAACATACCTCTTGCACAAAATTAATTAGTATGTTCAATACTCCCGATTTGACTAACATCTCATACCATACAGGTTACTGAGTAAGAAGAGTTTCATTTTTTTTATCCCCCATAGAAATTGGGTTCTTTTTTGTGATTAATTTATTTGTCATTGGCAACTCGAGAGACAACTTTTTTTCAAATTTTGGCTCCAAATCAAGGCCTTCGGAGTACGGATAGTTTGTAGGCAGGACCCACTTCTTGGTGTGATGAGTAGTTTGATGGCAATTACTAATATTATTTCTTGAAAAAGCAGAGCCGGACGGTCCTCCACTCTCTCCTCAGTTCTTACATTCTTGCCTGTCGCTGTCCCTGTCCGGGCGAGGTGGTCCACGGCGGCCTCCGACGCTCTTCACAACGTCGTGATCGCCCCACCAGGGAGGAGTCTTCCATGGCGATTCGTCGAGACGAGAAGCCGCGGCCTCTCCCGCCTCCTCCCAAGGTCGTCGACGTCTGTGTTTCTATCTTGGCGTTTTTGCAGTTTCTTGTTTTACCGACGCTCTTGTTTGGGTTCAGCGAGGAACGTTGCTGAAGAGGAAGGAGAAGCTGCTCTCCAGAAGGCCACTGGGTCTTCAAGGAACTTCCTGTAAGCAGGTGAGGAACAGGGACACCCTCCGTTTCTTCAGTCCTACAGTCACTCATTTTCTTGCTGACGTTTTGCTGAGGTTCAGCAAGGAACGTCGCTGAAGAGGAAGGAGAAGCTGCTCTGTGGAAAGCCACTGGGCCTTCAGGGAACTTCCAATAAGCAGGTGAGAAGCACGGGCACCCTCTGTTTCTTCAGTCCTTCTCTCTCCCTATCTATGTTAGTGATTTGTCCCGTCCCTGCACTCCTGTTGAAGTTTCGATCTCTAGAATGTGATTTCACTGGCGTGCCTGAACGAGAAGTCAGGAAAAACAGGATGGGTGAGAGTGAGTGAGTGAGTGAATTTAGGAAGAAACAGAAGGTGTCCATGTTTGCAAGATCCATATTTCAAGATGGGTTTTCTGTCCAAACATAAACATGTCGACTTCAAATACCCTCTCTCTCTCTCTCTCTTAAATGACTGATTTGGCGTTACACGTTTCCTTATTGTTGATCAGGTAATCTGTTGTGGTTTGGCTAAGCTGGAAAGGTTAGTTGAGTACATTGCAATGGCTGTGACGCCTATCTTAACTTGTTGCACATTTAAATTCTCTTGTGACAAAGGGCAGAAAAAATCTGATTCTTTAATGATCAAATCTGAAAATTTTCCATTTCAGTCCAAAGAGAGAGAGACCTGCGGATGGCGGATATGGTACTGATTCTGCAAATGATGCCATGGAGCGAGCAAAAAGAGTTCAGTCAACTCTATCGCCAGAGTATCCAGCCATGGTTAAGCATATGCTACCCTCACATGTTACTGGTGGATTTTGGCTGGTGAGTCTCATGCTAAATTCCAGCACAGTTCAAGTCGCCTGAAAAAGCAAAAGCTTGAAGCGTTCAATGACCCAACAATTCTTGTTGACAGGGTCTTCCGAAGAAATTCTGTGACTCACACATGCCACAGCAAGATGTAACTATTACTTTAGAAGATGAAAGTGGTGAACGATATGAAACCAAGTACCTTTGGGCAAAGGCGGGCCTGAGTGGTGGCTGGAGAGGGTTTTCCCTTGCTCACAATTTGCAGGAGGGCGATGCATTGGTCTTCCAATTAGTCAAGCCAACCCGTTTTAAGGTGATAATATGTAGAGCATTCTCAATTATGAATAAGATCAGTTTCTTCACTACTCCAGAATGCATTCGGTTCCTGTTAATTCTCATTGCAAGGGGAGATGTTTACATAAAGAATTTGACATTCCATATGTTGATGGGAGGTCTTTAGTTTCCATTTTTCTGTAGGTTTTCAAGAAAATGGATTTCTGTTTCAGTGTTCTGTTCTCCTAGACAAACAAACAACAGATGCTGGGACCGCAAACCGGCTTTGAAGGAAAGTTCATATTAGAGGAGGTGAAAAGAAGTGGAGTTTTCGATGGCACAGACAGGCGCTTAAGTCTGGTTAAATTGGTTTCACTAAAAAGTGAAAGATCAGGAAAACTTCTGTGCTAAGGTCACATACAGATGCATCATAACATCATTAGTCATTTTATTAAGAAAGACTCTGAAGGTTTGAATAGTTTCTTGAAAGGGACACCGAAGGATTCTCGGAGAGATTGATTTGTTCTGCTAGTGATGTATTTGGTATGTAAGATGCTCACGAGCATCCCTCTGGGCGATGATCAGCATCAATTAGTTCATTAACTAGTCCATGTAAGCTGCTTGACGATCAAATTAATACTTGGTTTCAGGTTTACATCGTGAGAGGAAGCAATTTCGACGATGTGGATGGGGCTCTTGGTCTCCTTAGTTTGGATCCCTGCTTAAAAACAGGGGATTCTGGTATGTTTCTGCTCCAAGATAGTTTCTAGGCTGTCGCTTTCCGATCTTTCTTTGTTCTTCACTTTTGACTGTGATTCAGAGAATGGCTGCAAGACCTGCGGAATAACGGATGATGATTATTGGAAGCCTCTCACAAAGGAAGATCCTCCAGAAAACTCTCAAAATGACAACTTAAGAGCCTGCAATGCACTTGCTTTGCCCGTTGCCAATCAGGTCAAGAGTGATCCTGGAGATCCTGTTTCTGAAGTCCTTGATGGAATCCGGTTCTCTGAAAAATGCATCGACTTTAAAGACGTGAGAAGCGTCGAGAACTTTGAGATAATAGCCAATGACCTAGTCATTGACTCCGAACTGTCCAACCACTTCAGACTCAAATACTACGAGCTTTGCCGGAGTCAAAATTCGTATCTCCACGGTTGCATCCTTGAAGGGTTGAACTACAAACTTACTGCTGGTATAATCTCGGAGACGGTGAACTTAGCAGACGCAATCCGGGCTTCGAGAATCACGACATCAATGAAGGAATTTGATACCTGGAGCAAGACACTGAAGGCATTTCAGGACATGGGCATGGAAGTGGGGTTTTTGAAAGCCCGGCTTGAGCGGCTCCTGGAACTTGCGATGAGGTCAAACAGGTACAGAGAGGCGGAGAGCAAACGAGCTCGGGCCGAAGAGGAGAGGTGCAGGCTCGAGGCGAAGCTCGCGGAAGTAAGAGAAGTGATAAGCAAGCTTGATGACGAGATTGAGAGTTTGCGCCAAGGGAGTGATGATCTCAAGATGACATTTGAAGAAGTTGCTAGAGCTCCGTGGTGATTGTGAACTACTCTTTTTTTGGCTTTTGACATGAATTCTTTTGGAGGAGATGAAGAGATCATCATGATTATGAAGAGTTAGACTATTTACCAACATATGTAGTTTTGTGAACTCTAGTTCAAAGGGAGTCTATTTGATAAAAGAACTCTGTAAATCAGCCCATTTTGATTAGTATTGATTTTCTGAACTATATCCTTCAGACAAATCGATAGCAATACCCATCGATTTTGTACAAATTTCTTGGCCGGAGCGAAGGGAGGTGTAAATGATGGCTTAATATCCAAAATACAAAAAAATATCCAGGCTTTGGCTTTAGTCTATCCTAAACATTTTTCATCTCATAAAAAACTTCATTTTACATTCAATTCCAATTTTATCATTATGTTTACCTGTTTTATACAAAATCATCAATTTTATTTGAATCTCAAAATTGCCTTCATTAACCCTTCCTCTAAAATTACCCTCAGTGATTTTACCATTCATTTTCACGTCATTGCTCTAGCTTGGGATGCTCTAATAGCTTGTGTTTGGGAGTTTTTTATCTCTCAGTTATCAACAAAATATTTTGGACTAAGGGTTTAATGGAGTCAAATTTGCAATTCAAGCAAAAGTTGGTGATTTTTATGAAGTTAAAACAATTTTGGGGTAAATTTGGGATTAGACAGTAAAATTGAAATAAGACCTAAAATTGGCTGTTTTTATGGGGTCTAAAAAAAATTTACAGTAGAATTGAGATTGAATTTAAAATAAGAGGTTTTTTTTTTTTTTTTATAAGTTACTAAGCTTGTGAGTTAAGTTACTTGTACTCGACTTGGGGTTTTACTCGAAGCAGGCATAATTCTTCTCAAGTTGAGTATGAATAGCTCAAGTTTCTTTTTTTATTTTTTCATGGATTTTCTTTTATGGGGAAACATGCAAAGCACTTATTCTTTTTTCTTGGATGATGCATAACTTTTGAAAATGCCACTCCAATAGTCACCATGCCCACTCCACTTCACATCAAACAAGGAAGATTTGGAAATTAGTACAGTTTTCTTTTTGTTTTCCCTTTCGTTTCTGTTTATATGCAAGTGAGAGAGAGATAGAAAGAGGGATAAAGCTGTCTTCCATGAGACCCATGACCATTCATCATGATAACAGCACCAAGCTACTTGTATCTCATCTACTGATGGTATGTTTATTCTACTTCTACTTTAACTTTCAAATTTTTATCTATTTTACTTCACGTCAAATAAGGAAGATTCAGAAATTAGTACAATTTCCTTTTTGTTTTCTCTCTTGTTTTTGTTTATGTGTGAGAGAGAGAGAAAGAGTTGTAAAGCTGTCATCCATCGAACTCATAACTCATGATAACATCATCAAGCCACTAGTACATTGTCTAATAGTGATTGTTATATTCTATTCTTATTTTAACTTTTAAACTTTTATCTATTTCACTTTATGTCGAATAAGGAAGATTCAGAAATTAGTACAGTTTCCTTTTTGTTCTCTCTCGTTTATGTTTATATGAGAGAGAGATAGAGAGATAGAGAGAGAGAGAGCTGTAAAGCTTCATCCACCAAACCCATGACCATTCATCATGATAACAACATCAAGCCACTAGTATATTGTCTAATGGTGGTTGGTCATATTCTATTCCTAGTTTAATTCTCAAACTTTTATCTTGTCTAATTATAAAGTGTAAAAATCGATCCATCAAACCCATGACCATTCATTATGATAATAGCATCAAGCCACTAGTACCTTGTCTAATTGTGATTGGTCCTATTTTATTCTTACTTTATCTCTCAAACTTTTATCTTGTTTAATTACAGAGCGTAAAAATCGAAATTCATACCTGAAATTAAATCGTTCTCATCCCAAATTTCTTAAGAATGCAAGGATTCAAGCCTCTACCTCTCATTTCCATGTAAAAAAGGTGGTCACCAAAACAAATCTCAATGGTTGTGATTTGTTTTTCAAATGATGGTTTTACTCGCATTTTGTTGAGGTTCGGCGAGGAGGGTCACTGAAGTAGAAGGGGAATCTCCTCCTCGGAAGGCCATGGCATGTTCACGGAATTCTTGACGAAGAAGAGCGTTGAACTCAATCTCCATCTCTGTTTTCTTGTTTATTCCATTTTCCCTGTTTTGCTCTTAGCGTGTTTGCTTTGGCCAGTATGAATTGTACTCGCCGCTTCTTCGTTGAAATACGTCGAGTCCTAACTTGAACGATTCCTGCGAAATCTTTGCTTTCTTTCTATTCGCATTTTAATCTGACTTTTATTTCTGTTCCTTTGGGCTAGAATATAATATAGATTCATATCAAATGATCTGGTACTTGTCCGAGTGCTATAACTTTTGTGAACACATTGAGAAAATCTTTATTTAATCACAAAGTAAAAGTCAATTTAAACAAACCCGAGATCTGTGATAAGCAAGCTAGATGACGAGATTGAGAGTTTGCGCAGAGGGAGTGATGACCTCGAGATGACATTCGAAGAAGTTGCTAGAGTTCCTTGGTGATTGTGAACTGCTCTTTTCTTGGCTTTTGACATGCATTCTTTTGGAGGAGATGAAGAGATCATCATGATTAAGAAGAGTCGGACAATTGACCAACATATGTAGTTTTGTGAACTCTAGTTGAAAGGGAGCCTGTTTGATAAAAGAAATTTGTATATCAGACCATTTTGATTTGTATTGATTTTCTAAACTAAATCCTTCGGACAAATCGATAACGATGCACATTGATTTTATACAAATTTCTCAGCACTTCAGTCTCAATTTTATCTTAAACATTTTTCAGCTCATAAAAGATTTTAATTTTAGGTTCGATTCCAATTTTATCATATCGTTTTCCCGCTTTATACAAAGTCATCAATTTTTTCTTCAATCTCAATACTGCATTTATTAACCTTTCATCCAAAATCGGTCTTAGTGATTTTACATGTCATTTTCACGTCATTGCTCTAGTTGTTTTCCCCTAAATTTTAGATTGAAGAAGATGACTTTTGGAGATGAATTTCTATATTAGCCCAAACAATATATATATTGTATAATTTGGATAAAATTTGGATAAAAACTAGAACAATTATGGATGACTTTCTTCAATGATTGCTATTCTTAAAAAAGTCTTCTTTTCATCTCACTTAGGAATCTTTGATTTTGTACTCAAGTCTTCAATCTCTTATGCTCAAGAGTGTTCCATTTCTCGTGATTAGAGAGCTCACACTCATGACACTTAGCTTGGGATGTTCTTATCACTTATGCTCGGGAGTTATCTATCTTTTTATTGTCAACAAGATATTTTGGACTGAGGGTTTAATGAGTCAAATTTGTAACTTAAGTAAAAATTAGTGATTTTTATGAGAGTAAAAAATTTTAGGGTAAAATTGGGATTAGACGATAGAATTGAAACAAGACCTAAAATTGAGATTTTTCATGGGATCTAATAGAATTTGTGGTAAAATTGACACTGAATCTAAAATTCGAGTTTTTTTTTTTTTTAAGTTATTATGCCTGAGTTAAGTTACTTGTACTCCATTTAGGGCTTTACTCAAAATAGGCATTATTCTTCTCAAGTTGAGTATGAGTAGCTCAAGTTTCTTTCTTTTTCTTTATGGGGTCGAGATCTAATTTTGAAAAAGTTCGACTCATACAGCCGCAAGCCTAATCGAGTAGTTGATTTTATTGTGTATTTTTTCGCCTTTACATTTATAATAATTATATTGTAAATAACTAATTGATCCTTTAAATCATAACATTTTAAGAATTGAAGTTTGAGGGTCATTTAGGGTTGGACTAAAATTTAACTGTCGAGTTGAGCCGAGTTTGCATTTCTTGAAAACTTAGTTAGAGTTAAACTTGGGCATGAGACAGACAGCTTGATTCAAATCAGAGTAGGGCATTGTAATTCATTTGAAACTCATTAAAAAAATTTCTAAAACTTAAAATACGTCCTTCGTTTTTGGATTTTTTAATGGGGAAACGTGCAAAGTGCTTATTCTTTATCATAGATGATGAACGACTTTTGAAAATGCCACTCCAAAAGTCTCCAGCGCCACTCCACTTCACGTCAAACAAGGAAGGTTCGGAAATTAGTACAATTTCCTTTTCGTTTTCTCTCTCGTTTCTGTTATATGCAAGAGAGCTGTAAAGCTGCCATTGGACTTGTGACCAACACAACTAAGCCACTAGTTTCTTTAACTTTCAAATTTTATCTTATTTTCATATAAAGCGTAACAATTGAAAATCACACCTGAAATTAAATTATCTTCACCTTAACTTTTTTTGAGAATGTGGGGATTCAAATCCCCATATCCCATTTTTATGTGAGAAGAATGGCTATTAGGGCAAACTTCAATGATTGTGATTCATTTTTCAAATAACGGTTTTTACTCGTGTCTTGGTGAGGTTCAACGAGGAGGGTCACTAAAGAAGAAGGGGAATCTACTCCTCGGAAGGCCATAGCTCACGAAACTTGTGACGAAGAAGTGCATTGAACAAAAATCTCCATGCTCTGTTTTCTCGTTTATTCCATCTTCCCTATTTTGCTCTTCGTGTGTTTGCTTTGGCCAGTATTGATGAGTACCCGCTGCTTCTTAGTTGAAGTACGTCGAGTCCCAATTTGAGGCAAAAGTACAGCTCAAGTGCCAAAAATCGGCACGAGATAACACTTAAGTGCCTAAAGTTACGAAAAGTATATTTAAGTGTCAAGATTGAAATAAAAAGGAACAGTTAAGTGCTAACGGCAAGAAAATCCAGCCAAATGTAAACATGGCACTTTTCCGACAAGTTAGAGTCGAAATGTCATCGTTTTGGGTATTAACATGACCAAATAAGCTCAAAACGATGTCGTTTTAGCCAAAGTTTATTTTTTAATATAAATGTTAATTAAATAATATTAAAAGCAAAACTAAAGAAAAAGAGGCGAGCGGCGTCCCCCACCTGTGCCTGTTGCCCCATCGTCGGTGGGGTGGCGGCGACAGATGCTGAGGGCCAGTCGATCGGCTGGCTTAGATTTAGGAGAGGATCATCACCCTCTCTCGACGTCTAGCGAGGGCCGTCCGGCCCTCGTCGTTCGTCGATGCCGCCCACCGGCGATGAGGCGACAGCCACAAGCGAGGTTGCAGCCTCTTTTTTTTTAAATTTTTTTGCTTTTAATATTATTAAATTAATATTTATATTAAAAATTAAATTTTGGCCAAAATGACATCGTTTTGAGCGTATTTGGTCATGTCAACACTCAAAACGATTATGTTTCAACCCCAACTTGCCGAAAAAGTGTAATGTTAGTATTTTGGTCGGATTTTCTCGCCGTTGACACTTAACTGATCATTTTTACTCCGATTTTGATACTTAAATGTACCTTTAGTAACTTTTGGCACTTAAGTATTTCCCTGTGCCGAGTTTTGGCACTCCAGGGGCCCGTACGTCCCCAATTTGAACGATTCTTGTGAAATCTTTGCTTTTTTTTCTATTTGCATTTTAATCTGATTTTTATATCTGTTCTTTTGGGCTGGACCATAATATAGATTCATATCAAATGATCTGGTATTTGTCCTAGTGCTACAATTTATGTAAACGCATTTAGAAAATCTTTATGTAATCATAAAGTAAAAGTCAATTTAGACAAACCTGAGATTTATGCATAATAATGAATCTATAGTTGGAGGTCATAGGTTGATTGGTAGAATTGTTGCTTGAGTATCATTTTTATCTAGATACGCTTCTTGTTGGATTGAAACTCAATAAAGCACGTCTTTTGGCATGCTTCAAAAACTGACCCGAATGTAATACAATTTTGAGCTGCTGATCAGGTAAACCTGTCGTGAAATGGCGAAGCCGAAGAGGTTAGTCAAGTTTACTCAGATAGATACCGTGGTTATTCATCAAGCTTCAACTCATTAGAGCACTTGATATTTCTTGTGATCGAGCTGAAACACTTCGCTGTAGCCAAAAAAGAAAGAGAATCAAGGAAGATGATTATTGCAGCACCATTATGACCGATGCGATGGAACAAGCCAAAGAGATTCAGTCGTCCTTGTCACCACAATTCCCAAGCTTTGAAGCGAATGCTCCCGTCGCACGTGACTTGTGTATTTTGGATGGTATTGTACTCCCATCAAGCTGTGTGGTGTCAATCTTGTGATGATTATGATTGCTGACAAAGACACGAGCTAATTCTCTAGGATGACAGGGCCTTCCGAAGCAATTCTGCGACTCGCACTTGCCGAAGGAAGATGCGACCATCAAGTTAGAAGATGAGAGTAAAGACATATACGAAACAAAGTACTTTTTGCTAAAACTGGCCTGAGTTGCGGGGGGAGAGGGTTTTTCAATTGCTCTCAGCATAATGGAGGGTGATGCAGTAGTGTTCCAACCAGTCATGCCAACCCAATTCAAGGTTATGAGTCATGACGGTATTTTAGATGATTCCTTACACGGACATGTCCCTTTTCATTGTTGGATCCCAAAGGAATAATGACAACTTAGGAAATTTGGAAAGAGGGCACAAGTTGGAGGGAGAAATTGTTCTGAGAATGCTTTTCTAGTGACTTCTCGTTTATAACACCCCCCTCACGTCCTATATAATAGCAGAACACCTAAATTACATTATAGAACAAGACAAACAATACTGCACACCTATTACCCTAAGGACACAATGTCAACAACAAGAAAACATAAATATTAAATGAGCCAAAGACCGTGATGTCTTCACCCCTGACAATGTTAAAATGAAACGCCAAAAGTTCATAAAGCTAAAAGAAAAGGCACACAAGCAATAAATGCATGAAGACAAGCATAGCGATCCATGGAGAATTTCTTCGAGGACTTTGTTTGAATTCTTTGCCTTCTTGCTTAAGTAGCTCTCCTCATTAAATGCTTAAGCGCGGATCATGCTTCACTGATTCGTTTTCTTCTTCTTCTTATACCCACCATAAATCAAGGTATTTGGAGAATACTGACAACAAAATCTAGAGCTCAGTAACCAACGTACTCAAATCTTTAACAATCAATTTTATATTATTCTAACATTCATGAATGTTTTTGAAAGTTCTTGATTCAACTGAATAAGGTGGCGAGGAACAATGTTGTGACTACAACGAATCCATTGGTCACTGTAGTACAGGTTATATGGGTTGATGACTGCGGTTGTTGTTTTCAGGCGTACATTGTGAGATCGAGTAATTTCAGCGAGGTGGACAGGGCTCGTGGCCTGATAACTCTGGGTCATTGCTCAAGAAGAGTCAATCCTGGTAATCCTGAACCCAAAATGATTGGGGTGCTTTTCACATGGAGTTTCTTCACCCTTCCCAGTTTTCTGATTATTAGTTGGGCAGAGGGCACCAAGAGCAGCCTAGAAGAAGACGATGACACTTATTGGGTGCCTCTTGCAAAGGAACTCACTCCAGAGAACATTCATGAGAACCGTTTAAAGACTAGTAACACTGATTGAAGACCTGTCACGGATCATCCCAAGACCGACTCCAGTGACCGCGTTTCTCACCGTCTTGATGGAATCCGATTCCCTGAATCTGTCATTGACTTCAAAGACGTGACAAGCATTGAAATTTTTTTTATAATCACCAAGGGTCTGGTCGTTGACTCCGAACTCTCCAATCACCTTAGAGCCAAGTACTATGAGCTGTGTAGGTGTTGAAAGACATTCTCCTCACTCGCCTCCTTGAAGGCTTGAACTGTATGCTGGCAGCAGGTACAATCTCTGAGATGGTGTGCATTGAGGATGCTATCAGGGCCTTGAGGATCACGACTTCTATAGAGAACTTTGACGTGTGAGCCAATACTCTAAAGGCATTCGAGGACCTGCGCATGGATGTAGGCTTCTCACGAGCCCAGCTCGGCCAGCTCATCAGTCTCGCATTGGCATCCAAGAGGTGCAAAGAAGTGAGAAGTGAACGGGCTCGTGCTACAGAGGAGAGGAGTAGGCTTGAAGCTGAGCTTACGGAAATGAAGGGTGCAATCAGTAGGCTCCATGCTGAAATCAAGACCACAGGCAATGACAGTCATGGGCTCGACCTGGCATTTCAACAAGTTTCTAGTGCTCCCTGGTAGTTGGAAGGACATGGTCATCCATCGCGATCCCTGTGTGAGGCTCACTAATGAAATGCTGCGGCGAAATAAGCACGGGATGCTCGACCTGCCACTTTTGTGTAAGTACTGATGTCTTCTTCTTCTCCTTTTTTTTCTTTGAGGAAGATGATCTCATGATTGTGAAGTCCTCGGACGCCGGATGACCGGAAAGAGCTTTTGTCTTGTCCGCAAAGGTATTCTCTTGTGACTCTAGTTATATTAGAAGGAGTATACGTGCAATGTAATGTCATGTCTATATTTACCCTGTAATTGTTACTAATGCTGTAACCGGAACCCCTGGACTTGAAAGAGATCGAGTACCTTAAACTTAAGTTGATGGTCCGGTTGGCTCAGCCCCAACCTAGAATTAGGAACCGACCTTGTGGCTCCCACTTCCAACAAATGGAGGTGAAAACCAGGAACTGACTTGTGAAATTGAAGACTGGACCGGGTGATTCTTAAACAGATGGCAAAATATAGTTATCCACATCTATGTTTTATTTTTCTTTCTAAATGATTTATTGATTTGATTAAAAAAAGAAGAAAGAAAGACATCTCACTACTTTGAGAAAATATTAGGTAGGATTTGGATGCCAGCGTGTCAAAATGGAAGTTCACTCTCTAGGCAACACGTGTGCCCAGGCCCCACGTTGGCATCCAAGTGGGATTTCAATATGGACGAGCGGTCTCATAGGTGGTTTCACAAATTAAAATCTTCTCTCTCCGTGAACAATTATAGTCCCATCCACACAGTCAGGGTCACTTTAGCCACGCTCCACCTCTCCCCTCTCTTTTAGTTAATTTCAAATTAAATGAAGAGAGACTGTCTTTCTCTCCTGTTCGCTTTTTGTCGACTCTCTCCCACTCTCTCCTTCGACTTCGCTTGTTCTTTTTCTGACTCATGATTAGGGGTGTGCAACGGGAACCGCCCAACCCGGGAACCGCCCAAACCGGACCGGACCGGCCGATTTTGGGTGGTTCTCATAGCCGATGGTCCGGTTCCCGGTTCCCATTTTTGGAACCGGTAGCTAGTCGGTCGGGTTCCCGTTCCAAGGTGGGAACCGGACCGACCGGACCGACCAATAGTTTTTAATATAAATATTTTAAAGTTTCTCAAGAATTCAAAAAAAGAAGAAGAAAATTCTTTAGAGTCTTGAGAAAATACAATTATATAGAGATTAAAAGGACAAATTAATAAAATAGTGTATAAACGAAGTGAATTATCTTTGAGAATGTACTGTAATATTAATAATTTTTTTACCGAAAAAGAAAATTACCGGTTTCATTGGACCGGATCGGATTGGACCGGACCGGTCGGTCGGTCCGGTTCCCGGTTCCAGGATTGGCCGGTCCGGTCCACGGTCCTAGAATTTGGGAACCGGTCCTCCCGGTCCGGTTCCCGGTTCCACCTTGGAACCGGACCGGACCGGGAACCGATCACCCCTACTCATGATGGAACTGGCCGTCCAAAGAGAGGACAAGGCAAATGTAATGGCGGCAGGGTTCGTCAAATGGCCGGTTCCGTCATGAGTCAAAGAATGGACAAGCGAAATCGAGGGGGAGAACGGTAGAGAGTCGACATAGAGCAAACGGGCGAGAAAGACGGTCTCTCTCTTCATTTAATTTGAAATTAACTAAGAGAGAGAGGAGAGGTCAGGCCCAATTGAAGTTGAAGTGACTCTTATTGTGCGGATGGGATTGTTACTGTTTGTGGAGAGAGAGAGGGGATTTTAATTTGTGAAACCCGCTTGTCCATGTTGAAATCCAACTTAGATGCCTAGGCGACATGTGTTGTCTGATGAGTTGACTGTCATTTTAACACGCTAGAGTTCAAATCCTACCTAATATTTTCTCACTTTTTTGAGTCACCGTGGTACCAAAGAAACATTTTCCTAGGTAAGTACACAGAGAGAGAAACATTTTCCTGACATGCTACTAGGGAAAATTTTTTTTTTTGGGTGCCTCTTTTCCTTTTATTATGAAACACCCACAGGCGAGAGCATCAAGTGCACAAAAGGGAGGTGAGAGGCTGAGAGAGTTGAGCACGAGAAAGGGAGGTGAGAAGTTGAGATCTAAAAGAGAGAAAGAGGGTACCTTGGTTAGTTTAGATATGCACAAGGAATCGAGAATCAGACCGATTACTCCTAATTCCATAAATGTGGAATCAGGAACCGATTAAGTTCTTGTAGGGACCACCTAGAATTAGCCGATTTGATCTAGTCTAATCAAATTTTGGATTGAATCTATGCACATCCCTACCTAAAACATAATATTCTAGGAAACTCTAGAATTGACATCGTCATCAAAGAAGAATCTTCATTGCATTCTACACTATATCCCAAATTATATCTGACTAATTTCCAATGAAAAATGATAGCCACAGGGAATTTCATAACAAGAATGCAGAGGCTCTTAAAAAGCAAAGACCATTCTACAACTCCGTTCCACTATTTTTGTGATGGTAGATTTCTGAAAAAGTTACTAATTGTCAAAAAAAATGATGGTAAAAAAATATTACCAGCTGTCCAATTTCTCAATAACTAGTTGATAGCATTCTCAACACCTTTTATAGGCTTATCAACTTTCTTTGAATAGTTCACAACTAACCAACTTTTCTTATTTACTAACTTTTTTTTGTCTTTTTACCAACTTCTTAAATTTGCCAACTCTTATATGTATTTATCTCAAATTATTTGAGTGACTTACTAAATTTCTTACGATTATATTTCCCATTAATTTTGGATTACCAATGTTCATTTGAGTTAACTTAATAACGTTTATTTTTTTTTATCATTTATTGACTTTTGCTTTTATTTGTTAACTTTTATTTGTCTTTCTCACATATGCTTTAAAGAATAAACTCTTATACAAATTTATCGGCCTTTATTTATGTGACTATATGCTCTCTCTTTTTTATCATTAGGTAACCAAATAATTTTGGTTTACTAATTCTCATTTGAGTTGGCGACCCATATATTTATTTTATTCAAAATTTACCAACTTTTCTATTCGGTTTCTCATTTTTTTTTGCATAAAAAACCAACTAAATCAACCAACTCTCTTTAGAAATTACCAACATTATTAAGAGCTATAACTAATTTTTTTTCCATTTAATTACTGACTAATTATGCATTACCAACTCTAATTTGAGTTAATTACCAATATTTATATTTCTTAATTACTCACTTCTCTTATCTCTAATTAGATTTTTCTTTTTATCTTTTACTACTTTTAGTTACTTTTCTTGCCAAGCTCTTAAATTTACTAAGCTTAATATGAATTACTAAACTTTATTTGAGTGACTTACCACTATCCTTTTTTTTTAGTTTTGGATTATCAATTCTCATTCAATTTACTTGTCAATATTTATTTTCTTTTTAATTTAACATCTTTTCTTCTTGTTTAGCTATTATTTGCTTGGTCAACTACCAACTTTTAAACTTGTTCTTGGAATTTACCCTCTTTAATTAGATAGAAAAGTTGTCCAAAAATCCTAAATTTATTGTATGGCCGCGAATTCACTCTTAAACTTTATAATTTGGCCAATATAGTCCTAAAACTTTGACAATTTTCTAATGTAGTCAATTTAGTCAATTTAGGCTGAAAATTGCTGAGGTGAAAGTTGACTATACTACAACCAGGTTAGTAATTTCCAGTCTAAGGACTGCATGGAAAATCGTCTAAGGTTTATAACTACATTAGCCAAATTGGAAAGTTTGAGATGAATTGGTGGTCATACAATAGATTTATGATTTTTTGGACAATTATGATACCCAATATTGTTCAATGAAATTACCAAATAATTTAACATTATCAACCCTCATTCAAGTTAGTTATCTATGTTTCTTTTTGGAATTACATACTTCTATCTCCTACAAAAAAGTTCTCTTGGACTCTACCGGCTTTTATTTACTTTTCTTATCACCGACTTAGAATTACCAACAAGCATATGAGACTAGCAATCTTTATTTGTGGCATTGTTTCTTCCAAAATTTGCCAAATAAATGTCAGGCCCCTCAAAAAAGGCTCTTTAATGAAGACTGAGCTCGAAATCAGGAAAACGCGCAATCCTAGTATTATTGATCAAATTATTACAGTCTAGCAAGGAACATCAACTATACTTAATTACGATGCAGAGCTAAAACTCAACAGCACAAGCTCTAATAAAACTTACAAGGGCGAGGTTTAGGGGTGTCAAAAAGACCCGACCCGACCCGACCCGACCCTAAACTTAGGGTATTTTCCGATACCGGCTCCATACTCGGACCCGACCCGAAAATACCCTAAATTTAGGGTCGGGTCGGGTCAAAACGGGTCGCACGCAAGCCTTTTTGACACTGGTACCGTTCGTGCATTTTGGTCCTCATCCGTTGAGGGAAAATGGTAAAGTAAGATAAAATAAACAAAATAAAATAAGTTTTTATCTCTCTCTGTACGTTTTGACTCTCAACTCTCTAGAGTTTTTGAGCTAAACAAGAAATTAAAACTAAACTTGTAAAGGGTCATGCTTTGGCCCGACCCGACCCGACCCGACCCGACCCGACCCGACCCGACCCGACCCTTTTGTTTGGGTCTAATGCGTTTCGGGTCGGGTCGGGTCGGGCCAAAGCATGACCCTATAGGATTAGGGTCGGGTCGGGTAACATCAAAACCCGACCCGACCCGACCCATTGACACCCCTAGCGAGGTTTTGCTAAAATGAAACAAAAGAAACAAGAGTCCATATATATTTGCAATTTGGTTGAATATACGTGTCCTTTTTTTTTAGACGTCTTCTTATGGTTATGAGTCTCTAGAATATCAATTTTCATATTCCATGAGTTGTTTTCCACGTCTTTGATGTGTTCCCGTGCCCCCCACATTATGGTCAGTATCAATTTCTGGTAATAGGTTTGGCATTCATGCCAACTGCTTCTCCACGTACGCCAATTTGTTTCTCCTACAAGTGCAATATATGGGCCCAACTAATAGATCTTTATAAGCCAGCCCATTGAAAAGCCTAGCCATTTTCCTCTAGCAAATTGTGCGTTGGAAGCTTAAAGAAAGGAAAGCAGAAGCGGTAAGTGGTGGATTAAACAAGAAGAAAGAGGAGCTCGCTCGTTGAGAAGAGAGGAAAAGGAGAAAAGAGAGAGAAGACAATTTTCGAGCAATCACGATCCGGATGTCCCGGCAAGCTGAATCACAACGCCAGGTGAGTATTCAAGCCGATTATTCATTTAATTGGAGTAATTTTCTGATTAAGGGCGTGAGTTCAAAATGAGGGGAAGTTGGCTTTGGAGATCTTTGTGTCATCACTAAGAGAGACTTCATAAAGATGGTCAATCTTAGAAATATTTGTGATGTGGAATTCTAAGGAAGACAAGGACGAGGATGAGGTGAGATTGATTGGGATATTAAGGGCCTGCATGGTAATGCTCTCGAGAATAGTTGTTTCTGTTCTTTTGTTCCTAGGAGCAAATTTTTTGTTCCTGAGAATAGAAATACATTTGGTAAATTTTTTATTCCTCGGAACAAGTTTGGAGTAGAATTCAAAAACAAAAAAAAGTTGCTTCTTGTTCCCGAGAACAACTTTAAGAAACAGTTTTTTTTTTCCTTTTTTTTTTTTCTTCTCTTTCTCTTTCCTTTTCTTCTTCTTCTTCCTCTTCCTCCTCCCACCCCTCAGCCACCCCATCGCCGCTACTAGGCAAGGTCTGACGAGTTCACCGGCGCCTCGCTAGGCCAGGGCAAGGTCCAGCAAGCTCGTCGGAGCCTCGTTGGGCCTCACGCCAAGCAAGCCTTGCCCGGGCGGCACGAGGCCAGCAAGCCTCGCTTCCCAGTTTGGGGAGGCGAGCCTTACCCGGCCACGGCGAGGCTTGGCCTCGCAAATCTAGGCGAGGCCGAGCCTCGTGCCGGCTGGGCGAGGCTCGAGCCTGGCCGCCCAAATTTGCAAGGCCAAGCCTCACCGGTGGCCGGGCGAGGTGCCGGTGAGGCTTTGGCAAGCTTGTCAGAGCCTTGCCGGCAACGACCAACAGAAAGAAGGGGAGGAAAAAAAGAAAAAGAAAGAAGAAAATTAAAATAATCAAAAGATTGGAAATTTTTACCAAACGCATTTTTGTTCTCTGAGTAAAAATGTTCTCTGAGTAAAAATTTTGAACAATTACCAAAGGTCTTCAAATACTCAGAAATTGTTCCCGGGAACATAAACAAAGAATCATTTCTGAGCAAAATCTGTTTCCGGAACAGAAACATTGTCATGCGCGCCCTAATAGAAATTGGGATAGTATCTTGTTCACTCATACTTTGGAGAAAATCTTCTCAGCACTAGGTCCACCGTCTAAGTGCATGGAACCAACCAAGTTATAAATGAAACCATGGCTCCAATACTAATGATGGGACCTATGCTTAGAACCAAGGAAAACCAGATAGTTCGCAACAATTATGATATCCCACAGTAGGTGAATTACATGTTCAAGCCTTTTAGGGACTACCTTTAGTTGCAAAAGTATCTATAGATTTAGTTTAGAGCATAGAGATGCTCAGGGATGTTAGGATGATAACATTTCTAATTGGACGAGCTGCATTTCTCAAAGGATTCCCTAGGCTAGAGAAGAAAAGTGTTTAAATAGACATTTGATGTAAGGAAGGCACACACTTTACTCAAGGGGACTCTGCCCTCGACATTACACACTCCTACCTTTTATAGGCAATTTGGAGAGCAAGACAAACTTTACAGGGTCCTAGAAATTAGGGCTAGGTTCATCACACACCAAACGGGACAAACTATCCTAGAGCTAGGATTACAAGTTCCACTACTCTCGCATCTTTTAGCGGACATTATTATACCACTATAATACTATTGTTACAGTAACCGGTGCTATAGTGATTTACTTAGCTTTATGTCCCATCTCTAGAGTTATAGTCATAGTCCGAGTCATTTGAGCTATATTCTTTTTCTATGTATCTTCTAATGAGCAAAGTATCCCATGTTTCTAGACCTTGAGAAAGAGTGTCTTTGGTCTCATCCATAATGATGGAGGAGGATACGTAATTAGAGGGCCTTACAGTAGCCATGTCCTAGCTCGTTCTTTTAGGCATTACTGATTGAGGCTAGTTTGACATTTGTGTATAATGGGAGATAGTGTCAAGATCCGATCCAAGGGATAATGATAGTGGTTTATGATCATAGGGGTCCTGAGAGAGGGGTCCACCCCATGGGTCTTGAGAGGACTAAGCAGGATCATCTTGCATATCTTGTTTCTGTGACAAAGCTACCTACACTTGGTTGAACTCTTCAAGTCCTTGCTTGGCATTTGGTGTGAGGTATTCATGATCTGATGGAACTAGTACCTTATAGTTCCATTTTTCTTCAAGAATGGTCTTGTTTTATTGACATAGAACTCTTTGAAGCTCTTTGTAGTTGTATTCGACTGATCCAACACAATCAAAAAAAGATTTGTAAATGCATGCAACTTGAAGGTGTGGTTGAGGTCTGTAGGTTGTTGTTCTTACTCTGGATGGAGCACTCCATCATGATGCACAAAAGTCCATGGACGATGGAGGAATACAATGGTGTGTTTTAGGGTCTCCTGGAGTAGTTCTCAATTCCTCTAGGACGAGACGCTTCCAATAGATAGGGGGATAAAACCATCTGAACCCAGTCAAAAGATTTTTTTCATTCTCATTTTTATTGTCATAACCAAGTGCAATCAGTTTGGTTATTTTGACAATGAATTTTCTAGTGGGAAACTCAATAACTATTAAATACTTATAGGTTATGTATATTAGCCATTTAAGTTTTTTTAGGAAAATCATCTTCTTTCTAGATTAGTGGGTGTATGAATAGATACCTAGAACTTAATCCAAAAGGATAAAGTATCGAACCACCATGGAGTTTGAAAAGATTTGCGTGACATTGCCACATGAGATTATTAAAATTTTATGAGCATGTCATTTTGACTTTGCTCAATAATCTTCGGGGGTACTCCAAACTGGTCCACTCTCGCATTATTTCAATCTTGTATTTTTTTTGGGTGGAGAAAAGAATGCATTTGGATGTACATGTTGATTTTTACTTGTGCTTTTGGTTTAGAGAGGAAATTTGCAAGCACTTTTTTTTTTTCACCTGTAATGTGCTTGGTTCCGAAGGAATACTTTAAAAATCATTTTGCCCATCAATGCAACTGGGAATAAGGAACCTGCTTCTATTTGAATTTGGTCATTTTGAGAAAAGAAGCCACATCCAGTTCTACTAGAAAATGAGGGCTAATAGGATGGAACTCAAATTTCTTTATTCTATTCTTAACTATCAGTGTTTCCTTGAATGTTGAATGATAATGCATTTCAGCTTAAGAAAACTTGCCACCTTTGTAGAACAAAGATGTCACTTACCTTCAATATCTTCAAACAACATGGCTGCTCAATATTCATCACCAGCATTAGTTTGAAGAATTCTTTTACTTGTGGAAGGTTTCTTCAATGGGAGAAGAGTTTGCATGACTTCTTTGAGTTCTGCAACTACTTTTGTCTAGGTCTTTCTCCAAGGTGGAAGTTTCTTCTTTAACATAAGTTGTAAAAGGGTTAGCAATTTTGCAATATTTGGAATAAAGTCCCTAAGATAGTTGATCATCCCTAGAAATTGCTAGATCTGCTTCCTTGTAGAATCCTTTTTTGTGAATTTTAGTGATTTCTCAACAATGTGTGACCCTGGGTAGTGTGTATCTTTGCTAAGGTGCATCCCAAGGAATTCAACTTTCGTCTGGGCAATAATCATCTTCCTTTAAGAGAGCATGATGCAATGTTTTTTCACAATATTTGCAAACTGCTTTAGAAGTCTGTAGTGAGATTCTTCATCTAGACTATGAAATAGTATGTCATCAATGGAAATAGCTACACTAGCCAAAATTGGCTAAAAAATATGACACGTGGCTTTTTGGAATAATGAAGGGGGCAACAATAAGTCCAAAAGGAAAGACATTCCATTGGAAATGTTGAATTGGAATATAGAGTTCAGTCTTGGGACTGTCTTTAGAACGAATGCCCAATTGCCAAAATCTAGCTTTGAGATCAAATTTGGAATAGATATGAGCTTTGATTATTCCAGCAAAAAGAGAATTTCAAGATGGTAATGGGAGCTTATCATCTTAGAGGAAAAGATTAAGGGGTTGGTAATATATATGGCTGGCCTCATATTTCCTCTATCCTGCTCAGTTCTCTTGTTAACATAAAAGGCTTCGCAAGTCCACTAGGAATTTGAGATTTTGATAAGATCTTATTATAATAGTTCTGAACATTCCTTTTGGGTAGAAGTAAGATGTTTTGGATTCATTCTAGTATGGCTTGCCTTGGTAGGATTAATATCCTCATTTTTTCTTGAAAATAAGGCGAACATAAAATTTTGGGTTTTTCCATAGAAGATTGGAACATTTCTAAATGAAATCATAATGAGATTCTGAGCAGGATTCTAGCAACTTTTGCATAATGGGATCTAGTAAATTCATCTGAATGGAAAAGAGTGTTTGGATATTGACAAATTCAAAGAATCAGTCTTTATACCTAAGGCCTTTTCTAGGAATGATCCATAGGTCATAAATTTGAGTCATAATGTCCCAACCAATAATTAAATCTTTGTTGGAAAGACTAGATCCGATGATTTTAGTGGTTGTGAAACATTTGGGAAAGAATTAGAGAGTAACTAGTGTGATATGTATATTTGTGGAAAAGTATCTCCTAAGGTAGAGTTGAAGTACCAGATACAAGAAGTCCAATACTCTTCAAGGAGAACTTTAATATCCAAGATTAAAGCACTTGCACTAGTATCAATGACAGCAATGACGGAAATGGACATAGCAAATTTAGAAGTGAAGATTTTTATTGGAAAATGGAGACAATAAACTAGGCTTGCATATATATCATGTTTCAAATTTATAGGGATTAGGGATAGATAATAAAGTTTCTCAAAGTCTTCTAAATTTGAATCTGAGTCGATCTCACTAGGAGTTAGATAAAAACGAATGACACAGAGAGTTTGTTCAGATGGTTTTCATCAACAAAAAATAGAGATTCAACATCATCATCTTTGAGTGAAATACCAGTCTCATTTCGTATATAGTGAATTAGATGATTTTGACATTGTTTTGCCTAAGAACAATTTTTAGCAAAATGACCCTTCTTGTTGCAAATAAAGCATGAGTTGACTACTTGCTCTCTAGACAAATTTTTTTTTGTTTTCACAAAAATTGTCATTTCTTTTTCCTTCGAAAATGCTTGGATCCATGTCTGGATTTTCCCACTTTGTAATTCCTAAAGTGTTTCTTCTTTTGAGAATATTTTCCACAAGAGCCATCATAGTCCCTTTCCAAGTATTTGATCTTGAGGTTGTGAAATGGTTTAAGAATTTGGCTTTGTAGCTTATGGGGGATGTTATTGTGATTGGTGTTGACGCTCAATATCACAGTGAGCTCAATGAGGGGCTTGTGGGTATGCACATACTAATTTTGGATATCTTTGTGGGTGGAGTTACCGCTAATAATAGGTGGAGACCTAACTAATGAGGAAATCTTGGTCGCCTTGTTATGGAACATTATGAGTGATCATGACTAAATACTTGAGCATGTGTTTAGTCAATGAAATGAACCATCGATGTGTATTTTGATGTGATTGATCAATGGGTTAGACCATTGGTGTTTGTTTTGATAGTATTGATTGAGATAAATATTTATGCTAGGAACATATTATGTTAAAGTAATAAATATCGACCTTGAAGTTTTGTTAAATTCTGAATTTGGTGAAAGTGAGTTACATTTGTGTTTTAAATGTGCATAGTGATTGTTTGATCCATTTAGAAGAAATGTATTATTCATTGGGTGAATTTTTGGGAGCTGGATATTTGCGTATGGTTTGAAGTTGTGTTCTTTTGAGAAAGAACTGTCGTATCACTCCCTCATCCCTTTAGGATTTGGGGGTGTGACAATAAGTTTGACAATAATCTCAATCATTCTTAATTTTAGGGATGACGTTTGATCATAAAATAACATTCCCTCATTTCTCTTCGATTTTAACAAGTTTGATATCATGCCAACCACTTCTATCAATAAATCTCAATTGCTTGTGCCATGTGTTTGGCTATGATTTTCATGTCTTCAGATGTAAAAGTCATGGCTTGACAATCTTTATTTCTCTTTTCCATGTTGACATTGCCACAATTGGCCAATGCTCATTTCGAAGAAACCAAGCTTCCTATGCCAACCATACTTAGTTGGCATAAACTCCATCATATCATATAAATATAAAGTCAATATCTTATTTGATATGGTTGATGCATCATCAAAATAACGTCATTCGCAAAAAGGCAATGCTTATTTTGGCGATTTTAGGTTGCAGTGCATGTCTTACGACATTCAATTGTATGCAAAATATAATTGACTCATGCAATGGATGATTCCTACCCTCTTAGAATAATTTTGCTCTGAAAGGGCATAATGATGGGTCAACAAAGTTAAATGAAGCATGGCCCTAACTAAAACTCTTGTTATCCTAGTCTCATTAAGTCAAATTGATCATTTTGTGCATTTGATCATCTTTCTTCTTTCTCCTACTTTGACTTGTTTTCGTGATTGACATTTCCTCAAGCTAACTTTTGAGATGGCCATGAGTAGGCTAACTCATTTCTCTTTTCCATATGTTCTTCGCCATACCAAACTTCTTGGTAGGTCAAGTTTTAGTGTGTTGAGAAAACTTTCTAATATATTTTAAAGATTGACAAAATCTTCCATAAGTGTTTATTGAATTGACAAAAGTATTTTTAGGTGATATTTATGAAGAAACAATGTTCAGACTCTAATTACTGTTATCTAGATATTGCGTCTAAAGTTTTGAATATTTACTTCATAAACATCATGGATATCATTAGAGTAATATAAGGATATCAACAAAGCTTGCACGTAAATTGTCAAGACATTTGACATCTTGAGACTCTATAAAAAGTTTATCCATACTCAGGGTGCATTCAAAGTCATGCAATATCATCTGATCGAAAAGTCTATTCTGACTCAAAGACATGTTCTGAATATCATCAGACTCAAAAAAGTATTTAGATTCAAACTTCAATTTTCAGATTTCACTTATAGAAAATAACGATTGATCTTCAATCTTAAAGATTGTTTTTGCAATGGTATTCATCAACAAAAGATATTGAGATTGATTGACAATCGTTTCAAATACAAGTGATCTTTCTTATTTGATGAACACTTATGGAAATTGAAGATTTGTATGTATGGACAACCAAATCAATAAGGACTCAGATTTTATCTCTTATCATATACTCTACCTTCATCATGGAATCTTGTCCAATGGGTTGATTAGGAAGTGATCATCTGAAATCTGTTCAATAATTAGTTTGGAAGTGGAGGAATATGAAAATGATCCATAAGCCATTGCCGTTGGTTGGCTAGGGTCGCCAATTACTAGCCAAGACTCGGTGACCCCAACTGACATATGCCCCATTGTCGATAGTCTTTCCCAACAATGGTGGGGCGGCAGCAGAGAGGGCTACATAGCCCTCGCTTAATCCTTGCCCATGCACCTTTCTTTTTAATCGATTTTTGGGGTTTTTTTTTTGGCTAATATGGTAATTGTAAAAAAAATGCCACGCATATAATTTTAAAAAAAAAATTGCCACGTGGATAATTTTTTTTGAAGAATTGTCACGTCAACAAATAAAGTCGCCGAAAAATGCCACATATGCATTATGGCCAGATTTTCTTGCCATTGACATGTGACTAATCTATTTTACTCTAATTTTCCCACTTAAGTATACATTTTCAAACTTTTAATACTTAAGTGTCCTTACTTGTCGAGTTTTGGCACTCTAGGTGTCTGACACTCCGTTACATTTAGATTTTCCTTGGCGAGCAAGTTAGCCAAGTCATTGTTATAGAATGACTCATGAAGATGGGTGGTTCAATAGAAAGATAACGAGTGTTCTTCCTAGGGCCTTAGGCTTACCACCCCTTTCAATTAGCCTTGCCACCTATACAAAAAAGGCTTGTCGCTCTAAGGAACCTAATTGGGCCACTTGGAAATGTAATAATGAGAGTTTGGCTTATAAATAAAGGCACCCTCCCCTCATTTCCCCAACCTTGGCTCACTTCTTCCCTTCCTCTTCCCTCACACACCCCTCCTCCTCTCTCATGCCCACTCCCTCTTCCATCACTCATCCCTCACTAATTGACTATCTTTAGGACACTAGTTATCGCTTAGTCAAGTTTAAGTGAAATCTCTAACCCTTGACTAGGGTGATATGCTACGTTGTTGGATTTAGTCGTATACTTATCTATGCATAGTTGTGTGAATATTGAGTATTGTTGTTGTATGGTTTGCTCATGTCTTGTACTCACAAGTCAATCACACCCTATGTCATGGATGAACCTTGCCTGATTTTGAGATCTACATTGAAGTGTGACAGATCAAACCTCGCTTGGCTTGGGATCAATATTGGGTCATGTCGATTCGAGCCTTGCTTGGTGTTGGATCAATGCTTAGGCATGTTGGTTCATGTCATGAGTCACTTATTGCACTAGGCATATTCAAACTTAATTGTGTGCAACTCAATGAGTGTTTTGTATAATTTACTCGTGTGTTGGAGTTCACAAGTTGAATCACACCCCAGGTCGCAAAGGGTTTCGTTTGGCCTTGGGTCGAGAATGAGGCATGACAAACCAAACCCCGCTTGGCCTTGGATCAATATTGAGGCATGTCAATCCAAGTCTCTCTTAGCGGAGGGTTGGTGCTTAGGCAAGTTGGTTCGAGCCACGAGCTTCATGCCTTGCCCAGCACATTATGTAGTTATGGTATTGTAGAAAATGATACGCACACACTTGTATGAGCACGTCCTTAGGCCTTGCATGCATCAGCTAAGATGAAAGATAGTAAACCAGTTTTGTGATGCACAACATGTGATCACCTAAAGAAAATATAAAATTTATCGCTATTTGACATAGAGACGATGCCCCCATGCTAACTAGATACCATCACCAATTGAGGTGGCAATGATGCCTCGTTGGAAGGACAAGATGCCCCACGCCAACAAGATACCTCATTAATGAGAATGAAATGCTCCTACATCCATGGTATGCCTCATTGGAAGGATGTGATACCTCATTTATGATAATTGAATGCCCTAGTTGAGCTAGAAAGCCCCTAAGAGTATGAGAAGAACCATTTTGGACGGTTAATGAACCCTTTGTGCATGTTGTTGCATGTGTTGCTTAAAGAGTTTGTTTGATAAGTTTGATAAGTATGGAATGCCTCAGTTGATTCGAGAAGAACTGTGTGAGATGGTTGATGAACCTCTTATACATGTCAATATGTGTAGTTGGTATGTTTATTGATAAGTCGAGATTGACCTTATGCATATAGTTGAGGTATAACAATAAAATTGCTATTGATCTACTATCGGTGCATTAACGCAAATGATGATCACATGCTAGGCTCGATGACAAGATATCCTCCTATCTAAGAATTAGTGATTTTACTTACTGAGTCCATGACTCAATCTATTATTTTTTAGAATTGTAGACATGGAAGTCTCACACTAGTTCTAGAGTTGTAGTCTCGCTAGAGGAGTTAAGGATTCCCTTAGCCTATGCGAATACACGTAAAGTGTTGAAAACGGGAAAAAGGCTCATGGAAAAGGGCTTGTAAAATACACTGATGTGATATAAAAAATAGTGTGTTGTAAAGTGTTGTTTTCCTAACTACTTGTCTATTGAGTTGTCTGGGTGTCTAGGTGTTTGTGGTTGTATCCTTCTGTGTACTCATAATAAAAAGATAAAAAGAATCGGGATGGCGACAAGGTTGAGACATCACAATGGTAAACCCCACTGGGCACGACCTTAGGATGGGGTTGGGTCATTACATTACTGCCTTAATTTATTTGAAAAAAAAAAACTCAAACTTTAGGTCCATTTCCAAATTTGCCTTGAACTTTTTTTTTTTGTATAAAACAAATCATCAAGTTTAACTCTAGTCCCAAATTTTCCTTGAAATTTTCTTATCTAAAAGAAAATCACCAACTTTCAAAGTACTAAATATGTCTTATCCAAAAATCGCAATTAGTTGTATGAGTTGGCATTTCCATGTCGGTAACAAAACCACATCGATAAGATGACGTGAAAAATTATATCCAAAATAAAAAATTTCTTTTATATGAAAATTAGGGAAATTATGGATAACTAATGGCGATCTTTGGACAAAGAGCTAACGAGGGCAAATTTGGGACTAGAGTTAAAGTTTGTGATTTCTTTTTAGACAAAAAAAAATTCAAAATAGATTTGGGGTTAAACCTATAGTTGAAGAAGTTGAAGGTTTTATTTCAACAAAAAAAAGTTTGAGTTTTTAGACCAAAAAAATAGTTTGGAGAATTTGACTCTAAACTTAAAGTTGGGTTTTGAAAGGATTAGGCTTTGTTATCATGTTTTGAGTTTGATTCACCATGTCATATTACATGTAAATATTTTTATGTCATGTCATTTCGTCATCAAGTTTTGAATTCAATTGGTCATTTACCATGTTATGTTATTTTGTCATGTTTTGAGTAGGGCTTGCCATGTCGCACTACATAAGAATATTAACATTGCATGTAATCTCGCTATTATGTTTTAAATTTATTTTGTCGTACCATGTGACATGCGAAGATTAAAATGTCATGTGATTGCGTCATCATGATTTTAATGGGGTACGGACCCCAGGAGTGCCAAAACTTGGCACGAAAGGACATTTAAGTGCCAAAAATTACAAACAGTACACTTAAGTGTCAAAATCGGAGCAAAATGGATAACTTAAATGCCAACAGCGAGAAAATCTGGCCAAATTGCCACGTGTCCATTTTCCGATGACTTCATTTGCTGACGGAGCATTTTTTTTAAAATAAAAAATTCCACGTGGCAATTTATACAAAAATAATTGTCCACGTCAGATTTTAAAAAAATTAAAATTGATTTTATTTATAAAAAAAAAAAAAAAGAGGAGAAAGGGATCGGCGAGGGCTGCACAGCCCTCGCCGCCGCCCTACCCTCATCGGGAAGGGTTGACGACGGTGGGCGAGGGTCGGCCAGGGTCGCCGGGCCTCGGCCGCCCAGACCGCACCGGATCTGGGATGCCGACGGCCCTTGGCCCGGCTAGGCAAGGGCCTGCGGGCCCTCTCCGCAGGCCGACTGGTGCTTGGCGACCCCAGCCGACCCTCGCCCACCGTTGCCAGCCTTTCTCGGTGAGGGTAGGGTGGAGACGGCGGCGTGGCGAGGGTTGTGTAGCCCTTGCTGATCCCCTTCTCCTCTTTTTTTTTTTTTTTTAAATAAAATCGATTTTATAATAATATATATTTTTAATTATTTAATTAATAATTTTTAAAATCCACGTCAGCACAAAAACAACGTCGTTTTGCGTTGATTTTTCGTTGTTTCAATTTCCGGCGAGCCTCATAGCCAAAAAAATTAATAAAAAATTGTCACATAGGATTTCTGGCAGGGTTCCGGTGACTTAACACTTAAGTGATCCATTTTTTTTAAAAAGTGGCACTTAAGTGTACCATTTATAAGTTTTGGTACTTAAGTGTCCCTCCGTGTTAAGTTTTAGCACTCCCACTATACTTATCCCTAGTTTTAACCTAATTTTCCATCTCATGTTGCATTTGAATATTGCCATGTCACGTCATTTTATTATCATGTTTTTCATTTGTCATATCATGTCACATGTGAAAATTCTCACTTCATTTTATTATCATGTTTTTCATTTGCCATATCATGCCACATGTGAAATTGTCAAGTCATCTCACTTCATTTTATTATCGGCCCGGCGACCCCGATGGACCCTCGCCCACCGTTGCCAGCCCTTCCCGGTGAGGGTGGGGTGGAGATGGCGGTAGCAGTGAGGGCTACACAGCCCTCGCCGATCTCCTTCTCCTTTGTTTTTTTTTTTTTAAAATAAAATCGATTTTATAATAATATATATTTTTAATTATTTAACTAATAATTTTTAAAATCCACATCAGCGCAAAAATGACGTCGTTTTTTGCGCTGATTTTTCGTCGTTTCATTTTCCGGCGAGCCACGTAGCCAAAAAAATTAATAAAAAATTGTCACGTAGGATTTTCGATAGGATTCCGGCGACTTGACACTTAAGTGATCTATTTTTTAAAAAAAGTGGCACTTAAGTGTACCGTTTGTAAGTTTTGGCACTTAAGTGTCCCTCCATGCTAAGTTTTAGCACTCTCGCTGTACTTATTCCTGGTTTTAACCTAATCTTCCATCTCATGTTGCATTTGAATATTGCCATGTCACGTCATTTTATTATCATGTTTTTCATTTGTCATATCATGTCACATGTGAAAATTCTCACTTCAATTTATTATCATGTTTTTCATTTGCCATATCATGCCACATGTGAAATTGTCAAGTCATCTCACTTCAATTTATTATCAGCCCAGCGACCCTGGCTGACCCTCACCCATCGTTGCCAACCTTTCCCGGTGAGGGTGGGGTGGAGACGACGGCAGCAACGAGGGCTACACAGCCCTTGCCAATCCCCTTCTCCTCTGTTTTTTTTTTTTAAATAAAATCGATTTTATAATAATATATATTTTTAATTATTTAATTAATAATTTTTAAAATCCACATCAGCGCAAAAACGATGTCGTTTTGCGCTGATTTTTCGTCGTTTCAATTTCCGGTGAGCCACGTAGCCAAAAAAATTAATAAAAAATTGTCACGTAGGATTTCCGGCAAGGTTCCGGCAACTTGACACTTAAGTGATCTATTTTTTTTTTTAAAAGTGGTACTTAAGTATACCGTTTGTAAGTTTTGGTACTTAAGTATCCCTCCGTGCTAAGTTTTAGCACTCCCAATGTACTTATCCTTGGTTTTAACCTAATTTTCCATCTCATGTTGCATTTGAATATTGCCATGTCACGTCATTTTATTATCATGTTTTTCATTTGTCATATCATGTCACATGTGAAAATTCTCACTTCATTTTATTATCATGTTTTTCATTTGCCATATCATGCCACATGTGAAATTGTCAAGTCATCTCATTTCGTTATTAGGTTTTAAATGTAAAGTGCCATGTCATATTAAATGTGATTGTTGTCATGTTAAATTGTTTATTATAGTGTTTTAAATCTGATTTAACAAATCACTGAGGTTTGCTCTAATAGCTACCCTTCCTATATAGGAAGAGGGAGGTAGGGATTTGAATCTCCATCTTTTTGAGGGTTTGAATCCCCATGTGGTGATGACAATTTAGTTTCAGGTATAGGTTTCGACTCTCACATCCTACAAGAAGACATGAGAAAAGTCTAAGAATAAGAATTATAGTAGGAATAAAATAGGACCGATAAAAAAAAATCTACCCCATATAGATGCATGTGAGTATTACCATGTATGTCATCTTTTATGATGTTTTATGTCTCATTTGCCATACAATATTGCATGTGAATATTATAATGCATGCCATTCATAATCATAACCTTAATCTAATATGCAATGTCATTGTATGTAAATATTGTCATTTTATGTCATTTCATTATCATGTCTTAAATTTGATTTGTTATGTCATTTGTAAATGAATATTGTGTGATCATCATTTCATTTTATTATCATGTCTGATTTGATATGTCAAGCTGCATATGAGTGCTAAACCCTAAGTGCCAAAATTTAACACAATGGACTCTTAAATGTCAAAAGTTCTGAAAAGTGCATTTAAAAGTCAAAATTGGAGAAAAATGGAACATTTAAGTGCCAATGATGAGAAACTCCAGCAAAATGACTGACATGGCATTTTTTTTAGTGAGATAAGCTCAAAATAACGTTGTTTTCGGTGCCGACTTGGTTGGATAAGCCTAAAACGACGTCATTTTGGCTCTTCTTTGCTGACTAAGCTTTTCGATGAGCCATGCAGACAACTTATATTATTAAAAATAAGCTACATTGAATATCCAGCACCCTTCGCCATACTTAGCACTAAAATGTTCAAATTTGAAGTGGCATCTTAAATGTACCTTTTGGAACTTTTGACACTTAAGTATCTTTTCTTGTCAAGTTTTGATACTTATATTGTAATTTTACCGATTGCATATAATTGCTGTCATATGTCATTTTTCTCATTATGACTTGTATTTCAAATTTGCCAAATGGTTGCATGTCATGTCATTTTATCAAATAATGAATGAATTTTGCATCGAAATTCACAGTTTGCTTCTATGCTCACACACACAAATGGGGTCACTACATTACACATAAGAAAACAGTCTTGTTAGATGAATAACTACATTAAATGAGTGTTTTAGTGACATCCTAATTTTTCACAATAAAACAAAGGAAAATGACCTAAATGGTGTCATAACTTTTGAATGGATACCATACTTTTCAAGTGACTATATCATAACTTTTGGAAAAACGTTCATTTAAGTTACACCAACGACATCCTACAAGGCATTTATTTAATGTTAAATCATCTAATGTGGCTCACTAGAGAGATGATAACTGTGAAAATGTTTTAAAATGACACCATTTAAGTTTTATTTGCTCCCCAATTTGAGGATTTAGGACTAAATTAGGTTGCAATTCAAAGCCTAGCCGCTTATCTCAATTGCAAACCAAAATGTAGCCTATGCTTCAGACACCACACCAACTACTCACCCCCCCCCCCTCCTCCCTCCCTCGGAGCTTCTACAATTCATTCCTTTACCACCAGCCTCAACATCTAACCTATCGATAAGGATTATGTTCAATTTCATCAACACCTTGGCTGCCACTTGGCCGAGACAGGCCACCTCCCTACTAAGCAACCGTTCAAATTGAAATTGGAATTTGGGGCTAGTTTTTTTGGGAAGAACATTAGACTTACTATCTCAAATTAGGGGAAGATTTTGGGTTTAGGGTTTGGTTTATGGAGCAAATTGAACCTAATATCTCAATTTTGAGCAAGTTTGTGTTAACAAATGATGCCATTTTATCTATATCTTGGGTGTTGACATTTTCAGCGAGACACTTTGGATTATTTATTTATAAAATAGTACCATATGGGATTTTTTTATGACACAAGTGGCCAAGGTCACTTGAATGATCGAATTATGGAAGTTGCAGCACTCAAATGATTGCTAAAAAATTATGCCATCTAAGTGAGTTTTGTACGAAAGTTGTAGCACAATTAGTGATATTTTCCCTGAACAAATTATATAAGTATAAAATGAAAGAAAAAGATAATTTCAAATTTTGAACTTTTTAAAAAGGTTTTTGTATGATAGCAAAAGATGCAAATTTTAATTTAACCTGCGATAGATAAAATGTAATCACTAAACTATGCATTTGTCTATGGAATGCAATATTTGTAAAATACATAATTGAGAATATTTGGAAGAAAAAAGTATTGAGAACTCTTAAAAGTAGGAAGTTCTCTTTGTTTCATATATGAACATAGATTTCTTCCATAAATTTCTTGTAGCTACAGATAATTTTTGCTATTTTTATTACTCCCTAAGACTTGGTCATTCAGTTTCTTATCACCATTATTGTTTACTAATAATTAACCACACTTCCACAATAATTTTTAGGGTTTTTGGTACACTTATCCGTATAATTTTAAGACTTATTGGAAGACCATAAAGACAAATAAGCAGTAACTGTTGAGTGTGTTTGGCAAATGTTTCTGGATGATGTCAAGGTGACAGAGGTAAGGAAAATAAGAAATTAACCATCTATTATATTGTATCATTCGAATTAACCAGAATACATGAAGTCACTCAAATTCATCCTTTTTTCCTGTGGGAGGTCTAATTTTCAAGTTAACATGATCTCATTTGAAGTTATTGTTTTCTTGAACTAACCTAAATTATTTATGCACAGGATTAGCAGAGCCAAACAAATTGCAAGTTGCAATCCAGTTTCCTACCAATGGTAAGCTGAAAATCCTACCAACGCTAACAGGCACCCTACCATGGTAAAGTCAGTGCGAAAATCTTTCTCAAAAGAGAGATTTTTTCTGGTCTAGTTTTAGGGTAGAAATAAAGTCTCAAAGCGAGGTTAAAATACTATAAATGTCATAACTTTCGTACGGCGCTCACTTTGGTGCCAAAACCTTTTTTTCGTTCACTTGAGTGCCAAATCGGAGTAAAACCGTTCAGTAAGTGCCATTTCCGGCCAAAATGCATATATGGATTTTTTTAATATTTTTCATTTTTTTTAATAATTTTCGATGCCGATGTAGTTTCCGACGATGACCTTCATCGACCAACGTGGATTCTTCGTGTAAAATGACACAGTTTCTCCTCATTTCGTCTCTCTTCTTTTTGCCCTTTTTTCTTTTCTTTTTTTCTTTAGGGCCGGCAAGGCCGTCGGAGCTCGGCCGGCCACTAGCGAAGGCTATCGCGACCTCACTCACAGCTGGCGAGGGTCTCGCCAACCAGATCTAGGTGTTGGCCGGCGAGACCCTTGCCCCCAGCCTTCGTGGCCTAAGGCGAGGGTTTCGCAGCTTGCTAGCCCTAAAGAAAAAAAATCGAAAAAATTCCAAAAAATTAATAAATATATTAAAATATTGTTAATCGGTAGCCGCGTCAGCATTTTCAATGGTCAAGTTAGCTTTTCTGGTGGCCACGTTAGCTTTTCCGATGGCTACATTGAGAGTGGTACTCAAGTGAACGTTTTTTTAAACTTGTGGCATTTAAGTGAGTGAAAAAAAAGTTTTAGCATAAAAATAAGCACCGTACGAAAGCTATGACACTCCTAGTGATCTAACTCCATCTCAAAGCAGCAATGAAATTTAAGAATAATTGTGAGACTTTATCTCTATGTGCTTTGAGCATGTTCAGCCTTCGCGCATGTTTGCAAGTCTTACTTATATTGCAAATTGTGATTCACATTATCCCCGTTTCCATTGCGGCAATCAGCTTACCTCTTCTATTACTGTTTAGTGTCAGATTGGGGTACAATGTATTGATTGGGCTATTATTGCCGGTCCTTATATCCGTGAAAGCCTAATCTTAGGCCATAATTTAACTTGTCCCGCCTCCCCTTTGACTATTGAATGTTATGTACTAGGAACACCTAAATCACAATAGATGGTATACATACAAAGGAATTTGGTCACGGTCAGGTTCATAATGTTTTTGGCATTGGATTGGATGCTATATATGCTGGGTGCATCAGCAGTTTTGAAATATTTGATAGTAATTATAACCGTCATAAAAGTCATAATTTTGTAATGATTTTGCAACGGCCATATATTGACTTTCTAACACTTTCTTAAGTTTGATTTATTTCTTTATAAATGCTTCATTATTTTGTAATGGCTATACAATGATCATTTTCTTCAATTATTACCAATTTATTTATAACTGTTTCCTAACCGCTCTATCTTTCTTGTTCTAGAAATTTTTGCTCCAAACATAATTGGAAAGTGATATCGATAAATCAAAACAATAATATTTTTATTTTTCTTTACATATCTTTCTATTATTTAGTGTAGAATAATGAAGAAGGTCCATTGCATCTTTGGAGGATAGCCTCCGGAACTTATCGCGTCGAGATTTGTATTTTGAGAGGTGGATTTATTTTAAAGGATAGTGCTTGCACACCTCAAACGATTAATTTTATTTATCATCTTTTTTTTTAATAGAATTCCAACAATTCTTTTTATTTTTCATGTTATCTATTATATTTCCAACAATACTTGTCAAAGATGCTACACCCTGTATGAATGTATACTACTGTTATAGTAGCCGTCTACCATAAAGAAAGAACAAATGACGGTTTCTCTCAGTTTCTTTGGATTTCTGATCTAATGCTCTGAACAAGTCAATTATGAAGATAAATGACTATTCATCGGTTCAGCTAATAAGATAATCCAAGTCTTTGTTAACTCTAACTGCCTCAGATAACGTGTATCATGCTAATCATTTCATATTCTAATTTATGCTTCTATCAACTTGCCGTGGGGCATATAGAAGAAGATTATCGACTCAAATCGAATGGCTTCTCACCGATCAGTGACGAGTCCCTACAATTTTTTTTGAGCTGATGCTTGTTCAACAAATGTAAAGAATTTCGGATGTTGACAAACGATGGTTCTTGGAAAGGATGTTGATGTTCGATTCAGAAGGAGTTGACTTTTCTGGCCATCTTATAGCCAAATGCTACGAGCAAAACCCAATTAGGAAGCTCGGATACGTTTCAAAGCTTGAGAAGCGAAAATGGAGAGGAGGCTTTACAAAGCAGCTGCTGAAGGAGATGTGACTTCTTTGCTCGATTTGCTCAACGATGATCCACTGATTCTTGATAGATGTATCGTGTGGTCTTACAATGAGACCCCATTACATATAGCAGCAATGCTTGGGCATGAGAAATTCGTTGATGAGATTCTGGATCGAAGACCTGAGCTTGCAGGTGAGCTGGATTCTCAGAAATTGTCACCCCTGCACCTTGCAACAGCGAAAGGTTATCTTGGAGTCGTGAAGAAACTGTTGAGCGTTAATGCAGATATGTGCTACACTCGTGACAAATATGGTAGGAATCCTCTTCACATTGCAGTGGCTAAAGGTCGAATCAATGTTCTAAAGGAAATGGTTCAACAGAGTCCTGATGCAGCACATCACAAGATGGAGCATGGTGAGACTATACTGCACTTATGTGTGAAACATAATAATTTGGAAGCTCTGAAGATTTTGGTGGAGACTATTCGAGATAATGAGTTTGTTAATTCGAAGAACGACAATGGCGACACTATATTACACCTTGCTGTTGCAGATAAGCAAACTGAGGTAAGTAAAAATGCACAAGTATGATCTTATAATATAAACTATAATTGTCTTCTCTTTAGTATCTCCTCGAGCCGATTGGTATAATCTTAGGTTGACCTTCTCATATGGTCCCCTGATGCATCCAATCGTTGATCCGTGCAGACAATAAATTTCTTGATGTCTTGTACAACAATAGAAGTGGACTCTCCGAAACGGAATGGTCTGGCAGCATGTGACCTTTTATCACAGAGCGGAAAACCTTGGCAAATGGATAACATTAACAGCTTTTGTGAAGCTAGAATGAGGAGCACAAATGTTAATGCTCTCTCTAGGAGTGAAATCGAGCCCATAACGATGAGGGCCTTACCTCCAAATGGAAATGATCAGACTATTGCACTCCTTAGGAAGCGAAAAGGTTGGAAGAAGAATTACAAGAAACAGTATGATTGGCTCGAAAGGAAAAAGAGTGCGCTGATGGTTGTAGCATCATTAACTGCAACAATGGCATTCCAGGTTGGTGTCAACCCTCCTGGTGGTTTTTGGCAAGACACTACCCCAGGTGACAATTCAACAAATCCACACTCTGCAGGATTTTCCATCATGGCTGATAATTTTCCAGTAGGCTACTCGCGTTTCTTGGCTGTTAACACATTAGGGTTTCTTGCGTCCCTCAGCATCATCCTATTACTCATGAGCGGTCTCCCCTTGAGGCATAGGCTTTTCATGTGGATCCTGATGGTGATAATTTGGATCGCTATCACATCCATAGCGATCGCCTATGGCATCTCAGTAGCAGTGTTCACACCCTCTCACGAAAATAATTCGATTTACTTGATAATAGGATTTGGAATCGTCGTGTGGGTTGGCTTGATGGTTCTGCTTCTTGTGGGGCACACGATACGTCTGATATATAAGACGATTCGTGGCATCTGGAAAATATTCCCACGGAAAAGATCTGCCTCAATGGTCATGCACCAAGACAACCTCTTATGAGGATGCTAGGCCATGTCAGTGTATATACAGTTGCCCAAGTGTCTAAGAGAATATAGATGGGACTCTGTTTCAATTCTCTGCTTGCTTCTGTCTTCGGCACCAGTAAAGATGGAAAGTATGCTATGTTCTACAGGTTATGCTATCCCAGTTAAGAAAGAAATCGCTTCTCAATATCTTTTGGTCTTTTAAAATTCAAGTCCTTTGTCACTCTACTTCTCTGTGTGAACAAATTCTGGGACTGTCACTATTGTTTTCATAGGAGCAACTGTTCAACACCTATTCTAGACAAGTGTGTACCCTATGTAGACCAATTGCAGGGCTTGCTTGCTATGTATTTGTACTCATTTGATAAGTTTTAAGATTTACTTGTGGTTTTTAAAAAATTTAGATCTTTATTGCACAAGTTTTAGGACTTTTAATATACTTATTCCCTATAATATTAATGTTTTTCCATTATGCGTTTGTCATATTTTTTTAGTACTATGGGACGGAACATGACGCAGGGGAACGATTGTGAGCAACAAAATCTAGTTTTATTCGGACGAGTCTCACTTAGACCTGGAACTAATAGATAGCTGTCTCATTTAAGAGGCCCCTCATTCAGCTTCAAAAGATCAGAGAGCACTTCCCAACATGAGATTTAATAAGGTTATGCAGATTCAAGTATCTTCATAATCGCTGGTTTTCAGGCCAATCACTTGGACAGAGCGATACTAGGGTTTAGGATTTCAGGGTTTAGGGTAACGATTGACAATTTAAACAGAAACGTACAATGAAGTTACTGCTTATGCTACTCCATAATTTCAGCTCATAGACGTAGTCGTCCTCTGGTCTCAAGGGAACTTATCATCAAAGCTTGCAAATCAATGATTGATCAAAAGTACATAAAATAATTAATATTACGAAAAATTTCAAATTAGTATATTATTATAAATTTACTTAAATCAAATTTTTTGATCATTTAAAACTATAAATTGATGCATATGTGATAAATTTATTCTATTTTAATTTCAATTAAATTTTACCACAACATTACTAATTTGAATGACACGTGTAGTTGAAAAGTGTACCGGTTTGAGATTTTACTCTTCATTTGTTGTAAGTGTACTAGTTTGTGATTTTTTGTAATACTAATCCAATTTAACAGAAATTAACATAACAAATGTACCAATTTGAGGTTTTTAATAGACAAAAAATTAGTTTCGGGTAGATTTGTCATTAAAGTACCAGTTTGGGATTTTTCTTAATTAAAAAATCAATTTGGAAATTTGTTGTAAATATATTAGTTTGGAGTTTTCATTGATATTAAAAAAACTAATGTGTTTTATACAAATAGTGTCACAGAAAGTATATGATCGTGGAACATAGATTATTCACATTTCTCATGAAAGAAGTTTAAAATCATATGTAGATTAGCCCAAACTTGATTGTTTAATAATTTGAGAGGTCATTGAACTTGCAATTTCATGAAGTAAAATGGGAAAATGACACAAACAGTGCTATAATTTTTGCACTCCAATGTCATGACTTTAAAAAGAGGTTCATTTAAATTACATCAACAATTTTCATTACTTGAAAATCTTACATGACATTAATTTAATATTAAATCACTCCCATGAAGAGATGAAGCAGCGAAAAGGTTTTGAAAAGATTAAGCCCTATTGACCAATCACTTGGACAGAGAGATACTAGGGTTTAGGGTAATGATTGACAATTAAAACAGAAACATACAATGAAGTTACTGGTTTTGCTACTAAGGATGCATTTAGTAACATTTCTACTATTGAGAACAATTTTTTTTAGAAGTAGTTTTTTATATTTTTACTCCCTAGAACAATTTCTGAGTAAAATAAGATATTTAGTAACTACAAAAAAAATTTTATTCTCAGAATAGAAAAAGAATAAAAAAGCGTTTGGTACCGACAAATTTTTTTTATTTCTTCTTTCCTTGATAGTGGTGGAGATCGGCGGGCGGTGGTGGCAACCGTCGATTGCCAGTTGCTAGCGACCCCCGCCCACTAGTCACCGATCGCCACCTGCAACCCACCACCACCGCTGCCGCTAGGTCACCAATCACTACTACCGCCTCAGTCACCGATCGCCGCCTGCAACCCACCACCATCGCTGCCGCTAGGTCGCCAATCACTACTACCAGTCTCCAAGTCACCAACGCCCGCGCGAAGGGCAACGAC
This sequence comes from Corymbia maculata, assembly GCA_014182735.1. NCBI lineage: Eukaryota > Viridiplantae > Streptophyta > Magnoliopsida > Myrtales > Myrtaceae > Corymbia > Corymbia maculata. The sequence continues at coordinate 17,256,256 of CM024688.1, read as the reverse complement.
AAGAGGCCAGCATCTAGCGGTCGATCGGTGGTGAGTGGGTGGGGGCGGCCGGCAACGGGTGGCGACGATCAGCGACCAATATCCAACGGCAACAACCGATGTCCCATAGCGGCAATCGACAACCGACGTCCAGCGACGGGCGGCCGGTGTCCCACAGTTGTAGGCAACAGTGGGCGGGTGGCGGCGTGCTATAAGTAGTGAATAGTCCCCAAAAAATAATTTCTAAAAATTGTTCTCAGGAATAAGAATCTACTTTTTTTTATTTTTCATTTCTACTCCAAATCTATTCTCATAAACAACTTTTTATTCTCAAGAATAAAAAAAATCAGTTGGCGTTACCAAACCTATCTATGTTTTTTTTCTATTCTGGGGAACAAAAAAATAGAAAAATAGAGAAATAGAAACGTTGCCACGCGGAGCCTAAATAACTTTAGCTCATAGACGTAGTCATCCTCTAGTCTCAAGGGACCTATGATTGACATGCTTAAAAGTACGTAAAAAAAAAAAAATATTATGAAAAATTTCAAATTGATACATTTATTATAAATTTACTTCAATCTAATTTTTTGAGCACTAAAAACTCAAAATTGATACATATGTGACAAATTTATCTTATTTTAATTATCATTAAATTTTACTATCAAATTACTAAGTTAAATAACACAGGACAATCGAAGGGTGTACAAATTTGAGATTTTACCCTTCGTTTATCCTAAATGTATTAGTTTGTGTTTTTTTGTGATACTAATTCAATTTAATGGAAACTAATGTAATGTATTTGTCATAAATGTATAAGTTTGAGGTTTTTGATTGTCAAAAAATTAGTTTCAAGTAGATTTGTCGTTAATGTACATGTTTGGGATTTTTTATGATTAAAAAATTAGTTTGGAAATTTATTGCAAATATAAATTTTGGGGGTTTCCATGATATTAACAAAAAAATTATATGTTTTATATAGATAGTGTCATAAAGACTACAAAAATATATGATCATGGAAACATAGATGATTCACATTTCTCGAGAAAGAAGTTAAAATCAGATGTAGACTAGCCCAAACTTGATTGTTTAATATTTTTGGAGGTCATTGAACTTGCAATTTCGTGAAGTAGAACGGGAAAATAACACAAACAATGCTATAGCTTTCACACTTCACTATCATGACTTTTTAAGTGATCAATTAAGTATCATAACTTTTTAAAAAGATTCACTTAAGTTACATCAACAATTTTTATTACCTGAAAATCTTACATGGCATTAATTTAATATTAAATTACTCACGTGGAGAGATGTAGCAGTGAAAAGGTTTTGAAAAGACCCCATTTAAGCCCTATCAACCTATCACTTGGACAGAGAGATACTAGGGTTTAGGGTAATGATTGACAATTTAAACAAAAATGTACAATGAAGTTACTGCTTATGCTACTAAATAACTTCAACTCATAGACATAATCATCCTCTAGTCTCAAGGGAACTTGCCATTGAAGATTGCAAACCAATGACTAACATGATCAAAAGTGTATAAGAAAAAAGTTAATATCACAAAATACTTCAAATTGGTACATTTATTATAAATTTACTTCAAATTAATTTTTTCACTACTAAAAACTCCAAATTGATACATATGAGACATATTTACCTTATTTTAATTTTCGTGAAATTTTACCATCAAATTACTTAGTTGAATGACACGTGGCAGTTGAAGGGTGTAATAGTTTGAGTGTTACTTTTTATTTGTCATAAACGTACTAGTTTTTGGCTTTTTGTGATACTAATCCAATTTAAAGAAAACTAACGTGAGATAAATTTGTTATAAATGTATCAGTTTGAGATTTTTAATAGTCAAAAAATTAATTTTGGGTTGATTTATCACTAATGTACTTGTTTGGATTTTTTGTGATTAAAATATTTGTTTGGGAATTGGTCGAAAATATATTAGTTTGGAGATTTCCATGATATTAAAAAATAAAAAAACTATTGTGTTTTATACATATAGTGTCACAAAGACTACAAAAATATATGATCATGGAACACAGATGATTCACATTTCTCAAGAAAGAAGTAAAAAATCAGATGTAGACTAGCCCAAACTTGATTGTTTAATATTTTTGGAAGTCATTGAACTTGCAATTTCTTGAAGCAGAACAAGAAAATGACACAAACAGTGTTATAGCTTTTGCACTCCGATGTCATGACTTTTTAAGTGATTAATTAAGTATCATGACTTTTAGAAAAGATTTACTTAAGTTACGTTAAAATCCTACATGGCATTAATTTAATATTAAATCACTCCTGTGAAGAGATGTAGCAATGAAAAGGTTCTGAAAAGACCCCATTTAAGCCCTATCAACCTATCACTTGGACAGAGAGACACTGGGGTTTAGGGTAATGATTGACAATTTAAACAAAAATGTACAAGTTACTGCTTATGCTACTTAATAACTTCAAGTAACCGTCCTCTAGTCTCAAGGGAACTTGCCATCAAAGATTGCAAACCAGTGATTGACATGATCAAAAGTACATAAAAAAAAAGTTAATATCATAAAAAACTTCAAATTAGTACATTTATTATAAATTTAATTCAAACTAATTTTTTGACTACTAAAAGATCCAAATTGATACATATGAAACAAATTTACTTTATTTTAATTTTCGCTAAATTTTATTATCAAATTATTCAGTTAAATGATACGTGGCAGTTGAATGATGTACTAGTTTGAGGTTTACCTTTCATTTGTTATAAGTTTACTAATTTGTGACTTTTCGTGATACTAATCCAATTAAGGTAATTTGTTATAAATATATCAATTTGATATTTTTAATGGTCAAAAAATTAATTTCAAGTTGATTTATCACTAATGTATCGGTTTTGATTTTCGTGATTAAAAAATTAGTTTGGGAATTTGTTGCATATTTATATTAGTTTGGAGGTTTCCATGATATTAAAAAAAACTATTATGTTTTATACATATAGTGTCACAAAGACTACAAAAGTATATGATCGTGGAACACGGATGATTCACATTTCTCAAGAAAGAAGTAAAAATTCAGATGTAGACTAGCCCAAACTTGATTGTTTAATATTTTTGGAGGTCGTTGAACTTGCAATTTTGTGAAGTAGAATGAGAAAATGACATAAACAATATTATAACTTTTGCACTCCAGTGTGAAGATTTTTTAAGTAATCAATTAAGTAACATTTAAGTTAGATCGATGATTTTCATTATCTGAAAATCCTATATGGTAAATATTAAATCACTCAGACGAATAGATGTGGCAGAGAAAAGGTTTTGAAAAGACCCTATTTAAGCCCTATTCGACCAATCACTCGGATAGAGAGATACTAGGGTTTGGGTAATAATTGGTAGAGAGATACTACATGGTATTAATTTAATATTAAGTCATACGGCAAATTCACGCAAAGAGACGGTAGCAACGAAAATGTTTTGAAAAGACCCCATTTAAGCCCTATCTAGCCCCCCAAATTGAGGATCTGGGACTGAATTAGGGTGCAATTCACCCCCTAACCCTCTTTTTGATTGCGAACCAAAGCTTGACTTCGTACACCACGTCGGATGTTGCTATAAGTTTTCAACGCCCACCATTTCTCTCTCTTCAACTAACCTCGATGTCAAAATTTTGCTCGTATTCGATTTTAACAATGCCTTGGCTGTCGTGTGGACGAGATGTGCCGCCTCCCCGCCGAACAACCTATTTAAATTGAAATTGGAATTTGGTGTTCAGGTTTGTTGGGAAAAAATAAAATACTTAAACCTAATTCTTAATTTCGAGTAAGATTTAGGGTTTAATGGTTTGGTATATGGAGCAAATTCAACCCAATCCTTTAATTTTGAGTAAATTGCTGTTGCCAAACAACTTCATTTGATCTATATCTTGAGTGTTGGCATCTTAGCTAAGACTAGTCAGATTATTTATGTAAAATAATGCCACATGTGATTTTTTGAGAACAAAAAGTGACTGACGTCAGTTGAGTGATTGATTTTAAGAACTCATGACACTTAAATAGTCGATTGAAAACTTATGATACCAAAATGAGCACTGTTCAAAAGTTTAACGTCCTCTAGAGAATTGAATAATGAATGATTTAGGAATCACCACAAGAAAAACAACCTAAGGCAACCAAATTTACTTTCAATCACTGTAGGGTTTCTGAAGGCGACAAAACAACATTTCATCCCTTAAGTCAAACACTGGCAATAAAATTCTTACTTTATTGCCATTGATTCAATAAAGTAGGGAAAAATTTTAAATTTATAACAATAAATCGTTATTTTGTCATTTCAGGTCCAACCTAATGGGACGAACTTTAAAATTTTGTCTCCTCTAACATATCTTAAAGTGATGAAAATACTTTGCGTGCGCATGAAATCATTTCTACTTCTCCGTTTGTCTATTTTTATGTTCCGGGAGAATGGTTTGAAATAGAAATCCATTTTGGTATTGTAATTTTCATTTTTCTATTTTTAGAATAAATTTTTACTCCAAAAATAAATTTGGAACAAAAATCAGAAGTACAAATTTTTTACTTATCTATTTCTAGAACAAAAATGAGAAACAAAAACTCATCTTATTGCTCGCTCGTTATCACTTGTTAGTTACACCAACCACTACCGCCCAACCAACACCAACCAAATTTTAAAATATTGTCAAACGCCACCATTCGGGAAAACATAAATTTTATATCATTATCAAATGCCTATTTTGTCTTAGAAATTCATCCGGGGAATAAAAATAAAAAAATTAATTTGTGGAACAAAAATTTTACCATATGCATCCTTTGTTACCTTTTTTCTAACCTAAGGTAATAAAATCATGGTTGGTCGCCTAGGTGTCACTGGAGGTGACAAAATTTAAAATCTTTTCATCTTTTTCTTGTGTATCCTAAGGAAACAAAAAAACTCAGACTTAAAAGCAAGAAAAAAGTATTTGGTCACCTTCTGTGGTTGGAAGTGTTTTTGTCGACAAAAATTATAATATAACTTCCTCCAAACACATTGCCATAAATAGAATCGAATTTTGAACGGGGTACAAGAAGAGTTTTAAGGAAGTCGTCGTCGCTATTGAGGGGGGTGGTCGACACCTTTGTTTAAGATTGTCCCCATCACGTCTTTTACTCCCATCATCATTGAATTGGCAAAAGAGGCATTAAAGAATAGGGAAAACGACAGCCAGCATTTTGAACTTGAAAAAGTTCAAAAGTAAGACCGCACCACCTCCGCCATTCAGGCGCCCAAACGCCATTTCCACTACTCTGTCCGAAGCTCCTCTCTCTCTCTCTCTTTCTCTTCTTCTTCTCCCTCTCCTTCTTCTCAGACAAGCTGCATTCCATTGGCATTCCACACGACGGGAGGAGATTTGGGGTGTGTGGTTTCCAAAGGAAGATGGGGAAGGTGGCTGGTCGAAGAGGGACTACGAGGAGGAGCGTCGTCAGAGGATGGAAGAGAACAAGAAGAGGATGGAAGAGCTCCGTCTCAAACAAGCTCGCCGCCGCCCTCCTCGCCACTTCCCCTAAGTCCAACCCAGTACTCTCTCTCTCCCTCTTTCTCTCTCTCTCTCTCTCTCTGCTCGTTTGTGCTTGTGTATGTCCGCATTGCTTCAGCAGGAGCTTTACATCTGTAGCTTCATACGGGTTTTGTGGGTGGTGTTTTTCTTTACTTGCCCGGGCAGGTGAAGCAGAGCAAGATGAAGACTCCTCGAAAGCAGTTTGAGCCCCGTTCCGCGCCCGTCAGACGCTCGAGCCGCACGGCCAACAAACCTGCTCCTAACTACAAGGAAGTAAGAACTCTCTCTCTCTCTCTCTCTCTCTCTCTGTGATGGCGCTTATATGTAATCTTTGGCTTAAGTTAGGGAGTTAAGCCATCCAACGAAAAGGGCCTTTTTGATGCGCACCACGATATGCATTTTCAACCGTGGTGTGTTTAATGTGAAGATCTCAGCTTATTTTGAACGTAAAGAGGTCCACTACAGCTGTGTAGTTTACAAAGGTATTAACTTTTGAGCTCCGTGATAAATGTGATGAGTGCGGGCCGATTGTTCACAAGATTCTAGAGATGGTTTGTCGGTGATTATGAAAATCATCTGTTAAATCTGGCTATTGAAATGCCAATGTGGTAGACTGGTTGAAATTTTTTGCAGCAAGAGTGGCTGTCCTGCCTGTTCCATACATCAAATAATGCTTAATTATCGGAAGAAACATTGTTAATTCAAAAGGGTTGAAAGGCTAAACTTTGATTGAGGAAGTGTGATAACTATAGTAGTGCTGATGTGAACACAGTATTCTAATCTGTTTGTGTGACGGAGCATCAATGAAAGTCGTCATATGGTCCTCTTACGTGTGGGGATAACCTTAGGCCACCCCTTTGCAGGTACACGTAATCGACCCTTCGGAAAGAGTGAGGAGGTTAGTGACAAGAGCTCACTGGTTTTCTTCCAGTATTCGATTGTGCATTCCTGAGTGAAGTATCTAAAATTTCTGATCATCGAGTAGGAGCTACCCGAGCCACTTGCGAAGAGACCTGTTGAACAGGGTGTATGCTTCTGATGCAATAAGGACATATGCCATTGAGAGAGCAGGGCAACTTCAATCCAGTTTAGATGCAGAGTACCCGAGCTTTATCAAGCCAATGCTTCAGTCACATGTCACGGGAGGGTTTTGGCTAGTAAGCAAATCGACACTTTCTTTTTTTTGCACTCTTCTTCGAATGTTGATACGTAGGAAATTGTCGTACTGTGTCGACTCTGCCCGTGCCCTGATTTGTAAATCCTGTAGCATGTGCAGCATGCGTTAAGACTGTTGCTTTGACTTGGAAAGAGTAAGGGATGAGAAAAGTTGATATGGATATACATCCAAGTAAACACTATCCACTGGTTTGGAATTCATGTGAGAAATGAAGAAAATCGCACGGTTGATGCTTGTCCAAGTAGTGAAACAAAGTATTTTCGAGGTATATATAGTTAGGGAAAAAGTTACAAAAAATCCTAAATTATGTCAACTGTGATACATTCACTCTAATTCTTTTTTGAACCAAAAACCCCTAATTTATACTTGTTGAAACATTTATCCTAAATTATTTTTGTGACAAAAAATTCTAAATTTGTACTCATATAACATATTTATTTTGAGGTAAATGTGTGATATAGAATATTTTAAGGTTTTTGTATCACAAATTAAGTTTGGAATAAATGTGTCACACCGATGTAAGTTTGGAGTAAATGTGTTATTCAATGATTGGTTTGAAGGAAAGAAGATTTTGAATTACCCTTGGTCATGAATATAACAAGGGATGAGTTCAATAAGCACTAACTCTACCACTTTGAAGCTGCATGAGATATGTTATCAATCCCATCGATCTCATAAGTATCATACCAAATCCCATCCATCGAATCACTTTTTCGAAAAAGACGAGACATCTAAGTCATACAAGTAATCGATTTATTTCAGTTCCTTGGCTGCTTTTTTGTAGTGAATGCAATCTTGATAAGTTGCTTTAAGTTTTTGGTAGCAAGCAACTCCTTACCTTTGATGTGTAATAAAATGTGATAATGACTTGTCATTAGAAAAATGATTAGATCTGAGCAATTCTTTAAAAGGCTCAAGGGAGAAAAAACAAGGGGAAGATCTTGAGGGGTAGGACTTTTCAATCTCACCTCCTGTATTCCCTCCTATTTTGGGAAGAAAAATATAGGATGGGAATTGAGGGGTAGAGGTGCGGGCCACTGTACATTAAAAAGGAATGGCATTCAGGCTAGGTGCCGGGTTACTGGACTAACACCGGTAAACTCTGTTGGGAGCTTCGACTCCCTGCAAGGCTCATCTTGTGTTTTGCAGTGTCTAATAACCGATTTGTCAACCTAATATCCCTATTAGACATTGTGCTTTAAGTTTCTAGTAGCAAGCAACTCCCTTACTTTTGATGTGTAATAAAATGCTATAATGACTCGTCATTAGAAAAAGGGCACCAACTTCGAAATTATGGGTAGGCATGCGTGCAGCTTGCTTTGCACAAAAACTGGCTAAAGGTCTCCATAAGAAGCTGATAGAGCTATTTGTCAGTGCTTCTAAAGTCTGATTTGTCTCCAATGTTTTCAAGAGCCTTCAACATAACTTTTGCCACAAACATCTCCCTCACCACGATGACACCGTGACTCTCGTGGACGAGGATGGAGAAGAGTTCGAGACGAAGTATCTCATCGACAAAAACGGCCTCAGTGGCGGGTGGAGAGGTTTCTCCATTGCTCACGATCTCGTCGATGGAGATGCTCTGGTGTTTCAACTGATCAAGCCATTGACATTTAAGGTAAATCTTCTGAACCCCCGGGCATGCACGGATGCTTGTAGATAGAACTTAAATGAACTCTTCAGTTTTTATGCTGGCTTTTTCAGATTAGTACTTACCTTTCTCCAGGTACATATTGTCAGAGCCTATGAATCAGAGGAGAAGGAAGCAGAAGCCGCTGATGAGGAGGAGGAAGAGGCTGCAGAAGACCATGAAGAGGAGGAGAAGGAAGTGGAAGACCGAAAAGAGGAGAAAAGGGAAGCAGCTGTCAAATATTTAACCAGAAGCGCCAAACGGATTAGAGCAAGTAAGAATTCACTGTTCTTTTGAACACTGTTCTTTTGAACTTCTAAAAAACTGGATTAGTTGTGTCGTATCAATTGCTTTTTGCTATCTGGATAATTACTTCCAACAAGACGGTTAAAGGAAATATGAAGAATGTGACATATGATCTATGAAACAAGCTATATAGACTGATTTTTCAGTAAAGCAAGTGTGCATCTAGCCTTCTATAGCTCACTTTTGGCTTCAAGTTTTACTATTAGCAGAGACATACCAACCTAAATGAGATTACCAAGAGAAATTACAAGATAAATTTTCATATATCTTAAGTAGTTATGGTGCATTTGACAACCATTTTGTTTCTGAAAATAATTTATGTTCAGAAATAATTTTTTACTCCCCCTAGATGAGTTTTTGAGCATTTGAAAATAATTCGTAATCGTCCAAAAATTTTATTTTCAGAATAGAAATGAAATAGAAATGCATTTGGTATAATCTTAAATTTTTTTGTGATTTAAAATTTCTTTTAATTTTTTGATGCTTTTATTATATTTTTCTATATTTTCTTCTCTTTCTTTTTTTCCTTCCTTCTTCTTCCTCATTGTTGATTGCCACTAATTGGCTGAGCAAGGTCCAACGAGCTTGTTAGAGCTTCGCTGGTGGCTGAGCAAAATGCCATTGGGCAAGCCAAGGTGAGGCTTGCTTGGCCACCAACATCTCGCCTAGCCACCAACAAGCTTGGCCTCGCTCGCTCGGTTGCTGGCCATCATCGAAATCAACGACCGGCAATGAGGAAAAAGAAGAAAAAGGAAAGAAGAGAAAGAAATAAAAAGATTTTGGATTGGTTTCGAAATTGTTACAAACACTAGACTCTAGTTTTTCTTCTCTTTTTCTTCCCTCTTCTTCCTCATTGTTGATTGCCGGTAATTGGCTGAGCAAGGTTTGATGAGCTTGTCGGAGCCTCGCTAGTCACTAGGCAAGATGCCATTGGGCAAGCCAAGGTGAGGCTTGCTGGTGGTTGGGTGAGGCCGAGCTTGTTGGTGGTTGGGTGAGACTTGCTTGGCCACCAACATCTCTCCTAGCCATTGATGAGCTTGGTCTCGCTTAGATCTGGTGAGGTCTAGTCTCGCTCGGTTGGTTGCTAGCCATCATTGAGATCAATGATTGGCAATGAGGAAAAAGAAGAAAAGGAAAGAAGAGGAGAAAGAAAAAAAAAGATTTTGGATTGGTTCCAAAATTGTTACAAACACTAGGCTCTAGTTTTTCTATTTTTTCCTCTTTTTCTTTTTCCTTCCCTCTTCTTCCTCATTGCTGATTGCCGGTAATTGGCTGAGCAAGGTCCGACGAGCTTGTTAGAGCCTCGCTAGTCGCTAGGCAAGATGCCATTGGGCAGGCCAAGGTGAGGCTTGTCGGTGGCTGGGCGAGGCCGAGCTTGTTGGTGGCTGGGTGAGACTTGCTTGGCCACCAACATCTCGCTTAGCCACTGATGAGCTTGGCCTCACTCAGATCCGGCGAGGTCTAACCTTGCCCGGTTGGTTGCTGGCCATCATCGAGATCAATGATCGACAATGAGGAAAAAGAAGAAAAGAGAAGAGAAAGAATTAAAAAGATTTTGGCTTGGTTTCGAAATTGTTACAAACACTAGACTCTAGTTTTTCTATTTTTCTTTTCCTTCCCTCTTCTTCCTCATTGTTGATAGTCGGTAATTGGCTGAGCAAGGTCTAACGAGCTTGTTAGAGCCTCACTAGTCGCTAGGCAAGATGCCATTGGGCAGGCCAAGGTGAGGCTTGTCGGTGGCTGAGTGAGGCCGAGCTTGTCGGTGGCTGGGTGAGACTTGCTTGGCCACCAACATCTCGCTTAGCCACTGACGAGCTCGGCCTCACTCAGATTTGGCGAGATCTAGCCTCGCCCGGTTGGTTGTTGGCCATTATCGAGATCAATGATCAGCAATGAGGAAAAAGAAGAAAAGAGGAGAAAGAATTAAAATGATTTTGGCTTGGTTTCGAAATTGTTACAAACACTAGACTCTAGTTTTTCTATTTTTTGTTCTCTTTTTCTTTTTCCTTCCCTCTTCTTCTTCCTCATTGTTGATAGCCGGTAATTGGCTGAGCAAGGTCCAATGAGCTTGTCGGAGCCTTGCTAGTGGTTGGGCAAGATGCCATTGGACAGGCCAAGATGAGGCTGAGCTTGCCGGTGGTTGGGTGAGGCCGAGCTTGCCAATGGCTGGGTGAGGCTTGCTTGGCCACCAACATTTTGCCTAGCCATCGATGAGCTCGGCCTTGCTCAAATCTGGTGAGGTCTAGCCTCACTCGGTTGGTTGTTGGCCATCACCGAGATCAATGACTGGCAATGAGAAAAAAGAAGAAAAGGGAGAAATAAAAAGATTTTGGCTTGGTTTCGAAATTGTTACAGACACTAGACTCTAGTTTTTTATGCCTAGTTGAACAAGACCAGTATACTAAGGGCTTATTTGATAACCAACCAAATAAAAATTCGTTTGTTAAATTTTTTGTTCTTGGAGATAAATAGATTTGGAACAAAATTAAGACTAGTTTGATAATAGCATGCTGTGAGAAATTGCAAATGCCTCCCATCCTCAATACATGTAATATTTCCTCTTCCAGTCACAGGGATCTAACTAACCACTATGATGTTTTGACAGGTAGAAAGTGAACAGGAGCGCAACACTTTTCCTATTTATGTGCTTGCGGCTGGTAAACAACCGATGGCATTCTTTTTGGGCATAGTTTGTCATGGGAGCAGTATGTATCAGTAGTGTCATATCTCAAAATTAACAGCAACATGCTTGCATTTTGCATCATCAAAGGTTGTACAAGAAACACCAGACTTCATTGTGTCTGAAACATTCTAACTTATTATGTGTTTAATCAGGCAGTGGGTGTAATTGACTTCACTAACTTTCTGAACACCAATAGCATTAGGTAGGAAAAGGAATCAAACAGTGATCTATGATGTCATTGATGCCCAGCTGAACAAAAAGCAGGACATTAAACGGAATCCTTCAAACTGATCTGTTTATGGCAAAAATGATGTTTTGTTACATTGTAATCATTTGTGCAATGATTCTGTTTATAAGAATAACTACATAAGGATTGTCAGAATATTGAATGGGGTCTTACCAGCCTGGCAAGAACCATGGACCATTCATATTTATCACTTCAATTCCTTTGTAGCCTTTTGGCTTTTTCTACTGAAGATTAACATTATTTCAAACAGATCCTGTTGTAATTCACTTTGACGAATATTAATGAGCCAATCAAACAGCCTTGATCACAGGCTTCACAGTCTTGCTACTTGATCAGTGAAAGTTGGATCTATGCAAACAACCACCTGGAATAAGATTTGGTTCATATTCACAATTTATTATGCAGCGGAAAAAAAAAAAAAAAGCAATAGAATTTGCAAAATGACATGCCCAAAATATCCATGGAGTTTGTGGCAAATGTACATGTACATACCTTGCCAATACTTCTACCAGAATGAAGATGCTCAACAGCATCTGCCACACCATTGAGACCCACAAATCTTTTTGGGTCAATGGCCACCTGCATTCAGTTAGAAGATTAAGTCTTGGTGAACTTTGAAATTTGGCAGCAATAGCGACTTAGGAGCGGATATAATAATCCAATGATTCTACAGATTAAGTAGGGCAGTGGCTTTTGGTAGGGAGTTTGAACATCAAAATCTTGCAAGATGTCCAAAATAAGGCCAAAGAAATAAGATAACAGGAAAGTTAGGGCATTGCATTGTGTGAAAGGCACAGATATCTATAATTAATAAAATGTAATCTTAGCATGATCTATGATGAAAGAGTCCTGTCTCACCAGTAGAAGAAACATATAACAGTAGGGCCAAAAAAAAAAAGAGCAGTACCTTGAGCTGTCCTCTGGAATAGAGTCGAAACAGTCTATCTAGATGTTCTTGCCAGAAGCGACTATATTGTACCAGGAAAAAACCAGCCTGCCAACATTGTCAATATCATATTATACACTTCAAGGGGAGAGAAAGGCATAACCAGCTATAAAATTCACAGTCCATGCTTATCCTGATATATAGCTGGTGTATTAATAAGAGCAAAATTATCATGGTAGAGTACAATCGCTGTTCTTGATGGGGTAGTATTCTCAATCATACCACAGTTTGGCTTTTAGACAGGAGTTTCTCGCAAAGACCAGGGTACTTATTTGGTGTCCATCCATGCTCTCCTTGATACTACAATCAAAGTAGTAATTTTGTACTGGTTAAAAAATATGTACAACAGTCAATAGTTAATATTCAAGCACAAAGAATGTTAGAACAGTATGCACACTGAGGGGAACTGACCACAGCTGGAGGAGACACAGGAGAAAAACCTTCTATGCATGTCAATAGAAAACATGTAGCACTTGTTACAAAGACTCTTTGCACAGTCTTCTTTATTTCTTTAGCATCTCTAACCTATATTCCTCATCATACAATGTAAAAAATCTTAAAGTCTGTCTTGCAGCCCTCTGCAGCACAGAAATGTGATCGCAGTAGAACTTCTACCATGCATTACATCTACACAAGACTCATACAAAAACTTCAGAAACCTAACTTTCCTTTCACTGGTATCTCACTGAAAGTGAGAGCAAGAAGGCAAAAATTCCTGCACAGCCTAATCAAGATTACTAAGTTTTGACATTGGAATTGCTGGGAAACTCGTCATAAAAGGATCTGGCCCAGATGGATGTCAACAACATAAGGAGGCAATACCTGAGAAATCATGCCAATTACAATCAATCGTCCATATATGGCCAAAGCATTCAAGCAAAGATCAAACATTTCCCCACCAACAGACTCGTAAACTATGTCAACACCTTCTGGAAATTCCTTCTTCAAAACCTGAAAATTTGGAAAAGATAGAGGAAAAGCTCACTACATAAACTTTTATTTGAGTGTCATGCATTATCCTGTAAATCATGATAAATGAGTTCATTTTAAATAAAGTTGACATAAAAACTAAACCCAAGAGGAGAGAAAAATGCAGAAACTGGTCCAGACTCTAGACATAATCCTTCAAGAACTGTTACAATATAGAAAATAGCAATGAAGCTGCATAAAGTTCATACAAAAAAGAAGGCAGCAGCTAGCTATTTGAGACATGATATGAAAATACAAAAAAATGTCGGAGTAAACCAGTTACTAATGCACACTGTTGTTCATTTCAAAGTATGGTATATGAGAAAAAACAAGGTTCTATAACACCATCACCTTTTTATCTCCTGCATCTCTTTTAAGGATAGGAAAATTAAAACTTGAAAATGCAGATAGTGTCATTGGCATTCCGACGCAAGAGCCCATTCGAGAGGCAAAGATGATATATTGACAAAGGGCTAAAGTTATTCTTGAGACTTTGAATAGGTGGTAGGAATTGAAAGTAGATCCATGTCAAAAAGGATTTGCCTGGAAAATCATGTAGTAGCACTACATTTCAAAAATAAAATGAAAATTGAAGCTAAAGAGAACTTCCAGGGTTTCATGTACTCGTTAATTTTGCACAAGCAGATATGATAGGATCTGTGCATATGTGGATGAATATGCTCATTAACTTTTACCTAATCAATATAACTATCTAAGAAAACGTGTGTGGCAGTAAACTTATCTAGAAATAATTTGCCGCACTACATGAATGAATCAGGGTCTTTGATTTCTCAACCCCCATGTTGTGTCCAAAAAGGAGAGTAGAACAGATGAGACGGATTTTTAGGAGACATACAGTTTTGATGTCTTCAGCTTTATAATCTATCACACGATCGACTCCCAAATCTTTCAAAAGCATGGCCTTCTCCCTCCCTCCACAGGTTGCTACTACTGTATTTCCAGCAACTTTTGCAAGCTGAAATGGTCACCATAGACAAAGTGACTTTTAGTAGTGTAAAAATATGTGAACAGCTGAGGAACATTGTTAAGCACATGCAGTCTCATGCTTAAGAAAGAAGAGATTCTTCTCTCCCAGAAAAAATGGAAACTAAAATGGAAGAACATGCTAACATATTAGAAACAATAATATCAGCAAGCTGCAGTGTAATTCTTCCCTTTTAGCAAAACACGAGGAATCATGAATGCAAGGGCACAAGACTACATGCAAAATATGCTAAATCTACAACTGGACAATCTCTAACAATGGAAAAATAGACAAATAGATTTTCCAAATAGATAGCCAAAAGTCTGGATAACAAACACCTAAATTTGCAGGAGGGTACAATTTTTAATGGTTTTGACTACTCGGGACAGAAGGGTACATAAGCAAACCCCTATATATACTATATTATGGTTAAGAACATCACATCACTAATCATGACAAGAACACACCCTACTAAAGAAAAGATTAGTGTTGAATTATCTTGATTTCTGGACCTAATTGTTAGGAATATTTGATCCTGTTTTTTAGATCTTGATTATTAGGAAATAGCTGTAAAGAATTAGTTAGGAAATGATTTATTAGTATCCCTTAATTTGTGGGATCTTTTAGATTTTCTTTTTTTTAGTTGACACTCAAAGTTGTCTTATAAATAGATTTGTAATCGTGGTACAAATTACATAGAGAATTATCACAATTCTTTTCAAAAATTCTTCATGGTATCAGAGCATTAGGTTCATTTTTTTGGGATAGTTGTAGTGCATCCTTCATTGATGCAATTATCTTCGAATCATAGCCTTCATTGCTGGATTTTTTTTTGCAATCTGATCGCAACCTTCATTGTTGTGATCCTTCAGCTACAATTTTTCCCACTTCGCCTTTAATCCTATCTCAGTTTTTTGGCTCTAAAACCTCATTCACTTGCAGCCTTTCTTCCTTTCCAAGTACTTTCCTTGTACCTAGAAATATCCATGACTAAAACAAAAGAGACTGGAGTTTCCTCGGGTCAAACTGATGAGGCCAACACCACCCATATGACCGGAGATCTACAAAATGTGAGGACAACATATAGGCTGAATGAAAAGAATGATCTCAAATGATCACAGTTCGTCAAAACCTACCTAAAGAGTGAAGGAAGACTCAACCATCTTCTCAGAACGGGTCCCAAAACCAGAAGATCCCACGTTCAACACATGGGATGAAGCAGATTCAATGATCATGTCATGGCTATGGGATTCAATGGATCCGGCCATAAGAGATACATGCATGTTTCTCAAAACAGCAAAGGAGATCTGCGATTCTGTTCGCTGGACTTATTCAAAGGCTCGAGATGCAGCACAAGTGTATGAAATCAAGGTAAAAACCAGTGCGACAAACAAGGGAACAAAACTGTGACGGAATATGCCAATTCCCTTCAAAATCTATGGCAAGAACTCGATCATTATCGAGTATTTGAGATGAAGTGCGTGGATGATGCTGCTACTCTAAAGATCTTCATTGAAAAGGATAGAGTATATGATTTCCTGGCAGGTCTTCATTCTGAATTTGATCAAATCAGAATTCAAATACTTGGCAAGAAAGAAATCCCTTCTTTGGAAGAGACAATCTCTCTAATCCGGGCAAAAGAAAGTCGAAGAGGAATAATGCTAGAGTCTCAAGCTATGAAAGGTTCAGCATTAATAACTCACAATGCATCAACACAAGAAAAAGAAAAGATGGATGCTTCAAAACCAACATGGAGGGATAACCGAGACAGTATGTGGTGTACCTACTGTAAAAAGCCAAGGCATACAAAAGAGCGTTGCTGGAAACTGAATGGCAAACCAGCAACCTCAAGCCGAGAGTGGGGAAATAGAGGAGGGCAGCAAAGGCCCTAGGCTCATTTAACTGAACAGACCAGCCAGCAGATCAATTATAGTGAAGGACAAGGGAAAGAATCTTTCAACAGTGAGGAAATAGAAAGAATCAGAGGCTTTTTAGGGTCTCTCGAAAAACCCTCCGGTGCATGTTCATTGGCACTCTCAGGTAAGCCTCCATTTTCTTTTGGTCTAAATGCCTCAGAAACATTTTCGAGTGAAGCTTGGATAATAGACTCAGGTGTTACTGATCACATGACTCACATTTCACAATTTTTTAGTACCTATATCCCATGTCCAAGCAATTGAAAAATAGCGGTGGCAAACGGTTCCCTAGCCACTATTGCAGGAATCGGTGACATTCATATTACACCCATTCTCACTCTCAAAGGTGTCTTTCATGTGCTGAAACTATCAGCCAATCTTGTCTCCATATAAAAGCTCACCAAAGATTTTAAATGTCATGCAATTTTTTACCTTACTTACTATGTTTTTCAGGAATAGGATTCGGAGAGGAAGATTGGACTTGCTAAGAAAAAGAATGGGTTGTACTATCTTGAAACACCGAGGATTTCAAAGAAAGTCGTGAACAATTTACCCTTGTCATTTCTTAGTACTTCAAATAAGGATGCCATTTGGCTTTATCATTTTCGTTATCTTTTCGTGTCTTGAATATCATGTTTCCTTCTTTGTTTAAAGGATTAGATATGAGTGAATTCTAATGTGACACTTGTGAATTTGCTAAGCACACCCGTGTATCTTTTCCTATAAACAACAAAAGTAGTTCTCATCCTTTTGATTTGATTCACAGCGACATTTGGGGACCTTCCGCAATTCCAAATATCTTAGGGGCTCGATGGTTTGTTTCTCTAATCGATGATTGCACTAGGGTCACATGGATATTCTTACTCAAACCCAAATCTGATGTAAGTAGTATTGTTCCTAATTTCAATTCCATGGTTCAAAATCAATTTGGAGTTAAAATTAAGAGCTTTAGATCAGATAATGCTAGAGACTACTTTAACCAAATCTTGTCAACCTATTTCCAAAAGGAAGGAATCATTCATGAGTCATCTTGTGTAAATACACCACAACAAAATGGGGTGGCTGAAAGGAAAAATGGTCATTTGCTTAACTCTACTCGAGCATTGTTGTTTTATGGAAATGTTCCTAAATCATATTGGGGGGAAGCCGTCCTTACATCTACAAACATGATTAATAGACTACCATCAAGAGTATTAGATTTTAAAACTCCTATGGCTGTTCTTTCCAGCTTTTATCCCCATTTCAAGACAACAAATAATCTCACACCTAGAGTCTTCGGTTGCACCTCATTTGTACATGTTCATAATCAGCGAGGGGGAAACTAGATCCTAGAGCAATCAAGTGTGTCTTTCTAGGTTACTCCTCCACACAAAAGGGGTATAAATGTTACCATCCTCCTTCTCGAAAGACCTATATATCAGCTGATGTTACATTTGTAGAAAACAAACCTTACTTTTCACAATCTAATATTCAGGGGGGGAAATCATTAGTGAAAGATGAAGACTTTGATAGCCTTATTCTTGACTTACCTCCTAATAATTCTTCAATTTGAGCTCCCACTTCTGATCAAGCAGTCCCTATTCAATCAACTCTTGACCAATCAGCTCCTAACAAATCAGTTTCTGATGAATCAGTTCATGCTCCTTCAATCCCAAACTCACACTCTACGTTTGGGTCTATTCCGGAACAAGTGTCTACTCCTATATCTCCCTGTATTTATGACTCTATGAGATTTCCTCAGGTGTACTCAAGAAAGGGGACTGTTCTTGACCAAACACAAGTTCAAGATTCCCATCCGAGTTCTGCAAATGAATTTCCAGTAAGTTCTTACTCTCCTTTACATAATCCGTCGTTTGATATGCCAGAAAATGACTCACACCTTCCCATTGCTGTTAGAAAAGGTACTAGAGAGTGCACAAAGCGACCCTTATACCCACTATCTCACTATGTGTCACTTGACCGCCTATTACTATCTCATAGAAATTTCATTGTGAGTCTGAACACCATTTCTATTCCAAATACTTTATCTGAGGCATTGTCTAAAGAAGAATGGAGGAATGCAATGAGAGAAGAAATGAATGCACTTGAGAAAAACCAGACTTGGGCGATTGTCGAAAAACCAAGGGGAAAGAATCTTGTGGGCTGCAAATGGGTTTTTACCTTGAAATACAAAGCCAATGGTTCTCTTGAGAGATATAAAGCACGATTGGTGGCGAAGGGTTATACTCGGACTTATGGAGTAGATTATCGGGGAGACATTTGCTCCGTGGCAAAGATGAACACCTGTCAAAATTTTACTTTCTCTAGCAACTCACTTTAATTGGCAACTTCAACAGTTTGATGTGAAGAATGCATTCTTACATGGAGACCTAGAAGAGGAGATCTACATGAGTATTCCATTGGGCTTTGAAGGAGAAGGGACGGCAAACAAAGCATGTAGATTACGAAAATCACTATATGGGCTTAAGCAATCGCCTAGAGCCTGGTTTGGGAGATTTTCCAAAGTTATGAAAGCTTCAGGCTATAAACAAAGCCAAGGCGATCATACCCTCTTCATTAAGCATTCGGCAACAGGGAGAGTGACTGCACTTCTAGTGTACGTTGATGATATTATTGTCACGGGTGATGATGATAAGGAGAAACAGGAGCTAAAACAGTGTTTGATTAAAGAGTTTGAAATAAAGGAGCTAGGAAGACTCAAATACTTCCTTGGCATTGAAGTTTCTTACTCCAGACAAGGAATTTTTGTCTCACAATAGAAATATGTGACCGACCTCTTGAAGGAAACCGGAAAACTTGGGTGTAAACCAATAGCTACACCTATTGAGCCTAATAAAAAACTTGGGGAGGCAAAGGAAGAACCTTCTGTAAATCGAGAAATGTATCAAAAATTGGTGGGAAAACTCATCTATCTAGCTCATACTAGGCCTGATATTGCCTATTCAGTGAGTGTGGTTAGTCAGTTTATGCATGACCCAAGAGAATCACACTTACAAACCGTCAATCGAGTGCTACATTACGTAAAAGGAGGCCCTAGAAAAGGAGTCCTATTCAGAAGAAATCAAAAACTGGTGCTACAAGCTTACACTGATGCTGACTATGCAGGATCTATGGTGGACAAAAGGTCAACATCTGGTTATTGCACATTTCTTGGTGGAAATTTAGTGAATTGGAGAAGGTAAAAACAGAATGTAGTTGCAAGATCAAGTGCTGAATCAGAATTTCGAGCAATGGCCCAAGGAGTATGTGAGCTATTATGGCTCAAAATCATCCTGGAAGATCTAAAAGTCAAGTGGGAGGGTCCTATGAAGCTATATTGTGACAATAAATCAGCAATTAACATTGCTCATAATCCTGTACAACATGACAGGACGAAGCATATTGAAATCGACAGACATTTCATCAAAGAAAAGCTAGAAGAAGGATTGATCTGCATGTCCTACATACCTTCTGGAAATCAGCTAGCAGATGTGCTAACCAAAGGACTTAATGGTGGGATCTTCCATGAAATCATTTCCAAGCTAGGAATGGAAGACATCTATTCCTCAACTTGAGGGGGAGTGTTGAATTATCTTGATTTCTGGACCTAATTGTTAGGAATATTTGATCCTGTTTTTTAGATCTTGATTATTAAGAAATAGCTGTAAAGAATTAGTTAGGAAATGATTTATTAGCATCCCTTAATTTGTGGGATCTTTCAGATTTTCTTTTTTTTAGTTGACACTCAAAGTTGTCTTATAAATAGCTTTGTAATCGTGGTACAAATTACATAGAGAATTATCACAATTCTTTTCAAAAATTCTTCAATTAGGAGTAACATTTAAGTAGACAAGAACAAGGTTTATGAAGGAAAATAAAAGAATGATCCCCAGTTTGGTAAGCATGTAGATAGAAAGCCAGTTAAGCGGACCTCTAAGAGTTAAGACCTGATTGCAGGGTGTTTTCAAAATTTTATTTCAATCTATCCTTATCTAACGAACCCCTAATTCATGGCATCTTTTTCAGCACCTTTACTAAAGTAAGTTGGACTAATTGTTGGACATCAATCAATTGAAATTTTGTGAAAATACTACAGATAGAGATCTTCACATCTCATTCCCTCGATACTGACCTCTGCAATTCTAATATAGTCGCAAAATCACATTGTCATAGATCTAATAATACTAATGTAATAGCATCAATCTGAATAGGAAACAGACCTGGACAGCAAATTGCCCAGTTCCTCCTGCAGCAGCTGTAACAAGAACTTTTTTGCCAGATTCCATTTGTCCAGCCTAAATTTTCAGCAAGAGCAAATCACAAGTTTTAATATGGCATATTAGACATGATCAGATGTCTGAAGGTAATTGTCTTGATGTACTTAGACTAGGAAATGACCAACATCAACAGCTCCAGCAAATAAAATTGCAACAGGAAATGAAAAGGATAGTTTGCTATATTGCATAAAAGTTTGACCTTTTCTAGTGCAATAGATGCTGTAAGCCCTGAAGTAAGCATGGCAACTACTTCCGGATCTGGCCTGGCCACTGTAAGGATGTGTTTTGCCGGAACCTGAGAAAGATATGATAAATATTACAATAAAACAGGGATCTCCACATCATGAATTTGTAGTACTGAGAGGCTATGAAAGATATTAACCACAGTCAAACCAGCTTTTGACATTACAATATCCCTATGGAATATAGTTTTACCATTGTAAATTCTGCATAGCTTCCAAAAGTCATCAGTGCAGCAGGCATGCCAACTTTCAAGTCCTTGACAGAATCACCAACTGCAGCAATTATCCCCACAGCCTGCCATGTCAATCATGAAGATACCATTTCAACAAATGATGGAGGTTATGAGTATAACAAATGTATGGTGCTGCTAGAGGAACCACAAAACTATGCCAAGACAATCAACACAATCAGATATTGCAAAATGCAACAACAGAAATAGATTTTTCCCAGACCTCAAAGCCAGCATCAAAAGGAAGACGGGAGGCAACATCTCCCTTTCCACCTTTGAAATAACTTCCTGAGCTGAAATTCACCTGTTTAAAGCATGATTTTTATTAATTAAAAAAGCTATATGGTAACTCTAGCAAACATTCACACAGATCTAACAGTTTGGGGCCTGTCAAAATAGCGATAATAAACATCAGCTAACGAGCAATTACTAAAGGATGATCTCTGGAGTTTTAATAAATTTTTTGTCTATAAAATGCTGCAAATGAAACATGCTAGCATCAAAAGTACACATGGATTCTGTTTAGACTTTGACATGCAAGCTGAATCCTCAGTCAAAAACCTTCAAATACAAAACAAGCTTCTGAAGTTGAAGAGGAAAAAAAACAGATTCTTAGTAAAAGAAAAAACCACTTATACCAGCAAGCATCTCAAAAAATTAGAACACTAACTTTGGTGCCTAGTTATCAGTCATCAATCGACTCATAGGCTGGTGAAAAGATAACTTAGTTGGCTTGTATTAAGGGAAATTCCTATCAATTGTATATAAGCCACGTTACAAAGATCCAATTTGCTTTTTGATGTTTACTACAGTAATGTATAGAAAAGCTTACTACCAAATTGAAGTTTTAAGCATAGTTTTACAAATGGATCGCCAGCAAAGAGCTACACGCATGAGAAGAGGATGAGAAAGATTTACCTGAAATTAAAAGAATACCAATCATAAAGGATGAGAAAGACAGGATGAGAGGAAGCTAATGTTCTCAAAAGAAGCCTTGAACTTACATCACTAGCATTTACTCCAGCATATACAATTTTCACAAGGACATGCTGTGGCTCAATTGGCAACCTCAAATGTGTTCGAATAATCTGGGTAGCATTTCGGAAATTGTGAGTCAAGGTGTGAACCACGCTGAATATAAAAATTTAGAATATACATCATTAGATCTTTCAATTGATAAAATGCTTATATTCCCAAACAAAATTTCTAGGTTGTAAATAGTTAGTTCTTCAGGAAGAGAACGTTAAGAAAAGAATTCCATTCAGGATTCAATAAGAATATTAGATAATAAAACATGTTATTAACTAAAAAACTAAAATCCACTAAAGAAAATTGGAACTAAAACATCAACGTAAACAGTACAACAGCTTACAGAGGGAGCTCCAACACCTATTAATCCAAACAAATAGAAGCGGAAAACCATCATTGGATAATTCTAAAGCATACTGAGTTTTCGATCAATTAATAATTGCATAGATATAGCCGTTGCAGTGATAAAAATATCAAGCCCATTAAAGTTCAGTAAGTCATCACTCGCAATTACTTCAGTCCACTTTTCACATCCACATTGAACGTGTTTAAAGTAAAAGAAGAAAAATTGAGGATACGAATGAAATCATTCTTAGCTAAGATATGGTTAAAGCTGTACCCAGTACCCTGGTAATCGCACCAAGAAAGAAACGTTGTTATAATATAAAATGATATAACATGGTCAAACTGTCAAAAAAGTCTGTTTAAAAGTCTCATACAGATGGAAGACCATCGAGCCTAAACTCATCATGGCAATTTGTCATTCCACTAATAGAAGAGCAATTAGGTACTGTAGCCGATAACTTCTGTTAAATAAACAGGAGAGGGAATCTCGAGTACCTACGGAACACCTAAGCAGTCCAGGTTTATGTTATAAGAAGGCTACACAATACTCTGGTCGAACAGTTCAGTTATATACACACATAAAGTAGCCCCAAATTATCTTCACTCACATTTTCTCAAAATTCTTAGGAAGTTGCAAATTCACTGGTCCTTTGTACAGTGATCTTCTTCTAGAACTTATGGATAGCACTCGGTATTTTGCCTCTTCTGCTGCACTGGGCCAATATTGCATGCCACTGCGCTTTGTAATCCATAGACATGCACCACCTTTGGTTTCATCAGTAATAAGTTCAAAAGCTCCTGGAAAGTGTAAGTGGACTAGCCATCAGAAGTGATCCCTTCTACATAAGATAGCACAATTTTGGAGCAGGGTCCCACGAGTCCCTCACTAATCATTTATGGCAGTTCTTTAACTTTTTCTACAAACTTTGTAGTTGTGCCATTATGCATCTCTATAGTATATCTACATCTTAATACAGAAACTTTAAATGCTCCAAAGTCCAGAGCAAACGACTCATGCTCAGAAAATTCGATTGCAGTAAAAGAGTGAACTTGTGTCATTCAGACAAAAACTTTTTTATTTCCATTCATTTTGATCTATAAGTCCGATCAGATGTAAAGCACATGGAGAAGACTGCATGTGGATGTACCTTTCACCACCATTTCCATAGGTACAAAGCCCCCCATCAAGTCTATAAATTCAGAATCCACCTTTAAGGCCATCTCTGTTCGAACAAACTGCATAAGTAGTTAAGGATTCAGCTATTAAGCATCACACAAAGCAAAATACATTTTCTGGAGAAAAGGAATTCAGGTCAGATAATACTGGAGCACAAAATTCTATGCTCCTTTATATATTCATTATAAAAACCAAATAAAGTGAAAAGGCAGCAAGATTTCTTCTGCCACTAAGTACAGGAGTGACATTTAAACATCAAAATTTAAGCTAAACCAGCGATCAAACAAAGGGCCATGTCTCTCAACATTTTTCAGTAATGATTCAGCTTCCATTGATCTACAGCATTAGGAGTAATGAAATTTACTAAAGATAATGCACCAAACAGCCACCAAAGCATTCCCAATAGACCAAATGACCAGTCTGAAGGAAACGAAAAGCAAGAATTGGTAAAGAAAGATAGACTAGCTGACATTAGCATATTATTTTACAACCTAAAAGGAACAAGTACAACTGCTAACACAGTTTATTCCCTCAAAAGACCAAGTACAATTACATATACTAGCAATGCTATCTTAAGGTTCCCTCCATAAATCAGCTCCAGATTACAATTCTTTTCAGACACTCCAACAGTGCTACAACTAGTTAAAAAGAACACAGTTACATATTTTCCTGCTTTCTGCTCTGAAAACAAGGTGTAAGGAATCAGAGATATCCAACACTCGACACAGAAACTATGTTAGGTATTTGTGGTAGAATAATGTTTCTCAATCTCCATGATAAATTTAGTTCATAAGGTGTTATTCAACATACAAAAACATAGCAGGAGAACAGAGCTTCTTCTGCAGTGAAGATCAACTTGCAAATTATTTGTCTTCCCTGATCTAGATGAGCATTTGAAGAGATCATGATAAAAACCTCACTTGAGATTAAGATTAATAAAGAAGAAATCTCTAATAAATCTGAGCATATCAAGATTCATGAAGACAATAGTCCCACCCATAAGAAATCTGGGATTGAGAGCAGAAAAATGAATCTTCAATTAATTAGGCACTTCAGGAAAAAAACAAAAAAGAAGATGAATAATCATCTCATTAAAAGTGCCAATGTCAAGTGCTGAGGACTTTCAAACAGCATGTGATGACCAATCAAAAGAAACAATGTTCCAGAGTTTTAATTACACTACTACACTGAATCAGAAAACCCTCTAATTAGATACAGTACCTCGGGGCAAAGTACATTGATGCGAATGCCTCGGCGTTTGT
Source organism: Corymbia maculata (assembly GCA_014182735.1). Classification (NCBI taxonomy): domain Eukaryota; kingdom Viridiplantae; phylum Streptophyta; class Magnoliopsida; order Myrtales; family Myrtaceae; genus Corymbia; species Corymbia maculata. The sequence continues at coordinate 17,231,336 of CM024688.1, read as the reverse complement.
AGGGCGCAAGTGATCTGGTAAACAAGACAACACCACCTGCAGTGTTGTATAGTCTCTTAATAGTTAAAAGGTAGTATCACCAGATGGACACTTGTGCAGGAATTCCGTCAGATATATGTAGCTAGGGAAAAAGAATTGAAATTGAAAAATGAAAGAAGGCAATTACTGAAAACTAACCTTTTGAGCTAGAGTAGATAGGATCACTGTACATAGGATAAAGACCTGAAGCAGATCCCATGTTTATTATAACACCGGGTCTCCCAGCAGATTCCATGGCCTTAATCTGTTAAGAAGTGCAGATCATTTTGTGCTAGTTTCCTCACAGTAAAGCAATATCCACTAGCAATCAGAATTGTCTTGCTCCCTCCAACTGAAAGAGGAAAGGAAGAGAGAAAGGACAGACCATAGACACGCACTTTTGCATACAAGATGATAATCTCAGGCAAATAAACAAAGCTCAACTTGGTCACTACAGCATCACCAAGTGAAGTGCTCGAAAAATGTGGTCTTACCGCAAGGCGAGTGCAGTCAATGACAGCAACCAGGTTCACGTTAAGCGCGTGTCGCCAGGAGCGAGTCCCATCGGTCTGATCCTTCTGGAATGGGATTGAGGTGTTAATGCCAGCGCAATTAATACAAATGTCCAATCCTCCATAGGTTGCGACATGCTTCTCGAAGGCATTGACAAGATCCCCTGCTTACACAGAAGACAACGAGTCACTCAATCGGCCTATCCGAGCAAAACAACATCCATTGCTAGAATTCCCGTAAAACCCACGAATCCTGAAAAGCATCACGAGCAGAGAGAACAAGGCACTCACTTGGGTTGGACACATCGCATTTCACGAAGATCGCAGATGGAAATCCTAAGCTGGAGTGGAACTTGGAATTCACCTTCTCAACGATCGATGTCACTTCCTTCCCCCTTTCTTCTGAGAAATCTACCACTGTCACAAATATCCCCTTCTCCGCAAGTGCTATCGACAGAGCCTTACCTGAAGAACATCATCATCCAAGCCAAATCCAATCACGACTACAGGAAACATCAACATGTACACACTCGCGCCGCTTCCATCAACACACCACCGCTAGCGACAAAGATTAGAACATGTCGATCATGACGATGTCGGCAACATCCGAATCCACGGAAAAAAAAGAAAAGAAAAGGACAAAAGCTCGGAGTCAACAGTCGAACGAGACCGATCGCTCAGAAGCTACATGAACAGGTCCGAAACCGAGCTAAACTCGACAGGCGCACAAGCTTCGATCGCTCGAACTGCGATCAACAGTTCTCCGGCAACACATACACACTCGCACCACTTCCATCAACGCACGACCACTAGCGGCAAAAGGTCAGAACACGTCAATCATGACGACATCGGCAACATCAGAATCCACAGAAACCGTAAAAAAAAAAAAAAAAAAAAAGGACAAAGGCTCCGGAGTCGACAGTCGAACGAGACCGATCGCTCGGAAGCCGGGAGAATCATTCCCGAACACCACGATCGACAGTCCCCCCGGCGACGGCGACGGGGGCGAAAACGGAGCCGAGACGCGAGACGATGTGTGTGGGGGGGGGAGAACGGGAAGAAGAGGTTCTTACCGATTCCGGAAGCGCCGCCGGTGACGAGAGCCGACAGGCCGGGCTTGAGCTCCATGGGCGCCGCCGTGTGCTGCCGGCGTCCGACGACGTTCCGAAGAAGAAGAAGAAGAAGAAGGTAATAGTGTAGAGAGAAACGCAACGTAAACTGTCGTTCCTGTCGGGATAAAAACTAGGCTGCGGTGGGGTCCACCGGATGATGAGGGTGATCTGCCCGAAAAGGATAAAAGAAAAGAGAGAGAGAGACGAGAAGATGGGCGGAGTTCTTTTCCTTTTCCGTCGTCATCGGAGGCGACTGAGGGGATCGAACCGCCGGCGGCCGGGCGGCGCTCGCGAGGCTTTTTCTGACTTTAAAAAATAGTCGCCGGCTCGCGATCGCTGACACGTGGGTCGTTGTCCTGGGTGGATGATGTGGGTCCCGGCCAAGACAGTCCGATCAGAACGGTCCAACCATCGACGAGAATCCTCCCGGGGATCAGGTGGGATGATTTCAATGATTTCGGAATATTCGAAGTGACTTGTTTCGGAGGAAATTGTAGATAAAGATATAAAGTATCAAAATGGATTTTATTTCGAATAAAAACTTTAAAATTTTATGTTGATCTTAAAAAAGAAGCTTGACTTTCTAGTGATCAAAGATGTTTCGGTCATTTATCTTTTTTGAATTTTTTATTTTTATTTTTATTTTATTCTTTTTTCTAGTTTTCTCTTCTTCTTTGTCAGGACTGGCCATTGGCGATGCCTAGAGAGGGCTGGCTCCTGTCGGCCATAGGTGAGGGTGGCCCTCATTGGAAAGAAAAAAAGAGAAGAGAAAAAAAAAAAAAAAAAAAATTTTCAAAGATGATCTTTTGACAAAAATACCCTTAATTGATTAAAATATTTAGTCTACCGGTGATCGATGAAGTCGGACTTTATTGTTATGATCACTTCAAAGCCTTATTTGAGACTAACATAGTCACCACATGCTCTTATTTGGTAAAAAATCTACTTTGAACTCTTATTTGAGAAAATGGTAATATTTCATATCCTTATTTTGAAATTTTCCTTTTTTGGAAATGACTTTAATGGAAATTATGACCCCAATCAATTTGAAATAGTTTTGTAAGGTCATTTCTTTATTAACCCTCTTATTTATTTTGCAAATTCTCTTGATCGAGATCAATATTTACTTAAAAAACAAAAGATATGCTAAATCGTTCGAGCAATAATGATAACGTGATAAGATGACGTGACAATCATGACGTGATAATGATATAACTTATTATATATGATAAATTCATACTAACTTTTTGTGATTTTCTTCTAACGTTCAAATATGAAACTACTTAAAATATGTGATTATGTAATTCAAATTTTCTTTTTTTGTCGATACCTAGTTCAAGCTTAGGAAATAATTTATATTAAATCCCACCTTAAATTAGGTAATATTCTAATTAACTACATGGTTCTAAAATATGCAATTCTATCTATGAAACTAATCTATCCTAACATGCGATGTAATTTATTTTTGGGTACTTTTCATACTAGGGAAATTTACTAAATTAAAGACATGTGACACAAACCTATATAATCAAATATTTTCCACAACCAAAACATGAAAACAAAATAACTATGAACTCAATCTAAAGTATCATAGCTCGAATTCTGAACTATTGAGATTTTCAATACTAGAATTCTCCCAATCAGGATATGCCCAAAAATCACAAATGAGATTCAAATAATCCCAAGCTAAGCAATTACACATTCAAATCGAACGAGCAAGACAGGAAATCACCTAATTGGCACCTTGATCACCAGCGATGGGATGCTCGTGGTGAAGAAACTCGCGGCGACCAGCGAAAGGCCGGACTCGGTGATGAGGGAGCGCGGCGGCACGAGAAGACTCGTGGGGCACTCGGGATTCGACGGCATGAGTCGGGGAAAATCTTGAAGGCGTTGGTGAGGCTGCTTTAGTACGATTGAAACTCGCCTTCAGCTGCTGGGACGCTTTTGAATTTGCTTCTGTTCAGAGAAACCTGCAAGAAAAATTTTCCGGCACGGCTTTCAGCCGAGCAAAGGCAGGGCTCCGCCTGCTCTTGGAGCGTTGAAGATCAGCTCGTCAGGAGACCTGCAATGAAAGAACGGATCTTGGCAATGGGCCGGTTCACAGCGGATCGGGGATTAAAGAGCTGCTCCTGCAGCAACATTGATGGCCTGGAGAGCGGGAAGGATTGGTAGGCACTGAATCGCGGCCGGAAAATGCCTGGAGTCGCCGGGAGCGTCGGTAAGAACTGCTGGAAGCAAAGTGCAGCAGGCTCGGATGCTTGCCGGATCAACCATGACAGGAGGCGATCGTGGAGGCTGGAGATTCATCGCCCTGAACTGGGAGATCGTGAACGCAGCAACGCTGGTTTGAATCAAAACGACTGTTGAGGTGGAATGAATATACTAGACCAGTCACGATTGGCGTAATGTCCAGGTGCGTACGGCAGTACTTCAAGAGCAACTTCCAAGACGTCAAAAGACACCTTTTCAGGTGGACTTTGTAGCCATCAGAATGTCGACGGTCGTGTGAATGCGGGGAAAATTTTTTTACAAATGGACTTTGAGTTGAATGTGCGTTTGGTAAAAAAAAACTTTCACAATGGGCTTTGATCGGTATAATATATGTATATATATATATATATATACATATTTTTATTTTTATTTTAATTATTATTATTATTTTTAAAAATGACCTAAACCCTTCGCCGGACCGGCGAAAGGCTACTGGCCGTCGGCGAGCCGAGATCTCGGGCGACCTCCGGCGAGGGTCGCGCGACCCGCCCGAGGCCGCCGAGATCGCTCGACCTCGGGCGACCCGTCGAGGGCCGCGGAGGTCGCCCGACCTCAGCGACCCAGGGCGACCGCCGCATGGGTCTCGCGGCGCGGCGGCCGCCCGGGTCTCGCGAGGGTCGCTCAACGGCGGCCGGTGGTCGCGCGACCCTCGCGAGACCCGGGCGAGGGCGCGGCCGCGAGACCCGGCGGCGGTCGCTTGGGTCGCGCGACCCCCAGGTCGCCGGAGGTCGCCCGCCCCGGGTCGCCCAAGGTCGGGCAACCTCGGCGGCCCTCGACTAGGTCGCGCGACCCTCGCCGAGGGTCGCCCGAGGTCGGGCGACCTCCGGCGGCCCTCGGGCCGGGTCGCGCGACCCTCGCCGGGAGGTGCCCGACGCGCGAGATCTCGGCTCGCAACGCGTGCAAGAGAACCCCCCAACTGGATATATGTATATATAAAAGAGTTTTACTAGTATAATGGTCTTTAGTTTTTCCCAAGGAGCTTTTAAGGCTGAAAGCCCCTTGGGAAAACTGTACCAAACGCACCCTAATGACACCTTTTTAGGTGGGCTTCAGAGATATATATAAAAGATTTGATATTTAGTCTATTGTGAATCATATTAAATTATAAATTATTGAAAGAATAGACCATGCAATTATCTATAATTATTTGGTATTTGGTTTTTGTAATTTAGAATAATAAATTGTTATTTCACGGTAAATTAAAAATTGTCGCCCAATTTACCTCAATCTTGGTGAGTTCAATTTGACTTACTTCTATAGGAACTCAAAGAGATAAAGTGCCTACTAGGAGACTTTTTACAAATTATTTTATTTTCATTGATAGTAATTTTAACTTAAAATTATTATTAAGTGGTTAATTATGTTTGCTCTTTCTTTAATTTCAGGCAGTTAAAATTTGCAGCTATTTTACTGAAGTTATACAATTTAGGTTTTATGTTATATGTTTTGAACTTTTTATTGTTTATTTTATTTCACATGTTCATTTTTTGTGGATTATTCTTATAGACATATGAAAAGCTTTCATTTTTATTATTACATTCACTTTCATTATGCCTAACTAAAAATGAAACAAAAAAAATGAAATTAGTGGGTTCTCAAGTATTCTGAAATCAATCCTAAAACTTTTGTGACAAGGTAGATTCCAAACTCCAGGGTATATAGAAAAAGGTTAAGGTTCCAAAAAATGAGGAACGATTCCGAGGTTTCAGGTTCCAAGTGGACTTCTATGTGAAAGCATGTTCTCTTTTTAGGCATAAATATATTAGAAGTTGTAAAACTTGTCATCAAAGTGAAATTGAGACATAAATCTTGCAAAAATTGCAATCACTAAAACTTGTGTAATAATTACAATTGAATCTTTTCATTAGCTCTATTAAACATGGCTAACAAAAAATGCTGGCGTGGTTCTTTTGATATTTTATTTCTCCTAGATGACAATGAAGTGGCTAAAATACTAAACATAAGTTTAAAACGATGTCATTTTGGTCCAACTCAATTTTTAAATGAAAATTTAAATTTAAATTAAAAATAAGCTAAATATTTAAAAAAATTAAAAAAGGAAAGCGAGTGAGAACCAACAACTTGGGTTCTAAGTCCTCACCACCATAGCCAGCCCTTCCTAACGATAGTTGAGGTAGTGGCAATGGCAACAAGGGCTTTGATTCTTACCCTTCTTTTCCTTTTTCTTTTTTCAATTTCTTAGTTTTTTTAATTTAACTTATTTTTAATTTAATTCAAATAAAGTCAGTATTAAAAATATGATTCACATCTAGTCATTTTAATTATGCCATTGCCACATAGGAGAGAGAAAATATTAAAAAAAACATATCAACATTTTCCTCTTAGCAATATTGAATGGAATTACCGAAAAGACTCAACTTATAAATTTTATGACTTTCAATACACTTGCCTCTCTTTCTTAAATCTTCAGTTTTGTGCCAAGTAAATTTATAAACTCTTCTTTGACCAAAAATAAAAATAAAAATGTATAAGCCCTTCTAGCTTAGGAAATTAAGATATCATCTCCTAATTATCTTCTTATTAAAATTGCAAAAGATATTTTCTTATTTTTTTTCCAAATTTTGATCAGAAATTGCAATCTTTCCTCATAAAGTATTACCCATGTGCCCCCGTCATGCAATTTTCAGCCACTTATTAATTAAGTCCACAACCATCCCTTCAAATCCATTTACCACCGGTCCAATTTAAATGCAACTACATTAGTCTATTACTTCTAATATTATTAAATAAAAATACTCCTAAATTCCATATGCATTTTTTATTGACATTATTGTTTAGAGGTTGAGGTTGATCCATAATTTTATATGCTAATGAATGGCTAAATGAGCCGTTGAAATTTCGGTGTCAATAGCTAATCTTCTTTGAAGGAGAGCTCACAAATGTTTCATTCAAAGACAAATAATACATAAATTTTGACTATGCAATGCAATGAGTTCTTTTGTTGGGAACATAGACCTCAATGAGTTCACACCCATTTTCAAATGCAATGTAATGAAGTATGATGCAAATGTTAATATAGAGATAGAAAACATAGAGTTGCACGGAATATTTATTAGGGTTTCAAGATAGGGAATCAAAGTTTAGTTATTCAAACCTCACAAAATGTGTGCAAATTATAGTTTGGGTCGGGGGCAATTGAACAGGTCAAAAACCTAGATTCAACTTGTTCATAGGCTTGTATGATATTTTATGGACCTCTAGGTAGACGGACTTCGGTATTTGTGCCCATGGCTTTTGATAAACAAGGAAGCATGGCGTTTTGACTCCCTCTAAGTTTTCTATATAAAGTGTAGCTGTTTTTTTTTTTTTTTGGTCAATAAGCTAAGTTCTTCATTAATTCAAGCTAAGGCCTCATTCGGTTTGGCTGTTGGGAAATGCAAAGGCCTTTAGCCTAAAGGGATTTAGTAAAATGTAAATAGTATTTGGTAATCTGTAGTTGAAAAAGTGCATTTCAATGCAACTTGGGGGAAATACTATTTGGTAAACATATTTTAAAAGTCATTTCATGTGTCAATTTTAAATTTTGTAACTTTAATTTGTTTAAAAGAAAATAGAAAAAATCAATGACCTTAACTTTTATATATATTTTCGAGTTGAGAGTAATATATAAAAAACATATTAACAAATTTTTAAATAAAAAATTACATCAAACTCAATAAAAAAGAAAGTAATTTCATTATAAAAAAACATGACAACATATGTTTGAAGGAAATAAATGAGTTGTCATTAAATATTACAAACTTCCTTGACTATTTAGTAATTCTATAGCTATTTCATCATGTCAACGTGTCATATTAGGAAATGCATTATCATTTGAAGCACTTGCTTCCTCATTTATAACATCATGGTTAACTGAATATCCATACTCGGATCCAAATGTGCTATTTCAAAATCTATATTGTTTATGGCATTTCTTCATATATAATTGTTTAAAACCATTGTAGTTATGATAATTTTCACTTGCTTTTCATAAGGGTAACTTGATGAAACAGTTAGAATCTTCTACTTCATTTTTAATATGCCAAAGGCTCTTTCAATTTCTAAGCAAAGCGAGAAATGGACATGGTTGAACACTTCTCAATGACTTGTAAAGGGTAGGACCTTGTCGAAACTCTAACAAATGATATCTAACTTCTCTATATAGCCCCAAATAACCCATGGGATTTGGATATTCATAAACTATTAAATAATATTTACCTACACAAATACAATAAAAATTAATCAACATATGCCATATAAATACATATGGATGTATATAAACCATCAATTAGCAAACCTAGAGGAGGTTGGGAAAATTGTGCATCACATATTCCAATGGCATCATAGAATATACTAGTATCATGAGTTTATCCCTTCCAACCAACACAAACATAGATAAACCATTGTTCTCCATCTTTTCCATTCTTCCTTAAGATTATCCTACTTACTCTTCATTTGAGTTTTATCATACTTTTTGCCCCTCAACTCCTTGAACTTATTAATTATGATAGTCCATTCATCCCTCTTATTGGTTGTAGGAAAATTTCCTTTATCAATTTGTTCAACACACAACTTACAATTGTTTCCACATCTTCTACAATCTAATATGCATTTTCCTTGGTTGAACTTGCCTTCTTCCAATAATATAAACATTATAAATTTGAGAGGGATAATAAAATAAAATAAAAATCAGCATAAAGAGTAGTAACTCACATAAGCAACAAAACACATAACCTCTTCTTATTAGATAACACATCCAAAGGAAAAAGAATAGTAACTTCATGTACCAAGTAAATGTACACTAGGAAGTTAGAAGAAGAAACAAAACATCAAAATAGATAAATTGATTAAAATAAAGCATCAAAGAACTATTGTGATTATAACTTGCAGTTAATAGCAACTAAACACCATCTTAATGAAATAACTAAATCTCAAAATAGAAAGAAAAATTAATGCAAGCATTTAACAAATGAAAGAGTTGTAAAATAGAACTAAAAGCAAGCATAAATATAATATCCTTGAACAGAATGGCGCAACTTGTAGGAGTCTCAATTAACAATGTTTGTGTTACATATCGATGTACAAATGTCAACTGACAAATTTCATTTAGGATCACTATGTCTTTGGTAGGGCATTTAGAAAGCTCTTTGACAAATTTCATTTGGGATCACTACCTATTTTCAGCCTCCCATCTTCATATTCAAATCATGTGTGTGAACTCTTAAGAAGAGCTGATAGTTTAAAAGCCTGTGAATAATATCAATCAATAAATGAGTAAAATCAGGGAAAGATTCATCAAAACAAGCTGATTTAAGTTGCCCACTCCTCACTACGACAGGTTATAAAGAAGTGTTCAACCGTGCCCACTCCTCACTACGATCAGAAATTGAGCGAGCTTTTGGTGTATTGAAGAAGAAGTGGAAGATTCTAAAAGTATGCCAAGTTATCCATATACAAAGCAAGTGAAAATTGTGATAGCGGCGATGACTTTGCACAATTATATACGAAAAAATGCTGTCAATGATGCGCATTTTGATACAGTGGATTTAGATCCAAATTTATATACAATGGATTCCAGTGATGTAACTGAGGATGATAATGCTTCAAATGATGACGTGGCATATGATATGGCACGTTTACGCGATGAAATAGCTATGAATTTAGGAAATAGTTAAGAAAAAATTCATTTTTAATAAAATTGTTCACATGACATCTTTAACATTGTTCTAAAATATAATTAAAAAATATTTCCATTTTTTTAATTTTAAATAAAATAAAAATTAAAAACCTTAAATTAATCAGCAAAGGAGCTTTTCAAATGTGTTTTATACCAAACAGCATTCTTCTCAAAGTTGCATTTGAAAGCAGAATTTACCAAACAGTCTTTTACATTTCCTCAAAGCCCTTTAGGCTAAACTGCTTTGCATTTCCCCAAGAAGCTTTCTAAATGCCATACCTCTTAGCTTTTCTCATTTCTACATGCATTCCTACCTCATGCAACCTAAGAAAACTATCATGAATCATCCTGATTTCCTTCTCCATAGAAAAGGTTGATCTTGGATATCCTCTACAAAAATAGAGACATTACCGGAGTCCCAACATGATCTCACTGTTGAAAATATGTCTTGAGTTTGAGTTCGTTGAATAAAACTAAATTGACGAGGATGTGTGAACTCAATCACATGTGGATCAAAATTTTGCATATGTGAATTGATTATCTGCAAATTGTCAAAAGATGAAGATTACACATGGATTTTGTTTGCATGTAATTCCCCACATGCATAGGAGACAAAGAAGACAACAAGAAGAAGTTTTTGGTTGAGCTTACGTGCATTTAATTTGTTGCACATGTCCTTTGTTGACTCTTGCCGCATGAAGAAAGATGGGCAATATTATTGCAATATTGCCCATCTTTGACAACAATTATAAAAGAGAGAGAGAGGAGCCGCAGGAAGAATTGGCCAAAGTAAAATCTTGTGGGCTTCATTTGTCCTCTTTCATTAATTGCACATGGTCAAAGAAAGAGGAAAGAAGGACTTATACGTTCATCTTCTTCTCCACCTTATTAAATGTATGGACATGGCCATGTGCATGCATGGGGATGGAAATTGGTGGGTGCCACTTCAAAAGCCTATCTTGTAGGTGCCATTTGTCTTATTCTCCATCCATTCTCCTATGAAAGGAGGACTTTGGTGGCCATGAGGAAGTAGAGAGCAAGGAGAACGAGAAGTAAGCTTTCTTGAAAGTGTAGGAGCCCTCAACAGAAAAGAAGATTTGCTTGTTGTAATTACACCTAAGTGTTTTAGCCAATTAATTTCTTTTTAGTAGAATTTTTTTAATTCCTTGAGTGAGAAATTCACTAGGAATGGCTAAAATACTGTGTGAGTTATTAAGTGTAATTGGGGGCTAGGAAATACTGAGAGAGTGTTTGAGTGCTTAAGTGATTATAATCTCTAGTGTATTGCTTGGTTTCTATAGTAGAATTCCACATTGTTCTCCATGTGGACGTAGGTTCCGATATTTGGACCGAATCACATAAATTCGATGTCCAATTCCCTCTCCTTCCTTCCGACTAATTTTATTTGATTCGCACAATCCATATCCATATAAAATTCAACAAGTGGTATTAGAGCTAGTGTTGGCTAACTTGAAGTGAATCGATTACAATGGAAGAAAGAAAGGTGAGAATCAACCGGTTTGATGGGAAGGAATTTGCCGTATGGAAGATGCAGATTGAAGATTATTTGAACTAGAGAAATCTGCACTTACCTTTATATGGGACTCAATGAAAGATGCCGAGTGGGAATTGCTGAATAGACAAGTGATGGGTGTTATTCGGCTGACGTTAGCTCGAAACATCGCGTTTAACATTGTGAAGGAGAAGACCATTGCAAGATTGATGAAAGTCCTATCGAATATGTATAAGAAACCCCCTGTGATCAATAAGGTCTATCTGATGTGATGTTTGTTTCACTTAAAGATGGGCGAAGGTACGTCGATTGCTGAGCATATTAATTAATTCAATGAGGTCGTTAACCAGTTGAGTTCAATTGAGATTACCTTTGAAGATGAGGTACGTGCATTAATTTTATTATCCTCACTACTTGATAGTTAGAATACTACTGTTACCGTAGTAATTCCTCTAGGTCAAGAAGCTTGACATTTGATGAGATTCGGGATTTGATTTTGAGTGAAGACATTTGTAGGAAAGAATTTGTGAACCTGTATCTGCTGCTTTAGTAGGTGAAAGTAGAGAAAGAACTAATACACATGTTAATAGGAATAGTATAAACATGAATAGATGTAGTCAATCTAGGACTGGTGGAGTTATCTGTTGGAATTGTGGTAGGAGTGGGCATCGTAAAAGAGACTATTTTAAGCTAAAAAATGAAAAGGGCAAGGGAATTATAATTAAGTCTACAGATAATGTTGTCGCTATAGCTGAAAATAATTATGATGGTGTCGATTGTGTCTTATCTATCACTGAGGATTCATCATTTGACGGATGGATAATGGATTCTTGTTGTTCATTTCATGCTACACCAAATAGGAATTGGTTTACTATTTATCAGTGAAAGGGTAGTGATAAAGTCCAATTAGGGAACAATGCTAAGTGCAATGTTGTGGGTGTCGGTAGTGTTAAAATCAGAATGCATGATAATATTGTGAAGACATTGACCGAAGTAAGACACGTTCTAGAATTGAAAAAGAACTTAATTTCCTTGGGTGCTCTAGATTTAGCTGGTTGCATGTTTTCTTTAGAAGGTGGAGTTCTGAAGATTGTTCAAGGTGCCCTGGTGATAATGAGAGGAATCAAGCATGGTGGCCTGTATGAACTTCAAGGTAAGACAATGACAGGTTTTACCCCAAAGACGTCGAATGCATCTGTTCGAGAGTTTAATAATTGCTCAAGGAAGACCTGGGTGGTTGTGCCAATGCACAAATTTGATGTTGGTGTTAGGAATACACGGTTAAGAGCTTTGATCGAGACAGAGACTAGTAGGTCGATCGAGACAGAGACTAGTAATGATAATGAGAGGAATCAAGCATGGTGGCCTATATGAACTTCAAGGTAAGACAGTGACAGGTTTTACCCTAAAGACGTCAGATGCATTTGTTCGAGAGTTTAATAATTGCTCGAGGAAGACCTGGGTGGTTGTGCCAATGCACAAATTTGATGTTGGTGTCCGGACTACACAGTCAAGAGCTTTGATCGAGACAGAGACTAGTAGGTCAATCAAGCATGTGCGGACTGACAGGAGCATGGAGTTCTTCTTGGAGCTGGTAAATAAATTTTGCATGAAAGAGGGCATAGTGAAATATCGCACTAGTGCCAATAAACCACAACAATTTGCAGAATTGATAAGCAGAACATTACTAGAGACGACCTGAAAAATGGTCTCTAGTGCTGGTGTTGCTAAGAGAATCCTGGCTAATGCGTTAGTATGATAAGCTATCTAGTGAATAGATCCCCATCAACTGCTGTTGAATATCGGACTTCCAAAGAAGTGTGGTTAGGTAATGTTGTTGGTTATTCTATATTTAGAAAGTTTGGTTGCCCATGTTATTTTTGAGTGAGTAATGGTAAGGTCGATGAGAGGGCAAAGTGCATATTCCATGGCTATGCACAAGGTGAGTGGGGCGATCAATTGTGGTGCCCGGATATAAATTCACCTGTTGACAGCAGAGAAGTTACCTTTAACAAGTCTCAGGTACTTTTAGTTATGAGTGTTTGTGGTAGTGTTAATACGGATCTAGATGGTGTTCAGCTCGAGATGGAGTTGCAACCAAAAACTCTTAAGGTAGCAAGTACTAGTGGAATAATCAATCAAGATGATGCTTGTAGCAAGGTGGAGTTGATAGAGCCAACGGTTGCTGTTGCTGCTGAAATTGACAAGGTGCGTGTTCAACCTTTGATTAAATATGTTTGTAATGATGGTTTTGCTTTATCTACGATACAAGAGATTATGTCGGAAAATCCTTGTGGAGCAACTAATTGTGCAGGTGGAGTTGGTGTCTTGATAAGGTCCACGATTATGACAAAGTTCAAATGTGACTTGAACTTGAAAGCACTCTGTGGCGATTGAGCCTATTGGGGCTATGTGAGAGTAGAAAAGAGATTTATACATAAACGATGGTGATTTGGCTCAAATGTCGAGCCAAGGTAAAGGTTGTTGAAAATATGTCTTGAGTTTGAGCCCGTTGAATAAAACCAAACTGAGAAGGATATGTGAACTCGATCACGTGCGAATAAAAAATTTGCATATGTGAAATTGATTATCTACAAATTGTCAGAAGATGAAGATTACACATGGATTTTGTTTGCATGTAATTTCCCGCATGCATAGGAGACAAAGAAGATAGCAGGAAGAAGTTTTGGTTGAGCCTACGTGCATTTAATTTGCTGCACATGTCCTTTGTTGACTCTTGTTGCATGAAGAAAGATGGGCAATATTCGATTGCCTATCTTTGACAACAAATATAAGAGAGAGAGAGAGAGAGAGAGAGAGAGAGGAGCTTCAGGAAGAATTGGCCAAAGTAAAATCTTGTGGGCTTCATTTGTCCTCTTTCATTAATTGCACATGGTCAAAGAAAGATGAAAGAAGGACTTATACGTTCATCTTCTTCTCTACCTTATTAAATGCATGCACATGGCCATGTGCATGCATGGGGATGGAAATTGGTGGGTGCCGCTTTAGAAGCCTATCTTGTAGGTTCCATTTGTCTTATTCTTCATCCATTCTCCTATGAAAAGAGGACTTATGATGGCCAAGGAAAGAACAAGGAGAGTGAGAAGTAAGCTTTCCTAAAAGCATAAGAGCTCTTGGCAAAAAGGGAGATTTGCTCGTTATAATTACATCTGAGTGTTTTGGCTAGTTAAATTCTTGTTAGTAGAATTTGTTTAATTTCTTAAATGAAAATTTCACTGAAAATTGTGAGGGGCTAAAACACCGTAAGTTATTAGGTGTAATTGGGGGCTGGGAAACACTAAGAGAGTGTTTGAGTGCTAAAGTGATTGTAATCTTCAATATATTGCTTGGTTTCTATAGTGAAATTTCATACTGTTTTCCCTATGAACGTAGGTTCTAATATTCGAACCGAACCACGTAAATCCAGTGTCCGATTCACTTTCCTTCATTTTGACTAATTTTATCAAATTCGCTCGATCTATATCCATATAAAAATTCAAAACTCACAACCTAAACTACTCTTCTTTAGTTAATCTACTAAGGAACAATCTCTATAAAATCACCAAGCAATAATAATTCAACAAAGCCAAGAATGAACAAATCCCAACTCAAACCCCCAAAATTGCCACACAAATAGGGTCCTCCCAAATTTTGCATGCACATTCTTGCCTCACATGACCTAAGAGAACTATCACGAACCATCCCGGATTTTGTTTTCAAAAAACTTTGATCTTGCATATCCTTTGTGAAAACAGAGGACAAAATTGGAGTCCCAAAGCGATCTTGCAACCTAAATCACTTTTCTTGAGTTAATCTACTAACGAACAATCTCCATAATATGACCAAGCTAGAATAATTCAAAAAAGCTAAGAATAAACAAATCCCAACTTAGAACCCCCAGAATCGCCACCCAAACTGGGTCCTCCCAAATCCAACACCACGACTGCTCAAATTGTTGAAGAGCATTCACATACCAACACCAACACCAGAAGTAGCAACAAAATGAAACACCCCCCTTGATCTGGCCAAGACTCGAAATCCACCCAATGCTAGAATCGGCCTAAGAAAGAGAGAGAACTGGGGGGAATACAGACACAAAAGAAAGTGGAGTACCATGAGCTTTTCAATGGTGATGAGATCGACAATGGCGGCAATGCTGACGTTGTTGTCAGAGCCGACGTGCTTGGGAGGGCAGGAATCCCAGAGGGAGATCTCAATGAAAGAGATCTATGAGGCAAGAGAATTTATGTGAGGAGTGAGGCATGAGAGAGAGGGTGAGTGAGGCGGAGAATCAGGTGCAAGAGAGAGGTGAGCACAAAGAAAAAGAAGCGTTTAGGGTTTTTTTAAGAGGGCAAAATCGGAATTTGCTTAATAAATGAGGATGGAATGGACAATTGACATATTTTCATCAAACCAATGAAGTAACATTCAGAAAATGCCACTTCTCAAGGCACCTCTAGCACTCCATTCCCTAAAAGGCCTTTGAAGCCCTTTGGAGATACAATTGCATCTGACCAAAGTCTTCCAAAATATTGGAACAAATGGGTTTGCATTTGGCTAAGGTCCCTTAGAACTCAAAAGCTCAATCCCAAAGCCGAACCAAATGGGACCCAAGTTTGTTTGATTTGAACATAACAAATCTAACAAAGATTGCAGTGGGATAAAGCAACTAAATTGGAGGGAGTTAATTTTTCCTTTTAGCCTTGGCCACCTAATCAATAGGTTATATGCTCCTCTTGGACAAAACTCTAGGTGAACAAAGCTCAATCGGGCTAATAAAGCCTTACATTCTTCAGCCCAAGGCCTAATATTCCACGGGGTTCTTCTATTCGCAGTACAACATTGACCACTTCTCTACAATCAGCTTCCATCTATACTTCTACCACATAAAGGGGGTCCCTGCAAAAAGCTTCTTCTAGAAACTATAGACCGCTTAAGATTGTTAGGTTTCACATGTAGTTGGCATCTTTGCGTGGACAAGCCTCCCGAACCCTTGGATCAATACTCACTTGTAGTCACGGACCACACCAGCAATAGCACTTTCGGCAAGTCCTCTATTTTTGATCCATCGACGTTGATTTTCAAAACATCATTTGCCGATAGCTACCAACTTGGAGATAAAGCTTTCTAATTCTCAACCTCTTTTTTCTTACTGAAGTACCCCCTCCATAAGTATGTAGTCTCTACATTTGTACAGTCAATAACCACGTTTGGATTCAGTCAATGCAACTGGAATATATTATAGTTGCGTTCTTTCCAAATTAGCCTTAGAATGGCCCCAAGCACCTCATTGCCATCAAATTTTTGTATGTCTCAAAGTATTGCACCACCCATTTGTCCATTCGAGTAATGGTTTTGTCTGAGTTTTGTAGCCCTAATTGTCGGTCCTCCTAAATGGTTGTTGTCCAACTATAGATTAGAATATGTGATCAACTATCTTCGATGCTTGGTTGCCCAAAGGGCATATGGGATTAGGTATGATAATTCTTTTATGAAGGTTCTCTCTAGTGGATAAAGCATTTTGGCATGCACTTCAAAGGAAGTTTCAAATTTTTAGGAGTGTATCTAGTTGCCATAACTTTGTCCAGAACTATTTAGGCATTTGGAAAGAAGATGATTATGTGGTTGTTTGTTATAGTGGGCTTGGATGGTTTAGTTTTTGTAAGCGCTCTTAATCGTGTAGTTGTCGCTTTTATTTCCTTGTCCAAATCATGCGATTCTCCATTGGAATTCTGTAGATGGGAATGGCTAGAATTTTGCTGGTTATGTCCTCATTGAACATTGCCCACAAATTGTTTTCATTTCATGTTTTGGTTTCCTAATTAATCAAGTCCTCTACTTTTTGTGGTTCATCTTAGTTAGTTGGACCACCAATGATACCTCTTTCTAGTCATTTATCCTCTCAAATCTTGATGAATTTACCATTACCCACTGTATATCTCACATTTCCACTAATAGTGTCTCTTCCAATAAGTAAATTTTGCCATTCCCAAGAGGGTCTCAAACCTTTTCTTGCCTTCCAAAGCCTCCGCCACGAAAGTATATTCCTTTGAACAATTGACACCGAAGGGCTGATGGCGATTATGAAAGTCTCCATGCCTGTTTACCCATCATTGCCTTATTGAAAGAGACAAGATCTCAAAAGTCGATCCCTCCACTATCTTTTTTCTTTTCAGAACATCCTATTTTTTCTAGTGCAGCCCTGTTTTTGCTTCATTTTGTTTCCACCAAAAAAGGCAATTCTTTGTTCAATGGCTTTGCAAACCGATATTGGGATTTTAAATATGGACATTGCATATTGAGGCAAGGCTTGCACAACAATCTTGATCAGAATTTCCTTGCCTACTTTAAATATTAGGTTCTCCTTCCAACCCTTAAGCTTCATGTTTACTCTAGCCAAGATCCAAGCAAATAAGTTCTCTTTTGTTTGTCCCCAATCCAAGGGAATGCCCAAATACTTCTCAATTTTTTTTTTTTTATATCGCTATGACTCTGAGCTCAGAAGACATGCTTCTACTAAACCTTTCTAGAGATCCCTTGTTGAAGAAAATCAACATAAGACTTGTTCAAATTAATGGCTTGCATTGAAGCAAAACAATATTGGTTCAACATTGCTGCTAAATTTTGGCACTCCTTGATCTTCCCATCTAGAAAAATATTGCATAAACCGCCACGTGTCTAACAACATGTGAGATAAGGTTGGACAAAATCCTTTTTTGATTCCTATAATGCTATCATTTTCCACCACTTTGTTCATGAGTAGAGAAAATGCATTAGCCATAATAAAAAAAATAATAAAAAATAGAGAGATAATGGGTCTCTTGTCTAACATCCCCCGAGGGTTGGAAGAAGTTCAATGGTTCACCATTGAACTTTATGCTGAAAATGATTGATTTTTCATATCAAGTTTCAATATTGCCTAAAATCATTCTTTTCGATTCCTTAACCTTAACCGGCGCAATACTTCCTCGATAACCATGATATTGTCCGGAGTTTATCTTCCATTCACAAAAGCACTTTACTCCATTGCAATTTTCTTTGCCTTATTTTTTTTTAAATAATCAAATTTAAATATTAGGTTTTTAATTATTCCAACCTTTAATTTAATTTTTAAAATCCAAGATCACGCAAATATGTTCTCTTTTGTTTGTCCCCAATCCAAGGGAATGCCCAAATACTTCTCAATTTTATTTTTTTTATATCACTATGACTCTGAGCTCAGAAGACATGCTTCTACTAAACCTTTCCGGAAGCCCCTTGCTGAAGAAAATCCCCGACTTGTTCAAATTAATGGCTTGCATTGAAGCAAAACAATATTGGTTCAACACTGCTGCTAGGTTTTGGCACTCCTTGATCTTCCCATCTAGAAAAAATATTGCATAGTCCACGAACAACATGTGAGATAAGGTTGGACAAAATCCTTTTAGCTTGATTCCTATAATGCTATCATTTTCCACCACTTTGTTCATGAGTAGAGAAAGTGCATTAGCCATAATAAATAAATAAAAAAGAGATAATGGGTCTCGTCTAACATCCCTCGAGGGTTGGAAGAAGTTCAATGGTTCGCCATCGAACTTTATGCTGAAAATGATTGAATTTTACATATCAAGTTTCAATATTGCCTGAAATCATTCTTTTTGATTCCTTAACCTTAACTAATGCAATACTTCTTCGATAACCATGATATTGTCCGGAGTTTGTCTTCCATTCACAAAAGCACTTTGCTCCATTACCATTATCTTTGAGTGCCAGGGTTCAAGGCGATTGGCCAAGACATTGGAAATGATTTTGTAGGCAAAATTACACAAGCTAATAAGTCGGAACTACGATAAGTTTTCTAGATTTGGAACTTTGGGAATTAGGGAAATACAAGTCCTATTTAGTTCGGACCAATAATACTTTGAACAAAGAATCCTGGACTTCTTGGATCACATCTTTTTCCATATCCTTCCAATGGTTGTGGAAGGATTGGCCATTAAGTCCGTTGGGTCTTAGTGCCTTTGTCGCTCCCAATTGAAAAATTGCAGTTTTCACTTCTTCCTTGGTAACTAGACCCACTAAAACATCATTCATATGCTCCTTGATCACACATTAGCATTGATCTAGAACTGTCCAAAGACAACAAAGGAACATAATTTCCATGCTGAAAATTAATGAACAAGAATGGAGCCGTGATCCAACCCTCTTAAAACAACACACAACTCAAATTTTTCCAGCTCCTCTATAGCTCCGAGGGGCCTAGTGTAGCTGTTTGTTTAGATAAAATTGATGGCATAAAAAACCAAACAAGTCAAGATCACTTGCACTGGGCATCATAGAATGAGAAGGACAAGAGATCATGATGCCCCTTAAAATAATCTGCGACACAAAGCTTCTCAAGAACATTTCTTATGACCATGATAGATTATTGCTGTAAATTTGGTCATACTCAAATGCACTTCTAAATAAAACACGATGCCAACTTTACAGGAGCACGCAACTTAGCTTTCATAGAATTTATAATTCTCCAACCTAATTTTACAATCTTGAAGCTGAAGTTGAGCGCCGACGCTTCTTGGACAATATCTTCGTATCAACTGCTTGGCGTTGTGCAAGCACGCGTCGCAATCCATCCCGTTGCATGCTCCATGGCCATGGCAGGTAGGAGTCAAGACTTCTGTATTCGTGACATAATAACTGAAGGAGCCGGAACTCGATGTCTGGTCGACTATATTTTGAAGGAGATCATAGACGGCATCATTGTACGCCCAAGTCGTACTGGTGTCTCCGTTGCAGATTTTGTAGACCAAGGTTACGTTCAGATCACCCTTCGTGACGCTGCACGAACAAAGGAGCACGATGAGTGCGGTTGCGATCTTGTGGAACGAAGCCATGCGTCTCTTGCCTCCTTCTCTTGTTGCTACTCTCATCCTATGTTGCTCCTTATAATAGAGGGGCAATGCCTTAGGAAAGCATGCTGCTCATAGGTTTCTCCACTCTTTTTTATAAGCAACTTCAGTTATAGAAGTTGTTGACACTGAATAATGGACAGAAGAATACTGAAAGTGGCAAAAGTAGTTTTCGAATCACTGTCGATTACAGGGGAGTTCTTGGTCCAACAGCCAGTTTAGAAATACTTTTTGTTTATACGAGCAACGTCTTGTTCCGTCCCCTCTTGTTGCGAATTGGCCATTCGAAACTCTTGTAGCTTTCAATTGAATTCTTGATTAATCGCATGAAGTTGGATATGTTCTCCCCAGGGTTGGAGCTTCTTTGGAAGAGGCTGATTGAGAAGAAATCCAACGGGCTCCAGAGGAAAATGGTGATTCTTCTTCTAACTTTGTTATGTCCTCCCAACTGTCTCAGGCAACGTCGCCACCCCTGCCCATCCTCGACTAAATCTAGACCAAGATGCCATAGCGAGTACCTAATTCTCGGACGTACCGGGTTTATTCACCCAAGTCAAGTGAGGACTTCGACCGAAATCTTAATCTCGACATCGTCTATGTCTTAGGTGCGCTGATCACTCACAAGTCTGGCAACCAGCTAGAGGAAGGAGGAGGAAGGGAGGAAAAAAAATAGAGAATAATAAAAAAATTCAAAAAATATAATATTATTAAAAAATTGTCTTTGTTAGTGTTAATCGGCCAATCAAATTTTGCTAGATAAACTGAATTGGCACAATTGCAAAAAATTTAAAACTCAATTGGCCCAAAAATAAGTTTATGACTAAAATAGCACAATTGCAATAAATTTAAGACTTTTTTGGTCATTCTCCCCTAAAAACACTATAGTCTATGATTTTTCACATGACAACTTCTCGAGCTATGGGTAAAACATTCCGACTTCTTTGCCCAATATGCAGTTGTAGAGAAGTTCACTTACCAAGCCGTCTTTCGACTGAGATTTTTAGAACATTGTTCAAAAAGTCTAATCTACAGTGACTAATTTAGCTCTAAACTTTTTAAATCTGACCAATTTAATTTTAAATATTTTGATAATTTACCAATGTATTCCCTCCAGTCAATTTTGGTCAGCAATCGCTAAGATGGATACCGATCACCTTACGTGGCATAGCCAGCAAGTGGCATCGATGTAGACATTCTTTCAAATTTTTTTAGAATTTCTTTTTTCTTTCCTTTTTTATACGGTGCTTCTTCCCCAAAGGGCCGGCTGGGGGTTGGCAAGGACTTGGCGAGGGCCATTGTGGCCTTTGCCTTTGTGTACAGCGAGGGCCACAATGACCATCGCCTCGCCAAATCTGTGCATTGCAAGGGTCGTTGCAAGGTTCGCCCAGAGTCCGACAAGGCCCGCGACGCCCTCGCTTCACCAATCCGTACAAGGCAACGGCATCATGGCCCTTGCCTCGCACAGAGACGACGCGACCCTCGACGGCTCGCTCGCACAAGCCCCAGTGAGAAGCTCTTGCCAACACACAGCCGGTGAGGGGGTCGAGGCCTTGGCGACCCTTTCTCGGCCTTTTCAAGAAGAGCAGTAAAACCAAAATAAAAAATAAAAAGAAAGGAAATAATAATAATAATAATAATAATAATTCAAAAAGGTTTATAAAAAAATTATAAAAGATTGTCCACAACATTGATTTTCTGGCCAAATTGGAAAGTGATCGAAAGATTTAGAATCAAATTGACTAAATTGAATGATTTATGATAGAATTTGCAGCCGTTTAGAATTTCTTTAACAATTATCCTCGAGATTTGTATGTTCTACTGACATAAACACTTGTAAATTGCATGCTGTCAGCCGAAAACAAAGGCTAACAGATCGTGCTATACGCGCACAAAAATAAAGAGAAACATTACATATAGACAATACGTATGTAGCATCCTCGACCTTTGCAACATCATCCTCGACTAAGTACTTCATGGATCACAGGGCGTGCTCTTATTAGTGAATTCTACAGTAGTAGTGACGTGCAGCTAGATGTTGTGATCCGGACTGCCAGTCACTCGTGAGGCACAACTCTCCTGGACGTTAAGCCAGGAGTCCGCTATATACTGTGGAACTGAAAGCTTGAGTCTGTTCAGTGTTGATCAATTTCTGGTAGTCATGCTCCCTGCTTTAATTTTCACAAGGGAACATTTTTCTGAAAGATTAGATTCCGGGAGCCATCTGTGCTGCTGCGGTATCAATCCGTGATCCAAACTGGTTTTAGTTTTGCCAGTTCATGTAAAGCTGCATGTGCTGTTGAGCTTTGATCAATCCAATGAACAGCGAACATTGAAGAGGAAGTTTACACAGCCCGTCACTTGAGCTCGAGATGCTGGAATCGTCATGAGAAGTCGTCGTCATGTCCTAAACTACCATCGCATGGTCTTTTCTGTGGCAACTGATGAGCAAGAGACAGTTTGTTCCTCGACTGTGCAAGTCCTGCCCCTTTTAGGATGATTTTAAGTGGTCTTCTTTCTGACCCTTCTGAGCTCTTGGACGATGAAGCTAGAACTGCTGTGCCGGAACTGCGATGCGACAGTTGCACCTTTAAACGCTGCTGCTCTAGCCTGGGTTTCTGGTTCATATGTTGCTTCAGATCGAGCCTGCTCTCCTCTGTCCTGATCTTTTCGCCAATTGCTGTCTCGATTGGGACAAGCTTCCCATCCACTTGATTTGTAAAGACAAATGAGACCTACATTGGTTTGAACATTTGAGCACCGTAAAACTGGGAATGAAGTATGTTAAATAAGAACAGAAACTTAGAAAGTGGATAGATCCATGCAATCTCAAACTCACATGCATTTAAAATCCTGCCTCACTAGAGATTATTAACTATCTCATTATCTATCAGATAATCACCGAGTCCATTTTTGATCCACAAGAGGAGTAAAGGTGATCACTTAGTGATTGCACTATTGTCTATTCAACTAGGTGGGAGAAACAGGAGCTGGGAATGGGGGTAGAGAATTTATAAATCAAAGTGATCAAAGGCTCAGACAGTCAAGAATGGCAAGATTTGACATAATAATCGCTTCTTGTTTCCCAGATGTTTTGCCATCGTCATATCCTTGATTTCTTTTAGTTGCAGGGGAATAATCTTTACAACAATGATATAGCACTTGGACTGAATAAACAATTAATTCCATCTTATCCTTATACACAGTGCACTTGGACTGAATGAACAATTGATTTCATCTTATCCTCATACGCAATCAGCAAGCATTGGGAAATATCCTCACTAAATAGATCTCTGAAAAATCTCATTTTAAACGGAAAGCAAATTCAGTAACTGATGAACAAGTTCTTCTCCAGTGAATTATATATTTCATTCAATGATTGAATATGCTAGATCTCATATTCTCACGTGATAAGCTTCACAATCATTTAGAAAAGCTAAACCCATCCCACAATCATATGTGAAAGCGAGAATCCTGAGTATATGTGCAATAGCAAGCATCAGACCTCATCACCAGCTGAAGCCTGGAAGATAATATCTGGTACTGATGTAGCCGAAAAATGATGGCCCCAACTGCCTAAGTCCTCTTCCTTCGGTGTCCCTATCTGATCACAACCAGTAATAAACTCAGATGCCTAAAAACATAATTAAGTGTCGTAAAAAGGCTGATTGTTGACTAACCTGTTTTTCTGAGGTCTTTAACTTATGCAAGCATCCAGCTCTTTCTGCAAATGAACCTATGTCAGAAGTATCTGTTGAAGAGGTACTTTGGTCCAATGCACTATCTCTTCTGTCACCAATGGTTTCGGTGTCATCAATGTGCTGGCAACGAATGCAGTTCATCTTTTCATGAATCTCAGACCTAGCAAAATACAGAAGAACAATTCAACTTAAGGAAGAAGAGTGAATATTTTCTACGAGTGCAAGGGAACACATAGCAGCAAGCAACAAACAAGGAAAAATATACGGCTCAGAAGTTTATTCTTTTGATAAAACAGAAAAGCCCCAAAAATTAAGATTCCATGCTTTCATAAGCAACCCTCTTCTAGTTGCTTGAAGTTTCTACCATCACATAGGGTCATGCATATTGACAAGAAAAAAAAAAAAAAAAAAAAAGAGAGGTTAAGGGGACAAAGCCAATCATCAGAATACTCCATTTAAACTGGTTATCAAGTGCAAGCAAGATGTCTGCAACTGGAAAACCTACCAATTACTTTATTGAAGTTGCTCCTTTATTGAACATTTCCAGTTCACCACACGGTCTAATTTCATGGATAGAGACAGATGAACATCTTGACAAATTAAGTGACTGTCTATCCTGTATGGTTGCATCCTCCCAAGAATGAGTCTCATATGTTTCAAGGCAGGATATTCTATATAAAATACAAAAATGTGATCATGGACCTAGCCATTTTGAACTTTGACGTTTTACCTTCATCAACCATGTCTCAGTTATGCAGAAAAACCCAAGTTGACTAAGTTCCTATGACAGCAGTAGCTGAGAAAACAAAGTCTCCGGAAAGATTCTTGTATTTAACACCATTAGTAGAAGACTGCAAGTAATCCCCAGTGCTTTCATTTTAGAATTTCAAAACATAGTCAAGTGACACAGATCTCCAGTGTCCACATGGCTAATTTACATAATTCATACTCATGTAGATAACTACTGGATGTAAGGGATCTTCATGGATAAAGAAGAGGCTATATCGAACTATCATAAGATGTGAAGAACGGATCTCTCCTGTTGAAAGAAAAGACCCTGTGTTTGTATAAACCTATTACAAATGGAAAAAGTGAACTGCATTGGAACATCAGAAGGTAGCACAAATTGCACCCCTGCTGCAATTGTATGAGTAACCTTCTTTGAATAACATTTCGAAGACCTTTTCATATAAAGCAAGACAAAACATAGCTCACAAGTTGATTCTCTCAGTTAAAACAGAAAAGCCTAAAGATTTGAGATTCTAAGCTTCCATATAGAACCCTCTTTCTTGCTTGAAGTTTCTGGTATCACATCGAGTCAATGATATTGACCAGAAAGAATGTTTATGCATTGAAAAGGGCAATAAGATCAAGGGAATAAATAAACACCAAAATGGGTAAGCTCAACTTAAACCGCATCCCCTTGTAACCAATATGTCTCCAACTTCATGAAGTTGCTCTTCATTCTAAGATATTTCCAGTTTTCCACAAAAGCAATCTAAATTAGTTCTGTCTCAATAAAACAGATGGTTTCGTCAGTGCATCCACTGCCCTACTGAAGCAGATGCTTTTTGACAGCAGGACAGGGTTCTTTAGCAGGAGGTACCAGTATTACAATCTTGGAGAGGATCAGGTATTATGAGATGGATCATTTGTCTACAGGATTGAATGAAAGTGAAGCTGATCAAAGTCGATCACCACCCTCACACTTGTTACACTAACATGCAGAAAGTGGAGTTAGCAAATTGAGTAAATTGTTCTGAACCCAACAGCTGAGGGCTACTAGCTGCTAGCATAATTAGAAACTTAGTAGTGTATTGTATTCTCATGGCTAGAGAGAGATGAATATTCTGATAGAATTAGGTGACTAGCTTTACCGTACTAATTGAATCTCATAAGCTTAAGGCCAGCATATTCTGAATTAAACAGAAAACATAGACGAACATAAGCTTTTCAGAATTTTGAAGTTTCATGTTCATCGAGCATGCCCCACCTATGCAATCAAAACAATGATGACATAAGCTATACAGAAAATGTTTTTGGATTCAACATGATACATCAGTGACAGGTAGAAGACTGAAAATGAAACTGCTTTGAATTTAAACTTCAAAATCACAGTCAAATGGCTCAAACCTCACATTTCATTCTACTTTGCTAATTTAAATAAAGTGCCTACTCTTGTAAATGACTATTGGAAGCGATGGATATGGGAAATACTTAAGTACCTTGACTTTTCATGAAATGTGAATAGATCACGTAGTTCTTCCGTCGAAAGACAATTACCCTGCATTTCTAACTCTCAATTACCATCATTAAAGGGGAAAAAAGAGTATGCCATAATAAACATTGGAAAGTAGCATGACTCTGTACCTCTGCCGCAAGTGTAGTGGTTTCCTGTTGAATAACCTTTTGAAGACCTTCTTTTGATAGCTGACGTTGATATACCTACAGATGTTAAATAGCCTATTGAACCAGATTTTAAAATATTGGAACTTTTGAAGACGGTAATACTTAAAAAAACATAAAAAGGATAAGCAGAGAATCTAGATCGATTCATATTGAACCTTTTCTTCAATTGTTCCAGCACTTAAAAATCTGTAAATGTATACTCTCTTTTTCTGTCCATCCCTCCATACTCTGGCAGCAGCCTGATTGTCAAGACAAATGGACAATTGGCTCAATCAAGATATCTCCATAGGGAATTTTCCCAGTAAAACCATTCTCATACATGAGAAGTGAGGTTTGAAGGATTACTTGCTTGTCATTGGCTGGGTTCCAATCCGGAT
The DNA here is from genome assembly GCA_014182735.1 of Corymbia maculata. NCBI lineage: Eukaryota > Viridiplantae > Streptophyta > Magnoliopsida > Myrtales > Myrtaceae > Corymbia > Corymbia maculata. Next base: position 17,204,858 of record CM024688.1, on the reverse strand, counting down.
CAAACAAAACCAGGCGATTACCTCCAATCAAATTGAGCCCACAGCCACCAGCCTTGCTGCTTAAGAGGAATACAAACTCATCCTGGAAATTATCAGCTAAGGATGATTACATTGAAGCCCATTTCACTAGAGAAGGAGCATTAAGAACAAAGACCAACCTATCTTGACTACTGCTTGATCAACAACTTTATACCTTTGATGGGTCATTGAAACGATTGACTAACTTTTGTCTTTTGCTGATTGTTGTGGTTCCATCAAGCCTCAGATATGGATATCTTCTTTCACGACACAATTGGGCAAAGAGATCCAATGTCTGGTCAGTTGCAAACAGTAAGGCAGATAATTGGTTCAGTGACTTGTGCATTAGAAAAAAAGTTTTCAATCAACAATCTAAGTTTAACCGAAGTATAATCAGATTGCATAAGTAAAACAGGTTCTAGATGCACAAGAGAGAGCTTGCTCTTAAGCCTCCCTGAAAAGTTCCCAGGACTGAAATCTAATTTCCAATGCTCATCTATGTTATTGAAAATGGTTACTAGTATCAAAATGCTTCCTACTTTCAAATTGATTAACATGATCAAAGTGTCTAAAGAAATGATCAGAATGAGTGATTACAAGCAGAAAATTCCCATACAATATCATGATAAAATTTCGTTAAGCAGCAGCATCAAATATCCTACAGAACAAAAGAGTAACTCAGTAACCATTGCACTATTTTTCTTTTTTTTTTTGCCATAAACAATTGCACTACTTTAAAGGTTGATAACAACAATAATATTACACAATCGATGCAGAATCAAAGGATTGCAATGATGATAAACTACAAAGGAAGAGAAGAACTAAAATTTATGGAGAGAGTTTAGGATCTAATAGGGAGCTAAAATGAGACTAATAAGATTTGCTGCTCACTGAGCAAAAATTTGAAAACCATCAAACCATCTAATAGGGAGCTATGCACCTTAACAAGAATACTGTTCTTGCAATGACAGACAAATTACTGTATCCAAGAGCTAATAATGCAACATGTATGCTCACTCAGTTACCAGCAAACTTTCATAATGAACGGTAAAATATGCATTTGCCACCAACTAGCAACATGTGTTGGCAATGTCAGTGAGAAGTGTATCGTGAATGACGATTTATTTATGAGCCAGATTACGAACTAAAAGGTGATAACAAGTTCTAACTATAATTAATAGCATTCAATTACTTCGTTATTATAAAAAAAACCTGGGTATAGTTTGAGACAAGGACAATGCGATCATCTGTCCGTTGACGAAGATGGGCCAGCAACCGGGCCAAGACATGCATTTTTCCTGAGAGTTCAACCCAGGCCCCATCACCCCCACTCCAGGATCCAGACCTACAAAAAATTAATAATAAAATCCTTCAGAAACAAGATATTCTGACACTATGCAAAATCCAAAGGTGGAGTAGAAGTGCCAACCTTCCTGAGAACATCTCTGAAGGGAAAAATCTTATGCAGTCTTCAAACCCTGAAGTTCCGGGACTTCCACTTTTGACAGTATCATAGATTAGCTACAGAAGAAATAGCTTCTTGATAAGAGATTTAATACTGCAGTAAATGCTTGATATGAAAAGGCCAAGAACTACAAGAGGAGAATGAAGCAGATCATATCAAAGGGCCTAAAAACAGGTATGTGGAAAAATCTGACATGGTGACGCATAACAAGAATTAAGTTGCATCAGATTAAGTAAAGGCTGTCCTTATAATGGTACAGCAACCAAAAAGCATCTGCAGTTGATTCATTAGTGTGTGCATCCATTTGCAATTCAAATTGGACCTTGAACAGATACAGAAAATGGAAGAGGCCAGGAACGTCTCAAGCAAAAACGTTCTGATGGTATGAGTGTCATACTTTTGGGTGATTGCACAGCTTCTTAAGAGCTGTGATGTAAGCAAGGATTTTCGATTGCTTCATTTCTTCAGTTATTGCTCGTTTAACCTGCATTTTAGGGAAACACAACAGGATGAGAACTTTTGATACAGCAAATGCATTGACCACAAGGTGAAGATTGGAAAGTATATATCCATACATTTTTGGAATGTATGAAATGGTTATAAAGTTCTGTTTGAAGTGGAGACAACTTGCAACAAACAACTTCTACTATCTGAAAGAGAAAATAGATGTCAAAGTCACAGAACTGTCATGGGTAAATATAATAAAAAGCTGGAAATACCTGAAAAACAAATCAAAAACTTAATCATGTAACTTTTAAGTGCCCAATAAGGAATGACATAGGTATACCCTACTTTTTGCTGGAACAGAAAGGTGATTTCATCTCTACTGTTGCTCATCTCTTTGTGCAATAGAATATCAAACCACTCGTGTCAATGAAATAAAATCTCTTCTATCAGGAAGCCAAAAATTCTTTCCCGCACAGGGACACATTTTGTAAGCCAGGGAGAAACATAATAGTCAGAAAGAATGAAGCAACACTAGAGATTCAGAGTCCAAATAAGCTTGTCTCATTCAAACTAATTATCCAGTAAATCATGAAGCAATGAAAACACTGAGAAAGTAGATAAATAACCAGAATCTCTCATGGTTCACCATTAAAGAGACAAACCTTCGGTGGTAGGTGATTTGATAGAAGAGCATTTGTCCTCCTTAGTATGAACTGAACAAATATTAAACATTCAAAGCTGAGGTCAATTTCTAATTCAAAGACGCTCATTACATGCAGAAATTGACTGTGTGAGAAATTAATCATAAAACTTATATGAGGAAAGATGATAAATCCCAGGATTGTAGATAGTTAACCAGATAGCAAATAATGATAAATTCCTGGATTGTCTGCTAATGCAACAATATACCTGATTTACAATGGCACTGAGCTCTGAAGAGCGCTCATGACCTAGATTTTTCTCCTCTTCACTGGCAGTAGGTTCTCTTCCACAGATAATTGGCGCCTTTACAAGTCGTGACAGATTCACCAAAATAAGCAGATTATAAGAAATTGAAAAACACAAAGATGGAGACAACCACAAAGGGTTTCTTTAATTGCCAGTGAATTTGTACAGTAACAATGTATCTTAGTGCATGAGTCTTAGGTTGTATGACTACCTCTCTAAGTGAAAGCACTTTGATTTTACAATCAATAAACAAAAAGATTCCCATCTGACAAAGACAAGCTTGCGAGTGTTCCAATCTGAAGTGATTCATACAAAATAACAAAGCTTCCCTATGACTCAACTGTCTTCTTATTTAATATGGTTCAGTTGGTGTATCACCTCAGGATTACTTTAACCATGGTGAACCACAAAACCAAGGCGATGCTCCTAAACCATCAGCATGCAACTCATCTTGATGAGAGACAGTGCCATTGTAGCACCAATATGCATTGGACTGTCAATGAAATAGAAGATTAATTACGTTTATATCACATCTTTCTTTCTGTGCATTTTGTCTTATAATTATCATGACCCCAACATAATAACAGATGCCAAAAGCATGTCGCAATAAAGCAATTGACTCACCTCATAGTAACGGCGGAAGTGTGCAATGTCACCCAAGATTCCAGGATTTGTGAAATTAACCATGGCAAAGAACTCTTCCAAGTCATTCTGAATAACAACAAAAGTTAAAAAGCTAATTGAAAAAGAAAAAGAAAGAAAATAATGATCAATAAAAAAACGCTATTACATTTGAAGCAGAAGCAAACACTTTGATACCCAGAAGTGGAAAATTGTAATCAGAAACAAATACTGCTTACCTGCATTGGGGTCCCTGACAACAAAATGCGGCGTCTACAAGAGAGAGCAGCCAAAGCCTTGCATGTTTAACAATGATGTCAAAGAAGGAACAATCACAGATATCAACAATGCAGGAGAATATCTAGTAAGCATATCTTACCCGATTTGTCAATGTTTGGTCATTTTTAAGTCTATGAGCCTCATCACATATGAGGAGTTCACAGGATTCACTGTGGCTAAATTTTGTTGAATGCATCCGGAATGTCTCATATGAAATAATAAGAACCTGTGCCAAGGGAATTTGAATTTAGTGAAAATATCCTAAGACATGAAAACTGGATAACAAATTTACCTGTAGAAAGCTATGGGGACTTGTAAAACGATCAATCCCTGAAATGACATCATCCCGGGTGCTTTCACAAAGAGCAACAAGCTGGACTCTGTCTCCTAGCCACTTAGCAATTTCTGCTTCCCAATTACTCACAAGACTAGTGGGAGTGACAATGATGGCTTTCTTAACCATTGGCTTTCCATCAAATCCTTGACGGAGCAGTGTGTACAGCAAAGTAATTGACTGTAATGTTTTTCCTAAACTGCGAAGGTACAACACAAGACACAAATTTTGAGATGTATCTGAACCAATAGGACATAGAACAATGTCAAGACACGCAAGCAAATTCATTGCAAATCTAAGATATTTACCCCATGTCATCAGCCAGAATGCATCCATTTATGATGGCATTACCGGATAGACCTGAAACACATTCAAACATAAACTGGACACCTTCCCTGCATGAATAAATGAGAACCACTTAATAAGTTTTTATGTAAGATAAGATGATCGTTTCTTGAATAATGCATTGTGTTTCCATGCTACGGACTATTCCTATTTCTGATCAGTCCTCTAAAAGTTCACTTACACATACACACACGTGTGCACATAGCTGGCGAACATATTAAAAGTCTTCTCACACTTAAAATGTCATCAACCATTTGCAAATGTCTCTCAAGAGCATTACCTCTGATGGGGTCGAAGGAAACGCACGAGCAGTGGATCCACTTCAATTGACACTGCATTATCAGATGTGAACTCCGAATCTTCAGGTTGCCACAGCACCAGAGGTTCAACCCCAGGTGGCAGATCCACCTTTTCATCCTCCACAACCTTCTCGGCTGCACTTGCTAACGCATAGAGCCGGTTAGTTACTTCCACCAAAGCAGGCCTCGAAGAGCCCCACGGTACAAATCTTTTGCGAGCTGAAAGCCGACGGTGAAGCTGTCCGTTCCCATCACCATACCCGTCATTGCAGGGGGGTTTGAAGGGTTTCCGACACACGGCAGCTCCTTCCGTCACCGAAAGCACTCTCGGTAACAGTGCCTGCCTTCTCACAACGAGGTTGCCTCTGATACACAAAATTCAATATGGCAGAAATTTATCATATCAAACGCGAAATGAACCGAACTAAAATCCAGCAAAACCCCCGCCGAACAATTCTTCAGCAGATTCCTAGGTCGTCATACAATCCATAAAAGCATAGGCAAATCAAAATAAGTTCATCCAGCCACCACAACTTCGGGGCAAATCGATCGCATCGGCTATCCCGAAGAAAACCTCCATTTCACAGCGTTCCCTCCACCATCTCGTCAATCAATCGTAGAAAACGGAACTGGGAAGCGCGAACGATTCGCTTCCGGGAGATCGGAAAAATCGGAACTCACCTCACGAGAGCGTCGATGTTCTTCGACTTCCGGCACGCGTCGCCATCGGCCGGCACGGAGGAGCCTCTAGATCTAGGGTCGCGACGACCTGCCCTAGTTGCTCCCTCGACGGCGGCTTCCTCTTCTTCTCCGTCGTCGTCGCTTCCGTCTCCTCCTCCTCCTCCTCCTCCTCCTCCTCCTCCTCCTTCGCTTTCCTCTTCTTCTTCTTCTTCGGTCGGAAGGTACGAATCGGAACCGCCGGAGAGAACCTCCTCGTCGTCGTCCATGGATGACTCTCTCTCTCGCTCTCTCTCTCTCTCTCTCTCTCTCTCTCTCTCTCTCTCTCTCTCTCTCTCACAGTCAACACAAGCACGGCGGAGCACCGCCGAGGGAAGACACCAGCATGGCGGCAAAATGAAGGCGCGCTTAAATCTGATGGGAAATGTCGTTTTTGCCCCCTTTCCAATCAATATATTTGTTGCTTTAATATATCATGATGCGATTTAGCTAATTGTTTCGGAAATTGATGATTTAGGAAATATTTTCTTAAATTTTATTATTTGTGCTTTTTTTATGAAATGAATGAATAAAAAATATTCATAATCTAAAAAAATATTAAATATAATTATTGATTGGTGATAATGTAGATATTTTTTATCAACTAATTATTTTAAACGATATGAACAATTATTTTTAAAAAAATATTTTTTTAAAATCATATGCTTTTCATCAAATAAACGAAACCTAAATATAGACAAAATAAATAAATAAAGTTTAAGAAAACATCATCCACCCAATATCTGTTAAAAAGCATTTTTGGTGAAGTTGTTTAATTATGGACAACAAAAAAAGGTTCTTTAGTAGTCCTTGCAATGCAAGAATCAACTCCATTATGCTCTCCGATGAACGGAGCCACCCTAGGTGCTACCGACCACATCGGTTTGATCGTCTCCACCGCCAACCCCATCAGTTATTAGTGACGAACCAAGCAATTGAGATTTGTAGGAACGAGTGAAAGTCTCGCACAAGCTATGCCACCTTGAATTCAGAGGTAGTACACTAGGGTTAGATCGATTCACAATCCGATTCCCACTTTTTGGGACCAAGGTAGACTAGACGATCTTAAGACCAAGAATTAGACCGGACCAAATCGGTTCGATCCAATGGGGCAAGCCACTTAGAAAAAAAAAATTAAAATTTAAAAAAGATTAGAGTTAATACTATTCTAGGTTTATTATTATTTTTAAAAATTTTAAAATATTTTTTTTTTAATCAGAATCAGCCCGGTTCCCTTGGCTGAAAATCATCAATTTTATTTTCATGGAATCGAGAACTAAACCGACATCTTGACGAATCGGACCAAACCAATCGATCCAAATGGTTCTCGGTTCGGTCGGTCCAATATGTTCATCCCTTATCGCACATCACACATGGAACCATGGTTTTGGCTATGGATTCCATCACGAATGCAGTCGAGAGCTTAGAGGTTGACAATGTCGGTCGCGATGGTGGCAAACTCAATGTTGAGAGAGCGAACCGCATCATTAAAGCCTCGACATATTTTTACCGAATAAGCAAAGCTACGTTAGTAACTGTGCATATTTTATCTGAGGAAGCAAGTTGAGTCCGTTTCCCTCCCTAGGGTTCTTTCCTCTCCTTCTGATTTTCACATAGCTTTTTTTCTTTGTCATCCATGAAGGATTGAGTTTTTGTTTGATCTTTCCCTCCCCTTCCCTTTTTCTTTCATCTTTGGCTGATTTTATCTCTTTGTTTTTCTTTTCCCTTTCTTTCTCTGATTTTGAGAAGTTTTTCTCTTCTAACCTTATCTACATCTAGAGGTTTCTCTCTCCCGTTTCAAGGAGAATTCCATCCATTTTAGTCTTGATTTTGGGGGTTTTGTGGGTATGATTTCGGGGTTTTGTTGGTATACAAGTCCAATTTTGGAAGAGATCATAGGAGTTTGTTGAAGGTCTCACTTTCATAGGGGTCATTTGTGCGCGGTCGATCATTTCACTCTCATTAGTAATGGTGTTTGAGATGCTGAATTCAAGTGCACACCACCAAAAGACAAAGCCATAGCAATACTAAAGATGAATTTAGCGATCAACATGTGCTCATTTGCAATGTGGATGTATTGGCATGTGCTCATTACTATAGACGAAATTAGCGATTGGCCACCAATCTTGATTTGAAGAGGTCATAGATTTGTTGTTGAAGCATACAACCCTTAACTTTGTTACGATGATTTATCTTCTTATTTGGAGCTTGCTTTGTTTTGGATTTGTCTAGGATTTGTTCTTTCTAACGGAGGCACTACATTGATTGATTTGTGTTTTGAAAGTTAAGGCACTCGATTGAAAAAAGACAAGATGAGTTAGGGATCCGTTTGTTTCCTGAAAAAAAATGATTTGGAAATTATTTTCCAAAATATATTTGTTATATTTCTTGAAAGAATATGATAATTACAATAAAAGTCTTAAAACTTATCACAAAGTGTTATTGTATCTTAAAACTTTCTAAAAATATAATATATTCTTAAAACTTGTTGGAAAGTGTAATTGAATCATAAAACTTTCAAACTTGCAATCAACGAAAGGAATTAATTGAAACAATTTAAAAAGTTTTAGAACTTGAGTGTATTATTAAAGTTTTATGACTCAATTAAAATTTTAAGATTCAATTGCATTTTCATGATGAGGTTTAAGACTTCTAATTCACTTATCTTTAAAAGGAATAATCAATGAAAATGTTTTCTCCATTCAAACAATTTATACCTAAATAATTTCACATATAGTGAGAATGTTTTTTGTTCTTTCATTTTTATGAATAATACAAGCGATCATTACTCCTTTTAAATCAAGACGATGCCAAATAAAAAGGGAGGACCAAGATGGAGACTTGTCACTCTTTCTAGACATATTTAGAAACTAGATAATTGAGATCCGATTCGATACCCAAGTAATGACAAACTTTGCATTGCTAATTCCTTACCAACAAAAACCCCCTTGTTGATCCTCGGATCGCAAATCTTGCATCATCTTGACCTTAAAAATCGAACAAATACCACATAAATAGTTTTGTGCTGTCCAAAAGGTCCTCAAATTATTGTACGTCAATCAATCCAGTGCTGGGCATTCTACCATGCTATATAGGATAATTCAATCAATCATCGATTTTTGATCAAAATTAGTAAATCATAAAAAGTTCTATAACTAATTTGGCACAATTGAAAGATTTAGAATTCAATTGATCATCATATAATAAGTTTAGAATATCTAGCTACCGGGATATAATATTGCATGATAGCGTCCTAAATCCTAACCGATGCTCCTTGAATCGATACGACCCCAGCCACCCAAGAGCTGCACCGTCGATCAATCAACAACCTCCATGTATACGCAAAGTTAACAGAAAAATTCACAAACGGCACGAGATGGCCAACATCAAAGAGTCTTATTTTTACATTACTAGGAGTAGAAACGATGTCTGCAGAGCGATTGCAGCAATTTAAAGAGCCTATGACACTCACAGCGAACACTTGCATAAGGATCACAATACAAAGTACTTGCTCTGCCCTCTTAGTTAGATTTCAGCGTCCGAGTCATCATGGTCATGAACTCGTCCATGTCCACCGCACCGTCCCCGTCCCGATCGACCGCCCTCACCATTTTCCGGCAATCCTCGAGGCTGCACCTCTCTCCAAGGCTCCTTAGGACCTGCAGAACCTCTTCGGCCGTGATTTTCCCATCGCCATTGAGATCGAACGTGCAAAACGCGCCCTGGATGTCCCTAGTCTTTATCCCGCCTTCTTTCTTCTGGGCTTCCATGAACTCTTTGAAATCGATGAACCCGTCTCCGTCCAGATCAGCCGCTCGAAATATCTGCGGGACTTCCCCGATCAGGTTCTCCTTGCCGATGGCTCGGAGAACAGCTTTGTACTCCTGCTGGGAGACCTTGCCGTCCTTGTTGGAGTCGAACTTGTCAAAGACACGCTTCATCTCCTCCGCATTCGGTTGGAAGGTAGGCAAGAGGCCAGAATTCTGCCTGGACCGTGAAGAGAAGAGCCGGGATGGCCCTCGCAGGATCTTCCTCTTGGAAAGGTTGTACTGCAAATCAAGATAATTTGAAGTTGACATTTTCCAGGATGCAATATTTCTTCAACCCTTTTCAGGAAACAGTTACACAAGCTTGGTATTTATATTGATGGATTGAGGATAGACGTACGCGTCTCTAGGTTGTTCCGATTCTAAAGTCAGGTATGACCCTTGCTTTCATTCCGTGTGCGCGTGTAATTGTTTCAGGTACCTTGTACCGATCCTGTGGGATAAACATTCCCGGTCACTCAACTCAAAGAACAATCCAGATCAAGGATAACGCATAGATTCCAAAACTACAAAGCTAAGATGCAGAGAGACAAAAGCAGTGGTCACAAAGGGCAGAGTACAACGTGAAAGAAAGAAAAGAATATATTCCTTTCAATAGCTGTGCAGTATCCTCTTTAGGGTCTTCCAATCAACTCTATTGTGGACATGTTGCCTACGTTCTCTCCATATTATAACTTGAGATTATTGTATTACAAGACTCGTCTTCTAATCTACAGGAAAAATAACGGCACAGATGTGTAGTTGGAAAATCGCTTGGTTCAGGGAAAAATGGAAGAAGAAGAAGAAGAAGAAAGCAATGTATCCTGGAGATGCTAATATGGATAGGTGCTGGTCAGGGCGGCTTTCCATTGTCCAAATCTTCCATTACTTCAATATCCTTGCGAGCTGTTATCTTCTGCACATACCCTGCAGCAAGAACTTATCAAGATGAAGCCTTGGAGGTGTTCACTTCGAATATCAATGGCGAATAAGAATCAGCAAGATGCAAAATTCCTGCATTTAATTGCTGACCTCACATATTAAAACACCTCCTTAGTGGTTATTACTACGAGTAATCGACATACTTCATGGTTATCACATCCACGTATAAAAGAATCATATATTAAAGCTTTTTACAGCTAAAGCAACCTGCAGATTTACGCAACATGCAGCTGAGTGGGCTTTAGAAGGAAAAAACAGAAATATGCAGCCGAAACAGACATAGCAGGAAAGAAGTATCAGAAATTGCAAATAAACCAATAGTATCCCCAACACATTTGATAAGTTGTTCTCTAAGGCTCTGATAGGGAAACCAATGAAAGAGGGGGCAATGGAAGTAGGTGTTAAGTTTGGAATACTTCTAAATTTCCAGGAGAGAGATACATTGGGAAAATTTTTCATCAAAAGTTATCCCTGACTCATTTGATAAGTTGTTCTCCAAGATTCTGTTCGGAAAACTAGTGAAAGAGGGGAGAACGGAAGTGGTTATGAAGTTTGCATATTTTTAAATTTCTGTGACAGAGATATAGAGGGAAAAATTTAAATATATGTATTTCAATCCCCACCCCCCAATTTTCTCCACCTCCTAAGTTCCCAAACAAAGATAATGCAATGTTTTAGAATTCGCTGTAGTTTACAGGCAATGAAACTATCAGTGAAAATAAACATATAATTGTTAAGACATCAAATTGTGTGAGCATGCACTTATAAGTTCAAAATAAGATAGCCCAAGACAGAAAGAACTCATGCATTGAGGTTATCCCACTATACGATATGAATTTCTTGAGAGGAAATAATAGCACCAGAAATCATATCACACCAGGTACGGTTATGACCAGGTACGGCGAAATGAACAGGAGACTCCTCTATTGAGCAATCCATGTTGTTACCATATGTTTCTATAAGTTAACGTCATAATGCTTCTACATACGGGGAGCAGCCTTAATATCACAAACAAAAAAGTGATCTCATCATATTCCTTCATAAAGTCCTTTAGTGATATTGACATACCCCTACAATGGAAGATTTGCGTAGCTTCTCATTTTGGAACCGCTTTAAGTCCATTTCAAAGATGCAAAACAGGAAAAAGAATCTCCTTTAACAAACAGAATAAGAACAAATAATCCTGGATAAATTTAGCATAATGTGCTGCACAATATCTCATTAAGATAATTAAATGACTTGCAAAAAAAAGAGAATAAAGAACAACGTGCAACATGTAAGTGAGAATTAGAAGCACAGCTAGAAAACAATGAGTAGACATTCTTTTCTCCAGGATGGGCTTATTGCCTTGTTATGCTTCTACCCTTGAAACTAGTTGTAGCTATTCAACAAAAGCATAGGTAGAGCAAAAGCCCAATTTACTAAGGGGGGAAAGCATACCAATTCCAAGGCAGGGTACGCATTTGCAGACAGTTTCCCGTCCTCTTTTTTTATAATAGCTGACCAACCCCGTACCTTGGCAACTTCGACATTTCCCAGTCCACTCATAAACCACTTCCTTGCAATCCTACAATTTCAACACCCAAGACAAAAATCCTTTTCAACTGAGTCCATCTAAATCGTTTGTATGAGAATGTCATTAACTTAGAAAGAAATGAGATGGTTGCACAAGCCATCCAGATGAAATTGCTTGACTGCGAATTTCCAGTAACACACAACAGCTAAAAGCATCATGAGCAGAGTTGGTTAGCTCAAAATTCATTCACAGTCTCAAGTCACAAATTAAAAATCTTTAGCTAAAGAACAGGGCAAATTAGTCCACTGCATCTGTACCCATGAATCACACCAGACAGTGCGACGTATTCGTGTTCTCAACTACTCTTTGCCATCATTATGCTGCTCCGAAAGCAATTATTCGACAATCAACACTACGTTTATCTAATAACAAAGACCAGCAAAATGCACCGGAAACCGCAAACAGCAGTGCATCGAAACCATAATTCCACCGAAAGATCTACAGGCGAGTACTCACATTACTCAATTCTCTTATCATAAGAGGACACAGCAGACCTAAATCTTCCCGCACTTAGTCCAGTAGGACATAATCACTTTCCATCTTTATCAAAAACGAAACTTTGAATGCAGCGACCTCCGAAGCGCAATTCAACATAACGGCCAGGGCAAAAGCTACACTAAGCAGAGGGAGTGCCTACCTCAACTACAGGATCGCAGCGAAGTCGCTTGTCGATTTCCTCGGGGGTCACCGGCGAGGAATTCGGGTACGTCATGGGGAGGGGGAGGGGCTCGCCGTCGTCCGTCAAGTAGCTCTCCCTGTCCCGCGACCACTTCTTCTCCCTCGCATTCGCCTTCACCCCGCCGTAGCCGCCGCCGCGCCTCGTCGCCGGGGCGTCCGCCACCCCGCCGCCGCCGTCGAAGTCCGGCCCGACCCTCGCCGCGTCCGCGGCGGAGGCGACCGGGAACTGGAGCCACCGCGGGAAGGCGGGGCCGGCGGGGACGTCGCCGGCGGCGCGGCAGGCGAGGGAGGGGCGGGCGGCGGCGGCGAGGAGAGGGGAGGGCTTGGAGAGGAGGAAGGGGGAGCTAGGGTTGATGGGGAACATCGGGTCAACGCATTGACCGGTTTTCGGTGGACGCCGGTTATCCCTTCGGGGCCGAGAGGAAATGGGTCGGTGCGGACTTTGCAGAGAGATAGAGGGAGAGGACGAAGATGGAAGGTGAGAAACTGAAGCGTGGAGCATGTCCGCACCAAAACTCAGAGGCTTTCATTTTCCCTTCTTTTTTTTTTCAATATCTTCTTCCAGAATTATCAAATAACAAATTATCCAATTATCATTTAGGGTTCGTATTACGAAAAATCCTAATTTGATGCATCTGTAACAAATTTATTTTAAATTAATATTTTAACCACTAAAAACTCTCAAACTGATATATTTATGGTAAATTTATCCTCATTATCTCTCTAGTTTCATCTTATTACTCATAAAAACCAAATACAAAATCTCATCTGGGTTCACCTTTTGATTCGAGCAAGTTTTCAAGGCGAAACTCTCGTGAGATTTTGATATGTTTCTAAACTATGTTCTATTTGGGTTCAATTAAGTTAGCGGCTCCTTGTCATTTCTCGAATTCAAGATTTATCAAGTTCTAATTTGCTTCGGGTTTTTCAAAAAGTTCAATTTCCCACATTCTCAAGGGGCTAAAGATGGGGATGTATGGTTTTAGATGTGGGTCGATTCTCATTTTTCAAAGAGGCAATGAAAAAGTTTGGGAGTTAATTGAGAGTTAGAAAGGGATAGATAAAAAAAATAAAATTGTAGAGATTATAATATGGTTCATCCACTTGGGAAGTGGATTTGGTTGGAGGGAGATTCCTTCCCACATGTTTTTGGTTGCACTCGTGGAAGGGGAGGCACCGTTGCATCAAGGGATGGAATGAAGGAATCACCATTCCTTTCCTTTTTTTTTTTTAACCAAAAAGTTGGTAAAGAAAATGATATAACAATGCAAATTATTGTTTATTTTTAATTATAATACTTAAAATAAAAAGTCTAATTTAGAAATATATTTCTAATATAAAATTTTAATATTATTGCTTGTTCAGTAGTATAGATAAAATTATGAAATCTAAGCAATTATCTATATTGAAAATGTATTATAAGATATATTTCTTAATAAAAATATTATTTATTTAATTAATGAATAATATGTCTAGTAGTAATTAATTGATAATCATAACTTATATTTAAGAAATATCAATTATTATACTGTTATATTAAAAATAATAATCAATAAAAAAATATAATTAATGATTGATAAGGATTTATTACTAATTATAAATTATATTAGAAAATATCAATTTTTATTATTAATGCAAGTACATTTTTAATTAAATTCACTAAAAATATTCTTATTCAGTTCCATTCTAATAAAAACAATTTCTTATAACCGAACACAAAAATACCCATTTTGTTTCATTCCGAAAGTTTATGGAACAAATATGTTTGAATTATCATTTTATTATATGCTCATTCCATAATAGTCATTTCTGTCGTACCAAATGTAACATAGCATTCTTAGGATGCATTTGGTTTAGCTTTGCAAATGAGCTTTGAATCCAATGCAAATGCTGAAAACCCAAAACTACTTGGGGAAATGTAATTGCATTTGATAAAAAGAAATTGCAAATGAACTTTAAGTTGAATATGCATTTGGTAAAAAAATTTTCGCAATGGATTTTGAGGATTATAATATACATATATGTGTGTATATATTTTTTTGAAAATTCAACTAACCCCTTCACTGGACCGGCAAAGAGCTATGGCCGCCAGTGAGGGTTGCACGACCCAGAGGACCGCCTGAGGTCACAAGACCTAGGCAATGGTCGGCTGGGTCGCACGGTGCCTAGGTTGAGTGACCCTCGGCAAGGGTCACCCAAGGTTGGGCGACCTTCGGCAGCCCTCTACTGGGTCACGGAACCCTCGCCAAAGGTTGCTCGACCTCAGGCGATCTCAGTCAATGATCATTGGCACCAAATCTGGCTCATCGAATGGCTGTAGGCTTTTGCCAATCTGACAAAGAGATGCATTTTGAAGGCAGGCTTTCAGTTGAAAGCTATGTCTAAAACTGAACTAGATGGTCTAGCATTTCCCTAAGGGGCTTTCAAGCTCGAAAACCCATCGTAAATGCTGAACCAAACGCAACTTTAATCCTTGTTTGAGTTAGTAACTAAAGCAAAAGTTATCAATTTCTAATAGATCAAGGCTATTGAAAGAAATTAATAATTTTACAATAAACTAATAAGAGTCAAGACTATGCATGCATGAATCGTATGTGGCTTTGCCATGGTTACTTCTTCATTGATATAAGATTTGATGTTTGTTGATGCCTACCTGTGACCTTGTCATTAGATTGTTGGTAATATAGCATAAAAAAACTATTATAGAATGTCATGTGAACATGCTATCAGTCGTTTTATAGATCATGACTATACTTCATGAATAAAAATATGGCTGAATGATTTCGAGAGGATTATGATGACTTTGATGAGTAAAGGTGCTCGAGAGTTGATTTATACACGTCAATGGTAAAATTGTAATTATGAGTAGGACAACGGCAAAAAGGTGACGTCACAGAATTTGAATGCCTCTGTGAAAATGAAGTCGAGAAAATTTTCAATATTATGGAACAACGACTAATTTGTAATTTCGAAAAGTTCGCGGTCTCATTTTCTAAAACTGGAAACTGTATCGACCAATTACTTTTTAATGACCATTTTTACAAATTGTACTTGATTTTTTAGACACATTAATCACTAAAAATAGTCAAGATTGAATAAATTAGCGAATCAATAAATTAAGGGGCTATTTTATAATCTTATGTATAGGACCCATCTTTTATACAAGTAAGAAGTTCATGGAGATTGGATAGCTTGAAATAGCTCTAACTAATAAATTCGCATTAATGGGCCGGATTGAGAAGAAGGTTCTTTGTTAATGATGGTGAAATCCAAAACTTTGAGGAATTTATCAGCAGCTTTTGAAATTTGGACCACCCTTTGGAGAAGAATGCAATTGCTCTTGAAATCAAGTATCTAGTTAGTGGAGGGCTGGGTTTAAAAGCAAGATATCAAGTCTACTAGCTTTAATTTGCTTAAAGTGATTAGAATGTACAGTACATTGTGCATTATGATGATGAGAGGTCCATGTCAATATTATGGTGACACGCACACGGCAGTATTAATAATATTGTTATACTTGCATGTGATTGTTGTTGAAATGTTTGCTGTGGTAAAAGGAAATGATTGCTAACTATGAAAAGAAATTATTATTGACATGAAGAGAAGTAATGATTAATCATGAAAAGTGATAATGATTGATATGGAAAAGTGATGATGGTAAAGATGAGTTATCCATTTTCATGACACGTCTTGATTGGTTGTTTGTAAATAGCACCAAGTCACCATACATTATTTATTACATTCTCTTTTCACAAACGAAGTTTTAGAAAAAATTAGCAAAAAATTCTTAAATATATTGCACTTTTATTAATTTAATTTTAAATATTTTTATATTTTGTGAATTTAGTCTATTTAACCAATTTTGACTGGAATTCATTAACAATGATGCCGATCGCCTACATGATATAATTGGTGCCGACATAGACAATTTTTTTATAATAATTTAATATTTCAAATAATTTTTAAATAATTTTTCTGATTTTTTTATTTCTTTTCTTTTTTTCCCTTTTACTCTTTCTTTTCCAGTGGCCAATCATAGGTGATACCCAAGCGAGTAGGTGGACTAGCCTTGCTTGCCACAAGTAAGGCTCGATTAAGCGAGGTTGACCCTTGCCTAGGTTAAGGTGGCCTCGCTTGGTGTCGCCTTAGCCTAGCAGGGCCACCTAGCTTAGGTGAGGGCAGGCCTCGCCATAACTGGCTTGGATGAGGCCAACCCTTGTCGAGTCTTGCTTGGTGAGGGTGAGCCTCGCTAGGCCATGCTTCACTTATGATAGGTGAGGGTGACCCTGACCCATAGTCAATGGCCTTCCATCGCCTATGGCTAGTGGCCGACCACTAGCTAAAGGAAAAAAGAAAGAAATAAAATATATTTAAAAATATTATAAAAAATTGTCCATGTTAGCATTGATTATCCTACATGACACTACAATGTTCACATTAGCAAATTCCAATCAAAATTGGCCATATAGACTCAATTTTCAAAAAACAAAAAGGTTTAGAACTGAATTGGTAAAATTGAAAGATTTAGAACTAAATCGGTAAAAGTACAATAAGTATATGACTTTTTGGACTATTTTCGCCAAAGTTTCATGACACATTCAAGGTGAAATTCTAAGAGAAAAATTGAGTAATTACAAACTGGTTGCTTTAATGTATAGCTTGGAATATCAAGAACTATAAATTACTACTCTATCTTCATTAGCAATCAAGTTTCTCGAATTATTGATGCCGCGTACAGTGTAAAACGATGAAACTAAAGTGCCACATAGGTTTTCCTTTTGAGGGCATATCTAGAACTCCAATTCCGCGATACTCTCGAATAGTTGAAGTAAGTGCTACACGGTTAAAAGCCACCTTAATAGTCCATCTCGGGAGGATATGTATGCCACAGCTTATTTGTCAAAGAGCAAACTCCCATGCACAAGCGTGTACACAAGACTTTGAGAAGAAAGAGATGTTCCATTGTTTGAGACAAGTTCCTATAGGGTAAAGACATGAGACAATAGCATATGATACATACATGAGATGCGACTGTGACAAGACTTTTGTGAGGTGATAGGAGTCAAGTTACCTATTATGTGATGGTACAGATTTGGTATCCAAGATCGAGAGCAAAAAGAATAGAGAAAGTGCGGTGAATATTGACATAATCAAGAATGTCATATCCATCATTTGTCAAACAGAAAGCTCCAATGCACAAGCGTGTACACAAGACTTTGAGAAGAGAGAGATGTTCCATCGTTTGAGACGGGTTCCTATAGGGTTAAAACATGAGACAATAACATATGATATATACATGAGAAACGACTATGACCGGACTTCCATGAAGTGATAGGAGTCAAGTTACCTATTATGTGATAGTATGGATTTGATATCCAAGATCGAGAGCGAAAAGAGTAGAGAAAGTGCGGTGAATCTTGACATAATCTAGAATGTCATATCCATCATTTGTCAAAGAGCAAGCTCCCATGCACAAGCATGTGCACAAGACTTTGAGGAGAAAGAGAGGTTCTATCGTTTGAGATGGGCTCCTATAGGGTCAAGATGAGACAATAACATATGATACATACATGAGATGCAACTGTTACCGGACTTCTGTGAGGTGATAGGACTCGAGTTACCTATTATGTGATGGTATGGATTTGATATCCAAGATCGAGAGCACAAAGGATAGAGAAAATGCGGTGAATCTTGACATAATCAAGAATGTCATATCCATCCTTTGTCAAAGCGCAAGCTCCCATGCACAAGCATGTACACAAGATTTTGAGAAGAAAGAGATGTTCCATGCACAAAACATGAGGCTTATGATACATACATGAGATGCGATTATGACTGAACTTCTGTGAAGTGATAGGAGTCAAGATGATTTTGATATCCAAGAAGAAAAAAGAATAGAGAAAGTGTGGTGAATCTTGACATAATCAAGAATGTCACATCCATCCTTTGTCAAAGATGGGTTGTACACAAGATTTTGAGAAGAAAGAGAGCCTAACGTTTGAGATGGTTCAAGGGTCAAGATGAGATAATAACATATGATACATACATAAGATGCAACCGTGATTGGAATTCTGTGAGGTGATAGGACTCGAGTTACCTATTATGTGATGGTACAGATTTAATATCCAAGATTGAGAGCAAAAAGAATAGAGAAAGTGTGATGAATCTTGACATAATCAAGAATGTCATATCCATCATTTGTCAAAGAGCAAGCTCCCATGCACAAGCGTGTACACAAGACTATAAGAAGAAAGAGAGCTTCTATCGTTTGAGATGGGTTCCTATAGGGTCAAGATGAGATAATAACATATGATACATACATAAGATGCAACCGTGACTAGAATTCTGTGAGGTGATAGGACTCGAGTTACC
The DNA here is from genome assembly GCA_014182735.1 of Corymbia maculata. Taxonomy (NCBI): domain Eukaryota; kingdom Viridiplantae; phylum Streptophyta; class Magnoliopsida; order Myrtales; family Myrtaceae; genus Corymbia; species Corymbia maculata. The sequence continues at coordinate 17,186,011 of CM024688.1, read as the reverse complement.
TATTATGTGATGGTACAGATTTAATATCCAAGATTGAGAGCAAAAAGAATAGAGAAAGTGTGATGAATCTTGACATAATCAAGAATGTCATATCCATCATTTGTCAAAGAGCAAGCTCCCATGTGCAAGCGTGTACACAAGACTATAAGAAGAAAGAGAGCTTCTATCGTTTGAGACGGGTTCCTATAGGGTCAAGATGAGATAATAACATATGATACATACATAAGATGCAACCGTGACTGGAATTCTGTGAGATGATAGGACTCGAGTTACCTATTATGTGATGGTACGGATTTAATATCCAAAATCGAGAGCAAAAAGAATAGAGAAAGTGTGATGAATCTTGACATAACCAAGAATGTCATATCCATCATTTGTCAAAGAGCAAGCTCCCATGCACAAGCGTGTACACAAGACTATAAGAAGAAAGAGAGCTTCTATCGTTTGAGACGGGTTCCTATAGGGTCAAGATGAGATAATAACATATGATACATACATAAGATGCAACTGTGACTGGAATTCTGTGAGGTGATAGGACTCGAGTTACCTATTATGTGATGGTACGGATTTAATATCCAAGATCGAGAGCAAAAAGAATAGAGAAAGTGTGGTGAATCTTGACATAATCAAGAATGTCATATCCATCATTTGTCAAACAGAAAGCTCCCATGCACAAGCGTATACACAGGACTTTGAGAAGAAAGAGATGTTCCATCGTTTGAGACGGGTTCCTATAGGGTTAAAACATGAGACAATAACATATGTTACATACATGAGATGCGATTGGAACCGGACTTCTGTGAAGTGATAGGAGTGAAGTTACTTATTATGTGATGGTATGAATTTGATATCCAAGATTGAGAGCAAAAAGAATAGAGAAAGTGCAGTGAATTTTGACATAATGAAGAATGTCATATTCATCATTTGTCAAAGAGCAAGCTCCCATGCACAAGCGTGTAGCCATGTACACAAGACTTTGAGAAGAAAGAGATGTTCCATCGTTTGAGATGGGTTCCTACAGGATTAAAACATGAGACAATAACATATAATACATACACGGGATGCAACTATGATCCGATTTTTGTGAGGTGATAGGAGTTGAGTTACCTATAATGTGATGGTATGGATTTGAGATCCAAGATTGAGAGCAAAAAGAATAGAGAAAGTGCAGTGAATCTTGACATAATTAAGAATGTCATATCCATAATGATGCGAATGCATAGTGGCTTGACAGAGACAAGAATAGTAAAAGGGGTCCAAACTCCTCGACCATGAGGGAAAAGGAAAAAAACCAAGATGACGTTCCAACCTCCCTGCCATTCGAGGGACAGTAGGAAAGTGGGAAACGAAGAAAACGTGGTAGAAGACCACGAGATCTTCCGTTCAAGAAAAGCTATAAGTGCAGGTGATTTTCAATGATAGTGATCGAAAAAAGCTGATGCTAATAGCCAAAAGGAATAAAAAAAACTAATCATCGTTATCAAGTAGATGAAGGCAGCGAATTTTCGTTAAGAGATAATCAAAGACTAAGCGTGCTTAAAGACGAAAAATAGTTAACTTGTGAATTGTTTTCGAGCAATTGCTCCCACTAGAAAGATCACGACAAGTGGATATGACATCCTCCTCGACTGTTCTCCGACACAATCGAACACGAAAAGATTTCAACTCGTGTATAGAGGGACCATGTCAAACGGACCTCGACACCCGGATGACTAATCTGATAAGAAACAAAAGTACATCTCTGATCTCCAAGCAGAAGACGGTATGCATCCTCGTCAGAATTGTTCTTGTGTCGAAATATCTTTCATGAAAAGTTGTTCTTCAGTTTTTATTTTAAAAGACCAAGGTTTCATGCTAATTATGAACAACGATTTCATGCTAATTATGAACGAATATCTCATGCGAAAGGGAACCAACTTTTCAATTTAGCTAATACTGTGCAATCCCAAACCAAGTTGGAATTCAATCAATAATAAGGTCCAGAAATTACAAACTCGACAATGGGGGATGTGGGCAAACTTTCTTGAAATTTAATTGATAATACAGCTTGAGAATATAAAGATACAATGCTGGAATTTCAACGATGCAGCATTAGGATAAAAATACATGTCGGAATTTAATTGACAATGCAAATTTGAGAGCTATAGTTAAGGGAATTTGAAGTGAAGTGCAAGAAAGATAAAGATATTTGAAAGATAACATTTGGTTTGATTTTCCTGGGGCTATATGATGGATGACCGGTGGTATTTACAATGGCTCATCGTAATAGCTTTCTGACAGTTATTTCGGTTATAATTCCTTTAGTAACTTCTGTTGGTGACCTCCACGTTTCTATATTTTTGCAAACCTCGTATCCATGTTCCCAAACGGTTATCTTTGTCGCGCACAAACTGTTCCAATGCGTGTCCCACGATTTTGCTTTTAGTCAGCAGCCGTTCCTTCCAAAAATACGTCTTTGGCCTCAACTGCTTCATCGATTTAACCTTCAAAGTAGCATGTTAATATCTCTTAGTAAATAATTCCTCGCTAATGCTCACATTTTAGCAGCTACCAACCATTCAACGTCGCGACAACCGGATACGTGGCATTGAGGGCTACTAATGTCAATCAACACATGCTGGTTTTCCAAACTTGTGAAAGAGCCGACACACTTATGGCGATGCACTTGTGCTATACATGCGATTGTCCATATTCATGGGATGTTCGCATGTTTGTGCTAGGTGAACTATTTTTGGTTGCCAACATGAATGCAATGTTGAAAAGTTGCTTTCAATGGCATGTTTTATGTGTCCACTAATTTATTAATTTAATGCTGCATCCATAATATTTTAATTATGCCAAAAATGAATTAATAATCATTTTAATTTTGATTGAATATGTAAATTTTGTCCCTAAACTTTTAATTTGGCCATCATACGATCTTTGAACTTTAACACCGATGTCGAACAAACTTTTAAACATTTTTAATAATTTAAATATATATATTTTTCAAGTACACCCATATTGTAAAAATTAAAAGTTTAAGCATGACATTGCAACAAGACAGCACGAAATAAGCACAACCCATGTTTCCTATACACAACCACACCTTACATAAAAGGAGCAACAGCTCATTTTCCCCAGAGTTTCTTTTAACTTCAGCTCTTGCGTTGTTACCTACATAAATCCACTTGCTTTCGGCAGGTACTCAACGGCGTTCCACGAAGGGCCCATGGTCCCTCGCGATACGGTCCATTGCTCCCGAGCCTACAATCTACAAAGTAAAAGATCCAGTGTGCATCACAAAGCTAGAAACACATACGATACTGGGAATATCTGAAGAAAGATCAACTCTTATATGTCCACCCATTCCAAGTTTTGGCATTTAGAATGTCTACACCTCCTATTTTCCTCTTTTATCTTTTTTTCATTTTCTCTTCTTTTTTTCTTCTTTTCTCCACCGGCCATCGTTGGGCCAAGTCAAAGGCTTGCAAGGGCAGCCCTCATTTGAGGCCGACAGGTCACCCATCAACAAGTTGCAATGATGGCCGGTAGTGTGAAGAAGGGAAAAAGAAAAAGAAAGGGAAAAGAGAAAAATGGGGACAAATATATAAAAAAAAAATAAAAGAAGGAAAATAGAAGAAAATGAAAAAAATAATAAAAAATCAACAAAATATTCAAATATTAATAAAATATCCAAGTTAGCGCCGACTGTGCCACGTAGGATAATCAGCATTCACGTTAGCAATTCTTGATCAAAATTATCAGATTGACTCATTCGGTAAACCATGCAAAACAATATTATGATTTGACCTTAGTGCTTGAGGGTCCCAAAGCTTAATATGCCTTGGTCAAATGCAAAGAAGGTAATTAGGCAACCTAAAATTTCACTTTTAATTAACAAGCGTTTTTATAAGAAAAGAAAAAGAAAAGCCATATGTTAAGCTACCGCACAAGTACCAAACGTACATTGCACAAGAAGAGAGCCAACAAAAGGAGCCGTAAGCGAAGTGAGGTCAACAGAAGGAAGCGCAATCAAGGACAGCGAGCTTACGGACGGCCGCGGATGGTCTGTTGCGGTGCACGACTTGCGGCGGGCTTGAGGTGGTCGAAAGGGTCACGGACGGCACTGGTGGAGGCGTGAGACGCCTTGCCCGACCTCCCTTGCACTCTGCTGCCGCCGGTGAACACTTGCCGTCGCCCCGGGGTTTGCCGTGGTTGCTGGGCGTGATCGGGAGCTGCTGCGAATCGCCGGAGAAAGGGCATGTCTCTTTTCAGAACTCTCTCTCTCTCTCTCTCTCTCTCTCTCTCTCTCTCTCTCTCTCTCTCTCTCTATGATTGTCCTACCCCTCTAAAGATATAGCCGGGTGAATCGCCCTATTTCCAAAACCATGCATGTCTTCTCATGCTTAGTGCAGATAATTAATAATCCTAGATGCGATGCCATGACGTAACTTTAATATTTTTGTTTAGGCGGCGGGTCCACCCCTAATTTTCTTATGTAATGACGACAAATTATAAAAGCAAAATATTTAGGTGTCAACATGTGCTAAGACCAACACTCACATTTTTACAATATGCAAAATAAGAAAGCCTTCTTCTTAGTCGACTCAAATTAGAAATTCGACTCCAGTGAAGATTTGCTGTTACTTCATATGCTTAGTTAACCAAAAGTCCAATAAAAATTTCTTAATTTAAATCACATTTCAAAAATTTGATCAGGTTTCGCTTACAAGATCAAACTTGAGACATAATTTAGTATACAATTTTATTCATAAAGTGTGGCTGATAAGATTTGAACCCAAATGAGAAGAACAAACTTTCTAATATCACCACTTCATTAGTTAATGATCATTGCTTAATAAGTGTACCTTCATCCTCTTCAAAAGTAATGGCTTTGGCATTAAGCACTATTGTATTTGGTTAAGCTTTTAGCAAAGACTTTGGGCTTCAAAGTCCATTGGGAAAAAAAAAATTAAGGATTGGCAAAAAAAAATTTAGTTCACTTTGATGAAATGACAGCATTGGCAAAGCCATACCATTTTCGAAAGGCAAGTCCCAAGATAAATGAATTTTTTTATCCCAAATTACCCCCACTGATGATTTCATATTTCGATTTTGCCCTCTGCAAATCTAGAGTTTGTAGGGATAGAGGAGTTGGATGAATATCAGCAAGGAGTCGATTGGGGTCACGACGCTTGGAGTTGTGCAGCCTTGGCTACAAGTCACTTGGCTCACATGCCATTAGAATCCAGACATACCCCCTGGTTCGCATGGTGCTAGAGTGCAGATCTAGCTCGCTTGAGGTTGCATGACCTCAGTAGCCTTTGCCTCCTGTCGTGCCGACGACCATTGAAAGGCTAGATTTGAAAAGCTTAACCGTTTGAAATTTAGATGTATGAAGTTTGAGATTTCACAAGCTTGGCGTCGGTTTGTCAGAGGTCGCATGACCCTGGCAACTCGTTGCATGGGGTTGCAACCTCAGTGACGAGCGGGCTTTGCAAATCTTCTTACATGAACTTTGCTGCGATGGTCAGGCCTCGCACGAACTCTGTTGCTATGGAGGGTCACTAATTGATGCTTGCTAGGTTGATGGCCCCCGTCGGATCAAGGGAAGTATCGTTGCCCTCTCTGTCTCTGGCTAATGAGAGTGTGTGATAACCATATTGCATCTTTGTTTTTTTTTTCCAAGGAACATGTTTGGAACAATAACCTATTTAATAATGCAATTTCATTTTTCTATTCCTGGTTACTCGAGAAATAGATTGGAATAAAAATCAAAAGTATTATTTTTTTACTTTTCTATTTCTAGAATAAATCTGAGAAATAAAAACTCTCATCACTAGTTGCCACCCACCTACTTGCCACCACCTACAGCCTTGCTGGTTGCCTCCCGCTACACCCTTGCCATTGGTTGATGATCATCCGTCGCCAACCACCTCTTGCTGCCACTTGAGAGATAAAAATTTTGCGTTATTACTAAACAAATTTTTATTCCACAAAACGGAAATTTTCTATCATTATTAGAAGCCTGTTTTGTCTCAAAAACTCGTGCAGATATTAGAAAATGGCCAAACATTCCTCTCTTTTTTCCTTTTACTTTTCACTTCAAAGTCGCCATTACTTTACACAAACTACGATGCCACGCCAAACACTATCTCCCTTGTACCAAACACACCCTCACTTCCGACCAAACAAATAAATAGCACACCATCTCTTTCAAAGGCCCCTCGGGGAAAGTTGGCTCTGCACCGACCAAAGTTCGAACCAAACGCAGCCTATGCTGACCTGCCGGGCTCCTTTCCTACCCGACCAATTCAAAGGGAAATTCATTTTGACATGCACCCAAAAAAGAACGAAAAAAACTTTTCACATTCACCGACCTCCCTCAAGCTTTATCAGGGCGGTAAATCTCTTACACCCCCCCCCGGGCGCATAATAATCACGTGCTCGAAATCCACCTTAATCTTACGTTTCTCGTCTCGGTGATAAGTACCACGTTAATCGCAGCCTCCGTCACGTGTTTTTATCTTTTCTCTGTCCCTTAATGATAAGCGGCGCCAGCGGAGTCCACCCACGACGTGATCGTCGATGTGAGCGACGACCCCCCCACTCCGGGCCCCACGCGCGTCAACCCCCCTGTCGTTTTCTCCACGTGCTCTAATTCCTCCCCCAATAAAAAAACAAATACTCTTTTTCGAGCACGCGCGGAATCGTCGCTTTGGGGGGTCCCACTACTCTGGTCAGGTGAGATCTTTGCAGGTGGGTCCCACGGGTTCCTCCGACCGTCTCAGGTTTTTTTTCTTTTCTTGTTGACCTGTCAAACAAGTAAATCGGATTAGATTTAGATTAGTCCTAAAATGCCTCAATCTTGATTATTTAATTCATTTTGACTTATTTCTATATAACACATGCTTTCGTATCATACTTAATGAAATTTGGGAAATTTTATACCTAAAATTGAGGTAAGAGCACGGAATGAGTCAAGTAAGGATGGAGGATAGAGTAAGGGCAAGAAAGTATGAATATAGGGTCGTAGAGGCGTGTGGCACTAATTATGCGTGGGCGGTCTAAGAGGTCTCCACGTGCTCTAAATCCCCCAAATCTCAAATCCTCTTTTAGAGCACTCGTGATGGTAGCAATCATCGTGTGTGGGGGTCCCGTGGCATTGGTCAAGTGAGATCTTGTAGGTGGGTACCATAGGTTTCTCCCATCATCCTAGGTTTTTCTTAATGACCTGTCAAATAAGTTAATCGGATTGGATTTTGATCGGACTTAACATGCTCCACTCCAAATTAATCGGTTCAATTCATTTAGACTTACTTATTTTTCTTAATGACTTGTCAAATAAGTTAATCGGATTGGATTTTGATTAGACTTAACATGCTCCATTCCGAATTAATCGATTCAATTCATTTAGACCTATTTTTATGTAACACGGGCTTTCGAACTTCATAAAATCTAGGAAATTTCAGACCCACATCGAGGTAAAGCATGGAATGAGCCGAGCGAGCACAAGAGAGAGTAAGGAATTTGAATAGAGAGTCGGTGTAGGAAGCAAGAGGCCATAACGTGCTCTAAATCACCCCGCGCCGCCCCGCGCCGCCCCGCCCCAACAACCACAAGACCACTTTTGAAGCACTTGCAATAGTAGCTATAATTATGTGTTTGGGGAGGGGGAGTCCCATTGCTTTGGTTAGGTGAGATCTTGTAGGTGGGTCCCACAGGCTCCTCCGATCATCTCAAATCTTTCTTATTGACCCGTTAAATAAATAAATCGGCTTGAACTAAGGTAAGAACATGAAATGAGCCGAGAATGCATAAGATCTTGCAAGTGGGTCCCACATGCTCCTTTGATCATCTCAAAATTTGTTTTATTGACCCATCAAATAAGTAAATCAGCTTGGATTTAGATTGGACCTAAGATGCTCCAATCTAAATTAATCAAATTAATCTATTTCGACTTACTTCCATGTAATGCAAACTTTCTTAACAAAATCACATCCAAATTAAGATAAAAGCACGGAATGAGCCGACGATGATGCATAGGATAGAGTAAGGGCCCAGCGAGTGTGAACATAGAGGCGTGCGACAGTAATTGCGTGTGGGCGGTCCACGAAGTCCTCACGTGCTCTAAATCAACCCCCGAAGAGGGCCCCACGACCTCTTTTCTAAGCACTCGTAATCCTGCCCGGGGGGTTCCCACCGCTTTGGTCAGAAGAGATCTCCGCAGGTGGGTCCCGCGGGCTCCTCCGACCATTCGCGAGTCTTCTCGTCAACCGAGCGTACGAAGTAAAAGGTCTCCTCGTCATCATTAGGATTCGGACCCACTTCGTACCGATAAATTATTAAAATGTTTTCGTATTTAATTAAGTTCAAAAAATTCGTATCCAAATTAATATTATTAGAAAACGGAATAAACGAGCGCGAGATAAAATATGAGAGTGAATAAGGACCGTTTTCTCATTCAAAATTTATTTACAGAATATAATAAACTCATACAAGAAATGAGCGTATAACTCACGTTGACAAATCTAGCGAGCACTATGCTCGTGACAATTTCTTTTTTAAAGAAATCGAGCACGTTATTTTCTCGCGACAAGAAGGGATTCGAGGGACGTTAAACAGAGGAAGGCCGCGGGAACTCAAAAACCGTGATCGTGTCCGTTCGATGAATCCGATGAATCTTCGCCTCCGAAACCGATCGTCGTCATCCACTGCTGCATTTCCTCGTCGCCGAACACTTCCCAGGGCTCGCTCCCCCCGGCATTCCCCGGGACCGCCGGCGCCGTGGCTCCAGGCTCTGGACATTGCTCGCCCTCGTCCGGACCGATCTCCGGCCCCTCCGATGGGGGAGGCGCGCTCTCCCGCAGGCTGTAGTCGACGAACGGGAAGTTGAGCTTCGCTCGCGGTCCCCGGAACTCGACGGCCGCCGTGTCGTACGCCCGGGCCGCCTCCTCCGCGGTGTCGAAGGTCCCGAGCCAGACCCGAGCCGCGCGCCGCGGGTCCCTGATCTCCGCCGCCCATTTCCCCCACGGCCGCTGCCGCACGCCCCGATAGCGGTTCTTCCTCGCCCCCTTCTCTCGACTCGCACCGGCCGCTCCCGCTGCATGGCCCGACCCGCCCGCCGCGTCCGACGCGGGGGGTGCGTGCATGGAGCCCGCGTCCGGCTTCGGAGGAGGAGGAGGCGCCGCGCTCGAGCGCCGGCGGCGGGAAATAGTCGCACCCGAGGCAGCCCTCGATTCCGCACTCCTGACACGTGACGAAGCCGCCCGACCCCGAGGCGGCGGCGGGGCCCGCGCGATCGTCGCCGCCAGCCGACGAGGTCCCCGAGATGACGTTGGCCAGGGCGGCGACCATGACGGAGAGCTCTTGCTCGTGGGTGAGGCGGCGGCCCGACGGCGGCGGCTCCGGAGGAGGGGGGTGGTGGTTCGCCGACGGCGGCGGCGGCGGCTGGGCGAGCTTGGGTCTCTTGGATTTGGACTTCTTCATTGCCTGTCGGCTGTCGAGCGAGGGAGGGAGAATGCGGAAGGGGTTTATATAGGGGCGCAGCCACACGAGGAAGGATGCTGACGTGGCACGCCACTTTCCCAGCTCTAAGCACGGCCACGCGGGATTCGGAGGGGCTTTCCGACCACGTGTTTGGGGGTGGATGACGTGGCGGCTACGCGCGACGATTTGGTCCGCCGAGGAGAAGGAGAAAGCGCTTATTCGCCAATTCCGGCGTGTACACACACGGCGGGGACCCAATTTTTTTTTTTTTAAATTAAAAGTAAAAAATGGAGGGGAAATTACAACTGAGTCCTCCTTGAGATTTGATGTGTTATGCTCCTAAATTATACCCCTCAGCTGGCCCGCCTCGAGCTCAAAGCCAGCGTTGCTCGAGGTCGAGGGCGTCCGGCCGATATCCTTCCGGGGTTTGCTTGGCATTCTGAGGGCCCAAGAGGATTTCAATGTGGCCGGAGGTGATTTGCGATTGAAAATTTCTGATTGCGACTCTATTGGTGACTTATGTGTCGAGAGTTTGAGTCTAGTTGTGCGAATATGGGTTTTGTTTTTATTTGTCTGCCGTATGTTAGTGCTTGGAGGTACATAAAATTACCTGTCTCTTTCTTGCTTAGCAACAAGACACCATTCCTTCTCTCTCCTCTCGAGTAAGGAACCAATATATATAAAAAAAAAAAAAATCCCTTTTCTCGGTCCAAATTTTCTTGGACCTCATCAAGCTACTTCCTTCATCAGTGACGGGCATTTTCCAAAATTTGAACTCGTCATTGGCAATTTCAATTATATATATATATATAAACAATAGGGTCCCCCTTGCCTGCCATTATTAGGAGAAGGAAATATGGGAAAAAAAAACAAAATGGAGAGGTTACCGGGGGAAGAATGGAAAAGGTGAGGAATGTGACCCACGAGTTGGATAATTTCGTCTTTTCCTGTCCTCTAATGGGGCGGATGTAGCCATTTTAGGAGTGAATTTAGAAGTACCTTTTTTCATTAATTAATCACTTTTTCACATTAGTGTTCTATCATTCAAGTTTCTCTTTTCTTTTTTATTGTTATCGAGGTCTTTTCCCTATTTATTCCATGTAAAATATATATTTTATTTATATTAAAGCACATGCGTTAATCGATTGTCTTTTCTGTTAGTCAATCCTTTCATCGACCATTTTTTCAAAGTACATTGCATGGACACTTAGTGAAGTGGAAATTTGAGGACTCGTTATTGAATATAAAAATTGCATGTGAAGGTTGACAAATCAAACGAGCTTAGTTACCAAAAGAGCAGTAGTTTGAAAATCGATGTGATATCAAGTTTCCGTTCTTTAATAATTGCGTTATGAAGGTTAACAAATCAAATAGGTTTTGAGTACAAAAAAAAAAACTACTAGCTAGACAATTGGTGTAATATCAGGTCTCTGCTTTTAAATAATCGTGTAGGAAGTGAGATATACTCTCATATCTCACTCCTAGCCGGCCTACAATAAGCTAATGACGGCCCCTCCTCATTGAATTCCAACATCACACCCGAGATACGACTTTACTTTGAGAACTCGGCTGTTGGTCCACCTTTAGCATTACCTCTGAACCTGTCCCTCCCTCGACATGCCTGCTTCATAAGGGTCGCGACTATGGATGCTACAGAGATAATATCAGTTCTCCTTGTTTCTTGATTCCATTCAAATGATGAAATTCGATCCTGAAAAACTAACTCAAAGGGTACATAGCGACATGGGAACGGAACTGCTAACTATAGAGAAACCGAAAACCAGCGATCGGGAAAAGATTCAGCAACTTATCATACGCGAACAAGCGAGATAATCTGCCGATGAAGACTCCCGAACATCATGATGTAATTGGAGGTCCGACCAACTGTCGATGAAGCTCGACCCTCCATCGGTTGAACCGCGACGAGACGGGAAAGAAGTAGGCCGGGTGTCGTGCTCCATCTCGTTTCAGTTCGCGCTGCGATGTCCAAGAGATCATCGATCAAATCAAAGGCGAGTGAAGCTTTTGTTTCTGGGTTTGACTCTCTGCCGTGCGTGGTGTGTATGCCGAGACTGTTAAGGAGAATATCATTGGCCGAAGTGGAGGGAGGCTGAGGACAAAATTCGCAGATCGGTCGACCAATTTTCTCGTATTGAGCAGTCTTGGTGTGATGAATATGGTGATAAATTTGACACTTGATGCTTGGAATTTCCTGTTCAAATGCAAGCATTTCAACTTCAGAAGTACAGTTTCATCAAGCCCTCTAATACCCGCATCAGGTAAGTGACATTCCATTGGGCAAATGCACTGAGCAGAGAGAGAGCCATCAGCAGGTACAGTTGAATTAGCCATGTTTGTTAACTTCACATCTCCATTCAAGTTTGCTGTACATTTCATACTCCAGCAAGTTCCTGTATTGGTTGAGGCAAGATGTAACTTCCTGCATATCTGGCTCACTCGTAATCTGCAACTCAATATCGATCTGCATGTGCGAATCAGCTCCTAAATGTGAAGAACTTGACATCCAGTTGATGGGCCCGACACGTGATCTCTTCTATCAACTCACCAAAATTTTTGCAGTGATGATTACGAAGGGATGACCTCGATGCACTGACATAGTAATTCAGCGTCCGCCATATACATGAGATTCACAAATCTTCTGCATTTCCCAGTATATATTTGTATTTTGAGATCTTGACCAACTCAATGGTAGCGGCTTTATCAGTGATTATTCTTTTTTTAAAATATTTTTTATAATAGTTTGACCGTTATTGCATTATATGCCGTTAATTCCAAAAAGAAACAAACTGAAGTTTCATTCATCGAGAAAACAGGGAAACTTACACATTGCCTGTTTTTCATTTTATACACTAACTCATGAAAGGTGTGCTTAGTTGAACTGTGTATATACTGCAAAATGTGTTCCTTCTCTCTCCATTCTTCCGTATACAGGCCGAAGGTACATTCTCATCCTCTGCATCCTATGACTAAGCTCGTTGAACTGAATTGGCTTGACACAATCTGCAATCTAATCGTCATCCTCGGAATCTGCACCAGCATACATAGAGATCAGTAATGAATTCACACTCCATAGGTGAGGTTATAAACACACCGATATGGCACAGCCTGTTTCTTTGGATACTATGACTTCATGTATCACAATATGTAACAGAGTTGAGTCGAAGGCTTACCAGATCGTATATCTTCACCCACTTTTCCTCGGTTCTTTAGCTGCCTTCTGATCATAGAGCATATTAGGACCCACCAATAAATGTGGAAGACGAGCAGCATCAGCAACATCGAGTTGAATATGTAATAAAGTGGTGTGGCATAAGCTTCGCCCATTGGTAAGTAATCACAGAGAGTGGTACTGCACAATTAATAAAGGTAAAGCAATCGTTAGCCCAAGGTATCCTAAAGACTGTAGACGTAAATGAAATAAGATCAATCACATGAGGTCGAACCTCACTGTTCTGATGACCCAGAAAGGGAAGTATATTAGGCGTAGCACGAGCCATGAAAGGGCAAATAATCCAAAGAAAACACTTGCTCCAAGCTCATGTTCAGAGTACTTGAAAACTTTGGCAGCTTCTAAGAACACGTCGCTTGCATCATGGAGTGCCAGGACAATCGCACCAACTTGAAAGAAACTGCACAAGCAAGAAAAGTGTCTCATGATGTAGAAGACAAGTGTCTTCATAAAATTGATTGTGTTAGTGACAAGACTAGCAAAAGAGTTCAATTCACAAGAACACCAAAATGTCAAAATCGATATTCAATGACTAGTTATATGCCATTTATGGGTTGCAAGTGCATTTGAGATATGGAAGGTTTCATGTGACGTGGACTGTAATTATCTTTAAGGGTATAGATGAGACAAATACCTAGTCAAGTATGAGTAACTGATCAAGAAGACTGTGATTATATGATGGGACATCATGACAGCAAAGTCCTTCCTTCGAGTTTCCCAGGTAACAAGAGCAGCAATACTGTAGAGGTAGAATCCGCATTGGCACATGTAGATAAGTTTTAGAGGAAGCCTGAAATAATGGGAAAAAAACAAATGAATACAGGTGCTTCTGCAATTGCAACCTCTAAAATTTGCCTGTTCTTTTTGCACACAACTTGAAATGAAAGAATTCTTTGTACTGTAAGATAGGCGAGAAAGAGTGGAGTATATACAATGAAATAGCATTGCTTGTTTCATAAGCACTCATAATTCACAGTGGTACACAGTAATTTTTTTAGCATATCTGCTGATCTAACATTCACAGAGCCATCCAACTTTTTCAATATGGTGAGCATACATTTTTTAGCACCTTATGCATGCTAGCAAATAACACCAGCGAAAAGACAAAGAAAAGAGAGAGCTTAACAACTCGCCATGAATGACAATAACATACTGAAGATAATAAAAGATCACCATGAAAATGCAATTCTGTGCGTGTCGATAGTTAGAACCCGGAAATGCATCAAAGCTGTTAATCTCACAAGCATGAAATTACTTACTTCAACTCCTGGTTAGGCCAGCCTTTGAAATACTCTGATGTGTCCCAGAACCATGGCTCGTGATAAGTGATCTTGAGTACGCAATATTCAACGGCAGCATAGTACGTCAACTTCCACATAGATTCCAAACATTTTACAATTTTCGCCTGTACTGCCTCATCGATTTTTAACTGCCTAGATCTGAGATGAAGCAACGAAATTGCAAGCCTCTACAAGATATCAGAAAAAACAACGAACAATTTCAGAAGCTACAAAAATCCACTGAATAAGATTTGCTGCGCGAAAGAGCATTACAAATGGCTAAACACTAGTCTAAGCGGTATTTGCATGCATTGGGCTCACACAAACCAGGTGCACCTAATCCAACCGAGGCCAGCCATGTGTAATGGGCGTGCACACAAACCCAATGCACACAATAATTTTCCCTAATATCAGCACTACAAGCATCATCGAGCTATTTCTGGATCGTAAATCTATGATCATTATCTCCTCTACAGGTCTGCCGAAGCAATGTTGCTGTTTAAGCTTCAATGCTTCGTTGGCTTAGGCAAAACATCAGATGAAAATGCCATCTCCACAAACATTATTCTCTAGATTCCTGGAAAACCCATCTCGTCATCCGACCTTGCCCCTAAATCTAAATATAGCTTGAATCACAATCAGGCAGCAAATTTCACACAAAACCCATCTCCCAGAATCACAAATTGGAATGGGCGATCTTTTCAGCATACACAGCCAAACATTTCCCACGCCCGTTCCATACGCAAACAACCGATCGGAACGGAGAACACGCAAAAGACAGACAGACACCTACCGACTAGCAAAGAAACCTTACACGGAAGACGAACCGGTCAAGGAAGGACCTGGCGGCGACGAAGCCGAGCGCGAAGCAGCCGGCGACGAGGAAATGCGGAGCGCTCGGCCCGCCGTTCCGATCGAAGAAGGACCTCATCTGGGGTCGGACAGAAGACCCAGGCGGGCGACCCGACCCGAGATCCGAATGGGGGAGGGGGGTAGATTCCGACGAGCTTCCCGGGACCTCCGACGGGCGAGATCCCTCCTCCGCGCCTCTGCCCTAGTTCGGCGCTCCGGCGGAGGGAGGGAGGAAGGCGGCGGAGGAACGGCGAGGCGATGGACGTGCGAAGTACGGAAGAGGCGGGGGGAGGACTCCCAAATCTGGCGATCTTCTCCATTTATAGATTCCTGAAAATCGCGCCTCTCTCTCTCTCTCTAAACTGGGATACTTGCCACGTGGCGAGTGGAAGGGGATGGTGGGGCCCTCGCGATGGGCCAATGGGAAGCGCTCCTTGCTTGGAAGCAACGCGTGTTTTTACTTGGGATCAAGAGAGATCGACACGTGGCGAGTTCATTTCCCTCCCAAAAATGGGAAGGCCCGTGGTTTCAATTTGATGACAATCGGAGAGCTCGGCGAAGGGAAAATTTTGAATTTTTTGGGGGTAAAATGGACCGAATTCAATGACGACATGAAAAGAAATGAAAAGTTTTACTACAACTTGTCCATGTCGCTTTACAAAAGATTGTTAGGTGAAGACTATCGTGCCTTGAGAAGGGCCGCTTGCTGATTAGGACATCATTTTTGCTTTTGAATGATCCTCTCATGGTTGGCAAACTTGCATGAAAAGTCATATGTAGGCTCATTGGTGATGGAAAAAGTGGTTGGTCAAGGTGCGTGTGGGTCTCCCGATGCACAATCCGAGAGTATTTTTGCATGGAATTTTCAAATCACACAGTCGTAATCTGAAACAGAAAGAGTAAACTCGAATGAAAAACACGAGATAGAACGGGGGCATAAGGCTGTCGCCTAGACATGACATGGGTATGGCGACCACTCATCCATGTCAGGGGAGCGCTTCACCGCCTTAGATCCGACGACGAGGCAAAGTTCTGCTACAGTTTTAGCTCAAATTCGTCTGTCATAGGAGAAGGGTCTAATCCCAAAGGGAAGGAAAATGTGTCCTTGGGCCTTGATCAACACGAGAAGAAGCAACTCTTGCCCTAAAATCACACTAACAGTAGTTAGAAAATCCACTCAGCGTAGGCAACTTTTTCCAAATTATCTAAACAAGAAAATGTCGACAGCTTCACGATGATTATCTTCGTTGATGAACATGTAATGCGGGTTTAGCGATAAACACATCTTTTGTATGCGAACACTTCGCGGTAAATATAATGTCACGACTGAACTTTGTATCAGAAAGCGACAGAACTCTAATTTAGCTCTTCATACAAAAGGACTCTGAATCTGTTTGCTGCTGTCAGAGCCATATGACAGGAGTAAAGATGCAAGCGGATTGTATGTGAAGATAAAACCTGAAAAACCTAAGAATCTTGACATCCCCGACCCAAACGTAGGAACATTTTTGAGTGCAGCGTTGGCGAAGCGATCCAGTTCCATGATTCCTCCGGACTTAGATGGGGCAAAGAAGAGCAAGGGCCATAGAAATGGGAAGCAATTTCATCAACGCTGCACTCAATAACGTTTCTGCATCATGGGAGTCTCTGCTCTTCTCAAGCAACCTGCAGCATAAAGATCTGCAATTTGCCCATATCTAGAGTTAGTGTTTTATAGTGTAGTCACCAGGAAAGTGCAGTACAGAGTGACTTTTGTGTATGTTTGTACTGCCTCCAGATCTGCTGAACTAGTAGAGTTTTGGGTCTTGTCTCTGCTTGGCATCAGAATATTAAAAATGCCAAGTGCCTAGGAAGAAGAGGAAGTCCTGTACTTACTACTCCTTCCTTGTCCTGAACTCGTTGCACTACAGTTCTGTCCCAACACCCTCACTCAGTTCTTTGCCCGACGACTGTGGAATCTTCAAGCCCATTTCCACACAAGGCATCACGGATGCAAGTCATGAAAATGTCTATAGGTTTTTCTGAATCTTGGGTACTTGAGAATTGACAAGTTTATGCAAATTCACAGATTAATGAACACGATTTGTTTGTCCTGGTAGAATAATCTATTGAAGCTTTATATATGTCTCTCTGATCCCAAAGTTATCTCCCCCATATGTCTATGTAATTTGACAGCGAACAATAGAACAGAAATGAAAGAGATAAAAAAATGAAGTCAAGTCCAGAGAACTTCTCTTCCTCCACAGCACATACTCAACCAAAAGGAAAACAGACAAATTCATCAAACTATAAGCATCTTTCTTCATGACATCAAGATATTCACTTATCCTCTCACACTTGGGGCTTCTACATAGTATCATGATAGAGACATTATAGGGATGAAAACTGTGGCTCTCCTCTCACATATAGAATTCTGATAACAATAATAAAATGGAGATTACTGCATCTTCCCAAAACTTCAGAATATGATTTTCTGGAGTGATACTTCATTGATCATACATAAGTCTAATATACGCATGTACTTGGTTCTACAATTACAAATTACACAGCTTGCAAAATTAATTTCTAACCTGGCATTCATGAACAAAATCAGCTATTATCTCAGCCTGAAGGGGGAGATTAAGGATTGCCGGTAGGAACCTGAATCCAGTTTAGAAATGTAAATAAGAGCCTCATAATGCAACAAATTAAAATTGGTGAGTTCTGGTAGATAAGTACGACACCACTGCCATTGCAAAGGTCTCAATATACATGGGATTGAATAGTAGAAATATTGAAGTATTGACACAAAATGAGGAACCTGAGACCAAACATGAAAGAACGGCGGGCGCAGGCTTCTTAGACTTCCTTATATGAAACATAAAGTGACATTTGACATCCAGTATCTAATTCCATGCTGCAGCACATCTCTCAGGGATGCATATGCATTAAGTCAGAACAACTGTAGTTGGACATTGCATCCAGTAAGCCTCCAATGATTTCTCTATTCATTCACAATGCCCATGAATGTTGATACATTATGGAAGAAAAAAGCTGCCAGACATTGCAGGTGCAATTTCTCTTGCATTCAATGGATCATCATAGATTCATGACCGAAGAAATGCCTGCAAAATCGATGAGATCGGAATTACACCATGATGAGATGACAACACCAAATTCCAGGGAGGGAGAGAGAGAGTGAGCTGAACTGGAAATTGCAAAATGAATGAGATTTTAAATGCATTGATCAGTGAGCTTCACATCAGATTCTACGTATGTATGGACTTACCTCTCATTTAACCAGATCGGTCTATTTGCTGATTTCAGCAGTCGCTGTCAACATGACATCGACCTGGTACTTTGAACACAGTGCTGCTTAGATGAGGCAAGCTGTGCAATTGTAATCTTGACAATGAAGAACCTGCTGAGTTGCCTCTGAATATAATTTCCAACCTTTCACACGAGTTTATCTCGAGAATCTCCAGGTTTAGCGGCAAATCGGATGAGGGACAAACTTCTTTGAGCTGAGGACAAGATTCAACTTTTAGCTGTTTTAGATTTTTTAAGCTCCCTGGCTTCACTTTCTGACTGCATATGGTCTTCAGCTCAGCAGCATAGGAAATATGGAGAATTTCCAGATTTTCAGCTTCTCCAAGCACTACCTCTAGATTCTCCAGCTTTGGACATTGTCTCACTTTCAGTACTCACAGGGAGACCATCATAACCCCTATTCTCACAAGCTTTGGTAATTCCAGAAGATCCAAGGTCTGTAAGTTACATTCTGCAGACATACCAGGGTTAAATAGCTCTTTCATTTCATCACAAAATTTGATTTGGAGGTTTTCGAGCTTCTTTGGCAGCTTGGAAAATGGGAAAATGTAAGTGAGCATTGGGCAACAATCTATAAACAAGCTCCTAAGACCTCTGAAAACCTCGGACTGGACTTTGTCATCATGTACGCTTCTTAAGGAAAAGAGGTTACACAGATAAAGAAAGTCAAGCTTTCCCAAAGCTCTGGCATCTTCTTCTCCATTGACTATACTATGGATATTCATGCACCTATCAAGCCAACAGCTCTTTATTGATGTCTTCTCTTTAACAAGTTCAGATAAGTGACTTAAAGAGCTATCATCAATTAGTGATACGTGATCAACATGCTCGAGAACATGTTCAGGTAGATTGGAAAGGCAATAGGATCCATGGATCTCTAGATACCGCCCTGTTTCTTTACGATGAGGAATTCTTCCCTGAGAGTTGATATCCATCAGTAGGCCCCTGTCTCCAAGGTCATAGATCGTTCCATCTTTATTTTTGGGAAGCCAAACAGAAAAGTGGAATTTTTGGAAGCATGTACCCCACAACTGACGATTTTCGTCCAAGAACTGGAGAAATTTGGCTCCACGCATTGATATGGAAGGCCAGTCAAGAGATGCAGAATTCTCGGAACTTAGGGAGTGACAGGCTCCCAACTCAAACTTCTCTGGAATATACTTTATCTTCTTCCAGTCAATTTCTTCAATGTGCTTCATATCCTGGAGATTGAGCTTCCTTAGACTAGTCTGATTTAAGACATCATAAGGAAATTCTTTTATTTTTGTCCCTGAAAGATCTAGAACTTCCAATTCGGTAAGGGAGTTCAAATTTTCCAATTCTTCCAAATCAGCACAATCTCTCAGCAGTAGTTGTCGGAGGTTGCTAAAAGTCTCAAGGGTAGGTAAAGACTCAACTTTGGTCCCTGATAGATCCAGCAGCTCAAGCTCCTTTAGGGAATCCAGCTCAGATACTTTGCAGGAACAACCTCTCAGAGAGAGTTCTGTCAGGTTAGTGACGTGGGACAAAGACGGCAATTGTTCAAATTTTATTTTAGAGAGGTTGAGAATCCTTAGTTTGCTCATATGGCAAAGAAATTCAAGTTTTATGCTCAAAGATTCTGCACCACAGAAGAGCTTCCAAGGAAGGAAGTTCATTCAAGTAGGTGCAATTTCTCATTATTAGGTGATGAAGGCTGACAGGAAAGCAATTTGAAGGGAGACTTTTAATTTTAGTCTCTGAAAGATTGATGGTCTTCAGGTGAGACATGCCCCAAAAAGAGTCATTGCTTGCTACTACCAACTCAGAGCATCCCGAGAGATCAAGAACTTCCAGTTTCTGAAGTTTACTCAAGTTTGGCAACTTAGTAAGGAATTTACAGTTCTTCACCAAGAGCAAACGAAGTTCAGAATTTTCAGAAAGCAGTGGCAGAGCTTTTATTTTAGTATTTGAGAGGATGAGTCGGCGAAGGGAATTAAGATGTTCAAAGGACTCATCTTTGAATTCTTCCAATATAGAGGCATCAGAAAGGTTCAGTTCCTCATGGCCTTGGAGGTCCTGCGTGGATGCCAATTTTGGAAGCTTCACACAGCCACTCAAAAGAAGATGAGATAAGCTGCCGATGCTGTGAGGTGACTTATTTACAGCACTACCTGAGAGATCCAGAATTCTAAAGTGATTTCTAGTTGGCAGAGAATCATCTTGTAATTCTTTCAAAGATTTTGCCTTCGAAAGGTCAAGAATCTCTAGTTTAGGTAATGGTTTTAGGGTGGGAACTCTTGCCAGGTATGGACAGTCACTTAAGAGGAGTCGAGTGAGCTCTCCCAAATCATGTAGGAAGGGCAAGCGCCCAATCTTGGTTTTGGAAAGATTGAGAATTTGAAGTTTCTGGAGAGAAGAGAGGGTCTTCCTGACGTTAATACTTCCAAAAGAGTCTGAACCAGAGAAATCAAACACTTCAAGTTTTGCCAATGAAAGCACTTCCTGTTTTGCCGATTCCTTTGTCTTCAATTTTGAATCACACAATTCTTTCAAATTTGGACAATTTCTAAGAATGAGCCAACGGAGCTCGCTCCGATTTAAGACAGAAGCGGGAAGCCACTCAATGCCAATTTCAGATAAGTTAAGAGATCTAAGATCTTTCATATGCTCAAAAAGATCATCATGGATTTTCTCCACAAAATGAGCCCCAGATATCTCAAGAACGAGTAAGTTCGTGAGTTCATGGATCTCATCTACATTCTCCACTAGGTGACAGCCCCTCAGAACAAGTACTTGAAGCTCCTTCAATGTTGAAAGTGCTAACGGCAGCTTTTTGAACATCGGATTTAAGATGACCAGAACTGTAAGTCTTTGTATGCGTTGGAATACTTCCCTGCAAAAACGAGCACCATCTATAAGGAGCGTGGACATCTCGGTCCTTTTCCCACTACGTGTCTTGATCATCCCATTGGTCTGTATAACCATCCCAAGACCAGCCCAAGTTTGGCCATTCAGCACACTAGCCATGCCAACACATGCAGACCCGCTAAGTCCATCGCGTCGGTGATCAGTGACTCCCAAAGCATCACTTTCCATATAAACATAACTATTCTCTTTTTCTCTTAGAAATCCGCGATTTTTGAGCTCCATCAGAGTATGATGTGCCTCGTCATAGGCCTTCGCAATATGATCATGGTGATCAAAATACCCTTCCAGTAACCAGTAAGTTATCAGCTCATTGTAGTGGATGCTGTCATGATGGAGAAACAAGTATCTGCAGTGCCAACAGCACTTATTGAGGGTGCTTGGCAACATTTTATACACTTGCTGCAATAACATTTTGATATCAGCAGATTCAAGTATAGAGGCTGCTTCTTCAATTGCATTGTCCAATTCAAAGTCCTTGACATGATTCATGGCTTCTGCCATCATAATAATTGCCCCAGGATGACCTGAGCTACTTTTTCCAATAGCTGCAGACAGTCTTTCAAATGCAGTTACCCTAGAAACTTCTGCCTTGACCCTATTCCGCAGTAAATTTGACGAGTCGACATGAGACAGGAATTTGATTTCATATGGTCTTCTATCGTCAGTCTGAATCATATCCCCATTTCCCTCATCGCCAGTACCGGTATCACTGCCGCTTCTTGTGATCAAAACCTTAAGAAGGTGCCCATGGAGGAGGTTACTTAAATCAAGAAGAATTTTCTTTTCATCCTAGTAAATAATATCATCCAGAACTACAAGAAGATATGGATCTTTTCCAGCCACAGGAGCATCTTTCTGATCAACCTTCACTGTTGCTTTTAGTTCAGGCTTTCCAGATTTCTTCTCTTCAGTCTTTGCAGTTTTCATTTGTTCAAGTTTCCTTTTTTTTCATCAAGTCAAGCTTTTCCAGTATTCTCTGTTTCAGACTGTCCAAGTCCACTTCTTGCTCCTGTTGCTCCATCTCAACAGTATCATCTTCCTCCCACTCCTCATTAAAAGAAAACACAGACAGCTGAATGGCAATATTTTTAACAAGAGATTTGCCTTCATAATTATGTCCTGGGATCACCCAAATAGTTCCATAGGAGGAGCCCTCAAGGATGGCAGATTTACACATCTGTTTTGCCATCCATGTTTTACCCACTTCAGCTTCTCCAAAAAGGACAACTGTTTTCACGTTACCATCACTTAGAAGAGCTGAAATATGCTTTTTCCGAGTTTCCAGAGAATCTGTTGGGTTGGCCATTGCTGGCAAAGGCAACTGTACAAATAGGACATTAATTAAGGATGATTTTCTTTTCTTTTTCCTTTTTTTGCTGAACTATCCTTCTAAGTTAACCATAGAGAACAAATATAGCTCAACTGTTCCACATACACCACTTAATTTAGTGATTCAATACAAGCATGCATTGTCAAATCTTTACTGCAAAGGCTCCAAAAATGAAGAGGGGATTGGGGGGGGGGACCTTCAGGAAGAAAATTTAATTAATCCAACCTGGAAACCAGCGATGTAAAAAAGTTTATTGTCTCATCAAACATGAATATCACATATTACTACTCTAACCCTCTAGGAGGTCCCTGGTACAAGAAGAATGATTGCATTGCTTATAACCAATGTGCCCGATATTTTCTGAATGCAATAAGTTGATTATAGCCTAACCATGTGGCTTTTCAAATTCTTGCAGGCATCCTCACAAATCCAATAAATAAGCAACGGAAAACTAAGGTAATCACCATACTCTGCCATGTCATGAAGGGGCTTATGATCTAACTTCCACATCCTGTTAAGTTCTGATCAGTCTGCCAGGATAAAAGAATAGCACTCCATGGTTGTCCTATGGAAGACTTGAAATTCTTCCAATGAGTTCATTGTCAAAGTTAGGTGAAGATTGTCAGCTTTAAACATGTGCCATATCAAAAGTCAAGGCTTTTACATTGATGCACCATTGTATTACTAAACCACTTAGTCATCAACAGGACTTAAAAATAAAAATCTTGCGCACCTAGGAAATCTTGTGTTACAATAGTTGTTCCCTAGAGTATCACTGGCAAAACCAACTTTGATTTTGGAAAAGTTTATTCAGCATTTATCAGGCAGATTACAGTTGTATTGTAGCACCTGGACATCGAAAATAAGTTGTAGTTGGTTACAGTAGTTGTAACCCAGTGTCCTACAGCTGATGTCACATGCACAAGGAAAAGTTAACATTTGTTCATTTCACAATGATGACAGACAAGAAGAAGCAGAGAAAACCCCTTTTCCCCTTAAGCTTTCTCACTGTCTCACTCTCCCCAGAAGTTAGTTTTGCCTCATTTTTCTCTTTAGATATAAAAGTCATGCCTAAAGACTGCCCATAATTACTAAGTGAAGTGCCAAAAGATTGTTCATGTGCCAACCCTGCCAATAAACAGCAAACCTCCAGAAGCAGGACTGCAAAACTGTGAAGGTTTTCGCTAAAAGTCCAACATTCAATGGCAGAAATTGGTGTCAAACGAGCTATTCTGATAAATGTACAAATTTGCTTATCACAAGTCATATGCTTCAAGATTGACTCATTCTTGTCGAAAAATTCGCCAGGGACAAGAACTCGAGACAAACGTTGATGCATGTTGTGCATGCACAAGGGTAAAAGTAGACTAAATAAGCTGTAAGGAGCAAATCGATATAGATCAAAGACTTTAATCAAATGTATATTTCCCACGAAACAAGAAGGGAAGAGAGACTGTGAAGTTGCAACTAAAAGGTTGAAAATGGGCAAGTGGGGTCTGTTTCGCATTCATATAGTTCTAGGGTTGGCCTCGTCCGGTTCTGGTCTGGCTCTCGACTCATGTGTATTTCATTTTCTTCGGACATCAGTCCGGAACAATATTCAGGAACTGCTCGGAGGCTTTCGGATAATCTGAAATCAATTTTCGGTCTTTCGTGTTCAGCCGGGTCGGAATCGAATATTTCAACATGTCTAGCAGCATCTTTTATACCTTTTGGTTCTTCAACTCGTTAGGTCAAATCCACCTTTTCTCGTACCATTTCAATGAACACATACACTGAGAAGTATAAATCATGGGCAGTTTTCGATCAGTGAATGCGCATCCCAAACACTCAAATTCCACATACATCGTTCCAATGCCGCAAGAAACACCGTGCCTGCCCGGAACACGACAACGCCGGAAGACAGAAACGAAAGAAAGAAAACCCGTTCACCCAATTGAACTGAACACCGCGCGACCAAAACCCAAGAAAAAGAATAGAGAGAAAGAGACGAGGGAACCTGAAAGCTTTCTCTCCGGAGCTGAGACCGCCGGAAAAGCACAGAGACTATGCACGGATCTCTCTCAAAGCTCTCACTGGGCTTGATCGGCGTCGCGCGTCTTCTCCAGTTAACGCTTCTGCTACTATATACTCTCGCCGGAGTCAACCGTCAACCGTCAACCGTCGACTCGTCAACGGTGTGATTCGTTTTCTTTTGAAAAATAAAGATGCGACAGCTGAATTTTATGTCTTGCACCACAACCATAACGGGCGCACATGAAAATATTTTTCTTCTCTATCTCTCTATTTTTTTTTTTTTTCGAAAATATATTTAACACAGAAATTCATTTAGAATCATAATTTCATTTTTTATTTATGAAAAAATATATATTCTAAAAATAGATTTGGAACAAAAATCAAAAGTCTAAATTTTGTACTTCTCTATTTTTAAAACAAAAGTGAGAAATAATTTTTTTTTTATTGTTCGCTCTAATCTTCACCCATTGCTTTGCCAATTGCTAACTCGCCGCGCGTTGTTAATTGCCGGTCACCTCCTCTCGCCGTCACTTGAGAATTAGAAATCTTACGTCGTTATTAAACCAATTTTTATTCTAGGAAGAGAAATTTTATATCGATATCAAATGCATATTTTACCTTAGAAACTCGTTTGAGAAATAGAAATGGAAAAAAATCAATTTCTAGAGCAGAAATTTTACCATACGCCCTATATTTATGGTCAAAGTTATTTTTCTATTTCCAAGAATAGATTTGGAACAGAAATTCGATTCGGTTGGAAACAAAATTTTATTTTTTATTTTTAAAATAAATTTTGAGTCCAGAAATAGGTTTGAAACAAAAATAAAAAGTAAAAATTTTATATTTTTATATTTTTATAATATAAATAAGAATTAATAACTTTTCTCATTATTCCCTCTTTCTATTAGCCAATCGCCCACCTACCGCTTGCTATCTACTAGTCACTGCCCATTGCTTGGTGGTTGTTATCTACCATCAAGATTGCCACTACTATCAAGGAGAAATTTTGTATCATTATCAAACAAATTTCTATTCTAAAAACAAAAATTTTATGTCATTATCAAATATGTATTTTTGCTCAAAAATTCGTTTGGAAAATAAAAATAGAAAAAATGTACCATTGGAATATAAATTGATTTCTAGTATGTACTAGTTATTACTCGTGCTTAGTGAATGGTTAAGATTAGTTTTGTAGATTAGTTGGATAAGAAATGAGAGTGAGCTTAATCATTGATCTAACTTAAAGGCTACGTCTTTTGGAATTATTTTCTGGAGCTTTATGCTTGTATAGGCCCACTAATTGATGCTTATGATGGACACGCGGAGCATGAGTTATCAAATTGCACTTCTGCCGCCATAAAAGTTTATCTTAAAAATGGAAAGAAGTGCACCAAAATCCTAAAATTTATTAGAAAATTGTAATTAAATTATAAAATTTGTCAAAGAAGTACAATTGAGTACAAAAACTTGTCAAATTAGTGCAATCAAAAGACTCGATTGTACTTTTTAAAATTTTAAAATTCAATTATATTTTTATGACAAATTTTAGGGTTTCTAATACACTTATTCCTTATAAATATCAGTAGTGAAATAGTTGAAGCCTTCTTGAAATGGACAGAATCGGCAGAGAGAGAGAGAGGAGGGAAGGAGGGGGGAGAAATGATTTAGCCGAATTTGGAAGAGAGAGAGAGAGAAGGGATTTTGGTTCACCTATGTTCTGAAGGTCTCGACAAGGCGGATTAGCTTCATTGGTAGCACCCCGGCGAGTAATTGAACTCAGCGCACTTCTAATCGAAGTAATTTTTGAAGTGGGATCGTAATTTCAGAGTTATGTGAATTTGAATTGTGAGACCTGATTGAGGAGTTGTTAAACTATGAATTTACATTGAAGTGATAATTTAGGACATTGTGAAACTGGAGAATTTGATATAAATCAATTTCAAAGTACAAAGTTTGAAATGAATTCTAAAGTTTTGCATGTGAGTTCTGCATAATGGATAATACACATAATGGATAAAGATAAATGTTTGTTGTAAAATAGTTTCTTCATTAGCAAATAGAAGTAGTTTAATAAGCATAGTTTAATTGAGTCATTCATCATAGTAGTGTATTACTTAATATTATTTTTTTTATATTAATTGATAGGAATTTGAGTGCGTTGGCTTGAGTAATCATTGTAGATTGGTTTTTGGCTTTCATAGGTGAGTGATACTACTTCTATGAATTTACAAACCCAAGACTTGAAAATTGTAGAGTTCTAATATAGAATGAGTCATTGAGAGCATGTTTCTTGCATAAAATGGGATCAAACTTTTATTACATTTTTAAGTCGATTGAAAAAGCATTAAAAGTCTTATGAAGTACTTTGAAATGATCATTTATGGATGCTTTAGTTTTATGCTTTGTGAAGGAGATTGTCAAAAGCTATTCTTATTGTTTGTGAAATACTTTATGAAATAGTTTTTTAATGTTGATTGTGGATTGTTGGAGAAATATGTTATTGATCATATCACTATGACGAGAACCCACGAGGGATAGTATGCATATTGTTTCAAGACATCCTTATGGGTTGAACCACCGGTTGATATAGGTGGTAGACCTAGCCAAGGATGTAAGCTAGGTCACCTTTATCATGGGCGTTAAGTGTGACCATTGTTTAATATTGAGAATTAGATTAGTTAATGGAATGGATCATCAACCTTTAATCCGGTAGAGATTAATAAATGGAATAGATCATTGATGGATGATTTGTTATTGTTGGTATGATATTGTTTATTGGTCTAATATGAAAAGTTTCGTTGAAAAGGTAAAACCCATTTTCAATATTGTACATACATGGTATATTGGATTTGGCATTGATGAATGATGAAATTGTTTTTATAAAGGCATACAATGAATGTTTGATCCACTTAGAAAGACGTATTATCCACTAGGCTGTGGTTATTCATATTATTCTTTCTTAGGCTACGCATGACAAAATTTTTGTTTCTCTATTTCTTTATTTTTACAGGTTTGGAATAGAAATTCGTTTAGTCTCACAATTTCATATTTCTATTTTTTGAATAAATATCTGCTCTAGAAATAGATTTAGAACAAAAATTAGAAGTTAAATTTTTTTAATTTTCTATTTTTGGAACAAAAGTAAGAAATAGAAACTCTTCTTATTACTCACTCTTGTCATTGCCCACCATCCACTTGCTCAACCCTTGCTGCCAGTCACTAGTTGTTGCCGTCGACGGTCACCCATCGCCCCTCGACCTTGCCATTGGGTCGCATTTTGCCACCACTCTGGATGAGAAATTTTATATTGTTGCCAAACTTCTATTCTGAAAAAAGAAATTTTATATTGCTATCAAACATCTATTTTGTCTAAAAAACTTCGAAGAATAGAAATAGAAAAATCAATTTCTAACCAGAAATAGATTTCTAGAACATAAATTTTGTCATGCATAGTTAATCTTTTTTAGGTCCCTCGATTAGCGTCAAGTAGGACAAGAGTGCTGATAGTAGGAAATTTTTGGTAGTTGAATTTTGAAATTGCATTTGAGAAACATGCCTCTTGTTGGATTACTGGATTACATAAACTCCCATATATTATTTTGACTTTGAAGCTTCATCTTTCAGATGAAGAGAATGATAACCCTATCAACACCTCTATTTTGTAGGATTTGGGGGTGTGGGAGCAATACAACAATAACGTGCAAGAAGAGACAAATCTGTAGCGGCTGTAGAGATACTACAAACTTCAAACATGGTTTTGTTTTACCAATGACAGCCAACTTTTCTTTTTTATATGTAAAAAGGAATATTTTATTATTCATACTACAGGAGCATCGCTCATCAAATTGATAACTAGAGAACTTCCGGTTGGTTTAGTATCTTCTCCAATATTAAGGGAAGCGGATTTCCTACTTTAAATTGACATAACTTGACTCGTTGATTTTCAGCGTTTAGCCTCGGCGATATACTTAATTTTTTCCAATCTGCGTTCCTCCTTGAGAAATTTGTCAGCCCAAAAAATTCAGATAAGGTCGTGTTATCATAAGAAAAAAAGGGAGAGTGGTTGTTTCTGCCAAAGAGTTTGAAGGACTAATTTCCTCATAGAATTCAAAGTGGACTTGAAACAAAGGTCATGAAATGCAGAAAAAGAACCCTTTGGAAGTGCTCATTGGCCTCCAATTTGCTGAGTTCTTTGAATTCTCCAGTCTGGCAGCTATTTCCCACTATTGACCGATGGAGCCAGATAGGAAAGCAATCTGTGCTGTCGACTTAAAAGGATTCAATCTGTCCTACCACCGACTCAGGGCATCCTGCAACTGAAAGATCAAGACAATGCTTCTATTGGAGAAATATCTTCGAATTTGGGTAGAACAATGAAGTTAATATGAGTTCAAATCAAAAGGATAATTAAGTCAGAGTTTGAGGCGTGATATCACTTTCTTAATAAATTTATTTGCCTTACAAAATTACTAATAATCACCGGCATATTTCCTTCAGTATATAACAAAGTTTTAAATGAGAATATTAAGTAGCAATTCTACTATTTCTCCATAATCTCTCTAGAAAATAATTGAAAAAGATAGCTGTATTTTTTAAGAAATAAAACTTGAAAAGACATTTTTGTTCGAAAACTGAAATATATATGTAACTACGTTTAAATGAACAAAGGCAACCATTTGGGGAAGATTGCAATAAGAACAGGTATGTTTTCAACGATTATCTTGCAAAAACACATAAAATTCGAATAAATAAATAATAAATAATAAATAATCATAACTCTTTCATGAGCAATCGTACTGTCTCAACATGACACTATGATTAATTTTTATAAAAATAAATTCGAATTTTTAATAAATAAAAAATTAATTATAGTTTATTACTGTCAAATTTTGTTCATATGTGTGCATTTACATCTTTTAGATGTGGGACAAGAAAAGATGTAAGTGTTTAGAGAGGATTGCCTATTGGCTACATCATACACAACAACTACAACAGATAAATCTCTAATGCAACTTGGGATAAGACTACGGAATCTCTCCTGTTCAGCAGTATCCCAAAGCTGCAATCGCACTTGCAAGGTACATCATCTTCGACAAAAAATCAATTCCGATGGTGGCCATGTAAGTGGTATCAAGCTTGCTGTACATGAAGCGAGTGACGATGCTCGTCTTGCCTGCTGATTGATCCCCGAGGAAGATGGGCTTGTAATTGGCGGGAGGGGACACATTTGTTATCTTCTTCTTCTTTGTCTTCTCCTCACAAATTGAAATGAACTCTGACCCCATTGTTACAAAATAAATCTTAAAATTGTTAGGGAAATATCTTCGAACTTGGGTTGAACAATGAAGTTAATGTGAGATTGAATAAAAAAAGTAATCAAGTCGGACTTTGAGACATAATATCACTTTTTTAAAGAATTTATTTGTCCCACGAAGTACCTATGGACATTGGCAAATTTCCTCATGGATACAATAAACTCTCAAATGAGAATACTCGATAGCAATTTTAGTAATTTTCTGGTATCTTTCTAGGAAACAATTAGAATAGATGACTCAACCACGGTGCAGTTGGTGTGTGTTTTCTCCTTCATCATTGAGATCGAGTGTTTGAATCCTCTCGTTGCTAAAGTGTTGTAAGAGGGGGGTCCTAGGCTAGCCTCCCCCGAGGTTTACATCTAAATAGTGGCTTGCGGCGAGGCCCAACGGTGCCACCGGGCATTGGAGGGTCGTGTGCTCCTCGAAGGGTGAGCTCCGGTGGTTCCTCGGTCATAAAAAAAAAAAAGGAACAATTGGAATAGATGGTTATATTTTTTAGAAATAAAACTTGAAAAGACATTTTTGTTTGAGAACTTGTGTATATATGGAACTACGTCTTAATGAACAAAGGCAACCATTCGGGGAAGGTTGCAAAATGAACAGGTACATTTTCAAAGGTTATCTTGAAAAGACACATAAAATTCGAAATAAAAAAAAATAACTACAACTTCTTTGAAAACAATCTTACTGCTTCAACATGACGCTATGATTAATTTTTATAAAAATAAATTTAAATATCGTTGATTAGTACCAAATCTCGTCTGCATGTGCACTCACTTTTTTCGACATGGTACAAGTCATCCCTTAGTTTGTTTTACAAACAAATTACCAAACAATTTTTGATTCGTGACTCTTTGGCAAGAACAAATTGAGATTTTCTTTTGGTTCACAATCACAGAGGACATTATACAAGGAAACCACACAATTCGGTCCAGTTTTCGAGCATTTAGTGGATCGTCCCAGATTCATGACAGAAGTGCCTGCCAAAAGTACGAGTTTGGGACTTGGTGACAAAACAGACAGTGCGGCAGCTTGGTTTTGAGTTGTTGGGGGTTGGGGGGAAGATGACTAGTTTTTAAGTTTGTTCTGAACTTACCTTCCGCTTAACTAGATCTATCTATCTGCAGATTTGGGCGGTTATTGACATGGGACTGAAGTGGCATTTTGAACCCTGTACTTTTTAGTTCAGATAAGTAGCACAGTAGTAGTCTTGACGATGAAGAACCTGATGCTGAGCTGCCAAGTGACTTTATCTCAAGAATCTCCAAGTTCACCTGGAACTGAGTTAAGGAAGAAGCTTCTTTGAGCCTGGGACAGGATTCCATTCGAAGTGTTTCAGATTCTTGAAGCTCCCACTCTTCA
Organism: Corymbia maculata; assembly: GCA_014182735.1. Taxonomy (NCBI): domain Eukaryota; kingdom Viridiplantae; phylum Streptophyta; class Magnoliopsida; order Myrtales; family Myrtaceae; genus Corymbia; species Corymbia maculata. The sequence continues at coordinate 17,154,937 of CM024688.1, read as the reverse complement.
ATATCAGATGGAATAGTCCTCAGCTAAGAAGCATCGGAAATATAGAGAACCTCTAAAATTTTTGCCTTCTCTAAGCGTTTCTTCACAACTCTCCAGATTTGGACACCGTATCAGTTTTGAGTACTCGCAATGAGGCAATTGCAACACCACTCCTCTCCACCTTTTTATAATTCCATAAGGTCCAAGGTCTTCAATTTACATACGACAGACGTGTTAGGTTAAAATAGCTCTTTCATTTTACCGTAAAATTTTATCAGGCAGGTCTCGAGGTTCTTTGGCAGTTTGGAAAGTTGGAAAACGTGGCCAATATTGGGCAGCACTCCATATACAAATTCTTAAGATCTAAGAAGGCTTCAGACTGCAAGTTATCGCCTCGACTGGAAGCAAGATAGATCACCCAGATAAAGGGATTCAAGCCTTTCTGAAACTCTCAGCTTCTGCTTTTCCACCTAATACTGTGGATCTTCGAGCACCTCTCAAGCCAACAGCTATGAATTGATTCCAAAAATTGTTCACTGAGCTCAGATAAGTGACTAATAGAGCTATCGTCAACTACTGGTAGGTGATCAGCGTGCTTCACAACATCTTTGTGTATGCTGAAATTGCCACAGGATCCATGGATATCTAGAAACTGCCCAAGCTCTTTAGGAGGTGGTTATTTTCCCTGGGAGTTGATATCCCCCAGAAAGCCTCCGTCTCTAAGGTAGTTGTACATCCCTTTAACTCTCTCTTTTGTAAGCCAAACAGATAAATAAAACTTTCAGATGGCAATTCTTCATATTTCATTTCAGATACATTGAGAATTCTAAGTTTGCTCATATGCTGAAGCAATTCATATTTTGTATTACTCAAAAGATTTTGTACCACAGGTCGATAACCTCTAGGCTAAAGAGGGCATCCAGGGGAGGAAGGTCTTTCAAGTTGGTGCGGTTTCTCATCGTAAGTTCATGGATCTCATCCACATTCTCCGATTGGGAACGATCCCCTCAGAACTAGCACTTGTAGCTCCTTCAACTCGTGCTATTATAAACTCATCTGCCTGTATAACCCTCCCTGGACCAGCCCAAGTTCGGTTGTTTTAGCACACTAGCCAAGCCAGGACATGCTGAATCACTTAGTCCATATCGTTGGCGAATTAGCAAGACTGAGGGCTTCACTTCCCATATAAATATAGCTGTTGCCGTTTTCCGTTAGAAACCCACAATCTTTGAGCTCCATGAAAGTCCGATGTGCCTGCCTCTGCATGTTCCTCCAATACAATTATGGTGCAGAGAATCCATCCAGTAACCAGTGAGCTATCAACTCACTGTACTTGGCAACATTTCAAGCACATAATGCAATAATTTGCAAGATTAGTAGATTCAGCGATAGAGGCAGCTTTTCGGCTGCCTGGTCCAATTCTGAATCTCCAACATGATTCAAGGCTTCTGCTACCATAATAGTTGCCCCTGGACGACCTGGACTACTTCTGCTAATAACTAAGGACAGTCTTTGAATACAGCACCCACCAAACGGTACAACCCTTCAAGCAATTCACCTCTGGTAAACTTGGGTTTTCTCAGTTCTTTTTTACACTTCTTTCCCAGTCTCGCAGCAAGGCAACCGTATTGAAAGAAATGCGGTCTCCCTTTGCGTCCACATAATTGGTCAAACCAACCTCAAGAAAAGGATCTTTATCAATCCGCATGGGCTCCTTCTCAGGGAAATTGACTTTCCACTGGTCTATTAAAGTACGAAACATCAAGCAAATGTTAGTTGAATATGCCCATGTATTTTGCCACTTGCAATAAATTTTTCCTCCCATCTTTTGAGCACATGACAAATTATGATTCTCCAGAAGTTTAATTACTTGATCTTTCAGCAATTGATCGAACACCATATTGAATTTGAAGTTTCTTAAGAATGTTGTTTGACATTTCAAAACTTATTGCCATTTTATCTGGCTTGCGCAAGAATTTCCTTTCCTCAGAAGATTTTCTCTTTTAGTCAATATAGGACAAGTATAAGGATCGTTAGCACATACTCAACTACATTAACCTTGCAATTAGCATCATAAGGATCACAGTCAGTTCCCTAACAGTTCACCAAGTTAGGATCATATTAATAGGGTCCTTCTGAAGAAAACCTTCTTTGTCCCACTTCCATTAATAAATTCTCATACTCTGCAATACAAGTCGCTAAATGGAAGAATTTGTAAAATCACGATCTTCAAAATTCTTTCTTAGCTTGAAATCTAAGCCACTGTTTAGCCATATCAAGAAACTCTCGTTCAGGAAGTTGGATTCTACATTTGTTTCTTGCTCTGTATATGTCGCAGCAAAGTCTTCTTCCACAGTTTCACCTGGTAACTCTCTGATTCTAGCTAAGTCTTCCATCATCCCTTCAAGTTCGGTTCCGTAAAATTGAGAATGAAATCGCTCTAACTGCCTCCAGTCTTGGCCTGAGCTGAAACGTAAATTTACATACCAATAGAAAGCAGTCTTAGTCAAAGGATTCCCAAAAAGCCTAGGTCTTACAAAATCATCCAAGATATGAGATCGACAGTTGACTGAGTTCCATCCCCCATCAATGCAATAAACTCTGGAACCTCAACAGTTTTTTGGGAATGGATGACAAGTATTGATCCAATCTGGGTAAGGCTTCCTATAAACCAGTTGAAATGAAGGTCTTGGACCTTGACCTAGTTGTGTACGGATGATCTCCCTGACATGGTTCCTTAACATTGCTTCATTATTAGAATTGTCATTGTTATAACTAAACCATACTATTTAAAGGTCCTTCTAACTCATCGACCTGAGGAACCAGTCGAGGTTCAACCACAGGATCAAGGTTTGGCCACTACCTGAGGGACTCCACCCTATCTGATAATTTGGATTTGGTAAAGGATTATTGCCAGGTGAAACATTAGGAGACCCATGTTTACCATGTTTGGGCTTGTGCCCCAGCGACACACATCCTGGGCGGTGAACGAGCATCACCCACAAAAGGTGGAGATGGATCCATCATCTCTGGAATATTCGGGGCTTGGCAGCTTGTTTTCATGGCCTGCATTGTTGCCAAGGCGAAGGGAGGGCCCCTATACCCCAAGAAATTTGCCCAGTGCTCAAGCCACCAATTGGCTCAGTATTGGCTCATGACACAATACCATTCATTCGAGTAACAGTTCCGCTCATATGAATTGGGTTATTCACCCATGGAATCTGATTCGAGCTACTTGCCCCATGAGTTGAAGTAAATTTGCTATTCAACCTAATCCAAGCACACTGTTATGAGGATCTGGACTTATCTCTAGATTCTGAATGGAAACAGTAGCTTTAACTCTTCCTGGATTCATAAGTGGAGGTGGAGCACCTAGAGCATTGGCTCAAATGTTATCATTCGCACCAGGCGATACATGCTAGGGGTAATCCCTTGGAGTTAGGATCGAGAGCGCTAAACTCCTCGGTCATTTAAGGATTTTTCTCAAGGAGTTTCGGATATTTTAACAACGCAAACATGCAGTGCATGACGTGAATCTCTACTGTTATCAACATCAATGAACTAAATAGAGTGCTGTCTTTTTACACGAATGGACTTCGCTACTTCCTCTGATCAAGCCGTTCTAGTCCTTGCTCCACTTGTGTCCTGATACTTCCTGATGGTGGAGTAGTTCACTGGGATATCCTCATCATGACTTGGAGATCGAGCGGGTGGAGATCCGGACCTTAAGGCGATGTTAGCAACTTCGCCCCAGGCTCAGAAATGGTTAGTGGGGCCAGAGTAGATTGAATCTCAGGATTTCTTTCATCTTCTGCAGGCTTTACAACTTCGATATCCTTGGCTAGCTCCCTGTTGGATCGGAACGTCGTGTAGGACCTCTTCATTGGGCCCTTGAGAATCAATGTTTAAGGGTAGTTGATTGCTTGAAGCATCAGGCTCATGCTCCTTCCTCGCCAATTTGCAGGAAAAAAAAAATTCTAGGGATAAATGTCTCATCAAGCATGCCAAAAAGAGATGCTAGATCTAAATCGATCTAAGACAAACTTGATGAATAAGCGATTGGAAAAGCATACTCAAGCTTGTTTTCTAGCTCAACTTTGACCACAAAGAAATCAAACTTTTACAAAAGCAATATTCTATTTTGAAGGTGATTAAGGTTTGAGTTGTTCAAGTCTTTATTCAGGTAACTGGGGGTTAAGTTAGATTGATTTACTTAGTATTTTTGCCTTGATTAATTGATAGTTGTTAACTTATTTTGAATATTAAAATCTTGAATGTGATTAAGCTTTGATAATAGCATGTGGAGATAGTGTTTACTTGACCTAAATCGATAAGCATTTTCGTAGGGAGAAAGTGTTTGATCGACTTCCCAAAAGACTTGGTCGTCAATTGGACGAGAGAGCGTAAAAATATGAAATTTGGATTGAAAATGATATTCACGTGATTGTGATTAAGTGTTGGTTGACTATCATTTTACGGATTTTGAACATTTAATCGATTTCTAATTTGAGAAGTCACCAATTTTTACCAAACTGTCAATTTTCTGACTAGTTTACCATAATGACCTTTTTGCTGGTTTTGAACATCTAATCAATTTTCTCTAACTAAATCAATTTCTCAATCAAGTTACCAATTATTGATTAACTAGCCAATTTTCTAAAGTTATTGATTTTAAAGTACCGGCAAAAGGACACCAGAAGTGTCAAAAGTTGTGTACGATGTTTATTTTAGTGCAAAAACTTTTCAATGGCTCACTTAAGTGCCGAATATGAAGAAGAAAATGATCACTTAAGTGATTCCAATGTGAAACTTCAATAAAAAAAAAATAGGCGACTTTTGTAAATGAATTTTTTTAAGTGACATGTCATATAATTTTTAAAAACCCAGTTCACGTGGATGTCTGAAATGATGTCACTTATTCCAACGTGGCTGGGCATTGAAAAAACACGAAGTCGTTCAAACTTGAGTAAAAAGGCTAGCCTCATCACATCTCTCCCTATCACTTGCCGTCACATGCCCGTCCCCGCTCGCTTGCAATTGCTAGTTGTTGCTCGCACTCAGTAAGGTGCATTTCTCTGTTTGTATCACTTAATTGGAGGAAAAAATCGGGGTTCTTAAGGGAATAATTAGGGTTCGCAAGGGAAAAATTGGGGTTGGGGGTAAAATTGGGGATGTTGGTGTAGGCATGGTTGAGTCATGCAACAATAAAATTTGGGATTGTTGATTTTTGCATTGTCATTGTAGCCACCAACAAAAAAATTGACTAGTTCCATCTCAGCTAACCGATGGTGGTGAATCCAAAACAATCGCCAACACTATTACTGAGGATTGACCTCATCAAATGTCCTAGGAAGACAATGGCTGCAACTAAGAAGAAGATGAATGCAACAGGTCGGCTGGTAGAACAATTGTAACTTCAATTCTAGTTAGCAATAATAGATTAAATATCAAACCAAAAGTCCATCATAGGAAAAAGGAACGGGGGCTTGTGCATATTGACTTATGGAAGGATGCTGGATATGGTAGATTTTATTTTTGTTGGGAGGTTATGCATATTGACCAATGTGAGGTTGTTATTGACTGATGGGTTCAATATTGTCAAGTATTCAGTCAACTGAATGTTTTTGTTTAGTGGGAAGCTTACCCTTGGATGTGGATGTTTTAGTTGGTTATGTTGGATGACGAGGAGAGAGTATGTTAGCTGGGATGATTCTAATTGCACAATATCTCTTTGTTAATGTGCCATTATATATAAAGATAATGGCTATTAACGGGGAGAATTGCCAAAAAAGTCCTAAACCTATTGCAGTTGTGCCATTTCAGTCCTAAACCTATTTTTTTGACCGATTTAGTCCTAAACCTTTTGCGGTGTGCCCGAGTTGAGTCCATCCGGCCAAATTTGGCCGGCCGGAGGCTGAAGTGGACGCCGGTCGGCGCCGGCGACAATATTTTAATAATTTTTTTTTTTGATTTTTTGATTTTTTTGATTTTTTTTTGTTTTTTTTTTTTTTTTTTTTTTTTTCTCCCCCTCCCCCGCCGGCGGCAGTGGCCGGCCAACGCCGACGAGGCTACCGGCTCTTGCGCGAGGGCCGCGAAGCCCTCGCCGGCGACCTCGCCTAGACTCGCCCGGACACTGGGGCCGCCGGCGAGGTCGCGGCCCCCGGCTTCGCCCGGATCCGGGTGAGGCCGGTCGCGGCGAGGCGGCTTCGCCCGATCCGGCGAAGCTGGCCGAGGCGACGCGCCTTCGCCCCCAATCCGGGCGCCGGCCGCGCGAGGAGCCTTCGTCCGGATGGGCGAGGCCGGCCGCGCGAGGCGGCTTCGCCCGATCCGGGCGGCGGGGCCGCGACCCTCGCCGGCGGCCCCAGTGCAGGCGAGGTCGCCGGCGAGGGCCGCGGCCCTCGCGCAGCGGTGGCCGGCAGCCTCGTCGGCGCTGGCCGCCACTGCCGCCGGCGGGGGCGGGAGGGAGAAAAAATAGAAAAATTGAAAAAACAATAAAAAAAATCGAAAAATAATAAAAAAATCAAAAAAATCAAAAAAAAAAATATTAAAATATTCTCGCCGGCGCCGGCGGCCCACGCCAGCCTCCGGCGGCCAAATTTGGCCGGATGGACTCAATCGGCACAATCGTAAAAGGTTTAGGACTAAATTGGTCAAAAAAAAAGGTTTAGGACTAAAATGGCACAACTGCAATAGGTTTAGGACTTTTTTGGCAATTCTCCCCTATTAACGGTGATAGTGTCCACAAAAGCATTCTTCTTCCGCGATAGGAGAAATTGAAATTGATCAAATAAAAAAAATTGAAGTACCGGCCTGTAAAACAAACAAAAATTCGGGGTTCTTATCTTGACAAGTAATTTTAGCAAAGACACTATGTGGCGATATTTCTCCGATACGGTGGCTCAAGTAAGAACAACGAACCGTGCAAATTGGAAATACAACTCATGCTTGTTGCTCCGCTAAGAAATTAAGTAGATCATGTTGCTAAGAAGTGCTTTGTCTCACATCAAAAAGATGTGAGTACGCATGTGGACGAGATTTGGCACTAGCAATAATTTTTATTTATAATTTATTATAAATTAGGAATTATCTTTTATAAAAAAAATTAACTATAACTTCCTATTCAAATAGTGCAATTGTTCACAAAAGAGTTACGCTTATTTTTATTTATTATTTATTTTATTACGAATTTCTTAAAGTCTTTTCTAGATAACCTTTGAAATCGAACTTGTTCATTTTGCAACATTTTTCGAAGAGTTGTCTTTGTTTATTAAGAATAAAATAAATTTGTCGGTTTTGAGAAAACAAATGATCGTGTTTTTTTGAGTATTCTTTCCAAAATTACAGCCATCTTTTCCGATTGTTTCCCTTGAGAGACTGTGGAGAAATATTAGAATTACTTTCTAGTAGACTCATTGAGACTTATATCTTGGAGGAAATTCGTCGGTAACCATTAGCAATTTCGTGGGGCAAATAAATCCTTACAAAAAGTGATATCACGTCTCAAAATCCAGTTTATTTCCTATTCATTCAAACCGATAACTTCATCGTTCTCCTCCAAATTAAGAACATTTCTTTAACAATTTTAAGAATTTATTTGCAACAATGAATTCAAAGTCCGATTCATTTTGTGAGGAGAAGACGAAGAAGAAGAGCAAGTCAAAGTCAAATTCGAATTTAATTATATCTTATAATATATATATATATATATATATATATATATATATATTGCATAATTTTTGATCGTGTTAATATAGTCCTAAACATTTTTTATCAGATTTATAATTTAGTACCTCAACTTTAAATTAGCTCATTGTGAGGCCTTTGCTAAATAAAGTGGCTCACTTACTCAAGACATACGTTAAACACAATTGCTGACATGGTTTTCTTACTCAATAAAAATTGTTTTGCTTTTATTACAGTGTTGGATGATGAGGAGAGAGCATGTCGGCTAGGACGATTTTAACTGTGCAATATCTCTCTGTTGATGTGCCATTATCTATAAAGATAATGTCTATTAACGGTGATAGCGTCCACAATGGCGTTCTTCTTTTGCGATAGGAGAAATTGAAATCGATTGAATAAAAAAAATTGAGGTACTGGGCTATAAAACAGACAAAAATTCCAAGTTCTTATCCCGACAAATAATTTTAACAAAGACACCATGCGGCGATATTTCTCCGATACAGTGACTCAACAAATCAAAAACACAACCCACGCTTGTTGCTCCGCTAAGAAATTAAGTAGGCCATGTTGCTAAGAAGTGATTTGTCCCACATCGAAAAGATATGAGTACGCACGTGGACGAGATTTGGCACTAGAAATCATTTTTATTTATTATTTATTAAAAATTAGGAATTATCTTTTATAAAAAAATTAACTATAACTTCCTATTCAAATAGTGCAACTGTTCACAAAAGAGTTACGTTTATTTTTATTTATTATTTATTTTATTACAAATTTCTTAAGTCTTTTCTAGATAACCTTTGAAACCAAACTTGTTCATTTTGCAACATTTTTCGAAGAGTTGTTTTTTTTTTTTTTTTTTTTTTGGTAAGGTAAGAATTTATAGACTTTCAACCAGATTAATAGTATAGCAAGGGTGAAACATGGCACCAACTAACACTCTACTGGACACATGTGGCTGGAGTGGAAGGGTAGTACGTTCACACAAATAAACAAAATAGATATGCTATATAAAGCAATGGACTGGACTCAAATAGTCCTACACTAAGCCATAAGCGGCTCCACAACAAAAATGTGAGGGCCAATCCCTCAACTACGATGCATCCTCCTATTCTTCGAGTTGTCTTCAACACATTTGAAAGCTAGAGCTTTGTCCTTCACCGCCTTAGAAAGATGTTGCTTCATGGCAGCAATATAAAGGTTACGACCTCCGGAAGAGAATATCATTCATGGTCTTCCAAATAATATAGCAAAGAGCACCAAAGGAGAATCGAGCTATTTCCCAATAGAATCCTCTACCAGATAAAAAGGTAATAGCCCAACGAAGATTGTTCGCACATGAGGAATTGTACCATGGGAGGTTACATTTTGTAGCCCAAAAATTGGCAAGGGATAGGGAGACACAGTAGTCAAAAAATAAATGGTCAATTGAGTCAGGTCGAGAGTTACAAAACGCGCAAACCGAACTGGGAATTCTACCATAAGCCATAAGGAATACTTGGGTTGGGAGACAATTCTTGGCAATAAGCCATAGTAAGAATTGATGTCTAGGAATAATAGTCTTACTTCACACAAAGGAAGACCATGGAACCAAATAAGATTTCCTCCTTAGAGCAGCCCAAGCCGAAGCCACCAAAAATTCCACCCAAATAAATCTGTCCTAGCCTTGAGAAGGGGGGGGATTGTGATTCCCCATGATACCAGCTCTTGGAGAATCAAGAGCCCATCCAGAGAATATAAATCATTTATCTTCGCTTGTCTAGGTAGATCCGATTGATAAATGAAGATATCCGAGAAGACCGAATTAAGGGAACCAATGATAAGTCATGGATCAAACCAAAGTGATGCAAACTCCCAATCACCTATCTTCCATTTGAAGTAGGGTTGGATTTCACCCCGTAATGCAAGAATTTTCCGCCATGCCCAAGAGCAAAGTGTTGGGGCGGATGTGATCCAAAAATTCTTCCTTTTGAGGTGTGTGGCATGAATCCACTTATACCATAACGATTCTTTGTCTATAAAAAGGAGCCAAATATGCTTCACCATGGTTGCTTTATTACTGTCCCGGATTCTCCTCACACCAAGGCCTCCCTCCAGAAAGGGAGGTAGACATCCTCCCAGGAAACTTTCGCACTCCCCGAGTCCATTGATGGTCCCTTCCACAAGAATTGTCTACATATTTGTTCAATTTTTTTCTATAATTAAAGCTGGGAGCCAAAAGATGGAAGCCTAATAAGCTTGGATAGCATGCAACTCTAACTTAATAAGTTGTAGTCGCCCCGAAAAGGAGAGAATGGTGAGTCCAAGATTGGACTCTAGCAGTAAGAATACTTACCAAGGCATTGAAATCCCCTTTGCTTAACCACGATGTAATAATTGGAACGCCTAGGTACCGGATTGGAAGAGATCCCAATGTAAAACCTAGAGCATGTAGTATCTGATCCTGAGTTGCTGCGGAGCCTCTCGAAATGAATACTTTACTCTTGCTGGAATTCGGGGTCAAGCCGCTCCAAGAGGAGAATAAAGTAAGAGCGTCTTTGATGCAAGAAACAGAAGCAAGGCTCGCTTTACTGAAAATAAAGACATCATCTGCAAAAAAAGATGAGATAAATGAGAGTCCTTACATCTCCAGTAGTGCCGAAAGTTCGATCTCCGAGTATGAGAATCAATTATCCCTGTAAATACCTCCATTGCCAAAGTAAAGAGATATGGGGACATAGGATCTCCTTGTCTAATACCTCTGCCACTAGCAAAGAAGCCATGAAGTTCACCATTGATGGAAATGTAAAATTTTGGGGTGCAAATACAAACAATGATCAGTTTTATAAAGTGGTTGGGAAAACCAAACACATGAAGGGTATGTTCTAGGAAGTCCCAATCGAGGGTATCATAGGCTTTTCTAAAATCCACATTAATTGCACATTTGGGAATGTAAGATTTGGTATGAAACCCGCTAAATAACTCTTGGGCCAAGAGGATATTATCAGTAATTCTCCTACCTTTCACAAAGGCAGTCTGAACCGGACTAATAAGATCAGGGAGAACCACAACAATTTTAGAAGAAATAATCTTAATGATGCATATAAATAGTATTGCAACATGCAATTGGCCAAAAGTTTGACACCAATGTGGCATTAGGGACTTTAGGCACTAGGGCAAGGATTGTGTTATTTATTTCCTTAAGCATGCATCCCGATTCAAGAAAATCCAATATCGCTTCAGTAACTGATGGACCAACCTTGTCCCAATTCTTTTTAAAAAAATCCAAGTTATAGCCATTAGGCCTCGGAGCTTTGTTACCAGCAAGTGAAAACATGGCATCACGAACATCAGAGGGAAGAAAAGATTGGGAAAGAAGATAAACCTGTTCCTCTTTAAGCGGAGCATGAATGACCTCTGAAATCTCCTGGATGGACGGCCTTAGTGGTATACCTACCGGAACAAGAAGCTCTTGAAAGTAGGATACAAACACCCGTGGAACTTCCATCGATTCTGTAACCATTTGGCCGGCACTGTCCATGACCGAGATAATCCAATTGCGAAGATGCTGATGGTTAATCGAGTGATGAAAGAACTTAGTGTTTTGGTCCCCCTCATTGAGCCACCGAATTTTGGACTTTTGTTTGAAAAAAGACTCCTCAAGGGATCGTAAGTCATAATATTCCTTGATTTGAGAGCATTTCTCAATTGCCAGTTGACTACTCCACGGGTTTTGGGGAAGAGCTTCTTGTGTAATTTGGAGAGCTCTCCTCGCTGCACCCACTTTCATAGAAATATCAGAATAAACCTGTTTATTCAGACCTTTAAGCCGGCCTTTCAAGAGTTTGAGTCTGGCATAAAGTTTGAACATAGGAGAACCCATAATGTGAGCCTCCCAAGTCTGTAAGACCAACATGGAAAAGTCTAGGTGGTTCATCCACAAATTAAAGAATTTAAAGGGTATCTGGTGAGGAACAGATTCTAGGATTCTCACAACCATAGGTGTGTGATCCGAAATACCCGGGGTTAGAAAAGATGCTTCCAAAAAGGAGAAAACTGAGCACCAAAAATTATTGACCAACACCTGATCAATTTTCCTTTATTTCCTACAAGCACCTGAAGAGGATGACCAAGTAAACCGGAAACCTACATACCAAAGATCAAACAATTTAGCTTGATCCATGCACTCCTTGAAGTCATCAAAAGTGGGGATCCAAATATCTAGGCTCCCCATGCGGTCCGAAGGATCCCAAATGGCATTAAAGTCGCCGGCCACCATCCAAGGCATTTCCTTGAGAGTTGAGCTCAATCTAACAACGTCGTTTCAAAGGGTTCTCCGAGATCCAAAGGTGTGCTCTCTATAGATCACCAAAAGTGTAAGAATAGACCCCGAGCTCAGAATATTAACGTCTCCATGAATAATTTGGCAGAAGTATGCAAAGCACTAAAAGCTACCTAAAGATGGTTCCATCTAACCCAAATACGTCCCTGATGAGAGTATTCATAATTAGATAACCATATCCAACCAGGTAACAAGCCAAATGAAATGGAACCAAAAAACTTATTAGAACTTTGGTTTCCACCAGACCAACACAACAATGTTATTAAGGCGCACAAAATTTCTGATTTTAGCTTGCTTAATTGGGTTCATAAGACCCTTGATATTCTAGAATCCAAAAAAATATGAACATATTGATAAAAAAAATAGCAAGGAGCTCTACCTCCTTTTCAGGTGTCTTTGGCTGGTAGCTAGCTTCATTTTGGTTATAGGAGACAGGGGTTTAGGCCCCGAATAGCTTGCTTGGTCGATCCTCTGTACAGGGGGTTGTGCAGATGGGGAAACCAGTGCCTGAAGGGGATAACTAGGCTGTAGTAGCTGCTCCTAGTCAGAGAAGGGAGCAGTTTTAGCAGCTAACCTTTGTTCCGAAGGTTGTGCAGCTGGGGAGGCCAACGTCTGGAGGGGAACAACAGTGTGCAACAACTTCTCCTAGTCTGAGGTCTCATCCAGATCATCAGCTGAAGCAAATGAGGTCGGGGAGGATGGTTTTGGAAGATCTCTCGCCTCCATTAGAGTTACAGGGGGATCTTCACAAGTTAAGTCCTTATTCAGCATGGTTTTAAACGACAGACTGGATAGCTCCCCTTGGGATGGGCCGCACGACAAGCTGGTCCCGTGTCTTCTCAGTAGGCTTAGATCTTCTACCACCAACCTACTGCCATTCTTCCATAGAAGCTTTAGTAGACTCTACTTCAAGGGTGGAAATAGTAGCTTGGCCTTGTTGGAGGGTGCCTTGCCCATTCACAGCAGGTTGGGTTGTTGCATTTTGCACGCCAACAAAGCTCACCTTTTGAGGAAGCCAGTTGTCATTACTAGAGCATCTATGGCCGAAGGTGCCACAAGTTTTGCAAGACACAAGTTTACACTCATATTCAACTTCCACTAGACGAGTTTGCTCATTTAAGACAACCTTAATAGATTCACGATAGTCCTTGGAAGCTGTTAGTTCAACACATACCCTAGCATATGAGATCATTGTCAATTGCCCCGTGCGTTGATCAACATAGCAGTTTTCCAACTATACTAGCAACTTTACTAAGTCTTAGGGCAGACCAAACTCCATAAGGAAGATTTTTCAGCCTAATCCAAACTGGAACAGAAGTGTGTTTGCCTTTTCAACTCTAACAAAGAGTGCCATTGTTGAAGAATTAGAGGCACCCTTGCTACTGTTAACAATCTTCCTTCAATCACCTTTCTTCGGAATTCATGATTCGGGATGAGGAAAAAATAAAATCCTTGATCATTCGCTTTCACTTCCAAAACCTATGGCCCCATACATGTTTCATAGCTAATTCAACTAACTTAAAGGGGAGTTTCTTCCCCACAAAATAACCCACCAAACATTCATTCCAAAATTGGTCCTACCTCTTCCTCGAAAAAGGATAATTATCCTTTTTCGAGGTAGGAGGTATGTATGATAAAGTACCCTTGAGCAGTAGCTTTAGCTACATATGCCTATGACTAGGCGACTGAAACTAGTTTCCCAGCTTGCTGTTGCAGCAAGTCTAGACATTGTTCAATTGAGAAAGAATGCTGACTTTGACTAGGCCCAGCAGCTCCATCTACAAGAGTGGACGGTTCAGTACGTCCTTTAGTGTTCTGCCTCCCAGTTGCAAAAACAAGGGCAGCATTCTTCCCGTTCGCTGCGGAACACGGGGTGGGTTTCAAGCCACCAGCGGTCTGCTGTGGCTTTGATTTCTACCTCCACCCCTACCGGGAGAGTTTTGAGGGTCACCGAGTCCCTCTCAATGGTTCGGCCAGGGATGACAGTGTTTCCAGAGAATTCCATGGAAACTAAACTAGCTCAAACCCTAACATCTCAGACCAGAAATTGCAGGGGACAGGGCCTTACCAAGGCATACAACAAAGAAGGAAGTGTAGCGCAGCTTGGTTGACTTGTCCTGCAAGAGTCAGCATCAAGCGAGGCCAAGAGAAATGCCCGCACGAAGCCAAGCTGAATCTAGTGCTATAGTGAGTCGGGATTTTCAGAAGAGAGAGGATGATGAATAGTGGGGCATGGTTGAAAGTCTTAAAAATTGTATAAAGTTCATAGGCCCACTTTGGCAAATTTTTGAAGAGTTGTCTTTGTTTATTAAGAATGAAATAAATTTGTCAGTTTTGAGAAAACAAATGATCAATGTTTTTTCGAGTCTTTTTTCCAAAACTACAGCCATCTTTTCCGATTGTTTCCCTTGAGAGACTTTGGAAAAATATTAGAATTACTATCTAGTAGTCTCATTGAGACCTGTATCTTGGAGGAAATTCGTCGGTAACCATTAGCAATTTCGTGGGGCAAATAAATCCTTATAAAAAGTGATATCACATCTCAAAATCTGATTTATTTCCTATTCATTCAAACCCATAACTTCATCGTTCTCCTCCAAATTAAGGACATTTCTTTAACAATTTTAAGGATTTATTTGCAACAATGAAGTCAAAGTCCGATTCATTTTGTGAGGAGAAGACGAAGAAGAAGAGCAAGTCAAAGTCAAATTTGAATTTAATTCTATCTTATAATATAAATTCAATATATATATTTATTGCATATTTTAGTGTGTTTTAGTATTTTACGTGTATGAGTACATTTTTTTATTTAATAAAATTTTGTTACGGAATGATTGAAAGGGAAAAAATAAAAAAGAAACTAATTAAAAGAGAGTAAAACAAAATAAAATAGACAATAATATCGTAAGTGACTTTCACCATCTCAATTTGAAAAATTTGGTTCATTTATATTCATATGTAGATTGTACCAAATAATATATGATGTGAAGTGAATATATCCGACTTTATTATTATTGCAATTATCAAAAAGTGAAAAGGAAATATCCTTGGATTTCATATCATATTCTATCGGTCCTATCTTGGTTAGAAATCGGGAAAACCGAATGTATCCTAAAGGTTGGATGAATGGCAAGAATTAATAAATAAATAGAGTGAACAATTAGTGGTGATAACAATCTTTTTTTATTAATAGACAATAAAATGTATTTTTCTAACTTTTTTTTATCTTTTTCATGGGCGACAAAAGTTTCACTTATGATCAACAAAATGATAAACAACAAGAAAATCAAATATGTTTTTCCTAAATGAGAATTTAGATGCCAAATTCAAAAGTTTTCTTTATGATAATTATAGGCTCCAAAATATTCAAGTTAAGTTCCTACGAGTCATGCAATTTAACAGTCATTTAAGAGGAAAAGCTTAAAACCAATTGGGTTGAATTTCTAATATTCACACTTTGCACTTTGTGCGGTGCGATTGAATTTTCACATATCTTAATTAGGACAAATGATGATATTTAGAGAAAAAAACATAGCATTTTCCTAATGAGGAAATACACACATATCAGGTATGCTTTCTTATATATTGGAGGCATAATCTACAACTATCCAACAAATACTCAAATTGTGGTAAGAAAATATTGAATTATCCAATTGCATACCATGAGTATTTATTATCTAACCTAGTAAAACAAGTTCGCATAAACCCATATCAGCGGGTTGAATACGAATATGTCTAAATTAATTACTGCTCATTCAATTTCAAATCTTGCATTCATTCTAACGCCAAAAATATCATACTTTAAACATCTTTATAAACCCATTTCAATAGGACTCATGACACATATCTTCCACAGTTATCCCTAATAATCAAGCCCAAATTTCCTTTCTATAATTCTAAAAAACTTTTTGTACAATCATACCTAATATAATCAAGCCATCATACTCAGAAATGGAGAAGGGTCAAGCCAAGCTCGACGCATTGATCATTATATTGATGATAGCATCAAGTAGGTCTCTCTCTCTCTCTCTCTCAATCTCTCAATCTGGGGTTGAAATCTAGTAGGTTTATTTCATCTCTCATTTATTATTATTATTTCTAAAGGTAGAACTACACTAATAAATTTCTCAAACTCTCTTCTTTTAAGGTATTGTTGTCTCTTAAGCTCAAGAATGCTATTGTATTCTAGAGATGTGTGATTCTGGGTCTCATCCCATCTTTAAAGATAGCAAATGTATGTTAGAACTAGTATTAACACCTAGAGGGGGGTGAATAGGTGTAAAGGAATTTTATGCACGATTAAAATAAAATTTCTGCAATCTATAAACTGAAATTAAATAGAAAGAGTAGAGAAGATTGCAAGCACAATTTATAGTGGTTTGGCTTTAGACAAGCCTACGTCCACTCTTCAAGCGATCAACCAATAGGCTGGATTTCACTATAAGATCAAATGTGATTACACACTCTTGAGTGTTAACACTCGGTGATGATGAATCTCACAGAGTCACTCTTCTTGGTAATTCACTATAACCTATCAAATTCGCACTTTAGACAACTGAAGAACAGCATCGCACTTTGGAATATGTTTTTTTCTATCTAGCTCCTAGGTCTCATCCTATTCTTATATACTCTCCAAGCCACACTCCACCGTTGGCTCTTCCCTTGAGAGTTTTGTCTTCACTTTCCTGGACAGACTTTATAAGGCAAGTCTTTTTGACCGTTGGAAGTAGATTAGATCCCCTTGGATTTTGCTCGCTCATACAATCAGAATCCGGGCTTCCATAAGTACTCCATTCTTCTTTGGAAGTTGTCCTTTAATTGATCATGTCAATCGAATTAATATAACAGAATCAATATAAACAAGATAAGTGAAATTCTTGACCGTTAGTGATCTGTTCCTGAGGTCTCGCTCTGAGTTTGACAAATTCAAGTTCTGAGTCTGCTTAAGATTTCCGTTTGGTACGGTCAGACTCAGAATCTGTGTTTCCTCAAGTCCTCCATCTGGTACGGTCAGACTCAAAAACACCATATGTTTTCCTTCTGCTATTAGTAGACTTAAAAACATACACAACTTTGTAGCTAATTCCTTTTGAAGATATATATAAATATTTACATAAAATGATTTGTTAAATCAAAACTAGGAGTTTTCAACAATGTATATGTGTTCCATTGAAGTTCCAAGTCTATGATAACGGTGCGGAATGTATTCCAAAGATGTGTGATATTGGGTCTCATCCTATCTTTAAATACAGCAAATGTACATGTGTTCCAAATAACCGCTAGGTTACATGTGTGTCATGAGCATGTCTATGAGAATAAGGGAAAGCAAGAATAAAAGAGGATAAGAGAGATATATGTTACATATGGTGGAGACTTTCATGAATCAATGTTGCTCTTACTAAAGTGAACTGATGATATTGAGTATTTGAATTACTTTTAGCAATCTTGAAAATTTCCGATGGTCAAAATTGACAGATTTCAGGCATTATCGTTAAATTATACTATAGCTTTTGATGATTCAAAGTGATAATTATACTCTTTTATGTTAGACTGAGGTTGAAGATCGATAATAAAATATAAATTTTATATTTGGTCTTCAAAATGAAATTGAGAGAGAATAGGACATTTGATATGGTAGCGTTTTCAGAACTGATGACAAAGAATAACATACGTATTTAGAATATTTTAACTCCATTTACTTTAGATTAACAAGAAAAATAAAGTGACAATAATGAAGATGAAAAGGAAAATATAAAGATATCAAAGATTCATTCCGATCTGATCATCGTTGGATAATGAAGTTATTATAAATACTAGAAGTTTGAAAAAAAAATGGTACAAGAAGACTAGTCCTCCATTTAAAATAAAAAAATTTCTATTAATATAATGTCTCTATCCTAAGAGCGATCCATAGATTAGGGTGCACATATGCTAATGGGAAAAATTGCTCAAGAAATCACAAACTTATTGTATGATAGCCAATTTAGTTGTAAATCTTTTAACCGTGCCAATTTAGTTATAAATCTATTGTACGGTGAATGATTCACTCTCGACCTTTTGATCGTGTCAATATAGTCCTAAATATTTTTTTCATAACTTATATGCATATCAAGATTATTTGAGAGGTTCGTAAATTCACATTAAGACAAAATAGATCAAATAAATGTCATGTTAGTGCAAATAGCTTAACTTTTATCAGATTTATAATTTAGTACCTAACTTATTTTTTTTAGTCAAGTACCTCGATTTTAAAAGCTCATTGTGAGGCCTCCACTAAATAAAGTAGCTCACTTACTCAAGACATACATTAAACACAATTGTTAACATTGTTTTCTTACTAAATAAAAATTGTTTTGGTTTTATTACAGTGTTGGATGATGAGGAGAGAGCATGTCGGCTGGGATGATTCTAACCGCACAATATCTCTTTGTTGATGTGCCATTATTTATAAAGATAATGGCTATTAATGGTGATAGTGTCCACAATGGCATTTTTCTTCTGTGATTAGAGAAATTGAAATCGATTGAATAAAAAAAATTGAGATACTGGGCTGTAAAACAGACAAAAATTCCAGGTTCTTATCCTAACAAGTAGTTTTAACAAAGACACAATGCGGCGATATTTCTCCGATACAGTTGCTGAAGTAAGAAGAACAAACCGTGCAAATTGGAAATACAACCCACGCTTGTTGCTTCGCTAAGAAATTAAGTAGACCATGTTGCTAAAGAGTGCTTTGTCCCATATCAAAAAGATGTGAATACGCATGTGGATGAGATTTGACACTAGCAATAATTTTTATTTATTATTTATTAAAAATTAGGAATTATCTTTTATAAAAAAATTAACTATAACTTCCTATTCAAATAGTGCAACTGTTCACAAAAGAGTTACGCTTATTTATTATTTATTTTATTACGAATTTCTTAAGTCTTTTCTAGATAACCTTTGAAACTGAACTTGTTCGTTTTGCAACCATTTTCGAAGAGTTGTCTGTGTTTATTAAAAATGAAATAAATTTGTTAGTTTTGAGAAAACAAATGATCAATGTTTTTTCGAATCATCTTTCCAAAACTACAACCATCTTTTCCGATTGTTTCCCTTGAGAGACTTTGGAGAAATATTATAATTACTATCTAGTAGTCACATTGAAACTTGTATCTTGGAGGAAATTTGCCGATAACCATTAACAAATTCATGGGGCAAATAAATCCTTATAAAAAGTGATATCATGTCTCAAAATCCGATTTATTTTCTATTCATTCAAACCCATAACTTCATCGTTCTCCTCCAAATTAAGGACATTTCTTTAACAATTTTAACGATTTATTTGCAACAATGAAATCAAAATCCGATTCATTTTGCGAGGAGAAGACGAAGAAGAAGAGTAAGTCAAAGTCAAAGTCAAATTCGAATTTAATTCTATCTTATAATATAAATTCAATATATATATATATATATATTGCATATTTTAGTGTGTTTTAGTATTTTACGTGTATAAGTACAGTTTTCTATTTAATAAAATTTTGTTAAGGAATGATTGAAAGGGAAAGAAATAAAAAAGAAACTAATTAAAAAGAGAGTAAAACAAAATAAAATAGACAATAATATCGTAAGTGATTTTCACCATCTCAATTTGAAAAATTTCGGTTCATTTATATTCATATGTAGATTGTACCAAACAATATATGATGTGAAGTCAATATATCTGATTTTATTATTGCAATTATCAAAAGTGGAAAGGAAATATTCTTGGATTTCATATCATATTCTATCGGTTCTATCTTGGTTAGAAATCGAGAAGACCGAATGTATCCTAAAGGTTGGATGAATGGCAAGAATTAGTAAATAAATAGAGTGAACAGTTAGTGGTAATAATAATATTTTTTATTAATAGACAATAAAATGCAATTTTCTAACTATTTTTATCTTTTTCATGTGCAACAAAAGTTTTACATATGATCAACAAAATGATAAACGACAAGAAAATCAAATACGTTTTTCCTGAATAAGAATTTAGATGTCAAAGTCCAAAGTTTTATTTATGATAATTATAGGCTCTAAAATATTCGAGTTAAGTTTCTACGAGTCATGCAATTTAATAGCCACTAAAGAGGAAAAGCTTAAAACCAAATGGGTTGATTTCTAATATTTAAACTTTGCATTTTGTGTGGTGCGATTGAATTTTCACATATCTTAATTGGGATAAATAATGATATTTAGAGAGAAAATAAAACATTTTCCTAATGAGGAAATACACACATATCAGGTATGCTTTCTTATATATTGGAGGGAGAATCTGCAACTATCTAAGAAATACTCAAACTATAGTAAGAAAATCTTGAATTATCAAATTGCATACCATGAGTATTTATTGTCTAACCTAGTAAAGCAAGTTTTGCACAAACCTATATTAGCGGGGGCTGAATATGAATATGTTTAAATTAATTATTGCTCATTCAATTTCAAATCTTACATTCATTCTAACACCAAAAATATCATACTTTAAATATCTTTATAAACTCATTTCAACAAGACTCATGACACATATCTTCCATAGCTATCTCTAATAATCAAACCCAAATTTCCTTTCTATAATTTTAAAAAACTCTTTGCACAATCATACCTAAGACAATCAAGCCATTATACTCAGAAATGGAGAAAGGTCAAGCTAAGTTCGGCACGTTGATCATTTTATTGGCGATAGCATCAAGTAGGTGTCTCTCTCTCTCTGGGGTTGAAATCTAATATGTTTATTTCATCTCTAATTTATTATTTCTAAAGGTTGAACTACACTAATAAATTTCTCAAACTCTATTCTTTTAAGATATTGTTGTCTCTTATGCTCAAGAAGGCTATTGTATTCCAGAGATGTGTGATTCCGGGTCTCATCCCATCTTTAAAAATGGCAAATGTATGTGTTCCATTGAAGTTCCAAGTTTATGATAATGGCATCGAATGTTTTCTAGAGATGTGTATTTCAAATAACAGCTAGGTTCATGTGTGTCATGAGCGTCGGTCTCATCCCATCTTTAAATGATAATGAAATGTTTTCGACAATCCCATCTTTAAATATGATATGTATTTCAAATAACTACTAGGTTTCATGTGTGTCATGAGCGTGTCTATGAGAATAAGGAAAAGTAAGAATAAAAGGGAATAAGAGATAGGTATGCTACATGTGGTGGGGCTTTTATGAATCAATATTGCTCTTATTAAAATGAACTGATGCCATTGAATATATGAATTACCTTTTGGTGGTCTTGAAAATTTCCGATGGTCAAAATCGACAAATTTTAGACATTACCGTCATATTGCACTATAGCCTTTGATAATTCGTTAATCAAAAGTGATGATCGTACTTCTTTTATGTTAGACTGAGGATTGAAGATCGATGAGGAAATATAAATTAGATATTTTGTCTTAAAGACAAAATTGAGAGAGAATGGGACACTCGATATGGTCGCATTTTCAGAATTGACGACAAAGAACTACATACGTATTTAGAACATTTTAACTACATTTACTCTAGATTAACAAGACAAATAAAGTAACAACAATGAAGATGAAAAGGAAAATGTGAAGATATCAAAAATTCATTTTGGTCTGACCATCGTTGGATAATGAAGCTATTATAAATACAAGAAATTTGAAAAAAAAATAATATAAGAAGATTAGTCCTCCATTTAAAATAAAATAAAAATTCTATTAATATAATGTTTTTATCTTAATAGTCATCCATAAATTAGGGTACACATATGCAAAGGGGAAAAATTGCTCAAGAAATCACAAACTTATTGTACGATAACCAATTTAGTTGTAAATCTTTCAACTATGCCAATTTAGTTATAAATCTATTGTACGACGGATGATTTAGTCCCGACCTTTCGATCATGTTAATATAGTCCTAAACATTTTTTCATCACTTATGTGCATATCAACATTATTCGAGAGGTTCGCAAATTCATGTTAATGGCAAAAAAATAAATGTCCAAAGTGGCTTACTTACTCAAGACATATGTTAAACACAATTGCTGACATGGCTTTCTTACTCGATAAAAATTATTTTTCTTTTGTTATGATGCTGGATGATGAGGAGAGAGCATGTCGGCTGGGACAATTCTAACCGTGCAATATCTCTCTGTTAGATTGATTAGATGTAAAGATTAAGTTCAATGTCAATGGAGCGATGTTTATTTTGTTTGTACTTTTACCATTTTCATATTTTACTTTTGGTTGTATTGGTGTGCTTGCTTTGTTGGTTATGCTTGGCTCTTGTGTTGTGCTTGCACAAGAATTGAATGTGGTTGTGCAAGCACAAGATGCACCAACTATGTGTTAGTGTAGTAGAAGTGAAACCAACATATCTATTTTTAGAACTTGTGTAGCATGAGTGATTAATTTTTAATTAGGATTGATACTTAAGTAATTACTTTTGGCAAAACTTGACGCTCAAATTATCATTATTATGTAAAACTTATGGCACTAAAATAATCACTTGTGAACTTGTTATCTCTCTTGAATTTGACCAATGTTTGTAGCAACAAACCAACAAACATTATAGCAAACCATTACTAGCAACTCAAATATCTCAAGAAAAAATTAAGCACGCCAAGATTAAGTATATATGACTAAACAAGAGAACTTGTAAGTACTCACAACCAATAAATTCAACCTTCAATTTCCACCATAAATTGCAGCAAACCTTTTGTTTACAAAACTGGCAATACAATTATACTTACAAATTACCCAATACAAGTACATATTTCAAGGATCTTTAGCTATGATTAACTGAAAAACTTATTCTCATCACTCACTTTACAACAACACAATTAATGCTTAATAACACTTTCTTTCAATTTCTATCATTGAAATAGTCTTTTTTATATGGTTGGCTAGAAATGTTACAGCTTTCATTTGATCTTACATTGAGTCAATATTCTCCAACTTGTCAATTAATGTATATGAAGGTTGATGTCGTCCTCAAGTAGCTCTAAAATTACCTTTGTCACTCAACTGAAGAATTTCACCTTGACCCATATGATATATTTGCATCTTGAGCCTTCTCTTTACTTGGCACATCCATAAAATCTTCTCTCGGCATTCAACCAAGTCCAAGATGTTCTTCTTGGACTCGGTAACTCATAATAACAATAACACTCGCCTTGTAATTCACTTCATTGAAACAAATTTGAGCCATTGTTGAATTGTCCTTCATTTGCAAGACTAAGCTGTTAATTTTGGGACAAATTGAAATAGAGTGTGAATTTCGATTCAATAGTTGGTTAAGGTTTGAAATTGGGGTTCTCTTTCAATTTGGTGATCTAGGATTCTTATTTGGGGAAAACTACTAAATACTAACTAGACCCTTCGATGAGCCACCTCTGTTTAAGATTTTAATAATAAAAAAGAATACCTATCAAATTTCCAACAAAATACATCAGAGTTGGCACTGTAAAGGTCATTTTTCAGAAAAATTTGGCACTTAAGTGATCCAAAAGAAACTTTTGACATTTCTAATGTCCTTTCACCTAAAAGTATCAATTGTGAATATATCAATTTCTAATGAAGGTTCCCTATTTCAAAGTTGTTAATTCCTAAGTGTCGATTTCAAGTTGTTGATTTATAAGTATAGATTCCTAAGTTGCCAATTTTTTGAAAGTTGCTAATTATTTAACAAAGGCCTTCAATTAAATGATGATGACTTGTCAAGAAATGAATGATGACTTATTTGTTTGTCAATGCTCACATGAGAAATGGCAATTTATTACTTGTAATTGTTATTGCCGAAATGCACATGGAATTTATTATGAACTAATGAGAACATTTTTTCATGGCTATTTGCCAAAGAACAATTTCTTTGTATGAGTATATGTAAAATACTTTAAAAAAAAATAGATATTCTATCGTCTAGAGATGGGTTTCTACAAGGTTCAAAGAACATGAAAACCCTATATTTCACAATACCAAGCATTGTTGCAATACTCCACCACCATAGTCTTGTGTTTGTGCCAAGTTCAGTATAAAACTAGTCGAAATCAAGACAAAATATAACAACCATATATAGCATTGGCCAAAATCAAGATAAAAACTAAAACTACCAAAAGCATAAACAAAAATATTATTGCCTTTAGATTCAAGCAATTTTTTACATTGAGTCAACATGAATATTTTATCAATCAATTTAAGTATGACAAAAACATCCCAAAATCAACCAAAACCTAGATTGGGCAAATGCAATCATTTGATAACCTTCTTTGATAAATGATCACTATGAGTCAAACTCAATAGAATTTGATTTTTTTTTCTGTAGGAAAATTGAACCAAGAATTCTTTTTCTTTATCATCAATCGTTTGACAAAAATATTTTTGGTACCCATTGGCCAAATGCCACATTAGAAAAGTTAAAAACCCAAAGCAAGTCCCCACCTGCTTTGGGCTTTTAGCATTTTCGAAATGATATTGCCTTCAATTAAAGAATTTTGGCCAGTTGCCTACTTTGTACTCAAAATATTAGCGAAAGTCCAATTTTACCCATTTAAAAACAAAGCCGTATCTCTGTAAGAATGCTTTGCTTGACTTTATCTTTCTCACTTTCAATTGTTCACATTGCTCTCTTTCTCCATTGCTTGCCTTTCTCACACACTTTGGTCACCTCACTCTACTTTAGATCGGTCACTTGACATCTCATTCCCTCGCTCGACTATTGGTTCTCCTCTCCCCCTCTCTCTCTCTCTCTCTCTCTCTCTCTCTCTCTCTCTCTCTCTCTCCCTCCAGTGGATATGCTTTCAATTGCTTAAATTTTGGCATTTTGTGGCTTTTGAGTTCTAATCCTTTCTTCCATGGTGCTTCTACTATGGAATTTGTACATTGCATATGGTGGTTCTGGTACTTGTATCGTCTCCAATATGTTTATAGGATTTTTCATTTTGCTTTGCCTAAATGGTAGTTTAAGGTACATTCCATTCTTAGATGCATTTCATATATAATTTTTCTTGGCTACTTGGAGTTGAGTGCTAGTGAAATTGAATTGGATGCTAGAATTGATTGGTCATTTTGTTTGAGTAGTTGGAATTAATTAGTTGTTCCTATGCATTTAGTTTCACCGAGATTCAAGATTTTACGGTTCGAATCCATATCAATGAGCATTTCGCTATACATTTCGGATCTTTTTTGGGTTTATGTAATTAGTTAGCCCATTTTGTTTTCCTTTGTAGTAATTTTATTTTTTTCTCTTTCCCATCGTTCTGTCTTTATGTATACTTAAATACTAGAAATTAATCCATTTTGGGTAAACAAGCATCCTATGCATTTTGTATGTAGTTTTTCTTTCTACAAGTTAGGTACCAAGAAAAGTAAAGTGGTACTCTCTCTCTCTCTCTCTCTCTCTCTGTTGAACTAGATTAGCGTTCCTAATATTTCAAATATCTTTGTAGTTGGTCTGGTGGCATTATATCTTTAATTATGAAGAGATTATTGCCCTCTTTGATTCTTTTGTGTTTGTTGTTAATTTGGTAAATGTTGAACTTTGAATTTACGAAACCCAAGGCCATGTCGAGGTTATGCATGCGCGCTGTTTGATGAAATCATCTTGCAAATAGAAAAAAAATGGATGAATAGTCATAATTAGCAAGCTTGAGGAGCTAACAAATAAAAAGCATGAAAAAAATAAAATGAATAGTAAGTGAGATAATCTCAATGAATAGTGGAGAAGATGGAGGTCATTACTTTACAATGAAACACGACTAGAATGAGATTCAAGGAAGAAAACCATTAATGCTAGTGACAAATTGAGGGAGAGTAAAATTCAAATTTTCCTTGCTTCTTCTTTTACTTTTGTGTTAAGTTCACCTTTAATGATACAACTTATGCAAATGCTTTATTACAACAGGTCAATATAAAGTTTAAGGCTTTTAGGGCAAAAGGCATACATCTTAATCTTGGAGTTAAGTTAGATATAATGTTTATATAATTGTTACTAGAAGAATCACTTGGAATCCTGCACAAAGTTAATGTATTAATAATAATGTTGAGGCCACATAATTTGGTATCAATAATGATGCATTATCTATTAATGAAAATTTGGAGTGTCGTATGGATGAAATCATTGTTGAACCAATTAGAACTCAGAGTTGTAAAATATCCCTATAAATTTTAATGAGGTAAACTTGAGGAAAGAAAGATAAAAAATTGAGAGAAGAGCTTGGAATGAAAATTAAGAGGTTGGTTGCAACTATTGAAAATAAGAGTGTTGTCACTACTCCATCTCAAGCAACCAATTTAGCTTATCTTTACATGGACCTCACAAATATATTAGAAATCATACTTGAGATTGTGCAAGATTAAATTTTATCTTATTTTGTAATCTTTCATTTAAGGGAAAAAATAAACAATACGTAGGTTTTCATAAGCTTAAAGGATGATGCAAAGAAAGTTAAGTATCTCTAATAGTAGTTTGGAAGAGAGCTAGGTTCTCATAGATAGAATGTAAGCATCTTATTATTTTCATGTTTGAAGAGAGTCATGCTACTTTTTTTTTCTGTTTGAAGAGAGTAATTCTACTTTGTTTCTATTGATGGATCTTTATTTGCAATCCTAGTAAGCCCAATTTTTGTTAGTGTTTTAATGTGAGAATTGTTTTCATTTGGTGTTCTCTTTATGTGTTTGAGTTTGCACACACACACACACACACACACACACACACACACATGATGGTTAATACATTATTTCTCTTGATGTATGATCAAGATTATTTATTGTTTCTCTTATATCTCTATCTTTTGTTAATTGAGGCAGTTATGGATGACTCACACGTAAGGGAAAATCATGAACAAGAGGAAAATGAATACTAAGATCTTGTTTCACTCATTCAAGCTGCAATTTTTTTATCAAGCAACGTACTAATGCAAACAACCATGCATGACTTCAACATATATAGGTTATGTATGGTTAAAAGAGTTAATGGGTGAAGATGGTTATTCGATAAGATGTTATAATATGTTTAGAATGCATAATGTAGTATTTAATAATTTAGTGCATGATTTAATAATACACTATGGTTTTGAAGAATTTGAGAATACTTATGTTGTGAAAATGGTTGATATCTTTTTTCATATTTTGGGACATGATATAAGTAGCAAGTTAGCACATCAACGCTTTCATCTCTTTAGTTTAGTTTTAGATAAGCATGTCATATGGGAAAAGATTTGATCTAACTAACCAATCAATAATATAAGAAAGTTCCAAAGAAGATTAAGAAATACCAATGAATTTATCCATATTTTAAGAATTGTGTTGGAGCTAATGATGGTACACATATTCCAATAGTGGTACCTACATATATCAAATTCATTTTATTGATTGAAAAGGAACGATGACTCAAAATGTACTAGTCACATGTAATTTTAATTTAAAATTTGTTTATGTTTGGATCGGTTAAAGGGACAAGCTCATGATACATATATCTTCTATGAAGCTATTGGAAGACATAATGCACATTTTCCTCATCCTTCTCCAAGTTCGTTATTTAAAGGTTTAGGTACATTCATGTATCTATGTAGTATATGTTAATTAAATTTACAATATATTTTAGTAGGTAAATATTATTTAGTAGATGTTAGATATTCAAATCTTATATATTATTTAAGGCCATATAAAGAAATTAAATATTATTTGCCAAAGTTTTAAGGTCTTTCACCAATGGGTTATCGAATAGTGTTCAATTATGCCTATTCTTTGCAACTCTCAACAATTGAGCAAGCTTTTGGCATTTTAAACAGAAGTGGAGAAATCTAATTCATATGCCAATTTATCCATATAAAAATTAAATGCAAATTTTTGTAGAAATAATGGCTTTGCACAATTATATATGAAAAAATACCATAACTAATACAGATTTTGAACAAGCAAAATTGGATCTTTATTATAAATATTCAATTGACCATGATGATGCAAATGAGGGGGTGAGAGCTTCAAATAATAATGCATCATATTTACGTGATGAAACAATCATGAATTTACAAAGTCATTAAGGAGGTTTGTAATATTAAGGATAATGTATTTCTTTCTTATGCACATATTTGACCATATTTATTATGATGAAATGACTCTTTCTAGTTAAATTTGTATGAGATGATATCTGAATACTTGTGTGTAAGCTGTGGTGGTGAGTGGTGTCAAAGTCGACATATATTCTTAAAATCTCTTCAACATGAAGTATTATATATGTATTATATCCTTAAATTCTCTTGGGCATCGAGGATAAAATTTGCTTCATTTTTTTTCTTTTCATAAGTTTGTTAATATGTATCTCAACACAAAATATAAATTTATAGTCATTGTTTCTATTTTTCAATTTTTAAAATATAAAAAATTAAAAAATTAATTTGGTCGCACCAAAGAGCTTTCCAAATATATATTATTAAATAGTCTTGCATTTCCCCCAAGCACCTTTCAATTACAATTTACTAAACAATCATGAACTTCTTTAAAACCTTTTAAGCTAAAGGCTTTCGTATTTAGTCAAAAGTTTTCCCCAAATGTCAAACCAAATGAGGCTTAAAAACAAGATAAAAATATAACAAGCCTCATTAGTTAAACTGAATATGTCATTCCACCAAACAAAACCATATGTAGCAATCCTAATAACAAAACCATATCTAGCACCTTCTTCCTCTCATCAATTAATTTTAACAACCCTCCGTTCCCTTTCATTTTGATAGACTTTTGATTTGATTTATAATCTTTACACTCTTGCTAATTGAAACTAGACTACAATTAAATGAAATAGATATAATTTTCCAAATATCTTTTCTTTGCAACAACCATTCTCTTCTTAGAAAATCAAGATCAAAAGATCATTTGTTTGTAATTGATATTAGTTATGGGCCAATGGTATTGGGTCATTAGTAGTTCCAAGATAAGTTGATTGAGATGAACTAGTATTGAGCTCATTGTTGATGGCTATTTTGGATTTTTAACCCGATGTTATCTTTTTAAGAACCATTTTCTTGAAAGTTATCCCTTGTGTCACATGTTTTGAAGCATTATTTAGTTGCTTCTTATTGGATTGTGCTCCACTTGCCCTTGGCTAATTTGTTTGGACATGTCTTTGGGTTCTTCTTCTAAGTGTAATCATTTAATTCTTGATTCCAGCCACCTTGAGAGATCGATGTCTCTAAATTTATCCTAGGCTACAACAACATAAGATATTGTTAGCAAAACCAAATATCATTAGTTAAAAGAATAAGTGTAAACTTATCACAAAAACACAATTGAATTCTAAAATTTTCAAAAAAAAATGCAATCAAATCTCAAACCTTGTCAATTTTGAGCAATGAAGTCCTTTAATTAATTATGTCCAACTTGTCAAACAAAAAGTGCTAATAAGCTTTAGAACTTAATTACACCAATTTGACTAATTTTATGACTTAATTGCACTTTTGAAACTTTTAGGACTCAATTACACTTTGATGACAAGTTGTATGACTTAATTGCACATTTTGAAAATTTTATGATTTAATTATTCTTCCGTGATAAATTTTAAGAGTTTTGCTATACCTATTTCTATATGTCAATATTAAAGTCTGTAAAAAGTTTGTAATCATATTCCATTATTCTTTTACTAATAACCACTCTAGTTTGTTTTGTTGCTAAACTTTTAGAAACTTGTTTCAAATGGTCTTCTTCTAACTTGAGAAAGACATATCAAAATTAAACTTTGCCAACATATGAATTACACCAACACTGAGATAAATTTTACAACTTATTTGAAATTTTCTCCTTGTATATGCTATAGTGACTCAATGGCTAGCCCCTACACTTGGCCCTATATCAAGCTATGTCAATGGCCCTACAGTTGGCCCTTCAACTGACCTCACAACAAGTCTTTCGGCTACCTTGAAGTTGCACCTTGAGCTAGTCTTGGAGAATTTGTAGTTGGCCTTGCATCATTGCTTTCTATTTTCTATTATTGTTGCTCTTGTTTTTTCTATTCACAACCAAAGTTGTTGTGTCATTTCTTATGGTAATATGAGCATTTAATTTTCCCACTAGACCTATTCATCCGTAATCTCAAATTCTACCATTCTTTTTTTTTTTTTTGCTGGCATGCCTACTTGCTTCTTTAGTGACAAAGGGTGAGGGGCTTCATAATTTGTTAAATCTCATAATTTGCTACTTCTCACATACTGCAACATGAATTGGTATGAATCAAGATATGTTCTTCTCTTGTACCAATCATATAGGTAATCCCTAGGATTTTGTTAATTTAGCTGAACGGCATATGTATGAGGAATTCGAGTTACTTGTTAGGCTCAATAGGAACATTTTCTTCTTTCTAAGTGAATAACATACTTACCAGTATTTATCATGATCCCATGTCATCATCCTCATTCCAAATTGCACAAGAGAACCTACTAATAGTCATGTTGTCATCTAGTCTCTTGATAATCCTAAGATCACAATGTTTAGCTTACTTTGCATTCTTATTTTTTCTGGTTTTGCAGCCTAGTCATGACCATCACTCATATATCTTCAAGCATGTTGATTATTAATTTGCACCTAGCCTTTAGGATTTTACCATCGAATGTTTCATTATGATTTTTTATTAATGATATTACACTTGAATTCTTTACTGAAGAAGACTTTACATCTATACTTGTGTTCATCGTGGAATGGTATCTCGAAACCTTCCATTGTCAGTTCAAACAACTCTTATGTAGGAAATCTGAAATTTGCCATGTCGATGTTTCATGTGATGAGCCAAAATTGTTTATACAATTTATTCCCAATATACTTCTTTATATGCCCCCACATTTTCTACTTAACATATGTCATCAATTCAACTAATGCAGGAACAAGTCTCTGCAATAATTCAAACCAACAAATACTTGTGAAAATTAATGTGATATAAAAAAATACAATAGTTGACAATGCCATTGCCTTTTGTTGGTTGTTTATGAATGCTCAACGTCCCCATCAATTATCTCAAGGTCAACCATTATAATTTTAAAGAACTAGGACCAAGTATCTTTGTTCTTTACCTTTGCAAAAGCTAGGTTATTGGAAATATATGATTATTTGCATATCTCCTAATGCAAGCCAATAACTTTCTTTTGCATGAATCCTTTTAAAAACATGCATCCAACTGTATACAACTAGCCATCAAGACAAATATACATCTTATTAAGCTTAATCCTACAGGTAGGCAATGGCCTTTGCACAACCTCTACATACGTTCTATTAAATGGGTTTTGAAGCTTACATTCCTCTTTAAAATCCCAAATCTATGTATATTCTTCTTTGTACTTACTTATTAATGTGTTCATCACATTTTTCTTGGCTTTTTGCATTGATATCTAGACACATTAATACTTTACCAAAAAAAAAAAAAAATCTAGATACATTAATATTTGTTTACCTTTTCACTAATTGTTTAAATTAAGAGCTTTGAATCTCTAGTTCGGTCTTGATAGTATTTAAGAAGTGCTTGGCCAACCATACATTAGTTATCATTTTATTATCAAATACAATAAACACAAGAATGTTTATCTTTGAATGAATCACTCTTCTTTCTCAATGCATCATATATCAATAAGAAATTTTGTTGTAAACACTTTTCTCTCACAAATTCCTAGGTATTTCTAATAAATTCAACACTCCTTTCTTGAGCAATTGAGTACTTCAAAATAGCTTCTTTGAATTATTTTGCATCATCAAATGAATACGCACAACACAGGACATGCATTAATTGGATCATAAGAGAGATACTTAATTTATCTTTTCTGCATAGTTACTTTATCATGTTCATTCTCATTCCCTAAATTATCATTCTCATCATGACCAGCACTTTCTTCATATTCGATCCATTACCATTAGCTACTGGAGTTCCTTGTCCCATATTTACAAGTTGAGGTTCATGCAATTTCCCAAGTGCCACAAATTATTTTATTTTTTAAATTCCTTTAGATTTTACCTGATTATGCAAGTTTCTCATTATCATCATCATTGGGCCATTTGCATTTGGCAAAGGTTCATCATCTAATTTATTGGATAAAGCAATTTCTCAATTCACTCCAATCAATTCTTCATCTATGTCTTCATCGGACTCTCAAAGACATGTTTCCGTTTATTGAATACTCTTTAACACATGAGTTGTATGCCATCCTCTTTCCTCTATAAAAAAAAAAAAAATACCCCTAGCCTTATTACTTTATTCAATACCATATCTTAATTCTCTTACATGAGTATTCTCGCCTTCATCATTACCATAATATTCAACATACATATAAACTTCTTCAAAAAGTGTAATTAAGTTTTAAAACTTATCAAATTGGTAATGGATAAGTGCATTAGAAGTCATAAATTGTCACAAAAGTTCAAATGAGTCATGAAACTTTTAAAAAGCGTAATCAAATTATAAAACTTAACAAATTGGTGCGACTAAGTCCTTCTTTTAATTTTATCAACTCGTCTAATGAAAAATGTTGACATGACATTTTTAAATAAATTTCTCTCTTCCCTAGTATGTTTTATTATTTTCTTCTTCAAATCTCATTTAAATTAGATTATAAAAATAAAATAAAAAGCTAAAATTTTATTTGAAAAAAATTATTACTAAAAAAAAAAGAAGAGAATGGCAAGGCCCCGTTAGTAAGGCGTCGCCACTTATCGTTGGAGGAGCTGGTGAAGTTTGTAGGCCTCAGGCAAAGGTGGCCCTTGTTGGGTGAGGCCTTTAGGACTAGCAAGGCTTGCTTTGATCTTGGTGACACTCACCCTCACCAATGGCCAGTGACCATCGCTTGCTCGCGACAAAGGCCAATGAGCTTTGCTAGGCCTAAGCAAGGCCTCATCGGCAACACTCGCTAGGCTTGGGAAATGCTTGCCCAAATCTAGGCAACACTGACCTTTGATCGAGGCTAGCGATGGTTGGCCATGTTTGCCAAGTCGCCAACCTCTCTTATGATGGGCAACACTAGTAGTGCCCCATCAACAAGTAATTGAATTCTTTTTCTTAGCTAGTTTTTAAACCTAATTTAAATAAGATTTGGAGAATAAAATAATTTAAAAAAAGCCTCATAGGATATAGAAATCAATTGAAAAATGTCACATTAACATTTTCTACTAAACAAATTAACGGTGTTAATGGAATGACTTAATTGCACAAATTTAACAAGTTTAAGGACTTAATTGTACTTTTGAAATATTTAGAACTTAATTACACTTTTATGACAAGTTTTAGGACTTTTAATACACTTATCCCTAATGCTAAACAAGATCTTTAATACAATTATATCATTTTGGTATCTCAAATTGCCTTTCAAACTCTAGCTAAGAATTTTCTAATGCAATTTTTCTATTCTTCATCATAATTGTTTTACCATATCCCTCACAAATTATTTATACAATAGCCTACTTACATTAACAATGACATTATCGACAATTTCACCAACATATTCACACTCATTGCTACTAATAACAAATTCCCCACTGTGGCAAATAGTGATGGTTTCAGTGGTGTCACCAATGCCGATGTCACCCCCAAGACAAAAAAAGGAAATTACGTTTTGAGAGCATAACGTAGTAAGGACAATAACTTCACCAAAGGTCCCCCATAATCATAGCAAATTAAATAGACAATGACTGATTTTGTCGCTTAATAGATAGAAAACAACAGTGCATCTCACCCAACACAATAAATCATTCATCTTTTACCTGGTGTGAGATTCCTTACTCTTGCACCAAACCCCAATTCCCCCCCCCAAACCATGGAGCCTTAGTTTTTTCTGCTACCAATTGAGCAAGGGAGTGAGAGAGGATGACAATGGTCACATGAGTGACTGAGTGAGAAGGAGAAATGACGTGTGAGCAAGCAAGCAAGGCAACCGGCCAGCGACTTTGAATAGTCAACGAGAGTGAGAGAGAGACATGGATCATTTTGTAGATTTTCTAGAAAGAAGTATATCCCAAGTGCCAAAACTTGACACGATAAATACAAAAATGCCAAAACTTTCAAAAAATACACTTAAGTGTTGTTTTTTTTTTCCTTCAATTGGGACACTTAAGTGCCAATTTTAGCGAGACTGGTCGAAAATCCGATGTTGTGTTATTTTAATAATAAAACTAGTTTACATGGCTATTAGAAATCCGACATGACTCATTGTTAGCACTTAAGTGTTTTTTCTCTGATTTTGGTACTTAAGAGTTCTTTTAAAAGTTTTGGTACTTATGTGTCCATCCGTATCAAATTTTGGCATTTGAAGTATTTGCACCTCAATCAGTCTATTAAGGCCAAGCCTTTCACACGTGTGTTTGAGAGAAGACAAGGTGCAGTATCATTTAGGACTAAGAAAGCCACCATATGGTTGGGCTCATTTTTATTTATTTATGAAAAATTTATGTAAGAATAAACAATTTATATTACAGTCATATAAGATTTTGGACCGAAATTTATCACTGGAGGTACTCAAATAATATTTTTTTGATTTGATATTTAAGTGATTCGGCGAAAATTTTTGACATCAAAGTAAATATCGTAAAATTTTTTTGATACTTTTAATATGATTTTCCTGTTTTCCTTGTCTCTATCCTCTATTTCTCTAGCTTTTCATACTTAATCTTGCTATCTGATTTTGTCTAGATTCCAAGCCTATCTTGCTCCATTCTTCAGCCGTGATTTTGTCTTTTGTCTCGATTGGACATTGAAAACGCCGCATCAAGTCTCGAGACACCTCCCAATATAATGTCGATGGAACCAATCGTCCATTCATGGTCGGTGGGGCAAATGAAGAAAATCCCAAAAATAGATTTTTGCCGACCATTTCCCTCGCAGAGTGGACTTTCTGAATTTCGCAAGAGTCCGAACAGGAGCTGAAAACTACTCGGCAGTGCTGGAAGTCTCCGGAAAAGAAATAAATTCAGCACAACCGCCCCTCAAAATCAGAAAGTATCTCAAAAAATAATAATAATAATAAAGAAGAAGAAAATGAACAAATAAGTTAATAAAATTTTTGTAATAAAAAAAGAAAAAAATCACTTGTCAGACCACCGACAAAAGCATTTTGGCTTCAATTTTCAATGTGCCATTTTGGACATTGCCCTCCAAGTTGAGGACAGGCCCACCGGTCTCTTGTTCATTCAAATCATCTGTTGTTGGACACGTTTCTCATCCGTGGCCATTACTAGTGACTCCCCAACGTGAACCAAATCAGCACTCATGTAAGTGGGATTTGCCACGTGGCACCATCCCTTTCAATATGTCCATACTTCGGTGAGATTATAATAACAATTATATATAGAATTAATATCACAAATTTACCCAAACTAATTTTCTTATCACCAAAAACTTCTAAACTGGCAAACTTGTGATAAATTTATCATTTGTTAATTTTCATTGAATTTTATGTTCAATTATTAAGTTGGATAACATATGATAGTTGACTAGTTTACCAGTTTAAAAATTCTCTATATATAAGATATTTACCAATTTATGATTTTTCATGATATTAATTTAAAAAGAAGGATAAATTTATCACAATTGTAATAATTTTAATTTTTTTGTGGTCAAAAATTAATTTGAGATAAATTGATCACGAGTATACCAATTTGGGATTTTTGACGATAAAAAGATTAGTTTGAGAGAAATTTATTACAAATATACCAATTTGAGATTTTTCGTGATATTAGATCTTGTATATGTATGTGTAATGATTTGTGAATGTGTTATTATATGAGATTTTGCAGTAGATAAAGTGGTTGTACTTTTATTTTCTTGGAGAAATCATTCAAGTAAGTTCTCCACTTATTGTATGAATGTCAATTCAATTTTAAAAATTTTAATTTTGCCAAATTTGTCTTAAACTTTTGCTTGAAATTTTAATACAATCCTTTCAATCAATTTTCATTGAAAAATCATTGACATGGTAGCATACCACGATGGACGGCCAAGGATGCCTAGATTGCCACATCAATTATTTCCAACGAAAATTGACCGGAAGAACTGTATTAAGATTTCAAGCAAAAGTTCGGAACTGAGCTGATAGAATAAAAAAATTTATAATCGAATTGATATCCGTACATTAAAACTAATTAGGTGATTTTCTCCTAAGTTATGCATATGTTTGATTCATATACGTGTGGGGCTTAGCAATCGAACCTCACATCAATCGGCCGTGTATGTTTGTATTTGGGGGAT
The DNA here is from genome assembly GCA_014182735.1 of Corymbia maculata. NCBI lineage: Eukaryota > Viridiplantae > Streptophyta > Magnoliopsida > Myrtales > Myrtaceae > Corymbia > Corymbia maculata. The sequence goes on along the minus strand of CM024688.1, from coordinate 17,118,764 downwards.
TATATGGGGTTTCGGTGTAAATGGAAATGACACATTTATTTTATCAGCTTACGTTGTCATTACATTTAAAAAAGATATCGGAAAGGATTATGTTGAGGCGCAAAACTAATCTTAAAGATAAAAAGCAATATAAATTAGTCGAACTCTATGCAAAAGTGCTTCCTCCAATCTCTCCCTAATGGTGAGGCGACTCATACAACTGCTTCGAAATTTGATTCGTCGAAGAAAAGTGTATACACTTGTTATATGCTGGCTGGTTTTCTCCATGCATCGGTAGCATTCATCATTGGAGGTTCAAATTTAGTCATATCACTAAAGTTTTCAACTGTTAGAAAATTTTCTATCTACCAAAACCCCACTATCTCTCTCTCGCGCGCGCGCGGGGAACCCTAAATGGACATAGACTGCCACATTTCTCGACACCAAAGGCGAGCATTAAGAAGTGAATCAACAAGGTTCCTCTCTTTAGTCTCCAACCATAAGTACCAACATTGCCCTTTTGCGTTTCTCCTTTCTTGATACTTTGCTTTTGATACAGAGCGAGAAATACCAACCAAGATTCGACAAGGAAAAACTTGGGACCAAGATTCTAGTTGGGAAACCGAAGGTTCCATTTAATCGAACTTCAAATTACATTGGCTACATACTCCATGTCTAAATTAGTAGGGTAATGAACCGACAGCTGCTAACCAACTAAGTTAGCTGCATCAGGGTAAATACGAAGTTGCGGTAGTTCTCCTATATTCTTAGTTTCTTACACACCCAGAAAAAATGGGTGAGGTTTCATAATTGGAAATTGGACTCGTTAGGGAGGAACTTATTAGAATTTAGACAAGTGAAAAGTGGGGGTAGGCCATATATGTTCCAATTAAGGGAACGCATCTTGTACTTCACTGCTCGAATCTTTCCATACTCTTATTGGGAGTCCTTGTTGTGGGACTGGGAATGGGCCATACTGAACCCCACTTTGAGTACCCACGATTTCCCACCTGCAAATAACATATAAATGAATTAAATAATTCGTTAAAGAGAGACCGATGATATGCAGATAGATGTCAAAAAAAGGTATGAAATGAATTATTACAACTTTTGGAAAAAAAAAAACCCCAAAACAAATATCATTAATTTAATGTTCATAGTACCTGAATTTGGTTATGAGATGATGGATCAATATGAGTATCTCTAGCTTGGCAAGTTCGTTTCCAGGGCAAGAATGGACTCCACTGCCGAATGGCATGAATGTATTGGGTTTTGGAGCTACCTGCATCCACCCACAACCACAAAATAAATGGAAACTCCTCAATTAGCTTTTGACGAAAATAAGTGAAATTAGGGTTTCTAGGTCAAATTTTTGTCCCCTCAGTTTTAGTCATCAAGATGTTATTTGATTAGGGTTTCATTTTCAGTCACTGTAGTGCAAAAATAACTCGCATAGTTGATCAGATTAGGGAAATAAGGAGTCTATTTAAGTTAGAGTTGACTTTGGTTCATGTTTCATCAGTATATGCGAGTGTTAAGCTCAAGTAGATGTGCGTTTTCTATTTCTGTACAGGTAGTAAAATGGAATCAAATATGTAGCATAAAGTATAGCGGAGTTTTATCTTAATTTTATTTGCAAGAAAATTTTATCCCCTATATTACTTATGTGATAGACACCCAAAAAAAAAAAAAAATTATCAAGTTACGTATAACTCAACCTCCATCCTGATTTTGCTTTATGTATATACATACACACACGCATGCATACATACCTCAAATCTAGAGGGATCGAAGACATGTGGATCAGAGAAAAATTCAGGATTGTGATGAATGTTCCTGAAAAGTGGCATCACTTTCCAACCCTTTGGAATCAGATATCCTGCAATGCATGGCGTTGAACAAATCTTTGAGAGAGAGAGAGAGAGAGAGAGAGAGAGAGAGAGATTCTCATAAATTCTTGGTAGATGATGACCATATCTTGAAATTTACTGTTACCTTTATATTCCACATCAACCACCGCCTCCCTGAATGTGAAAGATATGATGCTTGCCATCCTCAAACTCTCTAGTATCACCTGATTCCACCAGAGCACATGAACAAAAGCAAACAAATAAATCAAAAAATGAAAATAATGATGATTAAACAAGCTAGTAATTGATATTCCATATGTGGAAATATAGGACTCATTTAGGAATCTGAGAAGTGCATACCTTGTAAGTGAGTGGCATATTCCTAGTTTGTGCCCATGTCAAGGGTCTCTTTCCTCCACCATTCGTCTTGAATATTGCCATTTGCTCTGCCTGTTGAAAAAGGGGTGAGAAATGTCTTAGAGGGCCATCCTTTTCTTAATAACATAAGTGAAAATTTCATGGAATTCTGAAGTTAGGAATATGCATTTGAAATCGACACTTTCGACTCTTATTCTCAAAGTGATATTGATAAATCACGACATAAATTTAGGAGGGCAACCCTGTAACTCCATAGGATGTGCGAGGAGAATATCCTTTTAGGGTATCACTTATGTTCTAATGCATATATGTCATTCATGTACAGTATTTTGCAGAATTTAACCTATTCACACTAACTGCAGACAGATGGAGGATTCACTACGAAAGATCTCATGCCAAACAATCACTAACCGACTAGAAAAGACATCTCTTAAAATGAAAGGCTACGACTCCAACAGGGGCCCACGGACAAGCCCTACACCAATGGAAAAGTGGTCACAGCAACGCATGGAGATACGTACCTTGACAGCCTCCAGAAGCTTCGGGTCATCATGGAGGTACTTGAGGATCCATGTCAGCACACTGGCCGTCGTGTCCTGAGCGGCGAACAACACTCCAATCACGTTATCGGCCACCACCTCATCCTCCCTCAGATGACCACGGACTTCGCCGTCCTCGATCTCAAAGCTCATGAGTTGGCCCAACAAGTCCTTGTCCACTACCCCCTTCTCCTTCCTCTCCCTTATTATCTCCCCCAATATTTCCCCGAGCCTCTTTCTTGCCTGAAAATGAAACAAAAAAGTGTGGAGTAGATTAGTTGACGAGGAAAAAGCCCTTTCGCAACGAGAAGCATTCAGGACTTTATTCTTCTTTTGTATATGCACAAATTTATGGAGCAAAGACAGATGTTGTGTAACTACATGCATTTTCTGCGCTAGAGTGCTAATAGAGTAGTGATCTGGTCCAGTCTTTCTGCAAGTGCGCGCACTTATCATGAGGCTTGTGGTAGAAGCGTACTTTTCCACTGCCTGCGCAGGAGATTAATGTCCTTTCATCCATATTTCACCCGTGGAACTATTTTTTCAACTAAACAGTTTCAGTAAGTCAATAGCATATTTGTCTGAATCTAACGAAAGCCCGAATAGCCCCCAATTGAAAGAAATACACACTAAATTTGTTAACACTATTGTCACTTAAGTAGAGTGGTAGACACAACTATTGCGCCTAGCTTTGTGAAACACAGACAAATGGAAAAAAAATTGAAAGTACAGCAAGGTAGATATCATGCCATCATATGACTGTATAAGAAGGATTTATAGCTTACCAAGAGGGCCTTTTGATATGCCGTTCCTGGTATTTTTGTGGGAAAAGAATTGTAACCCTTTTCCACTATGCAATAGTTCTCCTTTAGCTTGTCCTTGTAATACTCAGCCAACTGTCCAAAGATGGATAAAACTCCAACTTCGAAGGAGAACTGCGTGTATCCTTTTGTTAATAAGTAATTCGCTTTTCATCAGAAAATAAGACAAAGCAAGCATGTACATAGTGAACTAAAATGGAGAATTCTAGTAGTTAAGAAATTCATAAGAATAAAATAAATCAATCAATAAAAAATGAGCTCAAAAAGTAATGTATTAAATGAACAGGAATAAAAGGGCAAAACACTAAAGAAAGTACTGGGTTTGATACTACGCACATAAGTCAAAGAAGGGGAAAAAAGCACCCCGCGCAGCGAAACATGTTTATGTCCTACCAGTCTAAACTAATCCGCGTGGGGGAAAAAATAAAGAAAAGAAAAGAAAAGAAACAAACTCAAACCTTCTTCATTTCACGAAAGGTGTGGATCACTTTCTGATCACCCGCCCAAGACTCCAATGCCGAAACAGCTACTGCCTCGATGTCAGCAACTTTCCTTCGGATCGCTTCTGGGTACAACGAGCTCTGGACCAGCTTTCGGATGCGCGTGTGGTACTCCCCTTGGTGAAAGAACAAAGCGTTGGGCCCAATCATCTTCTCTTTGCTCTTCGGATAGGTTGGCTTGAACAAGTGAGCATGAGTTACCAGCACAAACCTAGCCGCTTCTGGGCTCGCCAGCATCACGCAGGGACAGCCCAATATGTGGGTCTTGAATATTTCTCCATATCTGTGAGGTGTGAGGCCAAATCAGTTCAGTTTTGTATAATCTCTCTAATAGTTTCTTAAGGATTCTGAAAAAGGGGAATTCAAAAATGAAAAAGAAAGAAACTATGAGTTTGAACCTCTTCTCCTTCGTTGCAAAGAAGATGTTTGGGTCCTGAGAATAGAGTTGGATTGTCTCTCCAATATAAGGCCAACCCATTGAACCAGGAGGTAGCTTAGCAGTTCTTTTGAGCTGCTTCCTTTGCTTCTTTAGCTTTAGTGGGTATGAGAAAATGAGTGCTGAGAGAAGAAGAAATAGGTAAGGTAGGACGGAAATAATTATCTCCATGCAGGTGTAGATGGAAAAACTCTCTCTCTCGAGTTATGAAAGGTAGGATGAATCAAGTGTTCCTGAGTTGAAGAGGGCTATGCGAGGAAAGGATGGTCAAATTTATAGAGTTGGAGATGACTGCTTTTCGGCTCTCAGAAATGAAGTGGAGAGTGGGAGTGGATAATTCGCTTTTGAAGGAGATTCGCCAAATGTTGTTAATGGATTGCTCTTAATTTTGCATGGTTAGAATCCGATTTATATGCAGCTGATGGAAAGGGCACCGCCTATAATGCTGACAAGACGCAAAGAAAAAGCTGGAATTGAAAGCTGCTACTAGAAATTACTGGTTAAAATATTTGATGAAATAAATGAGAGCCTATCCACAGCAAAACTATTTGAGATCCTAGGATTTATCATATCAATATGCGACTCTTCATATTCACAGGTTAATTTGACTCTAGTACTACACATGGGGCGTCAGTGTTTCATTTTTTTGTCACTTCAATTAAAAAGCTAAAAAGTTTAAAGAATCAGAATAAGCCTTAAGAAAATTACTTGGTATCGAATCATAGTATCTCCTACCCATTTAAAGAAACTTTAGGGGGGGACACCAGCCACTTTATGAATGAATTTCGTATTTGATGTACACAGAGAGATGGTTTACATGTGTTTGTGGGGATTAATCTAGACAAAGATTTGGATATTGTGTGTTATAAAAATTATATATAATTTCATTGTTACATTTCCCAAAAACAATTTTTTGTGCTGGTATATTTATGTAAGAGTTGGTAAGCATCAAAAGTTGCTGGTGAAAAAAATTACTTGTCACTGAATTTTTTTCCCGTGACTTATTAATAACTTACTAAAACTTTTATGAAATACTAACTCTTTTTAACAATTTGAAAATTGACAATTTCTTTTCTTTTACCAAATTTTATCAGCCTTTCTTATCATTATCTTAAATTATTAACTCTTATATGAATTTGCTAAATTTATTTGAGTGACTACATAAATTTTTTTTTCCCAAACTCTCATTTGAGTTATTAACCAAAATTTATTTGGTTCTTCACTTTATCAACTTTTGTCATAATTTACCAAGCTTTATTCAGGAAAAATTATAGAAAAACTCCCCTGATTTTTGGGCTAGTACACATTTGCCTCTAATTTCAATGTTACACCTTCCCCATGAACTTTCATTTTTTGTTATGACCGTTAACGTTCCATTGTATTTTAAGTTAGTATGTGCAATGCACATGAAGGGGTAAAATAGTAATTCCATCTCATCTTTTGGTTTATTTAGTTTCCTCCCATTTTCTATCTTCTTTTCATTTTTTTCTTTTTTACAGCAATTAAGGGTTGAGAGAGATTACCTTCAAATATTAGATGAAGTATAGTTGTATCCCTTATAAGTCATGCGCATTGCAAAGTTGATGGAAAAATTAAGGGAGAGTTATTGATTGTGACAAAATGAAATTCAGAGGGATATTGCGTAACCATCGAAAAAAGTTTAAAGGGGCTTTGATTAATTTTCCATTTCTCTTTATACTACAAATGCCTTAACTTTATATTTTTAATGTGAATCTACCAATTTTTATTTGTGTGATGGACTGCCTTTTCTCCTAGTAGATTACCAAATTGTTCATTTATTAATTTTCATTTGAGTTACTTACCGTGTGTTTAATTATTTTTTAAAAGTCACTGATTTTTCTATTGAGTAACATCTTTTCATTGCGTTGCTTACCAATCTTTTTTTTTTTTTGGAAATTTTCAACCTTCACCGGAGTTATTACCAACTTTTCTCCGATAAAATGAACTAGTTGGAGTTATTACCAACTTTTAATTCTTACTTTCTTATTGATGGCTTTATGACCGTGTCAACATTTAATTGCATGAATCACTAACTTTTCTCTAATTAAGTCCATGATTAGTTTTGAATTACTAACTCTAATTTGAGTTGCCTACCCTGGATTTTTTTTGTCAAATTTAGCAACTTTCCTATTGAGTTCACTCACAAATTTTAGAAATTGTCTACCTCAATTAGAATTATCACAAACTTTTCTCTGACACCAACTTGTTTTGCTTTACCAATTCTTATTTGAGTAGCTTACTATTTTTTTTGAAAACTTCTCTCATTCTTGACTCAATGAAACTTTTTACCAACATTTATTTACCTTTCTTACCAAGGCCTTAAATTTATTAATTATAATAAGATATTACCAAAAAAAATTTATGTCGCTTATGAACTTTTCTTTGATTAAGTTATCAATTACTTTCAAGTTGTAGTTCTCATTTAAGTTGCTTACGAGCATTTTTTTTTTCACTTATTAACTTTTTTATTTATCTTCCCTGCTTACCAACCCCTTTTTACAATATAGCTACCAACTAGTTCTCGTTACTAACTCTATTAGAATTAGTTATCAATGTTTATTTGCTTGTTTTAAATTACAAACTTACTTTTATCTCTGACAAATGAAAGAAAACTCTCCTATCTTTTACTTAGTTTAATTTACATTTCTTCACTATTTTTACCAACTATTATATACAATTACCACCTTTATTTGAGTGACTCATCAACCTTTTCCCGATCAAATAATCCAAAAGAGAAGTTGGTATATAAAAAAAGCCAAATAAATGTTGATATTTACCTCAAATGATAATTAGTAACCTATAACTAATTGTTAAGAAATGTCAATAAATTTGGGTGAAAGATTAAAAAAAATTGGCAATTAGAAGAAAATTGCATTTTGTTAACTAACTCAAATGAGAAATAATAATCCAAACTAGTTTGTAACTCAATAGAGAAAAGTTGTTAAGTCGCTATAATTGAGGTTGGTACTCTCATAAACAAGTTGGTAAATTTGAGGCATTGCCAAGAAATACAAATAAAAGTTCTTAAGTAAATTTAAGGCATTACTAATGGTAAGAAAAGTAGATAAATTAAGGAGAAATAAGCATAGATAAACAGTTCAAATCAGAGTGGGTAATTCAAGCCTAGGTGGTAATATAATGGGACAAAATTAATGAGTCACACTAATTTTATTTGGTCACTTGAAAAGGAGTTAGTGAATATGAAGGGTAGTTGACTAAGATAAATAAAGTTGGTAACTCAATAGAGAAGTTGAGAAATTTGAAAAATAATAAGCGTTGGTAAGTAACTCATACCAGAATTGTTAACCAAAAACTAGTTGATTATTTAAAATGAAAATTTAGTAGTCGCATTATTTTTGTTTCGCAACTTACCGGTGCTTCAAATTTATTTATTGACTCTTATATAACTGAAAATTTTAATCGATAATCAACTGCGAAAATCTCAATACTCATAGAAAAATACATATGGCAAATCAAAATTCATTTGTCCACGGAAGAAGATGGATTTTCACAGTAAACTCATTCTTATTCTCTTTTCCTTTTTTTTTTTTTTTCCTTCTTTGGCTGAAAATCCAAGCTAAAATGCTAATCAGGGGGCGGTTGCGGATTGCAAAACCGGTGGAGTTCAACATCTTATTCCACTGACACACTGGCTTCCCTACTGAGTATGGAATCTTTGATGTGAGCCCCTGTCCGATCCCCAATTGGAAATGAAACAAGAGGAAAAAGTTAAGCCACAAGCCCACATGAGTGCTTGTGCTCAGTCCTTGTAACAAGCCACCGTCCTATTCACAGGTGTCTCAACATGGTTCGCGCGTCTCTTTTACAAAAGCTATTCGCTTTACACATATGCCTAATGTAGACATTAAAGTATGCCTACCATGACAGTGATCATTTTAGTTCGAACTTCAAAATATTTTGCACGTTGAGTCCATTTCCATGTGCAGATGCTACTGGAAGATTGGCCTAACCTAAATTTCTTTCTTAGGACATGCAACATCTCGTAAGTTCATGTCAAATAAATGAGGTTCTATCGAGTGATTCATAAGTATAGTTAGGCTCCTAAAAAAGTCACCATCTTATCTCATTACTCAAGAGTACTATTTTCGGAAGCTTGACCTAAGTAGAGCTGATCACGTCATAAGATATGGTGCCTAGGCATGACACCATCGGGTAAACACGGGCCCAATAAACATTTGGCTACTAAGTGTGGTTGATTTTGAGAATTAGAATGTTTCTGGAGGGCAATTTGGTTTCTTTATCCATGAGGTTTTATCTCATATACAAAATGGTATTTTGACAAATAGAGGGAAGGTGGAGATGAATTATTAGAAGGTGAGGATGGAGCATTTTTTAACTTGAAGCCTAACACAATCAAGAAAATATTGGAAAACCTAGACGGCCAAAACAAGCATGTGTTATAATACTGCATCGGGCAAGTATACAGTTCTTAGATTGGGAAGCTAGAAGGTGCAAATTTATCCAAGACGAACATTAGCGTGACTTTTGTATTTTCTTTTATTAAAATAAAGGAAATCAAGTTATAGGTGAACTATCTAGAGGTAGTTCATTCGACCAAGTTTTGGGCAGAAAATATTTCTTCTAATTTCTTCCTTCACTGAATGCTTGAAACATTTCATACAGGACAACTCATATTAAAACTTGGAAAGATAGCAATATCGACTTATAATATTAATAATTATTGAAAAAGGATATCACAAGTGCTATAACTTTCGTACAACAGTCATATGAGTATTATAACTTTCAATTGATCATTTCTATGCTATGATTTCGTAAAGCGTTCACTTATCTGTGAAATTAAAAATTAAAATATTTAAGCAATCGATTTAAAAATTTGTAACATTCAAATAAATATTTTTTAGAAGTTACAATACTTAAGTGCTGGAAAAAATGCTTCAGTAATTGTTGTATGAAATTATGATATTTATGATGTCTATTTCTCCAAAATTATCTAGTTGGTAACTTTTAATGATAATTTATCAAAGGCAAAATCCGTATGAAAAAGATTGATAGAGCTGAGATTATTGTCCTTCCTCCTAGAGTAAAGTCCTACTGTGATTGATACTTTTGTGCCCATGTCAATTCCATGCTATAAATAGAAAAAGGTACATCAATCATTGAAATATTTTTCTCATAATCAATTTATATGTGTTGCACAATATTCTTCGGTTCACCTATTTCTATGGAAGGTTTTGCTAGGGTTTTGTACGTTGAGAATCCATCTTAGTTCCCCATAAAAGATGATTGGTTGGCTGGATACTCCATCATTTTTACGTCTATGTAAGAATGCCTAATCAATCACATAAATTGAGCAATAGAGAGGTGACGTCAATTAGCATATCCATCCAAATGAAGTGATATGTGCTGAACATAAGAAATAATTTTATTTAACAATAATCTCTGCGTGCCAAGCATATTCTCATTGTTTAATATCATTCTTGAAAATAACTCCTTTTGTTAACTAGTTCATGAAACTTTAAGGAACGTGCAATGTTAGCTAATGTGATTTTTTTCTTTTCGACATGTATTGCAAGGTAAGTATCAACCGGAGAAAAGATATTATGCTAATGATAGAGGTGAGTAGCGAATGTAATGGGACTCTAGAATCAGATCGAGCCGACCTAGACTGATCGGCTCAAGGCCAATTATAAAAAGAGTAGGTCCACGAACCTGGAATTGGCCTAGGACCAATTTGGTTCCTTGTCTCAACACTATCAAAAATGACATGGAAAGCCCTTCGAATGGAGATCGTAGCTTCGACGGCGCCCCTTCATGTGACGGTGTGGGGCCCGGCGCCACGGCGGTGCAATCCGGCACACACGTTGGGGAGCCGTTGCGATCTGGCAACTCCCGGAGAAGATCCGACGGTCCCCACGCCCCCGCCCCAGAACGTACGGCGCAAAGACCTCTCTCGGGAGATGCCGACGTGGAAGCTTCTTGACCCCCGCGTGGGCCCCACCCCCGGGCGAGAAGGGACGTGAACCCGCGAGAAAATCTCCTAGGCCGACCCCACCGGGAGCGTGGAATCCAGCTCAGCGGTACCGTCGGATGGAACGGACGCACGTGGGATCCAGCTAATCGGAGGGCCCATACGCGGACTCACGTGCGCACGGAGATGGACGGGCTGGACCGGTCGGCATCGAGGGTGGGCCCGTGCGAGGACACGCGTCGGCGATCGGGAGGGCCGGGGATCGAGACGCTACGGGAAGGGGCTGGTACGGTGCGGCAATCTCCACGGGCGGTCGGGAGGATGGTGCCCCTTGATTTGCCGACAATTGGATGGATTAGACATGAAAAGACAAGTTGACTTTGCCCGAACGCCAATCCGATATCAAGGGCAAAAGAGCCAAAACAAAAGTTAAAAACAAAAACCAAAAAAAATTACCGAAAACTAAATTAACCGATAATGACTTTGAATCGATACTGACAATCATCGTTGATGGTTGATCATCATCCATTAATTGACTCCTAATGATTTTATTTTATTTTTATTACAACATTACAGGTGTGCTCAATACGATATATTGTTGTCGTGTCATCTTTCCGTTCATCATTTTGCTATTATTATTTTACCCATCACTCTCCACTACTCCGATTGCCACCACCATGCTTCCATTGGCACTACCATTGGCGGGTAGAGAGAGATTATGGGAAAGTTACAATGCAATTGACATTTTATTATCAAGTAACACTGATTGATTAATTAGTGAAATCAACTTTATTAATTAATCGATAATGTAGAAAAGGAGAATTCACGACAATTGACCTAAATTTCTTTGATTAGATACCAAAACGACTTGTCCATTATGAACAAAGGCCCTCAGTTGAGTAAGAAGGGGTCGTTTGCAGTGCAAGGCCAACACCGTCAAGTGCTAGCCCTCGATGCCTTAGCAAAGTGGCAATTATCCAACACTAGCCTGGCACTGGAAGGACCACATTTCATGTGCCCCCACGTTCTTATTGGAAGTGCACCCAATAGGCGTAAAGTGAAATCAAGTAAAATTATCTCTTTTTTTTTTGTTTTGGAGGGTATTCAAATTTATATTATCAATTAGAAAAGTTTATAAAATAATTTATGGTTGGATTGGTTGGACTAATAAAATTAAATTTCTTTTAAAAAACCAATTGCACATGTTTTATATGAAATTTGACTGAAATTTGACTAAGTATAACTTAATTGCCAAATGTTTGATTGCTTGATTTTTGCGCCCATAGAAAACTCGTGATGCAAATTGTTGGAAAATGTGTTTCAATGTATGCAAAAAGTATCAAGATCACTTATTTTCAAGAGCAACGATAGTGAAAGTTATGATATATTCTTCTTTCAAAATTCAATTGTCATGATTTTAGCAGTGTCAAAAAGTTTATGACCATTTTCAAGATGGAATCAATTGACTAAATCAAATCACAAAACTCCGGACACATCACAATCAAACGGTCATGATTGAAAGTGACAAATATTTCGAGATCCAGCCATCTAATAAGGACAAATTAGGTTTGAAGGCTCTAGACGAGCACTACCCAATTTTTCCCTTTGATTGAATTTTAAGTGAATCCTTATTCCCAATCAATTTCTATCAAACTTAGACAAACAAAAATTAGGCATCTTCAAGTACGTATCATTTCAAACGCTCGAATTCCACCGGCCGAGCTCGACCCTTGTTTTCATACTCATCCCTCGACTCCATTCACGCACCAGCCATCAAATCCTTAACCACCAAAACCAACCCATCGAGCCATCTAATCCAAGTCGAGCTCTCTCCTCGTGCAATATTCCCAGAGTCAACTCAACGAGGGAGCCCCCATGCGCTGTCCGTCTTTGCATCCCCCACGTCTTTAGGGAAAGGGCAAAAGACAAACAGGAACAAAAGAGGGAAAACGCACAGTCCCAACCGAACTCGACAACCAAAAGCCGTGCTGCATCGACGCGCGCGGATGCGCCACGGCTCCCCTCTTTCTACTTTTTACTCGTACTTTCTGCTGGTGCGTCGTGAAGCACCACTTACCTACCAGCACCTGCCAAAGGCACGCCAACAGATGGTTCGGAACGCCTGGCGTTGGTGGTCATACGTCAATCATGAGTAGCAGAAATGGCCCGGAATGATTGCTTTCCTCCATGCCCATCCGAGCAAGCTCAACCAGGAGTTCGTTCCCCAGGTGACTCGATTCCCGAATGTTAGGTGCGCTGGAAAGAACCTGGCAAGATCTAGGGTATCTAGAAAGAAGATGTGGTTGGGTAAATTTTGGGTTGGGAGAATTATTCATCGCTCACTTTGTCCTTTAGCTGCTTTAACCGTAGCCTACAATGGAATGTAACTTTTCCCGAAGATAGATATCTATGTGGCCGCGAGTGAATGAGCCCATTTTCTCTAGTAGCAACACTAGGCTGCTAAAATTTCTTACTAAAACGTGTCGAGTCTCAACAAGTGTTTGGAAACGCCAATCATTAAAAGTATGGGATATCTCACTTATTTTGAGCAAATGATTAAAAGATTGACACATCGCTTAGCATTATTGTTTTTCTTTTGTCCTCGATAAGAATAAGCATTTATCATGTCTATATCCGACATGAGAAAAGTTCTTTCGAGTCTCTATGATTATGCTATGTGTATTTAGTAGGTTAGACTTTAGCATTATGGAGCAATCTCTTTGCCATTTTGTTTAGAAGGCTACTCTCTCTCTCTCCGCATGCACATTTTTTACTATAACTTTATAACAAAACTTAAGGTTGTCCTCTTCTAACTAAAACTTTACGACAAAACTTAAGGTTGTCCTCTTCTATGGAGATTATCTCTTATGCTTTTTTGACATAAAAAATAATGTATGAAATGCAAAAGTTCATGTCACGTTCTTGGTTTTTTTGTACCCTATTAGTTTCTCCAAATTTTAATAATTACAGTTACATTTGTCTTTGGAAATTTCCAATAAATTGGAGAGATTTTTATAAAAATATGTGCAGTTTTATCATCTAATGATACAATAATACAGCACGTTGTTCAAAGATTTTTACATGTCACACACCATTTTAAGACTGGTAGCATGTTATATAAGAAACCTTAGATATAATATTTTATTAATGCTCATAATCTTATACATATAGTCTCCTTTCATCAAGATTTTCAAACTTTTAGTCTAGAAGTTCTACTATACTATCAAGGCTAGGTTTCAATTTGTAATGCTCTATCTGGATTTATTTTGTACGGGTTTCTCATTCTTAAACGTGAGTTCTTCAAAGAATTCAAACCAATTTGCACACAAGATAAGATTGCTACAATATTCTCCCACATTGCTTAAATATGGGGATTCAATGAGTTTTACATGCATATAATTATCCTCCACCTACTATTAAAGAAGTGAAAAGATGAAATTACCATATGTATCCTACAATAAAAGTAATAGCCCTCTCATTGCCTTAAATTTCTTCAAGAAAACTTGTTTTGATTGGAAACTTGTTTTCAATCTCAATTGACAAAACTTGTTTGGAAGGAAAATGTGGTGTCAATGGCACTGTCAGACATACCATCTAACAGTCTGTTGTTATACTAGCAATGCCTTTAAAAGAGAATAAAACAACATTCAAAGAGGAAGGAAAATGTGATATCAAAGGCACCATAAGAAATTCTAACAGTGTGTCATTATACTAGCAGCGCTTTAAAAGAAAATAAAACAACATTCAAAGAGGTTCACTTTATGCTTCAAGCACAACTAAATAAGATTACTTTTGAAGTTAGGAAACTTATGACCTTTTAAGTAACTATCGGGGTTAAACTTTCCCATTTCCTTAAAAGGAGGAAACTCCTATTCGAGGGTTCTTCAAAAAAATCTTACAACATACTCACTTTCATCCCTGAAAATTATAAAACACAATTAATCTCTCTCTCTCTCTCTCTCTCTCTCATTGCTCGGTCATGCCCCCTCACCCACCTCCACCCTTGCCGCAATCCAACAGCCCCTTCCAGCACACCATCACTTCCGCCTTTTCCTTCACAACCCTAAATATTGCGGCCATGCTCCCATCTCCCATCTCTATCCTATAAAGAAATCTATGCTGTTAGGGTTCTGAACGTCGCTCCTTTTTGGATTCTAGGCTGAAGTCGACGAAACTCTATCCATAACGTACATGTTAGAAGGTGGGCAAGCATTTAGTATAAAAGTGAGACGTGGAAAAAGATGTAGTAGCCTCAAAAGCAAAACCGTGCTTTGAGAGATGATCTTTCTAATTAGATGTCTCTGTCCTTGAAGCCGCAATAATGATTCTCCGTCACGGTCCGGATGGATGGCCTTATTCAATTTCTAGTCTACAAGCAGCTCTTATCCAAGCCAAATGCCTCCTCCCACCCTCGTGTAGGCATAGTTATCTTTGAGGCGTGGAGAGATTCTCAGCTCAGAATGGCATCAGCAGCCCCGTGTGAGCGTTCCCTTGAGGATTTAATACCCATTATGGAAGTTTAGATTAAGCAATAGTTATTCTAAAAAAAAAAAAAATTGTCCAAAATATCATATACTTATTGTGTGGCAGTTAATTCAATTATAAACTTTTCAATTTAATCAATTTAGTCATAAAATTTTTAACAATTTGCTAATGTAATCCTTTTAGTCAATTTTGGCTAAAAATCACTAATGTAGTAGTCCAATTAGCTTTGATCGCCTATGTGGCATGATTAGTAGTAAAGTGGATACATTTTGCAATTTTTTTATAATTTTTCTGATTTTTTTTCAATTTTTTTACTTTATTTCCCTTGCTTGCAACCGACAACCTCCCCTAGCCATTGCTGCAGCCTAATGATTGGCAAAGGAAAATTGGAAGAAAAGAAAAATGACGGAAAAAAAAGGTAAAATGAAAAATTCAGAAATTTAAAAAAAAATTACAAACATCATCCACTTCAGCTTGATCGTATCACGTAGGATAACTTGCATCCACAAAAGCAATTTTCAGCCAAGATTGACCGAAATAAGTATATTGACAAATTGTCAAAATATTTATGATTAAATTGGCCAAATTGAAAATTTAATATTGAATTGACCACCATACAATAAAGTTTTGACTTTCATAACTGAATTAGCACCACTCATGACTTGGAAGTTGAAGGTAGGTAAGCCGATCATTGTAACCCACCAAGATGCTAGCAATCATGAAACATCTCCAAATCAAATATATACCAATTGATAGCATGAGCTATTCAGAGGTACGCTCATCACATGTTTGTAAATCGTGATCTAGGGAAAGACAAGGGTCCGTCTACCGCTAAGTCAACTATCTTAAATGGTGTGCGTGGATATGCCAGTCATCATTTGGCCAGAAATCATGCCCCCGATCTTCGTAGATAAACCAAGAGAGCCTGAACTCGAAGTTAACAGCAAAAATTACCTTAGAGCAGAAGCTGATGGCTCAACATTCTCATAAAACCTACATTGTTTCATTATGTCATCCGTATAGAGTAAAAGATCTCATTAACTAGTGCCCCAAATGCTCCAAGAGCACTAGCTAAGACTACTAATTGGTCATGACTTATGACATTCAAAAAAAGCAACAAGCTCCAAATAGAAATGTTCATATTTAGCACAAAGCACGATTTGTTGATTGTTTTGCTCGGCAATCTCTTTCCTCAAATTTATCGACTCGACAATGGAGATCACTCTGCCTTGACTGATGAACAATCCTGACCAACCATCACAGTCCTTGTGCTTCGATATTGACAGACTATTGTGCACTAAGAAAGGAACGAGAAATTGATGATTGGGTTCCCACACTGATTAAATGAATTTATTGACGATGACATAAACAGTTCCTAATGCACAAGAGCAAAGGTTAGATAAACTAAGGAAAATGTCCAACTCAAATGACTAAATGAACATGACCGGAGGACATGGGCAAAGGTAGAAAATCTTGTTCCTGGGGTGTTTGCATGTGCCCCTTTTTGGTCCGAATCTCCTTTTTACACTCGTCGTCATCCATAACCGAAATGTTCCTTTTAGCCTGATCAATGTCTGTAGTCGAATTTTTGAGTGCCAACAATGAACCTTGACAAATGCCTAATGAACACTATTTAACACTTTCCTAAATAGCACCATTCCAAACTAACTTCCAAGGCACTTTAAAGCTACATTTGTTTCACAGAAATTAACTTTCACGAAAAGGTTTTCCGTATTTTTCAACGTTTGGTTAGCAGAAAATAAACTAATCAAGAAAAATATTTTCCATTAATGGAAAAAAAAAACACCTTCAAAAAGTGTAGAAAATAATTTCCTCTTTCCTCTTTCCTCTTTCTTTCATCGAGACCAAGCTTTTATCCTTCTATACATTCCTTTTAATTATCTTTTACTTTTATTTTTTATTTTTTAAAAAAATAATATTTTCTTTTTTTCTTCACTTTATTTTTCTTTTTGCTTCTTCCTCGACCGATTGCTAGCCACAACAATGGTTGATGCTAGCCATAGGCAAGCTCAAGCGTTGCCCATGGCCAACAAGACTCGAGCTTGACCCATTGAATTTGGCAAGGTGGAGCCTCACCCGAGGCTAGCAAGGGTTGCCATGCCAAAATCTAACAAGCTTGAGCCTCATTGGCCTTGGGTGAGCATGAGGTCGTCTATGGCCAGTTGTCGGCCATCGCCGTGACCGATGAGTGGCTAAGGAAGAAACAAAAATGGGGAAAAAAAGAAATAAAACTAAAAAAATTCAAACTTTCTTATGATTTTCTTCATAATTAAAATTTTTATATCAAACGGTAGAAAATATTTGTCATTTCCCTGAAAAACAACTTTTTAGAATATATTTTTCAGATGCAGTACATTTTTTACAGAACAAACTAAACCTAAAGAAAAACTATTTTCGTTTAACTCCTCATGAAACCCCCATTCAAGCTTGTTGTTTCTTTTCGATATCAATTGTTATCTAGAACATCGGGATCACTTATCCCGATAGCGAATCGTGCTTCCTTTTTGCAAAAGGCATGTTTATGAGCTGAGGTGTCTCATGAATGTGTTTCATCGTTATTACATGACAGCGACCGACCACATAGGAACATTGTATGGCAAATATTCGATGGAAATCCCACGTCAATTAGTTATCATTTCATCCTTACTCATACCAAGACGAGGGGAGCTGCATCTTCTTTATGGATATTTCCCATGGTGGAATGATCACATAGCTCTTTCTAATAAATCTCACATCTTGTATTTAGAGGGCTAAATGGGTGGGTTAAGTCCAATTTAATCTGTATCGGGTCAGATTAGGTTCAAGATCAAGTTGATCTATTTAACTTATATTGACTTATTTTCATACAATACATTATAAATGACCCACACCCGATCCAACTAACTCTAGGTCCAACCTAAGTTCTTGTAAATAACTCATTAAAAGTGCATTGCTGAAGTTTCCACTACCACCTTTCTACCCTTATCACTACTGCTACTACCATTGCCACTTCTATGTATTGTCGTCCTCACTTTATTAGCAGTGCAAAATGTATAAAGTTGAACGGTACATTCCACAAATTTAACAAATCAAAAATGTAATAACTAAATAAGAAATTCACATATTTGGCCAAAGAAGTTTCAAAAAATAAAAGGAAGAAAATTGAAGAAAAAAAAAAAGGCAAATTCGCCTTGTGTAGATTTGCACGCTGCAATCTTGACAACCACTCTAGGGTGGTCGTTGCACATGATCAATCATTTTACGGTGGTAGCTGTCTAGGCCACCAATATTGTGGTGGTCATAAGGCTATGTGAGAGTGTTTTGGTTGAGGGTTAAGTCATTGTCGAGCGTAGAGGTGTTCACAGATCATCGTTCTCTGGCGAAGTCAATGTGATAATGGTCATCCTCTGATCTGAATTTTTCATTTTGAAAATTTTAACATTAGCATTTTCTTTGTTTCGATTCTGCCAAATTGATCCAAATGAGTTCAAACATAGTTCATTCTAGAGCCATTAGACTCATTTCAAGGCTTTGATTTGTTTCATAGCCTATATTTCAACCTTGTATATTAGATGCTCACTAAACCATGCACGTTATGGCTAACAAATCATGGGCTAAACTCGATTATCGACTCATTTCGCCACCTCTGCTTTTACTTTATGATAAAGCTGATAAGACCATGACAAGAGAGAGCTTCTCTCGAACGAAGTCTTCACAATCCCCATGATCTCGAGTAGCCAAGTCAACCAGAGGCACTAAACCACGGGCCCATGAGCAGGATCTGGCGGGTAAAAGAAATCCACACACAAAGATCTGCACAAAGTAAAGACAAAAACACTAGAAAGTGAAGGAGGAGAAGAATGCCTCGAGATTCCCACAATGATATCCATATCTTACCCATTCTGACCCATTCAGGACCCCATCTCTCCTGACATTTTGATTCCATTTTTGGTGCATACGGCACTCCGCTGCTGTGTCTTTCCCTCTGTTGAACGTGATGCTGCTGATGCAGACGTGAGGAGCTTCGCTTTCGTGAGGTGAGATCTTTGTAATGGGCCATTTGCAGGCGCTCCCAGTATTGCGTGGACACTTGGAACTTCAATCTTTATCCCAGAGAAATTCGTGAAAGGCACTCTCTAGAGACTAGATCTTCAGTTGAACTCGAGAAATCTAGTCATTGATGCAGATGTGAGATCTTTGTAATGGGCCATTTGCAGGCGCATCCCAGTAGTGCAGGGACACTTGGAACTCTAATCTTTATCCCAAAGAAATTGTGAAAAGCACTCTCTCAAGTCTCGATTGTCAGTTAAGACATTTAGTCATTGATACCCTGAAAAATCATCCGGTAAAATCCCAAAGAAACAAGCGCTAAAAATTCGACTACTGAATTTATTTGCCATTAACATTAAAGATGAACATAATATATATTACCCGATTCACACCACATCAATTCTCTTATATGAGATTTTCTAACATAACTCATACATATATTTCAACAGTCTCCCCATCACATATGAGGTCAATGTTAAGTTTGTCTCCTCCCCCCCTCAGGGCAATTCAAATGTCCTTTTGCATTATTTCAATTAGAATCTCCAACACCCAACTTCATCCTCAGTCTCTTTCTCCATACTGAACCATGAAATCCGTCATCGAGTCCATGTTATTAAACCACTACCCACCACCCAAAAGTGCATTGGTCACCAGATTCCTTTCTTAGATATTCACCGCCATAACTAAGTAGGGGCCTACTAATCCGCCATTGGTTAAGAGCGAGCAATAGAAACTCGATACCTTCATCTAGGTTGATGGCCAAGACGAAGCCCAAATTTAAACTTGTCAACATACCTAATTGGACCAACCTTCATTCAAAAGCTTAAACTATCTTAATTCACTGATGTGGGATTTTTTAACACAACTTATATGTGTATCTCAATAATAATGGTGACAAGGCTGACTCTTATGTTAATGAAATGCGAAGAATTCACAACTACCTCCTCTAATTAGGGCTATATTTCTTTCAATCATGTTTCTTATAGGTTGAATATAAGTCATGTGCATTACTCATATGGAAACTTAATTAAGGGCTTGTTTGGTGGAGATGTAGTTGAACTAGGGTTAATGAGTTTCAAGGTGGATTAGTTCCATTGCCAAAATTCAAAGCTACCATACAATCCTAGTTCCAATTTTTTTAAATCAAGAACTGAAGCAATTACACTTGTAACCAGCTTGGAACTGAACTGATCAGTTTAGGTTATTCTACCCAAGAACTGGGTTTATTACGTGAAAATTGAATTATAGATAGTAGCTCATGTCAATTGATCTCGCTGAGTGGAAACACATGCTAATCTCATAACATGAGGTCGTGGGTTCCATAATCTAAGGTGTCAAACGGCACTTTAGGGCATTAACTTGGGGAAACAAATCTGCCTTTGCCGGTTCAAAGCTTTTATACCGAAGAACCTTCTTCGTTCACCTAGATAGGTTGCTTTCCAAGGTTAAATTGAGAACCGTACTCACCCCTAGGTTGAATTATATCTTTAAATTGAGCATTTTTCAAAATTTTAGCACTTCTCAAAATTGGGAGAGTTAGTTTCCTGAAGCTATTTAAGTTGCTATAACTTTGATTTTTGTTGCAACTATTGAGGTGCTTGAACACTCTTGAAAGCTGTGATACCCATTTTCACAGTTGAAGTTTTAACATGATAGTTGAAATAAACAACATCTAGACAAAAATATGGTTGATATCCGTGTTTGTCAACCATCGATTAGAAGACTTATTGGAGTAAGTTTCCTTCAACTAGGTATGAAGGAACACTTAACCCTCTGACTAGACTGCTGCTACGTGAACCAAGATTCATCTGCTCTATGTTTTACGTCCGTACCACATAAGATAAAATCTTTCATTCTTCTTAAATTAGTTTCCGCCATTCAAAATCGAGCTTGTCTTCCTCCTTCGATTCCCAGGACACCGCGTTTTACTCATAATTGGAATAAGTACTTGGTTTTTGCTTGCTCGAGGAGCACCTTAAAAAAATTCTATAACGACCTCCATCTTTTGGTCGGGCTCCAGCCACACTTCTTGTTAGAGGGTTAATGATGTAGATATCCACCACATTCATTTTCAGTTAAATTTGCAAGTGGGCGGCGTCTAATTTGTGACCCATTAATCGCCAAATTGAAAGAAAGTTTTCTCATACCTAGAATCTCCATCGAATAAAGGAAAACTTTGAGGATTTGTAAGAAATGCATGTCATTTCATACTACAAAAGTTCACGGGGGCAACACATTCTTTCCAGGTTTTTATGGTTGCAATCAAAGTTCAACTTTGCCGTGTGGTCACCTAGAGAATCCGACGCATATACCCTTAACCTATAAGAAACGAAGAAAACTCCTCATGCTTTTCAACAAGAGGTTATATATATGACTTCTTCTTCCTTTCTCTTTAAGAATTTGGTGTGCTCGTGAAAGGTTATTCGTACAAAATCCTTAAGATAAATGAAAAAGATAGGTGCAAAGAGATGTCTCCTTTTTGTTCAAGGAAAATTGTTATAAAATTCATAAATTTATTACATTGATACCAATTTAATCCTAAACTTTTTTAATTGTGCCAATTCAATTATAAACATTTTGATATAATGCTAATTTAGTCCTTTTAGCTAATTTTGCCCAAATATTACTAATGTAAATGCCAGTTGGCCTATGTGGCACTGTCGATACCAAAATGGACAATTTTTAAAAATAATTTAATATTTTTTTTATTTTTAAATATTTTTTTCTGATTTTCTTTAATTTTTTTTTGCCTTTCTTCTTCCTTTTGCCGATGATTGGTCACAGGTGATAGCCAACCATTGGCCATGGTAGGCAAGGTTCACTGTCACTCACCATAGGTAAGGGTCAACCTCGCCACTAGCCTAGGCAAGGGCAAGCCCCAATGAGGGCTCCCCTTGCCTAGGCGAAGGCAATGCCTGGCTAGGTCGCCCTAGCCTAGGCGAGGCTAGCCTCGCTAGGTTCACCCCGCCATGGTGTCATTGACAAAAGGAAGAAGAAAGGCAAAAGAAAATCAGAAAAATATAAAAAATTATATATTATTAAAAATTATATATGCGTGCCAGTGCCACATAGGTTGACCAATATTGGGCGGCATCAATGTCAACAATATCAAGTTAAAATTAGACGAAAGAACTTAATTGATATTAGATCAAAAGATTTAGAATAAAATTAGTACTAATACAATAGGTCAAAATGGTTATTAGGATAATTTTTTACAGCTTTAGCTTGAGAGACCTTTCATTTCTCACTTACACGAAAAGGAAGGGAAGGAGGGAGGGGGTGGGGATCGGGGGTGTCCTCTCTCTTTTTGTCTTTTTGTCCAGACAACTAACATTGACCTTTCGGCAGGATAAGGAATATTGGGAACGTAAGAACGCTTTCCGTGTTGAACAGTCAGAATTGGTCCATTCTAGATTCAAATTTTTCCATTCAATTCGATCTGATCCGATCCGAGTATGACTGCCACAAATCTACTTGGTGATGCTAGAATCCATTTTCATTACATACCTTTTGGGATTTGATTTATATACATAATCCTAAGAACTCTCGGCTGACTTACGTAATGTTCACGTTATTTTGCGTACAACTTGTCATCCAATTATAAATAAAACAATGCATAAACTTTCAATAATCTACCTCTTATTCAAAATCAATTCATAAATAAAAAAGGCTCCAAATCTGGTTCACAGTGTGTGAAATTTGACTTTTAGATATAACTCACTAAGGACAATTGACCATTGGACAATACTTTTGTTCTTCCATATATGTAATTCACCATAATATTCTAATAAAGCTAAGTTGACCCTCATGGCATTCTGGTTTTTGACCCTTAGAAATTAATTGCGGCCACCAATTTCACCTCATAGCTTACGATGAAACGAGTAGTTCTGTGAGCTAGGGTTCTCAATTTCTTGTGGGCCTTCTCGTTTAGTTGGGCTGCATGATGATCAACAAGAGAAGTAAGATCCAATAACCGTAAGTCCCAAACCCACAACAGTAACCCAAAGTTAACAAGCAAGGTACTTGAGCAAGAGAAGTAGATTGGATTTTTCTCAACCTAAATGAGCTGCTTAGTGAATAGTTTTCAACATTCGAGTTTAGCCAAAAGAACTCCCATGCTAGACTAGCGTTTACCACTCTCGAGAAAATTCCAGTTAGTTAGGCTTTGTAGACAATCTATTGACACCCTCATTTTTTCATGTGAAAAGTTTCGTGTCACATTTGTACAGAACTTCATAACACATGACAAAATCAAATAAACACTATGATACTTCCATATTATGCATATGACAGAATATTGACATATAGCGGAAATTTCCAGTTATTGGACACTAGGTCATATAGATCATCGATACTCATCTTCTTTTCACATAACATTATATTTAAAAGGAGTGAATTTACTTTGTACCTCCTCTTTTTTTGGTCGATTTGCACAATGAACAAAACATTAATGTACTTTTGCTTAATTAGTTTGTTGATATTACGCCGAATAATCCACGACGATTTCTTGTTTCATATTCCGCTTGAGCTCTAGCCACAAAGCAAGAAGACCCTATGCCACTGTCCAATGGCTTGTACCTCTCAGAAGTATTCTATGCATCGGTTATGAACCACGCCATTGACATTATATCGCATGGATGTTGCAATTGACTTCCGTCACAAGAAATCACATTATCCATACATAAAGTACTGTCTTGTGGTAGTAACTCCAGTCTATCATGTCATTCTTAATTTGGTAAAATAAGGGATGAATCCTTAATCTACAAGCAGCAAATCGTGAGCTTCACGATCCCAGCTCAATTGCATCCCGGATTTGGCAAGTCTCTAGTGAATGATCAATTGGCATGCACGTGCCTTGATTACGGGCAAGCGGCCCAACGTGCCCAATGGAGCCGCCCATTATACACAGGTGACATGGATATTGATTTATATAATTATTTTTGTTGTTGCTGCTGCTGCTGTTCTTATTATTATTATTATCATTATTATTAGACATGGAAGGCCTAACAAAATACTTTCTTACTTGGGCTTGGCCGGCCTTAAACCTATTAGTCTAGGACAGACGCCAGCCCATCTCTATTCATTGAGCATGAGAAATCCATTTATTCATAAT
This sequence comes from Corymbia maculata, assembly GCA_014182735.1. Classification (NCBI taxonomy): domain Eukaryota; kingdom Viridiplantae; phylum Streptophyta; class Magnoliopsida; order Myrtales; family Myrtaceae; genus Corymbia; species Corymbia maculata. The sequence goes on along the minus strand of CM024688.1, from coordinate 17,094,642 downwards.
CACGTAAATTAAAATATAGCCGGATGTATGGCATAATTATAATATGAAGATACACTACCCAAATGGATGAAAAATCTTTTCTACATACCTATAATATGTTTGAATGATTGTCCAGGTTTCAACGCTCTTGGATGGAAAAAGTGTGAAAATGTTAAAACGAGGTCTAAGAGTGGCATTTTAGTAATTTTTGACATGCCCAAGGGAAAATTTGCAAAATTTATATATTTAAAATGGGTCACTAAACTGTTTATTTTTATGTTCTAAACTTAATGGATTATTTGTTAGATTAATTAAAGGAAATAAACTGGCCTTAAATAAATAGAGTAAAAACTTTATGGGCAAATTAGTAACTTCACAATGCTAGGGTGCTAATATGCTAAATACGAAAATTCCGGGGGCAGTCATGATAAGAAATCTTATGATGACAGATGATTAAGTCGATTTATAGAATTTATTAGTTGATCTAGACGATTGACCTTACTAGTCAAATTTTAGATGATTGCATAACTAAATCAAAGAGTTTTGGTAATTTTATAAAATCTGAGGCGTGATTTTTGTATAACTAAATATTCATATGGATTATATAGCAAATGAATTTTCTTAAGTAATTAATTTGATTAGTATAGCTAGATTACAAAAAAAAAAAAAAAAAAGGAATATAAGGGTAAAAATGTAAAACGAGGACTTTGTAAGCGAAGTTATGTAATTCTAATCGATTAATAGTAATTTTTTATGATTAAGATGAGATTAATCATGGTGTCTCTTGGTAATGATATCATAAGAATTAGCTAAAATAATGCATAATATTAACTTAGTAAAGAGGCAGTCATTAAATTTGAAATAGAAATTAAGTAGCGTAATATATCATGTGTTCTTATAACTTCAAATCAAGTGAGGCACCTTGCTTTTATTTTAGCAGTAAATGAACGAGTCCTTTTGGTAAAATTTGATTATTAAGTTACCTAGTTCATTTTATCTTTAAAGTTGATGTTATCTATGTGATATATGAAATTATATAAGTTGAGTAGTAAATTGTGTTGACATGATAAAAAGGGGATGTGAAATTGTGAATTTTAAGGTATGTAATTATTTTGTTGCCAAATGGAAAATGCCAAAAAAGTAACGTGCTTTAATTGCACCGTTGTCATGTTATGATTTGCATATTAATGATGCTATTCATTGGACAATGCATGTCATGATTTATTCGTTGGAAAGAGAACTCTCTTGTATATGTATAAGACTCTAGAAAAAGATAGGTGTTCCCCTATCTAAAACAGGTGTCCATAACATTGAGTGGACACGAGGTCCTATAATTTGCACCTGAGATGCTGTAGGGTGAGTAATCTATTATGTGGTATTATGGACTCTAGGTCCCAAAAAAAGGGAATAAAAGAAAATAAGAATATTGATAGCCATCGTCATATAGTTGTACAATGGAGTATCTATCCTTACTAATATAGAAGATTGCTTGATGGATGGACAATGATGTTATTGGATGAGTTTATTATAACGCGCTCCATAGGTTAGTATTGAGGACGCATTATCAGTGGGAGATGAGTTTTGAGTACAGGCGAGTAGCAATGGATATTCACATGTGTATATAGTGAAATAATATGTTACATGCTTACATTTGAATAAATAATTTTACGGCACATTGACAAGTTCATTTCATGTGCATATTATGGTAGAAAGTTAATGCATCTATTCATGTTATAGTATTGTGTTGTATTTATTTTGTTATGTTTTGATATCAAGTCCAGTTGTAAGATAATCTTCTATTATAAATCAAGAAATTTCATTTATTAGAGTTTGGATCACCCATTTATTCTTTTCAGATCCATAGTGCTAGATCCAACTTTCATGATAAGCTTTGGGATGTTATTGTCTATGGAGTAAGACTACCAATATGTCCATGTACCTAGTTTTGAGTTGAAGTATATTAGGTGCAGCTCTACAGTTTTGATTAACATCGGGTTACCTCATTATAGTCTCATCATTTTGTTGGTTAGTATGGTATTATTAATGGCAAGTCGATCAATCCTCTAACTGATTTTGATGGTCTATAAGGTTTTAATGATGGGGTGATATTGATATTGAGGTTATAGACTCTTAAGTAGAGCTACAAGCATTTGATCAGATGATAGTATGAGTACAGTGATGCTAGATTAATCTTGGCTATGTTAGTTTCTTAGGATTAATCTGATATACGATACTCTCTTTTGATGTTGAATTGACATAAAGATGATTATTATTACATGAAAGGTGCTATATGTATTTACATTAAAGAAATGCGGTACTTATATGATATGGTTTGTCCATAATTTTGTTTTTGTTTCTGCATGTTCTTATATATTCAATAAAGAAATTAATTAATTATTAGGAAATGACATTGATCGCACATGACATTCTAGGGCATCCCTAACGTGGTTTGATCTGGCATGTCTATTGGCATGAGGAGAGGATGTTCACCAAATCAACAAGAGAAGATTACAATGGCTCTACACACATGGCTCTCACTAGTTTTCAAATTCTAGTTACAAAAAAAAAAAAAAAAACTCACAAAATCTAATCAAGGATATACAAAGTATTAATCTTACACACTCGTACTCTTTGATGGCTCCAAAGCTCTCTCTCTCTAGTAATGTTAAAAATTGCAAACGAAACATTGAAAACCATGCTAAAAGTCACAGTTGGACGTCCCTAAACCTGGCTTGATTTGCTTAAATTTTCAATCACCCAAATTAGGGGTGAGCAAAAAAACCTCCCTGAATCAGCTCAAACCAAACTTGTCAATTCTCAAGGGTACCAATCCAATTTCTGATTCCATAAAATGGAAACCGGTGATTTTGGTCTAGTTCCTGACTCCATATGTGAAATAGCCCACCCAGACTTCTCGGACCGGACTGATTTTCTAAAATTTCTTACAAATATGTAAAGACTAAGAAGCCTTAATCCTTCACTTAAGTCACATTGCTACACACTACATGACTCACGCTCGTCTAACTCATCACAAGCCTCTTACGCTCGCATTCTTCACGCCTCGGTCACTCTATTGCCTACTCTCAGTCAAGACTCACGGCTCTCTCAATTACTCTCTTCACTCAACTCTCAGACGCTGTCCTCTCGCCGGAGTCGCTTGCATCCCCCTCGCTCAACGCCTCCCTCTCTTTCTCAGTTTTTGGCCAATTCCATTTCGAGGCCGGGAGTTTCCCAGCTCCTGTTTCGCGAAAAGTATACAACTAGTTGCAATTCCGATCTCATGAAATGGTGAGTCCACGAACTCGTTTCAATGAATCCATTGTTTGTTCGGTTTTTTCTAGTTAGTCTGTTTATTTTGCTATGACGTGTTTTATTGTGGTGGATTTTAGTCCTTAAGAGCACTGACGAACTGGTGATGGAATGTTGCAGCAACAGCTTTTGAAGTGTGAACTGATACACCTCCCTCGCTCTGTTTTTGGACCATTATGATCCCAAAGATCTTGCAATGGATTATGGGTTACATGCTTTATTAAAAAACAAAACAAAACACAAAACATGCCACCGGTTCCATTAGCCCACCTAGAAACTGAACTAGAACGATTAGTTCAATTCCAAGATCAAGTGGGCCAATTCCCAATCTCGAAAATTGAGAATCAACCCCTCTGATTTGGTTCTAGGTTCATGTGTGACAAATGTCCTTTATAATTATAACTCTTAATATAATACACATGTTGAAGTGCAACAAAATTATACAACATCCCTTACAAGAAATCACGCAAGTGTAATCATTATACATATGCTTCTTCTTTATATTAACATCAATATTTCAACATTAATATAACATCCAGCCAAAAATTCAAGATACATGTCCTAGTAAAGAGGTTGATCACCGCTAATACTGCTACACCCATATTAACACAAAAGCGAGCATGTACATCAACTAAATTTTTGACACCTAAGTTTTGATGATCTAATCATTCTTTTCTAGTATTGAAAATTAGGATTAATACCTAAATAAAAATATTAGAATTAAATTGTATAGCATATAGTTGTAGGAGCATTTATTATTTAGTTTACATTTTTGATTATTGCTTTTGCATTAGGCACATATAGTTTGCATATTAATTGGACCAGCAATGGATGAGTCTAAGTGAAGGGTCTTGAACTTAATGGATTGGACAAAGCTCATAAGAGCATTAAATTTTGGTCAAACCCATGGCTGAAAATCACATGAAGAATTGAGATCAACAGAGCATGTTAGACACATGATTTTGCAAGGTGGGATTCACGGCTTTGGCACAATCAATTAAGAAGATTTTCCCATGTTTACATTCAAGAAGAATCTTCGCGCAGAGAAGTCAAAAGAAAATCCATTACCGAGAGCAAAGAGTCTCGATCAAGCATCACCGAACACGTCCAGGGGAGGAGCGGGAAAGTGGAATCTATGATTGACCAGGCTCGTCCACAAAAGCCGACTCATGCGTGAGGTGTGCTCTCGGGACATCACCACTTTGTCAATCCATCATCGTCTCTTGATTCCGCCAGCACATTCACGATCTCCCCATTGAGGACCATCATTCAGACAACATCCCACGGCCACACCGAGACGTGGAATTGCCTTAATCGCCCGACCCGAGGCGCATGTTAACTGTTTCGCAGGTCCGTTGGTCGAATCCTTGGCCATGCCGAGCTCATTAACCCGACAGCCAGCTGGGTTGCAGGCCACCATCAAGTGCCACAAGCCACTACCGGACGTCACCATGAGCCATCACCCATCATCGTCCGAGTTCATTGTTTGCCTATTCCAATTTGGAAACTTATTCATGCAATATTTTTATGCATCACTTACGTCGCAGTATCACCATACAAATACCTGGGAAGGATTTAGTATCTCCTATCTCTACTACCATACCTTTACTCTCCAAAGCATGCCTAAACAACACTGACCCAATATCTATGAATCGATAACCTCTCCTATCGTCGGCTCCTTGGCAACATAATTAGGAGGACCATCAAAACTCCTAAGTGGTCCCATCAAAGATTGCGTAGCAAGCTACATATCGATAGGGAACCCACTGACAAGTCCTATGTTGACTCAAATTAAGGTAGTATACTTAGTATACACAAAAAAATCAAACTAAGTAACACAATCTCCTCATAATCATATTCTATGTGTGTCGGGGCTCGAAAAAGCGATGGTAGTGGAAGAGCCATTTTACATGTTTGAAAAACAAAAGGATGACCCAAAACCTAGTAAGTGAAATTTCTAAATCTAATGTAGGAGTTCACATTCACATATGCCTTGGCATAACAACCATGAGTATTCGGAAAAACATAATTAATGTTTGAGCACACACTTTACCTTTTTTGTAAAAGCCTCACGGGAATACATAGTATTATTTACTCAATGCACACACATGACATATAATTTTTTAATGTATCGGTATCATTTGGTACTTTATCAATATGCATGTATATATATATCTGTGAGTATGCATCATCTTAATTACTCTACCTCTCGAACACTCTCGGGTATCTCAACACACGAAAAAAATATTCAATAGTTGCAAACCACCACGTCACTCACCTACATGGCATGCGTACTCCACTCACATAGCGCTATGTGCCATTGATGTGGAATTAAAAAATTGAATCCAAAGTCCTATTTTCTCTCTCCTATAGGTTGACTATTGGACTAACACAAATAACAATTAATGCATTGCCTTCTCTCTCCTCTTTATAGAGATGAGGTCCTCCTTTACAGTACAACCCCACTCTTCTACAACAATGCCTCCATCTCTATCCTTTCTCCCTCTTCCTTTGTCCTTCTTCTTTGCCATTCCACCTCCTTATCATCTTTCTGGCTCTAGCTCCAAATAGCCGACGAGCCTCTTCAACTCTTCTTCCTCTTCTACTCTTAGCTCAATCCCAATTTCCAGCTCAGGTATTCTCCAATGATTTTGGAGTGAAATAGGGCTGCAACAAAGAGGCTGGATATTTGGTAATGGCACTAAGTTTTAGGGTGACGATCACAAGGATATTGTGGCAGATAAGAGAAAGGACTACAAATAACCAATGTAGGCATGAAGATATAGGATGTGTTGAAACTTCTTGTTTGTCTACTTCATCATTTGCCGGTCCTATGTTTGGGTCACATGTTTGCAAGTGGTTGCAAAACAATTCTAACCCTTCTCTCTTTCTTTTATTTTTATTTTTTTGGTCAAAGGTCTTCTTTTAATTTTTTAATATTTTTTCTCTTTTTATGTTTGCTTTTCCTTTTCTCAATATGAGGATTCTATAGAAAGAATCAACTCCCTTACCCAATGTTGGGAAGTACCTCTAAGCAAGATGAGCACAAATTAAAGGAAGATCATAATTGCAGACATAACAAATGTTTCGTCAAGAATATAAGCTAAATTTGTGGCCACATGATTGCCTCTTGTCAAGGATTTGGGTATATAAATACGGTTAAAACAGGGGAGCATATTGTGCAGAATCTTCTTCAAACGATTGAGCACACAAGAAAAGGATTTAGTACTAAATATGGCAAAAGCAAATTAACAAGACACCACGTTTACTCAATGAAGAAAAAGAGAAGAATTCTTCCAGAAAATAAAGAGTAGATATCACCGATATTCAAAGTTCACTATGCCCAGTCTTTTTCGTTGTTGGGCCTCAATAGTCACTATGCCCTTTGCTCCTCCAAACCAAACCAACTCTACTTCATTCCATTCAATGTCATTGATGTGGCCACCATTGTAGACTAAGCCATGCTAAAAATAAGTTTCTAGCAAAACTAGAAAAACTGGCTAGTCTAGCCAACTCGTATAAGTGTTGTTTGCCACCAATATATGTTAACTAGCACCTCCGGTGAGCATCAATTTTGTCATGTAGCGTGCCACATAACTGAATTAGTTTTTGACTCCTAGGATAGATAGTAGTTTTCTTGTTATTACTATCGCCACTATTCTAAGGAAAGGAATGTCTCAAAACATAGTCAAATGCTAATGGCACTACCATACTCCTCTCTCTCCTCTACCAAAGGGGAAAAATGGAGAGAGAGGCTCCTCCGCCACAATATACTTTGCGCCCGTCGCCCCGAAACTTGGCGCCACTACCAAAATATCTAGACTCTTCCTTGCAACCTTGTACCCCCTCAAAATTGTCGGAGACATACCCGAGCCAAAAATTAGGATCAAGCTAGGAGTAGAAAATGAAGAAGAGTTGGAGAGGCTAGTCCGCGATTTTTGGAGCCAGAGCCAAAAAGGTGACAAGGAGGTAGAAAGGTGAAGAAGAAGGACAAAGGGAGAGGGAGACAAATGGAGATGGAGGCCCCATTGTAGAAGAGAGGGGTTGCATCATGAAGGAGGACCTTATCTCTACGAAGAGGAAAGAGAGAAGATAATGCATTAATTGTTACTTGTGTCAATCCATTAGTCAGTATGCAAGAGAGAGAAAAGAGGGCTTTGGATTCAATTTTTTAATTCCACGTTAACAGCACATAGCACTGTTTGAGTGGCGCACGCACGTTACGTAGAGAAGTGATATGATGGTTTGCAACCATTGAATATTTTCTCCAATACACAGGGCATCCCACAACATCCATCCACGTGGCATCCCACCATACATAATCTCTTCTTTTTACACACGGGGCATCTTAACTCTAAGACATCCTGAAACACTCTACATGGGGCATGTTGCCATCCTCACATGGATGACAGCAGTTTTCTTTTTCAATATTCAATATTATTGCAACATTCACACACATGAAAATGATCAACATTAACATTCAATGCACCACATCATTTGACTTAGCCATTATGAATAACCTTTATGCATTACTTCATTTCAAATATCATCAATGAACCATTCAACATCAACATTCTATACATACTTTCTCCAAATATGACAGATAAGAATTTATTAAATAATGATATTTAAAAAGAACACATGAATGACTAAGATATTTATAGAATAGAAAGTACAAGAAAATAAATTTTTTTAAATATTTTTTTCTATTATCGATAACTGCCATATTTGGTAACTTGCCATAACTGGTAATTGATGACTACTATACTTGGTAGCTACTATAATTGGTCATCGATTTCAATAACTTTCTCATTTATTATCCTTTTTACACTCTTTTCACTATAATACCACTAATCATCAAAGAATTAACTTATAAAATCACCAATGCACAACTCAATATACCAATATCAAAATTCACACCAGTGTAAAGCCTAATATGCTATCACCAAATTTTCTCACACATATTCATAAAACTCAATTAGAATAAACACCCATCAAGCAACTAAGTTAAGTACTCATTAGAACAACATAACTTAACGCATAGTTTTTTTACTTATCTTGAAAATAGCTTGCGTAAAATCAAAGTTTTACTTTTCCTTCAAGGTAAAACAAAATCAAATCAATTATTTTTGTCTCAAAATGAAAAATCCATTTATGGAAAGTAGTTGGAAATTACGAGTTTACCTCATTCAAACCCAAAAACGAACTCAAGACTTTAATAAGATCTGAACATGGGACCATTTACTTTTACTCTTGGAATTGAAAGTAAAAGTTGAAAGGAAAATGGAAAGTGATTAGTGCCTTCTCTTAGGTATTCTCTCTCTCCAATTTATATATGACCAATATAGAGAATGAATAAAGAGATAGGTTAACCATGGTTAAAAAATTTAATGCTTATAGGGTAAAATAATGGAATCAAAGAGTAGAGAGGGTAATTGTTCTAATCAAAAGGGTTTATGTGGCCCCTAAGTGAATAGCTTAAGCATGTGGCATAGTCTCATAAGATAAGAGAAGAGATGAGAGATTCATCTCATTTGGCCAAATAAGGAAGTGAATCACCCATTGCATTAATAAGTTAGAAGTTAATATATATATATATATATATGAAATAGGCATGATATCAACAAGGTTAAGTTTAATATCTCAACTTGCCGATTGAAGAAAGCTAGAAATGTAAAGTTCAAAGCCTCACTTGTCGAAGGAGAAAAATTTGGAGATATAAGTTTAATGTGAAACTTGCTGATAAAAAGTGAGCCAAAACAATGACCGGTAAAAATAGCATTTTTTGGTTGAAATGCTAAGAAATCAAGGGAATTCATTTATAAATATAAAAATCGGTGTACATTCTAAATATTGATAAATCCAAAAAATATCAAATTTAAATATACTTTCTGAGCATAAATAATTAATTAATTTTTGAACTGGTCAAAAATTTTGACAAAACTTTCTAAATACAAATAAATAATTAGCTTTTTAACCTATCAAAATGTTTGGCAAATTTTTTCAGACATAAGTAAATAATCAACTTAGTAAATTTCTAACCCATCGCTCAAACATAATAGTCATAATAATTTCTTGTACAAAATTTCTCATTTGTAAGGTTAATTACAACCCAATTCCTACATGAGAATTTTTTGGATGTCACGATAACGACAATCCTCCAACAAATATAAAATGAATGGATGAACAATTATAATTAAGGAGTTTGAGAACCAAAAGGGAAAAAAGTATGATAAAAATCAAATGAAAAGAAAAATAGAAAAGATAGATGACATTGGTTATGAAGGAAATAGAATTGAGATGGGATCCAAAAAAAATACCATTGATGCAAATGATGAATGGTGAGAGAAGTGATGAATTGTGAGAGAGTAAAACTTATATGTTTTCCCCTTCTTTTGTTAATTTTTTTAAAGTTCATATTTTATTATATAACTCATGAATATGTTTATTATAATAGAAAAATCCTAAGAGTGGAGTTTTTATGGAGTTTTTAGAACAAAATGCATACGTATGAATCTTTAAGTTTTGGTAAATAGAAATTTTGGAGATACAGTTGTTACTAGAAGTATCACATGAAATCTTGTACAAGGTTTATGTACTTATGAGGATATTGTGGCCTCACAACTTGGTAATTGTGATTATGCATGATCTATTGATAATATTATAGAGTGTAATGTAGGTGAAAAAATTGTTGAAAAGGCTCAAAGTGATAAAAGGGCAATGAAGAGTTTGATGAGGCTATGTTATGGCAAGAAATAAAAGAAAGTGACTACAACTGCTAAGCTAACAACACAAATGGACAAAATTTGTTTAACTAATGAAAGTAAGAGCCATGCCACATGTCTTGCTTGAGAGTTTAATCCTTATAAGGAAATCATATAGAAATTGAAAGTCATACCTGAAATTAAGTAAGACTAAGAGTTATACTTATTTGCACTAGATTATTTTGCAAAAAAGAAAGACAAAAGACAAATTTTCATGAACTTGGATGGGGATTAAGAAAAAGTCACATGGGTCAAGTATAAGTTCACACAACACAGTCATCACTAGGATGTTAGCTATTTATTTAAATCATTTCATATACTATGTTGTTGTAATGTGAGATATATTTGCATTGCTTATTTATATTAGTTGGTAAGATATATTTATGTTTTATTGTAAGACATGTTTCTAATTGGTGTTTTTTTTTTATTGAGTGGATTTTGCATATGATAGTCAATAAGTGTTTTGTCAATGGATAATCTAGATAATTTGTTACATATCTTGATCTAATTCTATTTTGTTACTTTAACCGGTTGTGAATTATTCTATTGAAAGGAAAAATCATAAAAAAGAGAAATAGGAATATTGGCAACTCTATGTAACCACACATACAATAGATATTTATCAAGTAATATATGGTCACAAAAAACTATATATGACCTCATTATATATAGGACATGCATGGTTCAGGCAGTTGATGGGCATTAATGTTAATCTAATAATTCGTTTTCAAATATTTAAAATGGATGGAATTGTATTTGATAATTTAAGGCATGATTTGGTCTCCAAGGATCCAAGAATAATAATACTTTATACATGTTAAGAATATATATTCATATTTTAGGACATGATAGAAGCACAATAGTACCTTCAGCAAAAATCATATGGTGACTATTTAGCTTCATTTGGATAAAATATATAAAATGGGTGCATATTTGATCCTACCATTCGATCAACAATTTAGGGAAGTTTTAAAGAAGACTAGGCACAATCAAAGATTTTATCCACATTTTAAAGTAAGTTATTATTACATAATAAAAAAGATAAATTAAATATGTTACGTTCTCATTTTAGGATTGTACTAGAGCTATAGATGGTACCTATATTCTAGCGATGGTACCTACAAGTAACCAACTTCACTTTATCAATCAAAAGAAACACCGACACAAAATGTTTTGGCCGTGTGCAATTCTAACATGAAATTTACGTTAAGGCCAGTTAGGAAGAAACATGTCATAATGCTCGTATCTTCTATGAAACCATTAAGGAGACGTGATTTAAAATTTCCTCATCTTCCGAAAGGTTCATTAATTAATGATTTTTATACATTAATATATTCATGTGGTATGTGTTGATTAAATTTACAATATTTTTGTATAAGTAAATACTATTTAGTAATTGCCGAATATCCAAATCCCACTAGTTAATTTTGGGGCTATACAAAGAAATTAGATATTCTTTGTTTGAATTTTAACGAGTTATCAAGAAGTGTTCCACCGGGCCCACTCCTCACTATGACCAAAAATTAAGCAAGCCTTTGTATATTGAAAAAGAAGCGGAAGATTCTAAAAGTATGCCATACAAAAAGCAAGTAAAATTGTGATATGGCAATAATTTGCACAATTATATACAAACAAATGCCTTGAATGATGCACATTTTATAATAGTATATTTAGATCCCAATTTATATATAGTATATTTTGATGATATAAATGAGGAGGGTAGTGCTTCAAATGATGATGCAACATCTACAAGACATGTTTACGTGATCAAATAGCTATAAGTTGAGGAAATATTTAAAGATGATTGTAAGGCTCCATTTGTTTCATAAAAAACAACTTTTGAAAAAAAAATGTTTTTGAATTCTCACACGTTTGATTCACAGAAAATGAAAAAGTCAAGAAAAACATTTTTTGTCTAGGGAAAAAACACATTTAATAGTGAGAAAAATGATTCTTTTTTTTTTTCCATCCTCTTTCTTTCACGCAAACCAAACATGTTTTCCTTCGTGAACTCCTTTTTAAAATTTTAATTATTTTTATTTAAAAATGAAATTTTTTATTTTTTCTTTCCCTTTCTTTTTTCTATTTTTTCTTTACTCTTTTCTTTGGAAAAATAATATTATTGGTACCAAAAATTTTCGTACGGTGTTCACTTTAATATCAAAAAAAAATTTGTTGCTCACTTGAGTGCCACAGCTTTGAAAAATCAATTACTTTTCTTTCTCTCTTCCTCATTCTTCCTTCTTCCTCTATTGACCGCATGCCTCAATGACAACCAGCAGCTCGACGATCAGCCAAGACATGGGACAGCGAGCTTGAGGCTTAACTAATCTAAGAGAGCTTGAGCTCGCCCAAGACCAGCGAGCTTGAGGCTCGCTTGTGGTGGTTGTTGGCAAAGAAAGGAGATGGGGATGGTGGCAAGAAAGGAAGCAAAGGAGCAATGGAGAGGAAGACAGAAGAAGGAAAAATAAAAAATAAAAACAAAATTAATTTAAAAATAAAAGTAATTCAATTTTTTTTAGTAATTTTTCCCTGGAAATCAAATTAAATTCTTCATACCAAACCGCAGAAAATATTTTCAAATTAATTCTTAGATTTTAGCCCAACATCAAAAAATAAAATCATGATATTATGAGCAAAAATGGTATATTTTTCACAAAACAAACGAACCCGAATTTTTAAAGAGAATGCATTGCTTATCTCGGGACATATGTTACCATGTTTATTGTAGTGAAAATATCTTCTTCTTTTTATAGAGAAAGAAACCGTTTTGATGTGAATTTTTTCCATTTAAATTTTTTAGCCAAAAAAAAAGAATAAAATTGTTTACACAATATCTTTAACCTTGTTGTCAAAATTTAAATTAAAAATTTGCAGACATTAATTTTTTCAATTTTAAACAAATAAAAATTATAAAGCTTAAATTAATCACTCAATTGGACTTTTGAAATGTATTTTCTATTGAACAACATTTCTCAAAATTGCTCTCAGAGCATAGTTTTCCCAAAACTCTTTATGCTAAACTTCTTTACATTTCCTTAAACTTTATTGAGAAAAATGAACCAAATATAGTAGTGATACTTTTTCATAGTTAATTACAAACAGCCGTGCACATGTTAACATTATTTACATTAGCAACATACTTGTTTTGAAGAATCAACATTTGATACATAACAATTTTTAGGCTAATCATTACCTTGTCCTTTCAATAATCATATACATTGATAACGATGATGAGATGCCTACCTATTTCATTTTTCACCATGAATTTCAATGATTACAAGTCAAGGGTAAATAAATAATTACATACACTTCAACATATACACCCTCCTTCTCTTCTCATTGTGCCATCAATGTATTAAAAGGTTTGAATTGGTTAATGGTCACAATCAGCAAGGGGGTTATAACCGACAAGTAGGTATACTTGGCAAGTGAATATGAGTAGTACATGGTCATAATCAATAGGGGTGTTAATGGTTTAGTTCGGTTCAAGTTTTCAAGAAACCCAAATCGAACCATTTGGGTGTAGATTAGCTTTAAAACAAGCCACACCCCGAACCCAATCTTGGTTCAGTTCTATTTTTTGATTTTCTTTTTGAAATATTAAAAGAGGTTTAGTGGAAAGAAGAGAGATTGTGTAGATTGTAATATTAAGAAGATGAGCAATTTTTAGTTGCATATATTTGAATCGAAATAAAAATAGTTATTTTTTAATAATTCAAACTAAAACTTGAACCAAAGCATAAACGCACAAATAATCAATTTGGTTTGGATTGGTTTCAATTTCAATTCAATTTTTCTGTTAGGTTCAGATACCCTTAACACTAAGTGAGTGGATATAAGCTACATGTGGTTATATTCAACAAGTCAATATGAGCAATATGTGGTCATATTCAAGTGCTAATGTAGCAAATGAGTATAAGGTGAATATGAACAACGACATGTGAGTATAAAGTGAATATGAACACTGGCCAATGATTATAAGGTGAATATTAACAGTGGCCAATGAGTATAAGATGATTATGGGTAGCCATCAATACTTATAAAGTGAATATTAGTAATATTGTGGATATACTTGGTAAATACAAAAACTATGAAATTAATACTTCCAAATCCAATTTCATCATTTTCATATACAAGATGCTATCATATCTCAAGGTAATCAATCAAGCATATCCTAAACTCGTAAGAACTCATCACTATAAATCATCTCCTTGTCTTGACATGCCACTACTAAGATTTGCTCATATTTTCGTCCAATTCAATTAACAACTAAAATTAATAATCATCACCTAACCAAGTTGAGATCACAAAGTAGATCAAGTTAACTTAGCACCTAGAGTTTTCACTTATCTCGAATAAAACTTGAGCAACCAAAAGTTTTAATCACATTGTAACTCTCGAAAGAATGAATCTTTGCTTTTCCAACTAAAGATTTGGAGTAGTGGAAAAATTATTTTCAAGTTTAAAGATAGAACGATACGACCAAGGTAGAATCGAAGCTTCAGGTATTAACAAGGTTAAAAGTGATGGCTTGAAGTTAAAATGCTTGATAGAGGCTTGTCTTCAAATTAGAATTACGTGTGACAAAGTTTCACCTAGTTTATGGGCAAGGGCAAAGGGGAGTTAATAACTAAAATTTCTAATAAGAATGGCTTAACCATACGTGTCAAGAGACATATAAGTGTTTTAGTATTAATAAGATAAGAGGCCTAACATGCAAGTTTTAAAGGGATTAGTGGTTAACATGTGGCTTAATAAGGGGAGTTTAAATGTCATTGTTGTGACAAAGAAGTCCTTCACCTTCAGTCAAGTGAGTGGGCCACCATTAATATAGGTGAATCGTTATCATCATTTATTTATTAAGATTAAAAATAAACAAAATAACCCATGACATCTTATATTCGCCAAAATTATTGGTAAACCTTATCAAAAGCTAAGAAAATCTTGATTTAGTAAATATAGAACTTAATAATTATTAAACATGCAATTCAAAGAATGTCCATCTACGTCGATAACTAAGATAGTGGTAAATTAATTAGCATAACTCTACACCATCAACATGTATGTCAACATCTATCAATTTAAGTCCAATGCATCAGACTTGGGATGATTATGGTCGCAGGAAATTATTCTCTGCATTTTCCCTCATAAAATCAACGGTCTTGCCAAGATTTTCTATGTGACCAAACCCCAAGCTAAATAATACTTAGCTTTATAACCAAATATTATTATTGGACACAACAAATTTCGAATGTCACATAAATATAATTATGAAAATTTCAGATGTCACATCCCGTTTGAAGCGGGCCTACGAAGAAACCAATCACCCCCTAATCCAAACTTCCAAAATAAAACATCCAGCTCTCGTCCTAGCAAACTCCAATCCATTCCTGCCCTCTCGAGACGTCCGCTCGGACTCACAATCTCGAGTCAATTCCAAATCGAATCGAGTCTCTAAATCGCGAGCTCCACTCCACACGTCAAAAATGTTATCTTAAAATGCAGGAGGCGTAAAATGTCAAAAGGTAGCAAGACGAGAAGAAGGAAAAAAAAAAAAAAAAAAAAAAAAAAGGAGCTTGAGTGACTTTCACGCATTTTCCATTTTAGGAAAAATCGGTAAGGCGGAAAGCTTTTCAAAAAAAGGCAAAGAAAAATAGAATAATTATGGGGGACCGGCGGTCTAACCTCATCTCCTTCGCACGCGCACTCCCCGTTCCCCCTCAAAGGAAGGCGCACAACCGAACCCGACAAAAAAAAAAATCGAAAAAGACAAAAAAAAAAAAAAATTCATTTCCGTACCATTCCCCGACAACCCCCACTCATCGCCATCCAATCGCTTGTCGGAAAGAGATATCCGACGGCTCTCGTACCCCCCACGTTTCGCGCCCCCATTGGCTGGCCGTCGCATCGCCCCGAACCCGGCCTCCCATTGGTCCACGTTGCGCGATCTCCGTGGCGCAATCCCATCCCGGATCAAATAAAATAGCAATATCATGTCAACAACCAAACCGGGCCCCCACCCCCAAAAAATATTTTAAGAATTTTAAAATAATTTTTTAAAAAAAAAAAAGAAAAGAGAAAAAAAAAGGAGGGGAGGAGAGGGGGGGGGGGGGGAGGAACAAGATGCGACCGAATTCAAGGACGAAGCTCCTTAAATGGCGATCCGTGCCTCGGAGGAGACACTTGTCGAAACCAACGCGCTGCGGCTGTTGTCTGCGAGCTTCCTACTCCGTGTCGACACGACGACTCCTGCTCCGCTTCGTCTCTTTCCTCGCCGTATATATCGAAAAAGGTATCTTTTTTAATCTTCATTTAGCGTTGATCGACGCTCTCGCCTCGCTTTGCCGTTCGTATTTTCGTATTCTGGGTCGTGGGTTACACGTATTTTCTTGGGTTTTTTTTCTTTTTTTTCTTTTTTTCTTGGGATTCGCGGGTTTTTTGACTGGTTGCTCTCTGCTTCGGTTTTTCATTTTTTCTTGCCTTTTTTTTTCTGGGTTCTCGGCGGTTGAGAGGTTGACTGTTGTATTCGGCTCTTTTCGAGCTGTTGGGTTGTTGTTGTTTTCTTTGAATTTGATCTCGATGGGACGCGAAAGTGGAGGGAAGAGCTCGGTTGGGAGTTTCAGCCGTCGTCTGGCGATCTTTAGTTTTCTGGGTTCGCGTTAGTTTCGCAGTTTTCGGCTGTGAAGTTGGGAGGTTGAGATGATGCTCTGGATTCAGAGAGGGAGGGAGGGAGTGCCTCGTTCTTCTTGCTTTGCACGGTCGTTTTGGCTGTTGGGTTGCGAATCGTGGTGTTGGTCGGTTTTGAGATTGAATGCTGTTGTCGCTTCAATTCAATGGGTCGTTCGTCGAGCTGTGTGAAAAGTTGCTTTTCTTTTCTTCTGATCGGAGGAAAAAAAAGTTATTATTCTTTTCTGATCTGCATCTTCTGGGTGCTCTGTCTGGACGTCACGTCGGGCCGATTCTTCAGAGTTGTCCTTTTTCTATTTTAAATCTGGAAACTTCTTATGAATTCATATGTTCTTGTTTTTCATTTTCTTTTTTTTATGAGAATTAAAATTAGTTGGCCTCAGTTTAGGAATTTTAAATAACGGTTTTGGTCAGATAAGTTTCTGCAGATCCAGTACACTGCCAAGATCACTGAATATGCAGACCATTCGCTGCAAAAAGACAAACCCACAAGAATTCCATGTCCTTTGTATGAAACTTTGTCTGAGTCATGACACAAGCCAGTTGAAAGCCCATGCCCAGAAAGGAACATATAGTGGATGTTTCATTAGCAAATTATATTAGTTATTTAGGAAATCAAGTTATGAGTGATCAGTTCTCTTCTCATCTTACTGTAGATTCTTTTAGTTCATTACAAATTGGTATGAGAGCGGTTGAACCTGTGAACCATGGATGCAAGATCAGATTAAATCATTTTTGCAACAAATCGGAGGAGTTAATATGTCAGAAACTCTTGCACCTCACCAACAGGATCCCCAAGTGTTTATCCCAGTTCAATACTAATAATTCCTCCTTGGGGTTGGGATGTAATGGCTGGGGTTCATGACAGTCTGGAGATTGATCAACTGAACCAGTTTACATCGTACACCAACTGGGAAATCTTGAGTTGCTAGCGTATTTTTGTAACACGGATCTATTCAATTGCCAATTCGAGGCATAAATTGCAGGCCTTGTGTGATGAATTTATGGGAAATTCTTCCAAGCCTGTAAATTGCCTTAAACAGGAATCTATATTAACTTAAGTTTGTGTAAATTACTTTTAACCCGAACAAGAAATGTATACTGCTCCAGTTCGCAAACAGCTGGATATTCATTAGTTTTAACAGTGATACGCTTCAAGTTTGCCTTTATTTAGAGTGCTATCTGTTTCCATAAAAGGAGTCCCACCACTGTAGATATACATTAAAAATTTCTATCATTTTAAATTTACTCAGGAGTCTACTGAGATGTGAGTTATTTGTTATTCGTTCTTCATACAGTTGAACTATAATTTGGTCTGCTATATTCTTACATACTCATACTCACTGACACTTGATTTGATGGACATTGAACTCTAGAAATCTGAAGAGTGGGGACTAAAATTAGGGTGTTGAGAAGGGTTCTTCTTGTGACCAATCTTTTGGAGAAAGATGGCTTCTCAATTTAATTTCAAAGGCATGACCGATGCATCACCTGCTGATGGAGTAGCTGGGAAATTACATGGAAATCACTCTTTAACTCGGCAGCCATCAATATACTCTTTGACTTTTGATGAGTTTCAAAACACATGGGGTGGGCTTGGAAAGGATTTTGGGTCGATGAACATGGATGAACTTCTGAAAAATATTTGGACGGCTGAAGAGACTCAGGCAATGACGTCTTCCACGGGTACAGGGGATGGCAGCATTCCAGGAGGTAATATACAGAGACAAGGATCATTGACGCTGCCACGTACTCTTAGTCAAAAAACAGTCGATGAAGTTTGGAAAGACCTGATCAAAGAGAGTGCTGTTGTTAAGGATGGGAACAAGGGTGCAGGGTTCAATATGCCGCAGAAGCAACCTACTCTGGGAGAGATGACCTTGGAGGATTTCTTACTCAGAGCAGGAGTTGTAAGAGAAGATGCTCAACAAGTCGGAAGACCCAACAACGGTGGGTTTGTTGGCGAATTTCCTCTGATGAGTACTAGTACTGGTTTGGGTCTAAACTTTCATCATATGAACCAGAACAATGGATTTGTTGTGAATCAGATTGCGGAGAACAATAAATCAATACCTGGTCAACCTCCTAATTTAGCATTCAATGTTGGCAGTATTAGATCCAACCAGCAGCAGCTCCAGCAACAGCATGATCTGCCCCTTCTTCCCAAGCCAGCAACTATGTCTTTTGCCTCTTCCATGAGTATGGCAAATAATTCCCAGATGCCTGGTTTAGGGTCAAGAGGGGCAATTGGGATGACAGATGCATCCATCAAAAGTTCCTTAGTTCAGGGTGGTGGGCTGCAGACCGGAGTTGGCATGACCGGGTTGGACACTAGGGGAGTTGCTCTTCAGACTGTATCTCCTGCTAACCATATATCTCCAGATGTAATTTCTAAGAACACAGTGGATTCGTCTTCACTCTCACCAGTTCCTTATCCATTCTCCCGGGGAAGGAAATCTGGCAGTGCTCTAGAGAAAGTCGTTGAGAGAAGGCAGAGGAGAATGATAAAGAATAGAGAGTCAGCTGCTCGGTCTCGAGCTCGAAAGCAGGTCAGTAATCTGCTGCAAAAACTCTTCTTCTGCTGCCATTGCTGCTACTTTTTCTTGTTCTTGTTGTTTATGTATTGTTTTCCCAAGGTACCTGGAACTAAAGTAGGGAATTTTTTTTCATTTGCAGTTTTCTTTGATGTCAAGTTGGTTCTTGATGGGTGTTATTTCATGTCATCAAGTAACTCAGCTTTTTATTAAAAGTGGTAGATAAAGTTTTGATTTCTGAAAAAACTTAAAGCAACTCTTGAAGGACTCTTGTTACTCACTTATGTGCTTTGTTTTTTTTTTTTTAAATCATGGTGTTTGTTTGTGCTATGATCACCAAAATATTGTAACACTGAGTTGCCCCGTGTAAGTTTGTGTTATTCTGGAGGTCACTAGTTAGCTACATAATGGAAGTAACTAAGGCATTACAGAACCAACTGTGCATCTGCTAAAGCAGTGTTGAAGCAGAGGACACACTTGAGAATGTAAAGGCTTGAATTGAACACTGTTTTCCAGATAGGGTTGAGGATTTGATGCCTGGCGGCAGCAGTTTCAAAATTTAGATAGTTTTTACTTGGAAAAATTGGATACATCATCTTATTGGGTATGGAATACTTGCAGGCCTATACTTTGGAACTTGAAGCTGAAGTTCAAAAACTTAAAGAACTTAATGAGGAATTACAGAAGAAACAGGTACCTGATCAAGTTATAATAATGTTGCTACCATACTGAAGAAGTTTTGTTGTTTCAATGTCTTAATTTATTCGTATTTTTGTTCTCTTTTGGTGTACCAATGCAGGATGAGTTGATGGAAATGCAAAAGAGTCAGGTGCGTTCAATTTCTATAGTCAACTTGAACTCCCAGTTTCATGATTCATTCAGTATATAAACAGAGAAATGACCTTAGGGTTTACTCTCTTCAGAACAAATTCTGTTGCTTGTACTGTCTCAATGTGATAATGTAACGCAACTACAAGTGCTCCCCACAACATGCCTTTCCGTGAAAGTGCTCCTTAGAGCCACAGCATGATTTGTTGTCCTTAAAAGATTCCATCTGAATCAATATTCCTTCCAATATCTGGAACATTCTTTGGTGGATCTATCCTGCTTGCTTTTTCTTTAGCCCTTATCTGTTGGAGAGCACAATTTATGCCAACACTAGAATGTTCAAAAGTGATTTGAAAGTGACTATCAGTTGAAAGCAACTAGTGAGGAGTTGGAACTCTCCATAATAATCTCTATAAAGTAAATGTAGATCTCTCTCTCTCTCTCTCTCTCCTAGAAATGAAACAGACATTTGATATGTTAATAGGGTTCCAAGAATTTGTCCAGTTGTACATTTTACTAATTTATAAAGTGCCAGATCCTGATTGTTTCCTTTGTGTTTCGGCAACTTGTGCAGATCTTAGAGAAAGTGAACCGGCAATGGGGAGGTAAAAGAATCTGCTTGAGGAGGACGCTGACAGGCCCGTGGTAGACTGCCTTGAGGTTGAATTTAGATGTTCGAGTGCAGGGTGTTGAAATTGTGGGCAACTCCAGTACTGGGATGTACATCTATCATCTGATCATACTCCTTTAAAGAAGATTATGCAGAGATTAGGTAGCTGTATCTATAGATCGGCAAGGAGTGATGACCAGCTGTAAATAAGTTGGGAACCATACTTAGTTCGATGTCTAGGTGGAAGTGGAACTCTTTTGGATTAGTGCGCTGTATCTGTGGGGTGAATAGCACCAACCAGTCGTGTTGTGGCCACTAGAGTTCTCAAGAAGTTGATGCGTCATATCTGTGACATAGGATGATCTTAGGACATCAATCAAAACATCTTTAGGTTTGATGTTCTTACACCCCTCTTGATTGTTCTCAGGTTTGCTTTTGAACCATCCATGATGATCCTAGGTTTGAATCCACTCACAATGACTTTGACGACCATTTTAGAAGTGGTTATGGAGCCTTGACTGGTTGAACAAATCAGTCTTGACATCCTGTGCTCATTTACCCACCAAAAAGATCCCTTTGCTTAAACAAACTGAATTAATTTGTCATTTCTTTACTGTGGATAATTCATATAAAGAGGAGACAATCTAAGCATACCTACAAGAAGCATTCATCAGAGACCTAAATCATCAGATTACTGACTAGAACAAGAAAACAAAACTGAAAACGAAAAATTTTGCAGTAAGAAACGAGCTTCGATCTCCCGTTAGATGCATAGCCCTTGTAGCTGAAAATAGGATACACAAGTAAAAAGCAGCTCTGCAGTGCGCTTGGCTTGTTTTGGCAACTCCCCGCTTTCTTTTTCCTCCTCATCAGTCCTTGAAAATAGGATTGGATCGGCAGCAAACGAGACATCCACAATCCATCTGCATCCGCTTTCTTTTTCCTCCTCATCAGTCCTTGAAAATAGAATTGGATCAGCAGCAAATGAGACATCCACAATCCATCTGCATTATGCGATGGCAGAATCTGTTACCAAATAAGGCCCCTCAGCCTTGCAGTGGTTGAATATGAGGGTTACCAATGCTTTTTTTTTTGGTCGAAGAGGATTACCAATGTGAACTATAATTAAAATGAGCATATATAGTGTAAGTATATATCTTACCTGCCAATCAGCACGAGCACAAAGTGCATAGAATTCTCTCAAGTGAGCAGCTTTTGCATAATTCTGTGATAAGGGAGAAAAAATTTCTCTTCATAAAGCTGAAGAACTCTTAACATCCCACGTTAAAGCATTGTCCATGCAAAAACGTAGTTCTCTTAATAAAGGGATAATGAGCCAGGAAAAACTGTGACTTCTGTGGACAAAGCCCATGGACCTTCCTAACTTCTGGGGTACTCAAAAACGAGGCCTTCTGCGACACTTCTAGCCCTTCCCTGGCCAAAAAGTTTGCTAATGATAGCCAGTGCAAAATCTGTGACAGATGCGAGTCCCCTGCTTGTGATCACCTTCCCATCAATGACCACTTCAGCACCATCCATTTCTTCACAAGCAAGGTGGTTTGCAACAGATGGATGTGCAGTGACTTTCTTATCCTACACATTGGAGAAATTACATGTGACCAGATACAGGAGACAAAGGAGCAAAGGGCACTGAGTAGGATTTTAAGTACCTTCAGTAAACCCTGTCTCTGTAAGATTGCAGGCGAAGAGCAGATTGCTCCATATACTCTTCCAGCCAAATTTTGCTCCTTTAGCAGCTTTTTCAAAATTCTGGACTTATGTAAACGGTCAGCACCAGCTGTTCCTCCCTGTAATTCCATGTTGAATGACCCTTTTAATTAATTGTATACCCACATGAAAGCTTGTACAATTCTCAACTTTGATAAATTGAATAGCACATTAAAAATGCAAATAACAAGCTTAATAGGCAGGCAAATTGAGCACTGTCACATGGTCTCTCTTCACTTATCTTGAAACTAAAAACAGGTTGAGAAGAATCATCCAAGTAAATAATCCAACAAGAGCAGAAAATGTATCTTCCCAGCAAAATGGTTTGGAGCAGGCTATGATGTGCATAAAGCTCTTTGCTCGGTAGAGGCACCTCTCCACAAACCTCCTCCAACTCAAGTAACCAAAATTTTCTATTGGAGCTTTTGCTTGGTTAAGGCTCGTAAAGCAACAAAAGTTTGTCAACTTGATTTACTTTCAAGGTTATTAGTCATAGAGCTCTTGTAAGAGTAACTCTCAGACAACTGCAAAACATGTTTCTAAGAGCAAAACACAAAAAGAAATCTCACTGGAAGAATGATCAAGTCATAGCTTGTTTCTGCAGCTTCACCAATTAACTTGTCAGCAACAATTTTTGTGCCTTGAGATGCCAAAATCTGCATATGTCTTTCAACTGAAGCAACCACCACATCTACTTTGGCTCGCCGTAGAATGTCCACTATAGTTACCACTTCGATGTCCTCACAACCATTTGCAATTGGAATTAGGACCTGTTTGAAGTTTAAATAGCAGAGAGAGGTCATAAATGTTACAAATGAATTCTTTCTATAATAAGGGTTAGTATATTGTAAACAGCACTTAAATATAAACCAAAGATTCTGGAAGAAAAAGGAGAAAAGGGAAACAAAAGAAAATTGGTGCACCATGGAAATGATTTTTACCAAAATAAGCTCCAAAAAAATCATAAATTGGACTGCACAAGAAGCAGCTTTTCTTTCAACTGGTGAAAGCATAGCTAGAGAGTCTCCAATAGAACAAGCTATTCGAAGTAAAGGGTCTATTAAGACTTGCGAGTATGAGAATCAAAGATTTTTCCCGATTGAGCACATGATAGATGAAACATGGCTTGATCAATCAATTTCCTGCACAAATTGCACCTGATTAAGCTATTAGAAGCAAAGGAATGGTGCTTGTGACTAATTTTATTGCTAAGCTTTATGTAGAAGAAAAGCTCAGTGCGTAAGTCTCTGGTAACTTGTTCAATCGGTGGAAACTAATCGCCTTAGACTGCAAATGTTGTCAAAAGAGTAGCCATGCAAATAAACTCATTTTGTACTTTCTATAAATTGCTTTCCTCCATACCATGAACCCTTCTATTAAATTTAGAAAGTCTTTATTACCACAAACCCACCCTCAACAATAGCCAAAATCTAGCAATGATAATGCAACTTCATTTTCAACTCTTTTACAACCAGAACAGGTGGATAAACTTTTGGCCTTGCCTAAAAGCATTTGCTTTTGAAGGAACAACCCCATCTCCTGCTACCCAGAAACTACAGAGGTTACAAAAAGTATCTATAGTAAGAAAACACCCCTTGAGGAAAAACATTGTCATTCTCAATTTAAAAATGCAGATCTAATCCTATAAGCCACTTTCTCAACTATGGAGCCAGGGAGGGGAAAACAGGGATTGTTGCCCCCCGGGACCCCCGCCCGGGGGGGCCTTTGCAACTCTTTTCATAATAGGCCCAAATGACATATATGTAAGCTTTTTTGCATCTGAGCGGTACAGTTCAAGGGGTTGGTTGAGCCCAGCCCCTGGATTTCATGTCAGATGAGTACATAATTCCACAACAAAAACATTATTTATTGTCTAAACTTTTATACTTGCAGGGTGTTCTGTTCTACATCTGATGATAACAAATGTAAATTAAATCTTTAAGTAGATTGAACATTTCTTTCCCCCTTCATTAGAATTCTAGTTTAATAAGCCTTTGCAACAGGGATTGTTGCCCCCCCGCCCCTTCCTCTGGCCATTGCAACTCATGATAATGGGCCCAAAAGATGTTCATGTAAGCTTCTTGGATCCGAGTGGTACAATTCAAGGGGTTGGTTGAGCCCAGCCTGTTGATTTCATGTTGGATGAATAGGTCATACAACAGAAACATTATTTATTGTTCAAATCTTAACACTTGTGTATTGTTCTTTGTAAATGTGATGATATCAAATGTAAATTAAATCTTTAAGCTGACTACATTGAACATTTCTTCCTGCCTTCATGATAATTCTAGCTTTGTCGCTGCTCTTTCTATAGTTCAAATCACACTACATATCCAACAACTGCAATCAAGGCCTCTGTACATTCCCATTGTCCCACTTTAAACCTGGGACAACCAATTTCTTACCTGTTATTTTGTTACTGGAAACCTTTTTATCTATATCTAACGGTATGAATTTCTCTTCCCATTTATGATATGTCTTAGAGAGGAGGAAAAGGGAGAGGGGGTAATATAGAGATTGTCTGCATCATCACCTCAAACAAGGACTCAATTCAAGTTTAACCTTATATTGATAAGATTGGTTCAATGCTACTCTTTTTCACCAAACTAAGAACTCGGTTAGATGAGAGGCAACTGTATTGCCAGGAGAGGATCTAATTTAACAATGTTATAAAGTATATCTAGTTATAAACCAATGAATGTCCATGACTTTACAATTAGAAGA
The DNA here is from genome assembly GCA_014182735.1 of Corymbia maculata. Taxonomy (NCBI): domain Eukaryota; kingdom Viridiplantae; phylum Streptophyta; class Magnoliopsida; order Myrtales; family Myrtaceae; genus Corymbia; species Corymbia maculata. Next base: position 17,069,476 of record CM024688.1, on the reverse strand, counting down.
AGCATAAGCAACAGACAAAACATAGATAGAAGACGTCTGCTACTTCCCCTTTTCTCTCAGGCAATGGTACTTCATTTTTCTTTGATAGTATCACTTCGGACAAGTGTGACATTAAATGATCCTATAGCTTTGGAAGATAAGAGGTTATAGGAGTGACTTTGGAAGACAGTAATAATTGATGAGAAACAAACCTACAAATTGGTATACGGTGAAGAGCAGAGCCCACTACTTGCACACATATTCAGAGATAACACTTACACGAGGAATATTGTCCACAGCCCACTCAGCTTTGTTGAACTCTTTGTTTTTAGAATTATCATCAGCATCGTGCATCAGCTATAAATAAAAAAGGGACAAAAAAGGAAGAGATCAAATTCAAGGACTATATTCTTCAAGTGGTTAATTAGTGAAGCCTTGGATGAACATTAAATCTTATGCAATATGTACTAGTCCCTTACCAAGGATTCTCCAATTTCTGCAGCAACAGAATCTCCAAAGAGCTGCTCCACTAAGGACAGAGCAAAAAGGAATGAAGTTCCAGGACCACGGCTAGTTGTAAGCTCTCCTGAAACTTGAATATTTGATTTAACGGCCCAGAAAGTGGGGAGCTTGTCAAAGAATGCAGGGTGACAAGTAGTCTAGCATGAAAAACAATGTTATTACCAGTTATAGTTTGTGTATATTTGTCTAATTTCATGCAAGACATAGCAACCCACCCGCTTTCTTTTCAAAAGACCCCAGGGGAGAAGTGTGACTGCAGGAGCAGCAGATATAGCTCCATATAACCTCTTTCCCTCAGCCTGTTTGCTCATGATCTTTTGAAGGATTTTGCAATCCCTCAGCCGTGCTGAACCAGGCATTCCTCCCTATAAGAGCAGGAATATCATTATCACAAAAACTGCAACTTGGTTGATCGCAAAATCCCCCAATTTTTTTTTTTTTTTAGCTTCAGTCATAGTGATTTAATCCCTAATTTCACTTACTTTGATCACAGCATCACAGAAAAGCTAAGGGAAAATCACTTGCTTAAGAACCATATATGGATGCCCCACGTATTCCTTACTTGCTAAATCATACTATTACTTTTGGAAATATACATTCATGTGAAGAAATGTACCGGCAAAGCCACTAGATCATAAACTTCATCACAGCATTCTGAAATTGAGACATCAGCAACAAGTTTAACACCACCAGAGGCTTCAATCTGGAGCTGTGGCTCCACAGAAGCCACTGTCACATTTGCACCAGCTCGACGAAGCACATCAATTAGCACCACAGCTTCCATTTCCTCTGTGCCAAATCCGATCGGTATTAGGACCTACCAAGAAAGAACAGATAAATAAGCACTCCAAACGAAGTCACGGATATCTACGACCAAACTATCTTTTCTAACCGATGAAAAACTTCCATCTTCCCGAAAGATTTGTGTCACGACCAATCTAAATTGTGCCCACCATTTGTCACTTCTTCGCTAGAAATGCATTTGAAAAAATACATTACATTTCAAATTTCCCCACTGAACTCTTTTCTCCATACATATAGGAAACAATGGAGCATCATCGAAATCTTTTCAAAACTTCACCTTTTCCTGTTTTTATCCAGTCACCGAGACAAACAACGTGGGCAGTGAACAAAACAAGAGAATCCATCAAATGGGTCCTCCATCTTTTTCTCAACTCTCCTCTCAAAATGAAAATACAAACAGTAGACCCGCCACTTTCAATGTCAAACAGCCTCCTCGTCTCCTCGTGCTCGTATTCCCACCAATTTACACGAAAGAAAAGACAAGGCACGGACCTTCTTAGTCGCGACGGGAGGAGCTCCGGCGGCGTCCGTGGTGAAGACGGTCGGAGGCGGAGAAGGGGACGGCGTCGTCCTGGAGGGTCTTGGAGAGCGTTTTGTCGACGCTTGTGCGGAAGCCTTTCTCTGTGGGGGCGCGGCGGAAGCGAGCGCCGGAGGAGAGAGCGAAGTCGGGGACGACGGGAACGAGATGGGTCGGCGAGGGAGCGCGAATTTGAGAGATGATGGATTCGGAGAGAGGAGGGACGACAGGGACTCCATTGCTGTCGAGCTCGAGCTCTGTCGAAAGGAGCATCCGCTGCCGCTTTGGAGAGGGAAGCGTCTCATCCAAACTGGTTCTGAAGTTTTTGCAGTGGTGAGTACTACTCAATAAAAAGTGAAAAAAAAAAAAAAAAAAGAAAAATATCTTTTTTCCACAAAAAAATGAATAATTTTCCCATAAATAATTGCTCATATCACTTTGATCAATAAAAAATATTTATTATCTAAAAGTGTAAATGATATTTTTAGAAAAAAATTATAAATCATTTATTTTCATGAAATAAATGGAGTCAGATAAAATTTACATGGAACATACTATTTTCAATAATTGACATTCAATATTATAAATTTATCATATTAACACAAATGTTGTTGTTTTAGGAATTGCGTGGTTAGTGTTACATGTACAATCTGCATTAACTGCATGATTTGAATGCAATAAATGATTAGAACCGAAATGGCCACTACAATTAGGTAACTATTCCCACTTAAGAGTTTGATTAAAATAATTGTTCCCATTCTTTGAATCAATGTCAACACTTATAGATCGACATAGACTTAATAAATCAAGTTGATTATTGGTCAACAGGAAAAATTCTTTCCCATATGACCTTTATTTAATTCTATTCATTTCTCATATTCACAATCAATATCAAATTGAGTTAATATCATGAAAAAGCTCAAGTTGATACATTTGTGATAATTTTACATTTTATTATTTTGTGTTAAATTTAATTGTTCAATTGTTGAGTTAAATGATACGCGGTAATTAATGGGTGTACCGATTTGAGTTTTAATCTCCGTTTGTCATAAATATACTAATTTTAATCCAATTTAATGAAAATTAATAAAGAGTAATTTTATCATGAATATATTAATTTGTATTTTTTATGGTGAAAAAATTAATTTAGGATAAATTTATTACGGGTTCATCCATTTGTTAAAATAAAAATTGTTGTTCATTTTTATTAAACGTAGGTGGGTATTTACAATACCAAAATTACATTCTAGAATATTTACTTGGAAGAAAAGAAATATATAAACTAGAAAACTTTTGAAGTTCTAAAGATAAAGATTCTAAATCTTTCAATTTCTAAAGATAAGAAATAATATCTAAATCTTCCATTTTCTAAGGATAAGATTATATATTTTCCAAATCTAATAGTCCTATATTTGATTGATACGCCCCTTCAAACAAAAGAGTCTAAGACAAGTAGAAGAGTCCAAGATGGCGAATCTTCAACTTGTCTCGAAAAAATGCAAAACATGCTTTTGGAAGAACTTTGGTTATAGCACACTAAGCTGTCATTGGGCAACACGATCATGCACAAAGTGGAAGTCAATTTCAATATGTTTGATATGAGCATGGAAAATCGGATTTGCAAATAGATAAGTGACTATCGCACCAAAGGATGGGAGGACCTTAAATAGGGAACCAAAGGTTACTCGAGCCAAATGAGTTTAGCCGCAACATTAGCAAGAGCTTTATATTCAGACTCTATGGAAGAGCACCTTACAATTTGTTGTTTTCTAGAACTCCAAGAAATCAAGTTAGGACCACAAAAAATAGCATACCTCTTGTTGACTTCCTATCATCAAAGTTACCAGCCCAATCCGCATAAAAAAAAGGCTTACAATCGACTATCATTGGATCAAGAAAGAAGCAAACCAAATGACCTTGTATGTTTGAGATAGCACAAGATGCATTTCACCATTTGCTAATGGTCTTCCATTGGTGTATGCATGAATTGACAAGATTTATTAATAGCAAAGGAGAGACCTAACTGTGTTAATGCCACATATTATAAGGCACCAACTATAGACTGATACAAAGGCCCCATTTGGTTTAGCATTTAGAGAAAGTCTTTGGGAAAATGCAATGACCGTTATCTTAAAGGGACTTGGCAAAATGCAAATATTGTCTAGTAAACTATAATTGAAAAGTGCCTTGGAAAGTAACATTGAGAAAAATGCTATTTGGTAAATATGCATCTAGAAAGTCCTTTAGGATGACCAATTTAATTTTTTTAACTTTAATTTTGTTTTAAATTGAAAAAATAATGATTTTAAATTATTATTATTATCAAGTTGAGGGTAATGTAAAAAAAATATTAGCAAATTTATAAATAAAAAATCAACAAGGTGGATCACCCTCAATTTCTAAGCATAGCAAGGAATGGGCACAAATATTAGTTATTGTGCTTATCACCCTTTTCCATCCATTCACATTGTTTAGCACATTACATGAACACAAAACTTTTTAATAAGAAGAATGTAAATAGTATCATGAGGTATGAATATAATCAAAATTTTCATTTTCCTTATACTCTTTTACAAAGTTAATGTACAAAGATTAGCATATAGGCTTCTCCCAAAAATGCCATAGCCATTGCTAACATCACACGGAGCAAACAATCTTCTAATACTAACACATGTACAACATAGGAGGAGTACAAAAGGGAAGAAGACTTTTAATGTGAAGTCTTGGCATAACTACTTTGATGAGCTTGACAAAGGAATTGTGTCCTGTAAAGTGCAAAACATGAAGATGTGGTTCAACATTGTGCATTCTCTCACTCAAGATTGCACCATTGAGATCAAAAGAATTTGGTGGCATTATGTACAAATGTTCAAGCTACACTTTCTAGCTCCACCTTCAGCTTCCTCCATCCAAGCAGTAGAAATCATCATATCCCCCAAATTCAATAACTATGTTCATCTATGTGAATTGAGCTTTCGACTTGAGCATAAAATACAATGTCTTTGTTTATGAAGGATTAATACAATTAACTTGTTTATGAAGGATCAATACAATTAACCAGTTTGCATGAATTTATATGATATGTTGACTCTAATACCTATATGAAAAAATTCAAGGCTAATTATTAAGCTGCAAAACCAAAGTTCTTCTGTCTTGACAGAGCCCTTAGTCAAATACTCTAGATAATAGCATTTAGATATGAGAACAAATCTTATTTAGGCATCGAATGCCATCAAACAAAGCTAAAAGATATAGAGACAATAAGAGGTACACCATGTAGAGCATCCACTCACACAAACACATAATTCCAATATTTCAAACTCCAATAACTAGCATAAATCACATTGAGGTCAATGTAAAATAAGCAGTTCTTACAACAAGCTTACTAAGTCTAGGATACTGCGACCAGACTAGAAATCATAAAGATTAAGCTGCAAAACCAAAGTTCTTTTGTCTCGACAGAGCCTTAGTCAAATACTCTAGATAATATCATTTAGATATGAGAACATATCTTATTTAGGCAACGAATGCCATCAAACAAAGTTAACAAGATATAGAGACGATAAAAGATACACCATGTAGAACATCCACTCACACAAACACAAAATTCCAATATTTCAAACTCCAATAACTAGCACAAATCACATTGAGGTCAATGTAAAATAAGCAGTTCTTACAACAAGCTTACTAAATCTAGGATACTCCAACCAGACTAGAAATCATAAAGACCACAAATCAAAGTGATATCGCAAACAAATATTCCAATTTAGCTTTAAAAGTAAGCCATATTTGCAATTACCAGCACAAATCAATACAAAAATTTCAACACAAATGAAGAAATATTACTTGGAAAGAGAGATGAGCGCAAGAGCAGGCATAAGGGAATGCGGCATGACGAAGAGAGCTGGAGGGCAACCCTAAGGGAAGAGAGACATATCCTTTCATTTTCCTACTTTAGCAAGTCGAATATTACATCTCAGAATAAAGAGACAAGTATTAGAATCATTTGAATGCTCTGCAATAAAGGGACATGCATTGTTTATTCCTTTCATGACATTTCAAAATGATTCCCATATCTTCAAAGGAAATCAAAATGATTCCTTTCATGACATTTCAAGAAATTTCTCTATTCACAACCATGGGAAGCAAAAGGGGTTTTAGATAAATATACAAGAGAATCTGGAGAGCACTCACCCAAAGCTATTCTTTGACTCTTGTTGATCTGAAAATGCTACTTCTCTTAAACACCAGAATTAGTGGGGCATCGCAACACATGACATGGTCATTTGAACAAACATCGCAAATCGAGAACGAATATGGCTAATGTAGCAATTACCCACACAAATTTCTTCAAAAATCTCAACATGAATAGAGAAATCTTACCTGGATAGAGGGGAGCATGAAGGCAAGCATGACAAAGAGAGTTTGAGGGCAATGAGCGCGAAGGTTCGCAAGGTTAGGAGGAGAGCTAAAACACCTAGCAACCGTGAGGTATCGTGGCTCCAAAATCTTCCAAACTAATCAAAATCGAAAAAGCAATAGCCTTAAAAAGGAGGAAAAAAGAAAAACACCCAAGCAGCCATCAATACTTGCAATACTCACTGACAACAACTAAAGCCAAAATCCAACTAACGTTAGAATCAGCCAGAGAAAGAGAGAGAGTGTGAGGAAAAATGGATACAAAAGGAAGTGGAGTACTGTGAGCTTCTCAATTATGATGGGATCGATGGCAACAGCAACACTAACTTTGCTATCCAAGCCAATGTGCTTGAGAGGGAAAAAATCCTAGAGGGGATCTTGATGAAAGAGATCTATGAGGCGAGAGAGTGAAGCATGCAAGAGAGGGCGAGTGAGGCGAGAGAGTATGGGCGAGAGAGTTGAGGCACGAGAGGTAAGCAAAGTGTTTAGGGTTTTTCAAAAAGGCCAAAATGGAATTTGCTTAATAAATGAGGATAGAATGGTTAACTGCTATATTTTCATTAAATCAAAAAAGTAGCATTCTGAAAATGCTACTTCTCATTGCATCTCTAGCCTTCTATTCCCCTAAAGGCCCTTGGAGTCTTTTGGAGATGCAATTGCATCTCCCCAAAGTCCTCCAAAATGCTGAACCAAACACCATTGCATTTGGCCAAACCCCTTTAAAGTCCCAAGCCCCTTCCAAATGATGTACCAAACGGGGCCAAAGTAGGATTGGACATTAGAGCACCCCTTTTATCAAATGGTTTTGTAATTGTAGCCATAGGAGTTTGGATAGGCTTGCACTCAAACATCCCAACCTGATGAAGAAGATTATCAATATAACGTCCTTGAGAGAGAAGTAGCCTGTTAGAGTGAGAGACAACCTCTATCTTAAGGAAGAAGTGGAACAAGCCGAGATCTTTAATTGAGAACTCAATTAATAATTTTTGTAAAATTGCATTGACAGTAGAAGATGCATTACTTGTAACCAAAATATCATCAACATAAATAAAAAATAACTATCAATGCCTCTTCTATTTATGACGTTGAAAATCCCAAATGAAGCAAAAACTGTGAAAGTCGTCGAAATTAGACTCTTGGAGCTTGCTTGAGACCATATAGAGAACAATACAACTTACAAACATAATCACGACGAGTTGGATTCTAAAACCCATGAGTTGCTCCACGTACACCTCTTCAAAAAGAACCCCATGTAGGAAACCATTGTGCACATCTAATTGTCACACTTGCCACCTTTGAGAGATAGCAAGAGATAATATGAAGTGAATAGTGGTAATTTTCATAACTGGACTGGAGATTTCTATATAATCCAAACCTTGTTGTTGATGAAACCCTTTAGTGACCAAGCAAGCTTTATAGCGTTCAAGACTACCATATGATTTATGCTTAACTCTATAAACCCACTTACGCCCAATGAGATTCATAGAAGAGTTGCGAGGGACCAAAGACCATGTGTCATTTTTTAACCAGGCATTAAATTCATTAGTCATAGCAAACGCCACTTAGGAATTTTGTTGGCTTAGGTGAATGAGGTTGATTTGGTGAGGGGGTGGTGGTTGTATTAATTTAAGGAGGACAAGTGCGAAGTTGCATGGTGTGGGTGCGTATTGGCCTTGGTGGGGGCCATGGCAACAATGGCGGTGGTGGAGATGATGATGAGGAGGGGGAATGATAAAGGTCATGAAGGGGCCTAGTTTTAAAGACAGGGAGATGGATGAATTGGTATTAGACGACGCTAAGAGAGCCAGTGGAGGAGTCTGTGATCTCACTTTATTGGTAGGAGGAGGAATGCTTATAGGAGCTGAAGCCCATGGTATTGAGATAGGAGTAGGAAGTGATAAAGAAGATCATGGACCAAGAATGGAAGGAGTTGCAAAGGGAAAAAATGTTTCATCGAAGCAAACATGTCGAGCAATGTATAAATGATTGGTGATAGGGTCAAAGCAGTAGTACCTTGTGTGAGAGGAACTATATCATAAGAAAATACAATGAACGGAGTGGAAATCCATCTTATAGGCATTATAAGGACATAGATCTGGGAAACAATGACATCCAAATATATTTAAAAAGGAATAATGCGGAGGATGATTGTATACCATTAAAAGGGGGGATGCAATTATTGACCTTGGACAGCATCCATTGGTGAAGTAGAATACCATTTCAAATACGTAGTGCCAGTATTGGTGAGAGATGGAGCCTTGAGCTAATAATGTTAAATTGATTTCAACTATATGCCTATGACGATGCTCAACTGTCTGTTCATGGGTACGAGGACAGAAATGCAGTGAGCAATACCAATTTTTGAGAAAAAGGAGGGGAGGGTACAAAATTCCCCACCCCAATTCGTTTGAACTTATTTTTTTGTGAAAAGTAATGCTCAACAAGAGCTTGGAAATTGAGAATAACGGAGTATATATCTGACTTGCTTTAAGATAATAAAACCAAATAAATTTGGTGAAATTATCAACAAAGATAACGAAATAATGATGACCATCAGTTGAAACAAAATGAGAATGACCCAAAACATCACTATAAATAAAATCCAACGTAAACAAATTATGAGTTGGAGACAATCCTAAGGACTGACAACTAACCTTGCCCAATTAATAGGTTGTACATAATCGACTCAGCCGTGTTGATTGACACGGCAAATTATTCTCTTTAATTATAAGTCATAATAGATGCTCATAGGGATGGCTAAGATGTTGATGCCAGCCATCCATGAAAATCCATTCGTCGAACTGGCAGTAGGCATTGAAGGTTGTCGCGGTATGGTGTAAAGACCACCATTACTTGGGCCGGAAAAAAAAAACCACCTTGGTCACTAGATCCTTAAAAAGAAAGTGGGTAGGATAGAATTGAAAGAAAACATTATTGTTAGATGCAAATTTTTGAACCGAAAGTAAATGTTTGGAAATATCAGGGACATGAAGAACATCATTTAAACTTAAAGAAAGATTTGAAACAGAGGAAGGAATAGAAGAAGTACCAATACTAATGATTTCAAGACCCTTAACGTGTAATTAATCCGATCCATTATAAGCTTCATAAGATGAGAGGGATTATATATCAAGCGTGACATGGTAAGAGGCAATCGTGTGAGGGTACCAAGGTAGGATGGTGGTAGATGTAGGTAAAACAGGGGGAAGGGCATGGCTTAGGTTGGCATTGAGAGAGTAATAAGGTTGATAAGATGAAGTAGAAGAAGGAATGTGTAGGTGGTGGGTGACAAGGCATACCTAGAGATCAATAGTAGCATGTGGTGGCAACATAATTTGTACGTTGACAAATAGAACACCATAATTGACCTTGTTGTAGACCATGGGTAAAGTGACTACAACTAACCCCAACTAGAGAAAGAGAAACGAGGAGAAGTGGAGGCATTTCGTTGAGCAAGTTGGCTATAGCAAAATTAGCCTAGGAGGAAGGCACTAAGATATGCATGTTTTGGAAGGTCTTAATACTCGTGATTAAGGAGAAAACCTTGTAGATTCATAAATGAGATTGGTTCAAAATGTAGGAACAATGTCTTGAAGATCAAATCGGAGACCATAGAAGATGTGGACAATGAAATCCTCTTATTCAAGAGGCTTGCTTGTAGCACCCATCTCATCGGCAATGAATTTAGTTTGTTGGAGAAAGTTAATAATGTCCTATTTCTATTGCTAACTTGAGGACTGAGATGAAGAGAAAGCATACAAGTGATAAAATCTAAGCCAAAAGAGGCATTTAGAGCATCCCATACAACTTTATTAATTGTTACCAATAATCATGGGTAAAAATGATTATGAGAGGGATGCAATTAAAAGGCTCATGATGGAAGTATCTTCTTGTTGCAGAGAGCTACTTGGCTGCATCAGAGGGACAAGTTGTGGTTCCATCAACATGGCATAGAGGTTTTGTCCCTTGAGAAATGAGATAACGTGTACTTTCCATAACAAGTAATTGGATATTGTGAGATGTAGAAAAAGGAAGTAGTGAGCAGATCCAAATGGAGGAAATGTAGAAGAAGGATTTGTAATGGGAGTTATGGTGGTAATGATGGCAGGATTCTCCTAGCCATATCAACCACCTTGTAAAAAAAAGTGGAGAAGAAGAAAACTAGGGTTGAAAAGGGGCGTTAGTCTTGAATAGCTCTGATACCATCTTGATATAAAAATTATTATTCATTCCATTAAACATAGGTGAGTATTTATAGATTCAAGAGTACATTATAGAATTTTTATTTGGAAGAAAAAAATTATAAACTAAAAAACTTTCGAACTTCTGAAGATAAAAATTCCAAAATTTTCAACTTCTAAAGATAAGATATAAAATCTAAACCTTCCATATTCTAAAGATAAGATTTATATCTTCCGAATCTAATTGCCCTATATATGGTTGATACTATTTGGGATTTTTCGTGATATTAATTGTATTGAATTCCATGCATAGTTCCTTAAATCACAATCGGCATTGACTTCGCTTAGTCAAATAATTTGTTTTATGGCTACGACCCAACTTTGAGAGATTTCTCTTCTTTCTCAATACAATCTTAGCACTTTCACCCACATGGCCCCGATCAGCATGATATCTAAAGCATAGCCAATGTATGGTCAATGACATAAATTGCATATTAACTTAAAGATCATCAAAGTTGGCGTTCTTAGGGTGCCAACAAAATGAAATGGAGGTCCTGCATTTCAAGATTTATAATTGCTCTTCCATTTTCCAATTATATCTAGACACCGTGCATACTTATTATTATAATCGAAAATCTAGGCTGACATATTTAGGATTAAGTGAAAACAAAAGGTAATACTCATATACAAATAGAAAAATGACACAAATAATTCCTAAACTTTAATTTAATTTAATGTACAATGTGCTCATTAAACATTTAATTTATTTAATATGATTCATGAACTTTAGTTTAATGTGTGATATTGTTATTGAACTCTTAATTTATTAAATACAATCTCTAAACTTTTGGTATATGTTTAATCAGTTATTGAAGTATATGAAAATGTTTAATATTATTCCTAAATTTGAATTAGTAGAAATACAATATTGAACATTTTCATATAATTTAAAAACTAAATTCAATATACTAAAACCTAGAGATTATATTGAATATTGAATTAAAGTTTATGGTCACATCCCACACTTGACTAAAGTTACGTGACTATTTGTATTATTATCCATTCATAAATATCAAATTAATAAATATATAAATAAAAAGCAAAAGGTTCGAGTGGGCCAATCCCGAAATCGAATTAATTAAAGAAGCAAAATTTTAGTATTTTAATAAGTCGAGTGGATGAAAATCCCACGTGGCGAGCTGACGTAAGCCGAGCGGCGGTCCGGATATGAACTCCACCCAAGCTCCGCCATGGCTCCTATATAATCGATCGATCCCCACCCTCGCCATCCGCCATTGCCGAAATCCTCTCGAGCTCGGCAACGTCTCCAGCTCACTCCCCTCGCGAGAACCGGCGATCGGAAAATGCTCAGGGCCTTCGCGCGGCGAGCGGTCCCGGCGGCGTCCCCGCCCGGCCGGCGGGGGTTCCGCTCCGGAGTGCTCCCCGACGGCGTCGACCGCGGCTCCGGCGAGTACGCCCGCAACGCCGGCGCCATGGCGGATGTCGTCTCGCAGCTCCAGTCTCACGTCCGAAAGGTAATGAGGTCAACGGTTGTGTCCCGGAGTGGATTTTGTAGCGGCATCGTGATTACGCGAGCTTTTGAGTGTTTTCTGGCGTTTGATGGTTTTTTGTGGGGTTTGATGGTTGGAAGGTACTCGGCGGGGGAGGAGCGGAAGCGGTGAGGAGGAACAGGAGCAGGAACAAGCTGCTTCCTCGGGAAAGGATTGATCGTCTCATCGACCCCGGGTCTTCTTTCCTTGAGCTCTCGCAGGTTTGGAGACTCTGGTCTTGCGCAGTGTTTCAGTTTTAGATATCAGGGCTGTCGGTTCGTGTTCTGAGTCATTTCATGTCATTGCGAAGTGTTGATGGTGTCTTGCTTATCCTTAAGTCTTTAATTTGGAAAGTTTAGGACGGTGTTGATACATTGTTGTTGCGCATTCTTTTAGATACTCTAGTGCAAGCCGATTCTTGAACAAAATCAAACTAGCGGCAATTGAAACGGACCCTAGCTCAAGATTGTATCAGAGGCACATTAGGCTACTGCATGATTACACGCTGTTGTTGTAACAGCAGTTAGCTCTGTGTTTTGGAAATTAAAAAAATTCTGGGAATCAGAAGTTTCTTTTTGTATTTCTCTTGAGATTCAGTTTGCACAAGGAACTTTTGTCTTATTTCTCTGCTTCTTATCCTGCATCTTATGGGAAAAGCTTGCAGGCCATGAACTGTACGAAGATCCCTTGCCATCTGCTGGTATAGTCACTGGAATAGGTCCTGTTCACGGACAGCTTTGTATGTTCATGGCTAATGATCCTACTGTTAAAGGGGGAACGTATTTTCCAATCACTGTTAAGAAGCATCTCAGGGCACAAGAGATTGCTGCCCGATGCAAATTGCCGTGTGTATACCTTGTTGATAGTGGTGGCGCTTTCCTCCCAAAACAAGCTGATGTTTTTCCTGACAAGGAAAATTTTGGTAGGATATTCTACAATCAAGCGGTGATGTCATCCGAAGGCATTCCTCAAATTGCACTTGTATTAGGCTCTTGCACTGCTGGGGGTGCCTATATTCCTGCCATGGCTGACGAAAGTGTAATGGTCAAGGGAAATGGTACTATATTTCTTGCTGGGCCACCGCTTGTAAAGGTTAGTTTTAGGTTTTAGTAAGTTGGGTTTTCATGTGTGTTAGCATTAAGTCTTCCATTTTTATGCTTCCACCATTAGGCATGATTAGGTAAATGGTCTATGTTATGCACTTTTTAGTGTTTTGTGCTTGGGCATGTTGGTTTAAAACCTGGACATATTATGAAAGAGGAGTTTCAGTAGGCTGCTACAGGAGAGGAAATTTCTGCAGAGGATTTAGGGGGTGCAGTGGTGCATTGCAAGACATCAGGTGTTTCAGATTATTTTGCACAAGGTATATAGTTCATCCTTTCTGCACACTCAGTTTCAGATGTACCTCCTGTGAATTTTCTGATGCATTTTGCACTATCTGCTTATATATTGAGCTCCATGCGATTCGTGTAATTTAAGCCTTCCAAAATGGATACTTGAGTTTTTATTGTTTTAGAATTGGCTTCTCTGTATATCTAAAAGTGTATTCTGTGATGAATTTCGACTTAAATGAATTATTGAAATAAATACTCTCTTGCGCGCACGACAGGTTGGAGTGTCTTCTTTTGCTGCCAGAAGTTACGTATTCTCTTTCCCATTTTGTAGATGAGCTGCATGGTCTTGCTCTTGGAAGGAACATCGTTAAGAATTTGCACACTGCTGGGAAACCAGGAACTTTGTCTAGATTGCAAAATGTCGAGTCTGAGTTTAAAGAGCCATTATACGATGTAAAGGAGCTTCGCTCTATTGCACCAACAGACCACAAGCAGGCCTTTGATATTCGATCTGTTATTGCTCGGATTGTGGATGGCAGCGAATTTGATGAATTCAAAAAACTCTATGGCACTGTGAGGATATTTTTGTAACTGAAGCATTTAGGGGATTCTTTTTCTTTTTCCTGCCGTGTGCCTCTGAGCTTGTTTGACTTTGGTCCTTTTTTTCAGACTCTTGTGACAGGATTTGCCCGGATTTTTGGACAACCTGTGGGAATTATTGGGAACAATGGGATACTCTTTAACGAATCTGCTTTAAAGGGGGCCCATTTCATTGAACTTTGTTCTCAGCGTAACATTCCTCTTGTCTTCCTTCAAAATATAACTGGGTTCATGGTATGCAAGTTCCTCCACTAACTCGTTTCAACAATTTATTTAGGAATACTTTCGATTGCTTAATTCCAATCTAAATTGGGCAGTAACAACCACTGAATGGTTCTTGAGGATGTTTTGGCATAATGTGACTCCCTGTTCAGAGGGTAAACTTAGATCTTATGGGTAAAGCTCTAGAACTTGCATTGCACGGACAAGATTTTCGAGCATACGAGATATGGGTAATTAAGTGCATGAATATAGAAACTACCTTGTGGTTCTTCTCACATACTTTCATAGTAGCAGTGCTAGATTGTGTATCCTTTTTGGCATTTTTAACTCACTCTTCTACCTACTTAAAAAGCAGTATTTTCCTTTTAAAAAGCAATGAGCATCTCACGTCAAGTTAGAGCATGCTAGTTTCGTTGGGGAAAGAAAAGAAGAGAAACAGGAGAAGTCCTTACTAGCATACCCTTTTAAGAAGACGATGACATGTGGCAGTTGAAATATTGTTAGGAAATTTTTGTTGTAAGCAGTAGTTGCCGTTTCATGTAATATTTTGTTTCATGCTGAAGGAGCTCAACTCTTAAGGACAACTTTTAGGGTGATTACACCACCGCAAGTAGCATTTTAGTCATGATTGATTTTCCACTCAAATTGCATGGTATTGAAATGTCATGCTTCAATGTGCAAGGTTGGATCCAGATCTGAAGCAAATGGGATAGCTAAATCTGGAGCAAAGATGGTGATGGCAGTCTCTTGTGCAAAGGTCCGCTACATGCACTTTGTTTATTATGCTTATTTTTCTTTTACTTTCTGGTCAGTGTTTGTGAGTTATTTTAAGGGAATTTCGAAGTATTATATTGGGAGTTAGCAATTCATTTTATTTCTTTTTTCCCTGTCTAAGAAAAGGACACATTTGTCCAACTTTCATCTGACCTATAGTTATCTCCTGATAAAGCCACTGAGATTTTGAGTTATTAGTTATGGCAATTCCATAAGTTGTAATGCTATGAGGTGTTATTTTTAATATTTATGAGAGGTTTTCAATCATCAGCTTACTGTTACCATGCCTTGTCTAAAGTCTTCTTCCACAGCCAAAGAGTATATTTTTCATTTGAGCTATATGCAGAAATTATATGCCTTTTCAAGGGTCAAACTTAAAACTTTCAGATTCTTTTTCTTTTGAAATTGCCAGTTGAGTTGGCTTTGAGACCTACTGAAAATGAATATGCTTAATATATCTTTATTGACTTGTTTTTAATGACAAATTCTCATAATCATGTGCTTATTAGAAAAAAGAAAAGAAAAAAAGCGATAGTTCTAAAAAAACTAGGGGAGTCATTCCTTGAACAAGTAATCAAAGGTTGTTTTGTCATTGTCCTTCTTATCCTAGCTTTTTATAGATGCTTGAATTTTCCTTTGTGACTTGAAAATAGTGATTATGATACAGATCTGTATCATATCTACGTCCAGCGGGAGAATTTATAGAACTTGCAATCTTTGTAAAGTGTGATGGCAGTCTTGCTCATTTGGTCTGTGGCTAGGCATATGACATGGTTCTAGTCTCAATACTAATTTATGCATCACTTCACCCTTTGTCGTTAGCACTAGCAGACACGACCATCTAGATTTCCTTTGGTTCTCCATTCTTCTTCAGCTTGCATGATGTCAGATACTAGATACATCATCTAAGGTGTGTAAGTGGGCTTTCAACTTTGGTTTGGATGTATAACTGCAATAAGATCTAGTTCTAGCGAAAACATGAAAAAGAAAATCCAGACTCTAAGCTTCATTAATTCTTTCGTTTGTAGTGGCCTCTTTATTACGTGTTAGGGTTAAACATGGTTCCACAATTTATAAGAGACAAAAAGTTTTCAATTTAAAAAGGTGAAGAGGACTTGAGGAAGAAAGATAAATGGCTTACTTGTATTTTCCAGGTTCCCAAAGTTACAATCATTGTGGGTGGAAGCTTTGGTGCTGGAAATTATGCTATGTGTGGCCGTGCATACAGTCCTGATTTTATGTTCCTATGGCCAAACGCAAGAATTTCCGTAATGGGTGGAACTCAGGTAGGCCTGCTCCCCGTATTCCATTTTTTCATGACTGGTAGATCTATATGATGTCACCTTTTAGTTCCCGGAGTGTGCATTTCATGACTGGTAGATCTATATGATGTCACCTTTTAGCTCCCAGAGTGTGCATGATTTGAAAAGGAATGCGTGGATGGTGTCTTGCTTTAAAGCATGCATAATAGAGTATCAACCTACTTCATTCTCCATATGGTAGGATGTGTGAAGTGATGGACCTATTGACTTGCATTAGCCAGATGTAATCTAGTCTTCTGAAAAGTGCATTGTCTTGCATGCTTACTCATACGGTTGAGCTTGAGTCATGAAAAGGAGCTAAGAATTTAATCTAGCTTTTCATACTCATGGTTTATGCGATTGACATAGTCTTATCATTATTGATGCTTGTGCATGGCTTCTTTAATTGGACATGACTCTAAATCCGAGCCTATGTGGGATTTTTATCCGCGAGTTCTTTAGCTTCCGGTAGCAAAGCTTTGTATTTTATGCATTCTCTTGGCAATACGCAGGCTGCTGGCGTGCTGGCTCAAATAGAGAGGGCGAACAAGAAAAAGCAGGGAGCCCAGGTAAAACATTGCATTGTTCATGTCAAAAGAACATCCTTTAAGACCGACAACACGAAAGGCATGCTTACGCGGTTCGATCCTGCTTTTGCTGTAGTGGACGAAGGAAGACGAGGAAAGTTTCAAGGCGAAAGTCGTGGAGGCATACGAAAGGGAAGGGAACTCTTACTACTCCACAGCAAGGCTGTGGGACGATGGGATCATCGACCCGGCAGACACCAGAAAAGTCATTGGCCTCTGCATCTCCGCCTCATCGAACCGAGCCCTGGAAGACACCAAGTTCGGGGTCTTTAGAATGTGAAAAGTACCAAACGATTAGGGGGAGGAGAAAGAAAGGACGGCAACCGTTACCTTGTGTATAGGGAAAAACTCTCCGGCGGCCATATTGCCGGTCAAATTGCAAAAGAATCTTAACATATCTCTCTCTTGCACATCGATCTTTTTCAGTAATGCAAGCTCTTGAAGTCTAAGACGACTACAGAACATAGCTCAGTTCGCACATGAATTTACACCAAGGATCGTTGGCAGGTTCCGATACGTACAAACTATCGTTAGCCTTCAAAGATCTACGAAGGATGTCAGTAGGAGCGCCTGTGGCCTAACGGATAAGGCATCTGACTTCTAATCAGACGATTGTGGGTTCGAGTCCCACCAGGCGTGCGTTTATGCTGCATTTACTGCCCCTCGAGTCCCCACTTCTTTTTTTAAACATAAGTTTTTATATATCAGTTTATTATATTCTTAGTTACGTAAAGTCGACGCGAACTAAAACAGTTGGAGAATGAAAAATTATTTGATTTTTTTTAGTTTTTGATTCGAAAAAACAAAATGTAGATATTCCGTATTTGATGTCAACACAAATGTAGATTAGAACATTGGATAAAATAATTTAAAAATCTATGAATGGAGCACCCAAGCTTTTTACAAGCCTATGTGCCCCCCTCCATTATCAATTATTTTTCCTTTACGTCAATTTGACACAAACTTAACAGTTACTAAATGAAAATTTATTTGATTTTCATAGTTTTTTAATTCGAAAAACAAGATGTAAATATACCATATTGATGTCAACACAAATTAAGATTAGAGCGCGGGATAAAATAATTAAAAAAATTCTAAGAGTGGAGCACCTAAGATTTTCTTACAAGCTTATGTTTCCCCCAATCCGTAACGGTTCGAATTCCCAGAACCTTTCATGCTCTAAATATATTTTTATTTTCACTGGAAAATTTATTCTTTACTTATGAAATTCGACACGAATTATTACTAAGAAATAAAATACCGCGTGACGAAGTCAACACAAATAGATTGGAGCATTGAATAGAATAATTAAATAACAGTCCAAATTCCTACAACCTTTCGTGTTCTAAGTCCACAATTGCCTAGACCTATCTTTTTTTGTTTGTTTGTTTTTCTATTAAAAAATGTAACAACCCGATCCTATGAGAGCATGAGTAATCATCAGGACCAGAGAAGGCTCGAATAAGGTGCAACTTTGATTCTAGGATGGCGTGGGGGTAGGAATGAATCAAACCCTATATCGTCTAGGTGTGGTGAGGTTAAATGCCATATATGAGATTGTACTTGTCATAACTTGTAATGAGGCATTTTTTAAGTTAAGCCCAAAAAAACAAAATTGCACGAGATCCAATTCAAAGCAAATAATATTGTTACAATCTAGACTTGGGCTTGACAAAAATTTGGAAAATGAACTTAGGTTGTGTATTTTCATCTCTAATTTTTTTTTCTCTTCATTTCTTATTCATTTGAATATTCCAATCCCCTCTTCCCTAAACATAAAATTTTGGGAAAATGACACAAATAGTGTCTGAACTTTAGCTTAATATGTAATTTGGTCCATTAATTTTTAATTTATTCAGTTTGATTCATGAACTTTAGCCAAATATGTAATGTGATACCTGAATCTTTAATTTGTTCAATATAGTCCATGAACTTTTAATACATATTTAATATAATTCCCGAATTATATGAATATATTCAATGTAATCTCTTTTTATTAATTCAAAACTAAGGATTATATTGAATATTTTAATACAATTTGAGAACTATATAATTGTATTGAATAAACTAAAAGTTCATGCATCACATTATATATTTAGTTAAAGTTGATGTGTCAAATTGAATAAATTAAAAATTCAATGATCAAATTACACATTAAGATAAAGATTGAAGACAACTCGTTGTTATCCCTAAAATTTTTCAAAGGAAAAAGTGGGTTTTCAAACCCCAAAGAAAACCATCAATTTTTACCCTACAGACGACAATTTTGACCTTCATTAAAATTTTCTATAAAAATATATGTACGTGACACCTGATGGGACAGACAACGGGTGCCATACCCGTAGACGTAATCTGCATAAATGACTTAAACAAACTCGCCTCCTGGAAATAATGACAAGACAGTCTTTTGGAGCCAAATATCATGACTTTCAAATCGGGGAGAGAGAGAGAGGCCGTACGCCATCGAGACTTAAGGCTTAAGAAATGAGGCTTTTATTTTGATGCACACGTTACAGCAAATTGAGGTGGCTTCCCCGAGAGGATTAGGTGTGCAGTCAACTCATGATAAAAATAGGTAGGATGGCAATCCTTCGATTGATTGTATCATTAGTTGTCTTTGACTTGGACCGTGTGAGACACAAGCCTTTATTTAACCTAGAGGATGCAAATCGTAATTTCCAAAAAAAAGGAAAAATTATTAAAAAATTCTCAAATTTATCCAACACCCGTTTCAATTCAATCATAACTTTTTAATTCAACTAAAAAAAATCAATGATTTTCCAATGTGGAAATTTTTCAAATACAACTTATATACACGTGCATCTCGACACTTTTTTGATGCTGACTTGACCAATTTATCTTATTATTTGAAACAATCTTAATTCACTTTTAAATTATTTTTAAAAAAAAACCCGGCCCCATTTCCAATCCTCGTTTGCAAATCTTTCCCCTTTCTTCTAATTTTTGCAATTTGGGGCTCTCGTCGAACCTTGAAAAATAAAGCATGCGCTTGAGGCGATGGCCCCCCGCGCCACGATCATATCGGTCACCACCTACGTCGCTCTCGCCACACCAAAACAAAAACAACACACGCTTTCTCTCTCTAGAAAGTAGAGAGAGAAAGAGGGATGGTCACGAAGACTTTCTGATGCGAACGAATGATAAAACGTGCCCCATTGCATTTGCTCTCCCCCTCTCTCTCTCTCTACTTTCTCTCTCTACACCACCTTCTGACGCGAAATCGATAAAAAACGTGCGCTGTTTCGCTCTCTCCCTCTCTCTCGCTCTGTAATGCGTTCTCCTCCTCCTCGTTCCCCACTCTCCACCTAGCCCACGCCCGACAACTCCCTGCCTCGATCGGAGATGGCCGCCGCCGCCGCCGCCGTCATGCCCTCCGCCGTCGTCGTCGTCCTCCTCCTCCTCCTCCGGCGCTGCCGCTTCCTTCTTCTTCTCCCGTTCCTCCCGCCACCGCTGGGCCCCTGCCACCGCCGCCGTCCCCCCGGCGTGCCGCTCGCCCAACCCTAGCGGCGGCGGCGGCAGCGGCGTCGCCTCCTTCCCTTTGACATCCCCCTCCGAGTTGGGGCTCAGGGTTTCCCGTGCCTCTCCCTCGTCTCGCTTCCCGGTCCTCTCCTCCGCGCGCCAGCACAAGGGTAAAGCTCTCTCTTTTGAGTCCGCATTTTCCCCTTCGGGTCGCGTTCGGCGCTCCTTGTGAGTCGGGTTCGGTTCGATCCGGATCGCCTCGATTTCTTTGTTGGTTCTTCGTCTCGGATCGCGCTCTGCATTTCTGACTAGATTACATCGTGAACATTGATTTGAATTCAGCAATGCGTGAAGAAAACCTCGCCTGTTTGATTTATTCGTGCCGCTTATCGTGTGGTCGTTCAAGAGTGTTCTCATTTAGCTATTTCAGGCGCCGTGAAGTGTTTCGCTTGCTCCTTGTTGATTGAGTGCGGCATTAGGCTAGTTGATTAGGAACTGGGAAGGCGCTCCATTGCTGAATCATACAGCATATCTATGGTAATATAATCTTTTGAGGCTGGATTTTACTAGTCATGGTTTCTGTAATTATCCATGGAAAGGTTGATTTATCTTTCTTCCCCATTCACGGGCAAGTCCTTTTTTGAATTTTCTCTAATTTGACTAATATAAACAGAGATGATGTAGTTGGGTAGTAAATTTGGAAAGAATGGCCTTTGAATGGTAGGTTCTTGTGGTGATCACATGAAATGGGCAAATGGTACTGTAGGGTCTAGTCATGTATTAAATGGACTCTGAGAAGCTTATCCTCTTTTTCTCGAAAAAGAAAATAAGAAAGCAAATCCCCTGAATTCTTATCTATCTGATTGCCTAATTGAACTCCTCCTAGGCTCTGAAACATTCCTTCCACATTATCTGATTGTGATCTTCGGACAATGGAATAATTTTCATATGCGGGTATTAGGGTTTCTTTATTTATCAATCCATCTGTGTTTTGAGGTAGCGTTCATTTAAGTTTTCTCTCTTTCTCTCTCTTTTTTTTTTTTTTTTTTTCGAGCAAAGTTATTTATGGCAAGTCCAGAAGGTATTTTATCTAGACCGAGAGCTGTGTACTCCCTTAAAACATCAGGAAATGCAAATTGCTAGGGGGGACTAAATGAGCATATTTTTCTATAGCTTATGACAATTTGGTAGATGGTGTAGTTACCCGTCTCTTAGACTCAAGTTGTGGGAGCTGATGAGAGAAATTCACTTTTATTAGCTGACTGGGCATATTTCCACATGGCCAATAGCACCATAACAGCATCATTCTGTGCTGCAGATCTGTCATATTTTTCTGTGCTTTACTTTGTAAAATTTGCTTTTGCATCTGATACCATTGATATTAACATCGCATAGAACTATTTTCCTATTAATCACATGAGTTGGGTAATACCATATTTAGGCTCTAATGCTTGTGGAATGAATTGAATAGCTCTATTTGATCATTCGATGCTGTAATTGTGCAGCTACAGTCGTTACGAAAGATTTGTGGCAAGAGTTGATTGTAAACAGTGAAGTTCCTGTACTGGTTGAATTCTATGCTAGTTGGTGCGGACCATGCAGGATGGTCCACCGGATCATAGATGAGATTGCAGAAGAATATGCTGGGAAGATTAAATGTTTTTTACTCAACACCGACAATGACCTGGATATTGCTGAAGACTATGATATCAAGGCTGTTCCCGTGGTCTTGCTTTTTAAGAACGGACAGAAGCGTGAGTCTGTTGTTGGTACCATGCCAAAGGATTTCTATGTTGCTGCAATACAGAGGGTAATAGACTTCTAAGAACATTTGTGGAGAAAATCAGTTGGAGGATGATATATTTGACCCTCATCCCTCGCAGCATGATAACGTTTTGCTCACCTTCAACCATCAAGTGCATGATGGTTTCCAATGTACATCCTCTAGATGTTGTAACCACCAGAAACCTCAACCTCCTAGTTTTGGGGACGGAATTTCATCTCAGGCTTTCTGGGCTTGGGGGAACGGTTTGAATTGTCTTTTACAAACAGTTGTAGTGCTGGCTACTGTCTTCAATTTCACAATGATAAGTGGTTCTCTCTTGTCAGATTCAATTTGTTGCTGGGATTAATGAAATGGTCAAGTTGCAGGTACGCAAAAATTCTTACTGTTTGCTTCCTTCTTTAAAGAGTTCATCTACAAAGTTTGGGATGGTAAAAAGGGAGAGGCTAAGTCAACTAAGGTGGCTCTATAGAGTCAATTATAGATCAATCTTTTCAATTGCATTCCCTTCGTGTAGTCATCTCTCTATCTATCGTAAGATTTGCTCGAAATAAGTTCCACTCCCTAGGACGGGCACGGTGTTTTGAGGAAAGATTCGGGCTAAGTTTCCTACCCATCCTGTTTAATCTTCTCAGTCCCCTTTGCATAAGTCCAAATGCAATGGCAGCCTCTACGGTGCTTTCTTCTGGTTTGCCTCCTTCCCGGTCAGCTCTGTCATAAACGCTGCAAGCTCGCCTCTGAGATCAAAGCATCTCAACGTCCACTTATATTATTCGATGTTATACTGTCCATACTCTTAAGACCAGGTGACTCCTGCCCTGAAAACCAAGGTTGATGTCGTCCGCGTATACAGGCGTATGCACTTTGCCTTCAACTTTCTCATGTATAGCTCATAATTTCTACACCATCATTCCCGAGTTTCCTAACGCACAACTTTTGTATGGATGGTCGGTTGTCGACCGTCTTCGTTTCCGGTTAATTTTGAAAACCATATAGGATAAGCTAGGCGCGTAGTTGAGCCGATTACTTGCATTCCTTAACCCATACGAAGTTTTATCATGAGCATATTGGGCAAATATAGGTTTGATTAAGATTTGCCTTTTCCGCTTACCGAGCAAGCATGACATCATTACTAACATGAAAGCTCCAAAGCGTGGAATGTCGAAATGAGTCTGGCCCAACTATGGGATATAATAGCTTCTTTAAGATCTTCCTTGCCAATACGCAATTGGAAAAAATAGTCCCTTGAACAAAAGCTCCTATCACAATCAATCGTTCGATGCATTGGTGACGAGTATATAATGTAGCTTTATTTCGATTTTCGACTCAAACTCTATCAAGCATCAAAATTTTTGCTTGAGATTTACTCGATTAGAGAATTGAAATACTCTAGCTTAGCTAGATTCGACTTCACTCAACTCCACTACATGATTTATTTTAGGGATAAGTACACTAAAAGTTTAAAACTTGTTTTGAAAGTGTGGTTGAATCATCAACTTTTAAAAAGTGCAATCAAGTTATTCCGTTATCTCTGTCTAATTTAGCTAATGAAAAAATGTTGAAATTTTCTCTAAAGCATTGAAGCGATGTCATTTTAGTCCAAACTCTAATTTTTTACCCCAAATATCAATTAAATTGGGTTGAAAAGTCCAAAAAAAATTTCACAAAAAAAAACAAACATGACAAACAGAAAAGGACAAGCTAATTGTTTAAAAAAAAAATTGCCTGCAGGCTGCCGCCCCATCACGAGGCCTCAGTGAGGGCTACCGGCCCTCTTATGGCCTCGCCGGCTCTTTCTGGCAATGAGCCGGTGGCCCACCGGCAGAGGACTTGGTCCAAATATTTAAATTGAAAATTTGGGGTTTTGACCAAAACGAAGTCGCTTCAATTGACCTTAATGCCACGTGGGGAGAAAAAATAATAATAAAAAGTCACATCAGCATTTTTGTTACCCAAATTGCAATGATTTAACAGAAAAACTTGATTTATCAATTCAACGAGTTTCGGTCGTCACTTGCACTTTGAAAGTTTATGATTCAATTGTATTTTTTTGATAAGTTTTAAGATTTCTAGTGTATTTATCGTAGTAATTTATAAATGAATTTAAGCTTGAGCTTGATCTTAATAAAGCACAAATAAAATGAAATATTATATAATTTTGAGGACATCGACGTATATCTTGAACTAATAAATACCCTTTGAAGAATAATAGAAACTTGATTAGACTTGATTAGGGCCATAGCTTGTCCAGCCAAGAATTGGTGAGCACGAGCTCGACTCAAAATCAACTAGTCAATCTCGAGTAAGTATCAAACCGTTTGAGCTACTCACGGGTAGGTTGACTCGATTTTGCCACTAGGATAATTATACGAATTGCTTCTCACACCTTTTTGATGTGGAAATTGTCCAAGTGTTAAATCTATTATATGGTAACTAATTTAATCTTAAAAATTTTGATTTTGCAAATTTAATTTTAACCATTTTTACGATTTATCAATTAATCTTAAACATTTTAATTATGTTAATTAAATCCTAAATCTTTTAACGATTTATCAATTTAGTCATTCCAACTAAATTTTATTTATAATATTGTCAATTTTTTTTTTTTTATGTGAATGCTATTAGCCACTAGTCTAATGTGGCATGATCGATCACATGCAACAACCAATGAAGCCATCATCAAAGATCAGGCAAGCACCAAGCCTTGAGGAAAAAGGGAGAAAAAGAAAAGAAAAGAAAAGAAAAGAAACAGAAAGAAAAGAAAAAATTTACAAAAAAATTAGAAAATTGCAAAAATTGCAAAAAATTATCATTAATGGTGTTCATCATGCTATGTATGATAACTATCATTTTTTATCTCCGGCTAAAATTGGTCATAAGGACTAAATTAATATATTGCCAAAAGGTTTACATCTAAATTAATATAATTGAAAAGTTTGTAATTAAATTGGTAAATCGTCTAAATGTTTATAAATAAATTAACACAATCGATAGGTTAGGACTAAATCAAATGCCATATAATAGATTTAAGACTATGTTTTGATGATTCCCCCCATTTTTTACTATAAATTAACTCCAAACAATGACAATCTTTTTGTCGAGTACTAAGGGTGAACATGTTTAATTAGGAAGGTCAATAGGGCTTAAAAATATTTGAACTTAGAACCTTCTGCTTTGATACCATGTGAGATTTTATGAGCTAACTATCAACTGTTCTAAAAGTTTAAATTATTGAATGATAACGTAATATATTATTTAACTATAAGATAATATTGCAAAAAACTTCAAACTAGTATACTTTTAACAAATTTACTTCAAACTAAATTTTTGACCATTAAAAACCCTAACCTAGTATATCTATAAAAATTTACTTTGAATTAATTTTTGACTACCAAAATCCTCAAACCGATACATTTGTGACAAATTTATCATCTATTAATTTATGTTAAATTGAATTAATACTACGAAAAACCTTAAACTAGTATGCCTATAACAAAAGAAATGTAAAATCTCAAACTGATAATCTATTAATTGTTATTTGTCATATAACTTAGTAATATGATGGTAAAATTTAGCGAAAATTGACATATGATAAATTTCTTAAAGATATACTAATTTTGGATTTTTGGTAGTCAAATATATAGTTTAAAGTAAATTTTTTCATAGGTGTATTAGCTTATGATATTTCATGATATTAACCATTTAAATCTTGTCTACATGATTGGCTAATTTGAGAAGTTATTTAGAGTTGAGTCGGTTCTTTAACTTTTTTTGTTACCATGAAAATTGATTTGATTCACTAGTTATTTTATTGAGTTAAAGTAGACTATTTAGAAATATTAGTTGAAATCTCGTGCATGGCATGGGGTTTGAAAATGTACTTATTATAATTTAGTTGGATAGTATAATTTCCAAAATCATGTAAGTCGTACAAAATTTTTATATTTTATAACATTTATGGTAACAAAATTATCTTTATTAATGATGAAAGTTATTAAGTAATGTATCTCTAAATAGTTTCAAATAAATTGGTGTTCCTTTTGCATGTCCATATACTCTGAGATTCTTTTTGTATATACAAAAATAGAAGTATTCCAAAATGGCGATTATGTTGATTTAACTTTGCGAGTATAATTGAGTGTTGGATGCTAGTGACATTTTATGTGATAATATTTAATACACGACTGCCTATGCAAGAATGATATTTAAATAATAATTAGATGAATCAGGATTTCTTCCCATGAAGTTTTCTCAAGGGTTTACTGGAAATTGCAATGTATGTTATATGACTTTTTAATATTTTATGATTTTTAATATGTTACAATTTCCATAGTCACCAAAAAATTAATTGTTAATTTATGAGCTCTTCTGATATCCAACGGCTTGATCATATTTTTGCAAATAGGGGAAAAATCCTGAGTAATTAAGAAAGAGAATCTTTGGATTTTTATCTTATTAGCAAATTGATTACTTATTATTTTCAATTAATTCATTAAAATAATACCTTTCAATTTTTCATCATGCTTCATTTTATCAGAAATATATATTTTGTAATTACGTAAACATTTGTGAGCTCTTTGCATGTCACATTCCTCCACCGATTTCGTATAAAAATTTGGGAATGCACAATAATGTGACATGCCGACCAAAAAATAATAATAATATTGTGACACATGGCACAACCATTGAAGCCTACTTTACCTACTTTTTCCAATTATTCTAGGCTTATTTCATTTCGCAGAAAACAAATGACTCATAAAATATTTTCTTAAAAGCAATCACCTATCTCTCTTGCAAAAATAAATGAACGAAAAATATTTTTATCAAATATGAAGATGTTTTAGATATAGATTATTGTCGATAATTCAATATTTTTTTATCGATTAATTAATTCAAACCATAAAAATTATCATTAAAAAAATATTGCACAGCATGGAAAGAGAAACGCAGTCTTATTGAGAGCTTCTGTATGTTTTGGTAAAACTGAAGAAGGAAAGACCAGAACGTGCTGAAGAGCTCAGCCTAATCCTAGGGAGCGTAAGCTGAGACAATGGGACTTCTCACTACGTGAGTTCCATTGATCTCTTCCCAGCTGATGTACCCGTAGTTAACTATGTCATAGCTCAGCGGAATCGACTCTTCCAAAGAGATCTCGACCGCCAGGTCGAACTCGGCTCTGTCGTACTTGCTCGAGAACCGCAGCTCCGAGGGTGTCGCCGTGGCCTTCATGCTCGACGGAGTCGTCACCGTGGCCCGGTAACTCGAAGGTCCGTCGGCCACGTTGGTCAGGACTCTTCTGAAAGTGACGCTCGTGGCGTTGGTGCTGTTGAGGATGACTATGAATGAAGGGTAGTTGATGTCGAGAGTCGCCGACGCGCAGGAGAAGTTGGATCTCCCGCTTATGATCTTGATCTGCTTGGCGGAATAGTTCATACCGCAGAGGAAATTGAGGTAATCCTCGGGTTCGACATCGTAGATCAGGCCGGGATCCGAAGCCTTTTCCGGGTCTATATGTCCTGCTCCGAAATCGAGAGGCGTTCCTGATGCTTCGGTGGTCATGTCGAGGATGGTTTCGCCGGTGTTGTCGAGAATGTAAGCCGTGGTCATCATTGCAGATCGGATGGCGGCGGGGCCCCAATCTGGATGGGCTGATTTCAGCAGTGCGGCGACTCCGGCCACATGAGGAGCCGACATGGAAGTTCCCGATAACAGCGCGTAGTCGCTGAGCAAGTAGCTCTGGCCTATCTGGCTATTCCTCGGTTCGGTGTCCATGCCGCCAGGATATCGACTCCAGGAGCTAACATATCAGGCTTCAGGATCCATGGGGCTTGACCGCCCGGTCCTCGAGCCGAAAACCAGACTACTCGAGGCACCGGTTTGGTCCTGAAAATGGTTATCAAGAACTCATGCTGACGGTCGGATTCTCCGACTTCAGCAAGTAGTCCTTGATTCTGTTCCCGTCTTCAGGAACTACAGCCACAAACGGAATATTGAAGTCTTCTGGTTTGAGGAAAGCCCCGAATTCGGTACTGAAGATGGCGCCTGCAGCTCCGGCTCGGGTGATCTCGTCGGTATTGACTCCATCATCTTCGCTAATGAAGTCGCAGAAGACTATCTTCCCGGCAACATCCTTCGGGTCGAGAGAGTAACTGTCGCAGATTTCCTTGCTTCTGTTGCCACGGCCGAAGTATAGAGGAACTCTTGAGATCAGCAGATTCTCTGGGAAGATGGATTTTCCTCTAACTGTTCCGCGGCCGAGGGCTATGTTAGCTGCAAAGTCCCTCGATATGGTTCCGGCGCCGACCGTCGTTAGCCATGGAGCTCCGTTCTGTATCGTGTATCCATGAGGGCCGCGGTTGCCTGCCGAACAAGCAACGAAAATTCCTCTCTGCATTGCTGCGAAAGCTCCCACAGCGATCGGATTCTGGTCGAACGGTGTCTCGAAAAATCCAAGTGATAGAGACAGTACATCGACGCCGTCCGCTATGGCTTGGTCCATGCCTGCTAGGGTGTCCGTCGCAGCCGAGTCGTATGTGTCGTTCAGGAATAGCACCTTGTACATCGCGAGCCTAGCAGCGGGTGCCATACCCGTCGCCGTGCCCTTGGCATAGCCGAAGTAGCTAGCGTCTGCCACGGGGCTTCCAGCCGCCGTGGACGACGTGTGGGTCCCGTGCCCCAAATAGTCCCTCGGGGAATCGTAGTCATCGGTTGTCGATATGTTCAAGCCACGCTGCTTCATTCCTTTGCTGAATGACCGGGCTCCGATGAGCTTCCGGTTACAGTTGGAAAAGTTAAAGTCCGCCCCAGACTCGCAAGAGCCTCGCCATCTCTCCGGCACAGGGGACATGCAGTCGTCCTTGAAGCTCTCACTCTCGGGCCATATCCCGCTGTCCAAGACGCCGACAATTATGTCATCGCCAAATTTGGCTCTTGGCCAGAGCCCCGTCTGTTTGTTCAGGCCGAGAAACTTAGGAGTATACGTTGTGTGAGCGTTTCCGAATGTGTCCGGATAGGATGCAACATGACCAGGAACCTGTTCCAGCTTGTCTAATTGGGACAGTGACAGAACTGCACTGAATCCATTCAAGACATGGTTGTATGTATAGAGATGGGTCGGGTCGATTTCGTCCGGGGAAGACGATAGGGACAACAGAAGCGACGTGTACCAGTCATGGTGAAGCGAGAACGAAGCCGGCAATGCCAATTCGTCCATGTGGATTATGTAGGGCTTTCGGTAGTCTGTGGCCAAAGCGGACACTACCGTCGAGATGAGAAGGAAGAGCTTACAAACCATACCATATTCCATTGCCATTTCGTATAGCTCTCTGAAACTGAGCGGTTTGCCTCACAATAAGGAGATATTAGCCTGGACTTATATAGATGTCCAAACTCTTTCCATTGACAAACATATCCCGTGCAGAAATATGTTAAAGAGGCTATGGCCGCGGCCGAGCGATGAAACCAAAACCAAAGATGCACTTTTAGCCAGCAAAGCGAGATAAGTGCAGATAGTTGATGCCGAGCCAAAAGATTACATGTGTTGAAGTTTACGAAACAGATTACGACATACCCAATGAAAATGGAGCAGAATATTGTTCATGGAATCATCGAATGTGATCTTAGATCCCATCGGGCTGTCTTAGATTCAACCGGCCAAGAAGGGCAGTAAGGAAAAAGGATCTGGAATTGCCGACGTCCCAGCAAGTCAAATCAGAAGAATCTCTACGGGTAGAGACATTAAAAAGGTACAGTTCATCCAAGATTCGATCACCATGAGAATCAATCTAATGAAAGGAAGGAAGAAGGATTAGGCCTTTTATCATAACTAGTTTGGACAGTTCTTAACCTTCTATCTTGTCATCAGACGGTATAATCACCCCTGCAAGCTTAGCAATCTATGTCGCCGGTGAAGCTGGCGATCATTTTGAGGAGACGGCAATTGTTCATATTTTCTAAGTGGAATCATTTCGCCCAGCTAGTATCAGACAAAAAATAAGATTCAATTCAAAGAGCAGAACATCTAAGAACATCGACATCAACAACATAAAAAGCTGCCCAGAAGAACAAAAAATGACAATTTTAAGGACATGAAGCCAAACGGGCATCGAATCCTGATAGATAAACTATCCAGTTTGTCAAGATTTAGTGCATATCCTGTCTAAAAGATTCCTAATACAAGAACTAAAAAGAGCAGATACACCAGCAATACTGCTTTTTATTGAGAATGTTCTACAGAGCACTCAAAAGAATTTCATGATATCATAAAAGCATAAGCAACTCTTTGTAACCTCTCTTCAACAAAATGTTCAGCAAACTTGTGACACTAACCTTACAATTATTCAACTTTACCCGTTCACTGAGGCTATAGCCAAAAAACCTCAAGGGGTGGACATCCTCTTTAAGGCTAAACGCAACAAAATATTGAAAGCGTATATGGAATATCTCAAGGGAAATTATAAAAGAAAATCCCTTCCCTTTGCTGGCTTAGATTGCCCTGTACTTTGCCTTCTAGGTCCCTAAAAACTCAGAGAAAAAACAGGCCTCATAGTGAAAGCATATTAGGAGGAGATTGTGGGGATCCAGTTTCAAGCAAAAAGCTCCTACTACCATGTGACCTAGATGTACTAGAAGAAGAGGGTAGGTATCTTACATCACTACTGTTAAAGAAGGCGTCATTCTTATGCATTTTCCCTTTACTCGCTCTTCCCCGACCTGCACATCCACCTAACTCTCCCTCTTCATCAGTTTGCAGGAACCCGCTATGGACAGGATCTGAAGTCTCGTATAGAAGCCTAAGAATCTGTTTAACTGAAGGCCTAGCCCGTCCTTCTGGCTGAGTGCACCATTGCACGATACTCACTACAGTTTGAAGCTGGTCAAAATCGAAAGCGTCCTTAATTCTGGGGTCCACAAGCTCAGGTATTCTAAGGGTAGATGTTAGATATGTTTGAGACCATTCCACTAAATTCTTGCCATCTTGTACAGCCCGTCTTGCTGTTACCATCTCTAACAATAGCACGCCGTAGCTGTAGACATCACTCTTCTCCGTGAGCTCCTGAGTGATTACATACTCAGGATCCATGTAACCTGGGAAAAGAAGTAAGGCTTAGATATTGAACAAAACAATGCAGATAATTAACCAAAGGGCAGCTTTTTTGACCTGGAGTTCCTCGCACATCAGTATTTACTGGTTCAAAGCAAATTGAGCCATCTTTTGAAGCATGTGCAAGACCGAAATCAGCAACCTAGACTCCAAGATGACAAGAAATGAGAAAAGTCACCAGAAGCAGTCAATTTCATATGTCAAGGAAGATTCTGGCTTCCTGCTACTTAGCATCTTTTGAAAAATTGCATCAAGGATGTCTGATTTTACTAGTGAACTTGGTTTAATGTATATTGGGAGCTAAGGTTTAATAAAGAGTCACTTTTGCAGAGCCATCCTACCTTGGCAACAAAATTCTCTTCGAGTAAAATGTTGCTTGACTTGATGTCTCTGTGACACAAGGGAGGATCACAATAGAAATGGAGATACTCCTGCATTGATAATGTAATATTCCAAAGACTGAGATATTGATAAGAAATAGTTAAATCACTCCAAATGACCATGGAACTTCAAAATTACCAAAGCATTAGCCACATCAATGGCTATTTGGATCCTCGTCTGCCAACTCAGAGGATTTCTGTTAGGTGCTGCACACATAAATAAGTCAACAACACGATGACTAAGGAACCCTAAAACAAAAAAGCCTAGTGGTTTTATGAATGTGTTCATATAGCAGTGTAAGAACAACTTCAATGGAAGAATCACCCAAATATTCCATACATGGAAAGAAATGTTAAGTGATTGGCTCATGATTTCACTCAAAAAGTATGCACTTACGAGTCTGCGTACATCTTAGCATGTGCACATGGGTGCAGCAGGTTGTGCCTATGCTCTGAGTGAGAGAGAGAGAAAGATCAATCTATAAAATCAGTGGAAGAAAAACATGTGTACCGTGAAGATGATCTTTCAGGCTTCCATTTGCCATGTATTCATACATAAGAAACCTGCAGAGAGCTGAAATCAATTAATCACTTAAATAATCAGTTACGTGAATGCAGAACCACTCATCCACTCATTGTCTAGATGTGTACACGTGTGCATGGAAGCAGAAGATAACCCACAGTTATTGAATCGTCAGCTTGTGAAGTGTGAGTGCACAGGTGGTGTTGTGTGTATGTGTCAGTGGGGAGTACAGACTTGGGTGTGGATAAAACCGATTCCTTTCTCACCTTTCACGCTTCTCACTACAAAATCCTCTAAGAGCAACTAGATGACGATGATGAAGCCTAGCAAGAAGCTCTATTTCCCTGCAGAAGTCATCCTCCCCTTGTTCTGAGACTTGGTTCGTTCGCTTTACTGCAACCACTAAACCATCACTAAATTGTGCTTTGTAAACAGTTCCGAATCCCCCTTGTCCAATGATGGTGTTAAAATTATCTGTTGCCTTCTTGGTCTCCTTATAACTGAATTTCCGAAACATCAACGACTGACCTGCAAGCCCAAAATTTATCAGAAGCAACATATAGTTGGCATTTCAGCATATATGGAGAGAGAGAGAGAGAGAGAGAGAGGAGTACCATCCTGAAACTTTTTCAAAGAATGAGGAGGAGGGAAGACCTTTGAAGACGTCATATCCATATCGTCAGAGTCCTCTAGCTCTCTGCTTTTCCTATGAATCAGAAATACCAACACAACGAGCATCAAAACAGCCGCTACTGTAACACCAATGCCAACACCTGGAACTAGTGTCAGGTGGTAGGGGTGGTGGGTCTCATTCAAGGGCACACCGAGTACCAGTTGACTCGGGCTAGCAGCAACCAAAGGAGTTGGAGAAGCTTTAGGAGAGTCTGGCGGTTGGGATGAATTGGAAACTAGCATCACATGCACAAAATATACCAATAAGTTTAAAGCTCAATTACAGGATCTGATTCATTCATGGAAAACTTTTCAGTGCATTAAAAATCAAAGGCAATTTTCACTCGAACTATATGTCTCAAACTACTCCATCGCATTAGAACTCATGAGACAAATAAGAGCCAAAAAGGATAAAGATGCAGCCATTAGGGCAAAAACTAGTCAATCAGCAACTTTGTCAAAGCATTCCAATCTATAGATGCAGTGTCCACAGGAGAAAAGATAATAAATTAACCATCTTTATATCAAAAGAAAAATAAGGAAAGAGGAAGAATGCTATTCATCAAGATTGCTTAGACATCCTAGTAACATACTTGAATGGAGTAGCACTCCCTCCATGTTTTAAAAAGCTCAAGAAAGTTAGCATTAGGCAATCCTATATAAACAGTCATTGTACGTTTGTGGTAGACTATATCTTTAAAAGAAGATAAAGAAGGCGAAAGGATTGGCATTTGAGTAGAGCAGGTATTTCGAGTTACCATAATGGAAGTCATAGTACATCTTTTTTGTTTATTATAATTATTGTTGTCTTGAAGTCCAAAGCATAGGCATTTTTGAATACCCAAACACATCCTCTTTTTCATCGTAATGCTTCCATCATGTTTGAATTTCTACAGAGCTTGAACTTAAAACCAACTAAGCTAGCTACCAATCATGACTAAGCACATGAAGAGTTAGAACTTAAGGTAAAGAAATTCAAACAGTAGCAACTTAACAAGCTTAAAAAAATGACAAAGATAAATAGAAGTCATGTGGACTAGATTTGATTATTGGGAGGGTCGAGCCAGGGTTTGAGTCTTAAAACCCTTGCCAAAGTCTGCACATGATTTAGAAAACCTCATATATTCTCTAACAAGTGATCAGGTTGCCCACACTGACAGCCTGACGGGCCTTAGATTGTTGTCCAGGCCAATCACATCTAGTCAACACAACCTTTTTGGCAAGTAGTGAAAACTAAACCCAGATTTCCTGACACAACCTTTTTGGCAAGTAGTGAAAACTAAACCCAGATTTCCTTCTAGCGGTCTGTCACATTAACTGGATACTAATTTATATTCTCTCACTGGATCCCTGCTATTAAAGAAAGAAAAAGGAAAACAGGGAACTATTTACTTGGTTACCTAATGGAACATTTGTTTCAGTACCCTTATAAGAGCAATTGATCAACATTACCATAGTATCATTATATCTCTTTTTGGACTACAGCTTGCTCACCTGCTAACTATTTGGATATTCAGTAAAATGCGTAACATGCAAGGTCTTAGGACAAGGGTGAGTGATAATCAATTCCATTATAAATGTGACTTTGCCATCCCAAAATTATGTTGCTTGGTCTGGTCATGCTAATATTAGAAGGTGGACTCTTTTAATAAAAAGGAAACAAGGATGGAAATTGGCAGTACACATAAAGTCAAACATGGCATGGCTGGATAAATAGAACAGAAACATAGATATATAATTCATGCAAACTGAGTAGGAACAAATACTTCTGGAGATGCTATGTAGCTGTCTCCTGATTTTGCATAGATGCACATACCTGGTAGAGTACTTAGCCCTTCAACACTGAAGAAACAAGTGGCGATGTTGATGGAAGAAACATTATCAACTTGACTTGCAAGGGCAGCGAATGTTGCATCTCGGCAAGTGCTGAATGTAATATTGTCATCCATTCCTACCACGTGATGAAGATACACGATGCCAGCATTTACACACTTTCTGCAATCGCTCTCTGCTGAAAGTGGCGTTCTGCAATTCGTAACCACATCCCCAAACCCTGGGGACTGCAGCATCTGCATCACATTCGTCCGGCCCACGCACTCGTAGGAGATGGGGATCTTTGTTCCGAATCCACAGAATGCCGTCGCGTTCCTCGACACCCCATACAGCTCCAAGGTTTCCGATATCGAATGCAGGCAGGCCTCCCCCAAATCGGAGGCGACCCCCAAATTGCTCGTCACGTTCGCATATCGAGCGACAGAAATTGCCACACATGCATTTA
Organism: Corymbia maculata; assembly: GCA_014182735.1. Taxonomy (NCBI): domain Eukaryota; kingdom Viridiplantae; phylum Streptophyta; class Magnoliopsida; order Myrtales; family Myrtaceae; genus Corymbia; species Corymbia maculata. The sequence goes on along the minus strand of CM024688.1, from coordinate 17,034,467 downwards.
TGTAGCGGCAGCACTTAGCCCTGTCGTCCTTGTTAGAGCACAGAGAAGCCACCAACGTGAAATTTGACCCGCTCAAGTCCAAAGGGCACTCTGCACAAGCACAGCAACAGCAAACGCCGCTACCCAAGTTCAGCAAGGGAAAAGCAAATCGACCGTACAATCCAAAACATCGAACGCTTCCGTTACACTTCAGGTACTAGCGCAATGACCCTCGACGAAACAAGAGCCCCGTTCCAAAAGACAGCAATCAAGAATGACAAAACAGGGCAAAAGAGAGCAACCCACCAAATTAACTCGAACAAGACCCTCAACGAAACAAGAGCCCCGTTCCAAAAGACAGGGATCAAGAACGACGAAACGAAGCAAAAGAGAGCAACCCATCAAATCAACTCGAGCAAAACAAGCGAACACACCGAAATCAAGGTCCTAGCGCAATGACCCTCGACGAAACAAGAGCCCCGTTCCAAGAAACAGCGATCAAGAACGACGAAACAGGGCAAAAGAGAGCAACCCACGAAATCAACTCGAGCAAAAACAAGCGAATACACCGAAACAAAGGTCCTACAGCCACGAATTTCACTCGCAAGAAAAGAAAAACCTAGAGAGACTAACACATCGGCAGAGCGGAACTGACCCGAGGTCGCCGCCAGGAGCCGCGAAAGGAGGAAGGCGAGAGAGCTGAGCAAGAGGGAAGATAGCTGCGGCGCCATTGTTGGGCGCGGCCGGAAGCGGGAGCAAGCGACGAAGGGAGAGGGAGCTGGAGCTGGAGCTGGAGCGGGAGAGGCGGGGGGGTATGGGGTTGGAGAGAGAGGCGCGTGGAGGCGACGGCGGGAGCGGAGGCGCGTGGAGGCGACGGCGGGAGCGGAGGCGCGTGGACTGCGATGCTTCTGCTGGAGCACAGTGGAAGAGTGGAGTGAGGGGGGAGGAGAGAGAGAGTCTGCAGCAACTATGGAGTGCGGGCCTTTGACTGACTTGCGTGTGCATAGATGGAAATGAGTGACCACTCTCTCTCTAACATGACCTTGTGATTTCGTCCCCATACATTAGACTTAAATAAATTTTATATGTGTAAGACAAAGAATTTTAATGGGACATTCATTTTTAGAGGACTAGGGATATTTCAATAAGTAATTTTGAGGACATTATTTCTAAATATACTAATAATAATAGTATCTATCATCACAATGATTAGTCCAATTCTACCAAATTTATTTCCATGGGTCCTATTAAGTGATGCTTTTTCAGGGTACCGATTAGACATATGTAATAGGAAAATGTTGAATTTTCAAAACAGCGATGTGCCGTAATATTTTCTTATTTAGTTGTGATCGATTCTCAATCTTATTCAATCCCATCTAAGAATCGAGAACCAAACCGGAGGACCAATTCCCAATTTTGGGATTGGGGGGAACCAATCATTTAACCAAAAAAATTTTTAGTAAAAATACTAGAGTTGTAACATTTTCAAGGTTTATTGCTATTTTAAGAAATAAAAAAAATGTTAAAAAAAGAAGAGTTGGTCCAGTTGGTTCCTCTTCAAAATTGGGAATCGGACCGTAAAATCTCCGATTTCATTTTCATGGAACCAATAATTGAATCTATGCCCCTGAAAACTAGACCAAACCAACTGGTCTAAATGGTTTTCAGTTTGGTTTGTTCGATATGCTCACCCCTATTATCAATCAAGTGTCCCTAGACACTTTTTGACAAAATCTTTCTTGATTTACCATTAGCTTGATGATGATCCTGTCACATGATCATCAAGGACATGTTACCATCAAAGGTAAGGAATTTTTCACTAATACCTTTGTTAATTAATATCGATTTACCGTTTGTTTGAGGATGCTAAAAGTTTGATTCTTATTCCCATGGTTACTTTGTCGGTGAGATTTTATTCGGCAACTTTTATGGTAACTTTGCCACACAACTACAGATGCTCATCGAGTATGTGTTTGTGGCATTCTAACATTTGATATCAATGCCATCCTATCACCAATCCAACAAGTCATTCCTCACATTAATTATCCATGAAAAAAATTTAAAAAAGAAATGGTAGTGTCGCAATAAAACATCAAGAATTCATTGCTTTCGATTTTCGAAAGCAAATTTCAGAGTGCAATGCTCATCCATGTAAAGATTTTCAGATGGAAAAAGATCAAATTAATGTAAATTGATTAAAAAAAAAAAGAAGAGTCAACCCTCGAAATCAAGAACGTTGACTCCATTAAGCTTCCCAAGCTTCCAACGGGAAGGATGATCTACCAACCATATAAATGGATGGTGGAGTGGGACCCAACGGGGGGCCATGGATTTCACCAATCTTTCCAGCCGTTGCGAGCAAAAATCGACGCGCGCGCAGCTTCGCGAGTGGGGCCCGCGCCCCGTTCCCACCAACCGCGGCGCGTGGGTTTCAACCGCGCGCGTGAGCGATTCGATTCGGTCCTCCGTGTGAATCGTGAGGAACCTTAATGTGGGCCGACCGTGGGGGGGCTTACTTTCCCGAGCCCCCCCGCGGGAACGGAACGTCGCGTGCGTCGCACGCTCCAATAGCGGAGCGCGTTGAGGGGGCACGAGGCGGGAGGGCGCGTGGAGGGGCGGGGGAGATTGCGGGGCATTGATTACGATGCGAGTTCACACCATCGCATGGATGCGGCACGGGCGGACCTTAATGCTTTGTCTTAATCGACACGGGTGAAGACCGTGGTCATCGAAGATGGTGACGCCTTTTAGAATATTGTCATCATTATTAGCGGCTATTCTAAGTCTTAAACTTTTTTGCCAACTCATAATTGATTTTTAGTATTTTAAAAAAATATAATTAAATTCTGAAACTTATCAAGTTGATATACTCGGGTCCTCTCTCAATAACTTTGCTAACTTGAAAAGCGGAAAATGTTAAAAAAATTTTAGAACTTGATTATTTTTTTGAAAATTTTCAAATTTAATTACAATTCTATAATAAGTTTTAAGATTTCTAATATACTTATTTATTATTGTTGTTGTTAGTGTTATTTTTATTGACAATGTAGGCAATGATTTATGCATTTATCACTTGATGGATGAAATGTGCAAAAAAATTTGATCACAAAATTAACTTTAGAGGCATACATAACTTGTTTGAGATGAATGTGGAGATAAGTCTTTACATGAGTGATAGACCTAATCGTAATCCATAGTATCACTAAGCTACATTAATTTCTTCTTTTTTCGCAATCATGAATTCATATAGTTGTTGAAGATACAATGTTATGGATTTTTTTTCTTTTATCTATTATATTTTAACTTTCAACTTACTCTTAAATTTTTGCACTGTCTCTTTTCAAAATATGGGAGTCAAATTTTACATTTGAAACTAAATGTCCCCACTCCCAACCTCTTTAAAAAAAATGAAGAATTGAATTCTTTATTTCTTTATTTTCATATGGAAATGATGGCCAGTGAGACAACTTTAGTGATTCAATGTTATTGGATTTGAGTTGTTAGAAATTTGTTCGTTCTTTTGTCCAAACGTTAGGTGACTTTGATGGTGGTCCAGAACTAGCTAGTTAGGCCTTCTTCATATTCATAACTTCTAGTTATTATAGGAAAAAAAATTAGGGCTTGATTCACTATCAGCATTAATAACTTTCTTCTTGATTGAACATTAAAAAGTATTCCGGTCTTGATATCTCCCTTTTTCTTTTAAATTGTTCTTTTTCTTAATGTCTTCATGGTTTTAAGATTGACACGAAGAAATTAAAATCCTGGATACCTTTATTTCCGTTGTCATTTTGGAGGAAAAAGTAGATTGTTCTCTTTGAGTTAGGTGCAAGAAAGAATAAAACAAGAGATTTCGAATTAAATCGAGATAGGAAAGTAGCAATGCATAAATTATTTGTCCTCCTCGAAAAAGTGTTATTATATATATATGTTAGGAAGTTGAAAGCTAATTTGATCGGTTAACATAAGAAGATGAATGTAGCCAAAAAAAGATGCCGAAACAACGCCACCCTTAATATTTATGGAAAATCACACAAAACAACCCTGAACTTTAGGAAGAATATACATTTGCCCCAGAATTCTAAATTGTTACACAATTCCCCTTTAAACGTTTATTATGGCCGTTAATGCTCCATTATTTTTTCCGTAAGCATGTGTAATGCATATGACTTTTAAGGTGTAAAAATATATTTTGCTTAGTCTTTGTTTGTTTAAGGAAATCCCTCTTTGACCCTTAGTTGCTGTGAAAAATAAAAAAATTATGGGAGAAGAAAGAAAACTAAATCATCTCAAATACTAAAAATAACACCTTGAATTTCAATTAATCATTTCTTTTGTGAGTTGGGGACATCATTTCCTTTCAACTTTCTTAAGATATCTTACTAGTTATTGTATATGTTCACATTTTCCATATTCATCTTTCTGATACTTTGATATTTCAGTTTATCTGTTGTTCTCCATTTTCTTCATTCTTCCTTTTTTTTTTTAGAAATCAAGGTAAGAGCAGAGGTTTCCTTAAAAAAAATAAGAAGATGAAAATGCACTTTTACCTCTTCAAATTAACTGCATGGAGTATCTCGGGTCAGCAAATGGGAGCTCGGGCCAACAAATGTTTGGCAGTTCTCCAAGGAACATGAACAAAGATCTTCCAATGTGCGTTCCTTGTTCTCTTTGCGGACGGGCATAGGAAGTCAACTATAACTCAGTAGTCTTTCACGTCCGTGATAGATGAAAGAGCAAAGGAAATCAGGTCGGTGGTATACATTTATATGGTCCTGACTGAGGAACTATCCATTTAAAAGCAAAGAAGTGCAGACGTCTGGTCCGGATGTCGTTGGGTGATACCAAGAACTTGTCGCTAGGGATGTCTTCAGGAGCATAGTCCTGGAAATGAGCTCTTTTGAGATCTGTTTTAGCATTGGATACTTGATTCTGAATTTTTCCATGAGATGGAAGTGGGGAGAAGATCTGATTTATATGGTCTTGTACCATGATGAGCAACGGAATGAAGAAACGAGCAGAGTTCATGTTGGTCAAATTTGTTGTAGTTGATTGAACTTTACTATCGCGGAAGCCATAAGAAGTACTCCTATATTCTTTGATTGAAAAACATTACCTTGCTTCCCGCATTTCTTGGCAGGATCCTTTTAGGCTGTATTCATCCTGATCAGTTTTGTCGAATCTTTTTGATCGATCTATTCTGACTTTCTTTCAGGCATTTCGCTTTGCAGCAGACAAGGAGTTATTAAGGAACCGTGCTTTGTCAGGGTTGGGCTTTTCCGAAACTCTGTAGTTCTTGACACTACTGCACCCTTTCTGGATAGCAAAGTAAAACTGACGATAGATGTTGTAGGGGCTTCAGGAGTGAACATTTTATGCTTGCTGGTTAGTCACTCCATCAAGCTCGAGCTACGCATGTTTGATTTCTCCTTTTGGACCTTACAGACTGAAGTTCAGCTACTGACCTAAATAATCCTAGTAGAGGACGCATGGATGATGCCATTGGCCTTAAGCTATACGTTTTTGGTTCTACTCAACAAGGTTTCTTCAGTATCTAGCAAAAGAATGCGACATAGCCACTGTTAATCCTATCCTTGAGAGGGATATAAACCGTGGGGAGACTATCTGGGATACTGCTATTATTCTAGGAAATTATGGCAACATTATAAGCAAGCATCGAAAGGCAAGAGTAGATGCATCCCTTTTGACTTGTCATATTGAAAAGCTTGACGATGGCATTTGGCAGAACCACATCCCCAGGGCTAGAGAATTCAATTAAATTACTTACTACATGGAAGGATATGGATAATTCAAGAAAATTTCAGAAAAATGACTTCTTTACAAAATATATAGTATCACTTCTTGATTCATTTTGTTATTCACACGTGTTAATCTCCTCTGTCAGATCGCTCTTGCATTGAAATGAATTAGAGGGTTAACTGGATCATTCAAATTAACTTGTTTTCTACATGTCTATTCACTTGTGCATGCACTGTATCCTGAAACTCATTCCCTGAACCACTAAGGACAACCCAAAGAGCTTAACTCACTGGAACCCCAATGTCAATGTCGATTCAAAGCTTGAGAGGCTTTAATATTACAAATTGCGAAATGAATTTTGTCAAGAAATTAGCGTCCGGCACTTGTAATTTATCAAAATAAGGAGAGGGATTAGGGTTCAAGTTATTTTTCCTGTATTACATGTTTCGATAACTAAATCTTTCCTTATATTATGATTAGCAACACTTTTCTTCTTCTTTTTGTTTTACAATGATCTGAATACACTTACTATGGCTAGTAGTGTTCATACTGTTGATTGTAGCCCAGATACCTAGCGATATCTTCTGATACTTATTACTGATAGTCCTTTTTGGGATGTGCACATTGCTACGCGTTACTAACTCAAACAAATTAGTACAATCTAATGACCACTTAACTTCATGAGCCTCTTGGCGATCCTAAATGAAAGTGCAATTTGGACAACCTTGCTTTAGACCAATTACAAAAGCAAGCTTGACAAACAGTACCTTTTGTTGTAGGGAGGGAAACACATTGTTTTTCTACTTGAAATTGTAATGCAAAATTTAGTGATTCACATATTTGACATGAATATGCATTTGAAGAGTATGAGCAATTCAATGAAGTTGAAAAAAAATATCTTCAAAAAGATTGAGTCTAACAAATATATATCCACATAAGCTCATAAACAAGTATAGTTATCATAAGAACCATTTTTTGAGAACAAGACATCAATATGAATGAGAAGACGATATCACTTCAATAAACTCAAATCTAAAGAAGTAGAAAGTATCGTTTATTTCGGCTTTTCGAGAAGAACTATATTTTCTATCCAAGTCCGTACAATCGGTTTAGGACAAATCCGTACACGGAATTTAGAACCGATTATCCCACCTGAATCACTTGTCTGCCCAAGTCCACAAATGGTGACTTTGATAATCAGAAGGTGGATTGAGCTGGATTTGACTCAAACACTCAAGCATGTCAATTGCCAATCTCTTGGGCCTCTTCAGAGATTAGACATGGTCACCAAAAAGACCTTGCATATTTCTTAAGGCCCAGAGTTAATCAGGATCAATTATAGCTGAGTGGGCTTATTCATGGGCAACAAGCTCTCATTTCCCATTGCACTGTTCTCATTTTAGCCCACCTTCGTTGCTCTTTCCTTTCGTGCATCTTTTGAGCCAGACAGCCATTGCCTTCTTTCGTTCTTCTCCTTTGTTTCTCTTTCGGTTTTTGTGGCGGTGAAGATGAGGATGAGGACGGTGATGAATTGTTAAAGATGAACAAATTCAGCTCAACTTACTTAGGCCCCAAGCGCAAAACCGTGGTCGATTCACTATCATCTCGATCTCATTTTAAGGGGCGCAATAGCCAAAAGAAACGGCGGCATCCAGAAAAAGAAGAAGATACCACTTGATTCGCTATTCAATAAGCTAACTGAAACGACATCGTTTCTTGCTAATGATAACCCAATGTTTAAAAGCCGATTTGGACAGAAGAGTAACGTGTGCAAACGCATTCAGGCGGCGGTACCACCTTGAGGATTTCTATGGATCGAGAGATATTTCCGTCGAAAACTATCTGAACAGCTGGCAATCTTGGGTACAGGGCCCTTGATTAGAGAGTAATGTCAGACCTTAATTGTGCCTAAATCAAAGGGCTTGATCTTCGAGATTAAAGAATGATGGGAGTCGGTTAGTGCACGGCTCAAGGCACCGTGCGTGCATTTTTATATGTTGCTGCACTTTCAGCAGTTCAAGATCAAGACACCTTGAGACGAAGCAAACTTGCTTAAATCCTTTCGATGAATATTCGTATACAACTGACTGTCGATGCTGTCATTGTAATTGGAATATCCGGCATGTGGGTTGGTAGGAGGAATCCGGCAGGAGCGTTCGAATTAATCTCAGCCGTCTCGTAAGCAGAGAGCCCTATTGGATGCAGCTGGGCAATCGGCGATCTAAGCGTACTTGTAGAGATCGGTTGAGTCAAAATTGCCCAATTTTTTTGTGACATTTTGTGATGTGAGGTGATTGCATGACTGAGTGACATTAGTGGACTAGTTTGACTTAATTGATAAACACTCAACAATATTTTGTACATGACCATATGATATATATCTGAATGATGTATAGCGAAATTGAATTCATATTGTACGATGCAAGAGGTCCTGATTAAGTCACAATGTTTAAGTTTGTAAACCTAGATAAAATATAATATAGTGTTTGGAGTCTTATCGAAATAACATCAATAAACAATCTCATTTTAATCTAAGTTATATATATATTTTTGAAGTAGCTAGGCTGCCACTTTACCATTTTAAGACTTCTAGAATGAATCGTCACATGACCCAAGTCATACCCTAGGGCCCATTTAAATACTCTTTTTTTTTTTTTTTGTAATTAGGGCTATCTATCTATCTATCTATCTATATAATTTGCACAAAAAACGACGATAGCCGTGACTTCTTGATATTCAAACTCCTTGCATTGATTAATTATTTCCTTTGCCCCCTGAAAAAAATCAATTAAAAACGCAAAGTTCACGCTTACGTTAGTATCATCCCTTATCCACTGCCTTGACTGGGAACACAGCCGTGCTAGGCACGGGAGTTTCATATATTTAAATCAATACAAAATCAATTGAGGAAAAAAAAAAAAGAACTCATTGAACTATATCAAATTGAAATACAAGTACACATTGAAACATTTGAAAAAATAAATAAATTATACCATGGTGGTGTCCTAATAATGCTTCCACACAAATTGCACCAAAGAGAATGTTTAATGGTGCCCTTGACCATGATTCGGTTGATATTGTGTTGTCGGAATCCTCTCGTTTATGTTGGTCACATTCACCTAGAGGCAATTGCTGCAGAAACCAATCATGGCCTACCACAGCAAATTCTGGAATTTCTGGCAGATAAGCTGTACCTTTTGTTGTTCAAGATCCGTCGGGTAGCACTGAACCTGGACTCCTATGGTATTGTAGATGTTAGCATGTCGTGAGCCATGGTGGAAAAATCAGAAAACTGGTGGCTCACCTCTTCCACCAGTAAAGACATTCGACGTTGTCTTTTATCGTCGTGCTTGGAGTAGTCTGTTCCGAAGCACGTCTCCAACTCGTCGGTAGATGAAGGCGAAGGATGAAGACGAAGGATGAAGACGAAGACCTAACGTACAGTTATGGAGTGTTCCTCTTCTGATAAAGCAGAACCATACAGGCTTTCTGTCACCGGTGGACAAGGGTATCGTCTCCAGCTATGATGAGATAGAACTCGTCGTGTCGAATTGATTGGCACATGCAACGTGCACATTCCGTAGCCAATGCATCAGAATCGCCAATATCAATTCCACTTGAACCTCCTTCCCTAGTCCCAAATTTTCGTCACGAGCGACAAGGAGAGTTTTGAGCCCCCGAACTTAAATCTCAGATCTAATATAGTGGACACCAAAGAAATAGGCAAAAAATGTTCATGTACCATTTGAGAAATTTCATCGTCATGGGTATTATTGCTTCGTTGAAGAAGGGATCACCCACCTTGTTCCCCATTTGGCTTGGTTGCTTCACGGATTAATGGTCGGTGCTCAAAGCGTCCGTGGCATTGTTGAAAACCTGCAGCAAGTCACTGAAGACTTCACTAACCTTTCGATCTTGTCTTGTCAATGGCGGGAAACAAAGACTTCAGCTAGGATTGGTGGAGTAGAGCGTCAGCACACCAATCTCTTCGCATGTCTTCTTGACCATCTTATATGTTGAATTTCGTCTCATCTTTACGTCCAGAGGGAATTTTTCAGCATACTTTTCTTGTGTTATATCTAGGGCCTCCAATGTATTGAATCCATTCACGTCTGTTGCCCACAGAATCATAAAATTGGTGGAAATTAACTCACTTAAGTTAATGAAGTAACACAAGCATCGACATTGAAGGAAATCCCATTGCGGACAAGATTTAGCTGTTGGACTAGACTCTATATCAGTGAGGTGTTCACAATGATATTATCTGGCACAATGCTATCAAATTTCTTGGAGATGTCAAGCTCATTACCAACTCTAATCATCTCAGCCGCCACATTTTGAGAATTATGTGAGCATATTAACTTCTTAAATATAAGAATCGGTGACATAATTCTCACTTCTCATCGGCCCAATAGATGGTGATGGCAAAGTTGCATAGTTCATAAATCAAAACCTAAAGAAATTCAAAAGATACTCGTCGATTGCAGATGCACCAACGTCGTCCTTTTCTCCTCGTACAATGACTTGTAGTTTGCGGTGTTTGTTGTCTATGAAAGAGACTTGAATTGAGATATGCAAGACAAAACAATATGCAAGCTCCCGCCAATTTCTCGCCTCACCGAATTCGAGCGGGCTTCTGGTATGTGGCGTTCTCCTTGAAGAGCCCCCACCGGCCCTAGCTATCTCTTCCTCGAATCGATACCGGTGTCTCTTCTAGTGGCCCGTTCCGCTTGATGATTTGTAGCCACATCTGGTACAAATAATCTTCTTGATACCATTGGCCTTTACCTTCAGCCAGAATGTATTCTAGACACCAGACGTTCTTCTCTACGAAGCCGGCGCCACGATTGCTCATCTAGGGAAGCATGCTTGGAGGGACACATGTCTCGTCATTGTCGATTCGGCTCGTTGCGAGGCATAACCAGGCAAACGTGCATTCTTGTCACGGAGTTCACTGAATCAATCGCGTCATAAAGCCTGGATTCAATTGAGATGATCTGATACTGTTATCATAGTTCTCCATTGTGATATTTAAAAAGCAATTGAATCTTTATAAGGAGAAAAATACATCAACTTGACAAACGGTTTTAGAGAATAAGAGCGTATGAAAGTGATATGTAAGTGGAGATTGATGAATGATAAAAAAAAAAAAAAAAAATGAGAGGAAGGGGACCGATTTATAATAAAAAAAAATCGGGCCCAACAATTGTTGATCACTGATCAATGACCATTGGGGCAGTAATCAAAGTCACCCAATGAACACTTATTTTACAAAATATTTGTCTTCTCTCTCAACGGCGTAGTGTTGATGATGCTGAAACACACACAAAAAAAAAAAGCCATAAAAATGGTGAAATGGCAATTAAAGAAAAGCCGCAATCCTCGTCATATGATCATGATCTCGCGCAGCCTGACCACATAATAGACAAAAAAAGCAAGATTCTCGTTTAGTACTTTCTGCAAAGAATAGGGTTCTTCAAACCATTTAATTAAAACGATAATATTGAAAAAGTTCACAATAGATTTTGAACGTTACTTAAAAAACTAGATAAGTATATCGAAAGTCTTATAATTTATTATAAATGTGTAATTGAATTTTAAAACTTTTAAAAAATCCAAATAAGTCCTAAATTATCATGAAAATGCAATTGAATCTTAAAACTTTCAAAAGTGCCATTAATAGAAGAACTTGATTTAATCAATTTAATAAGTTTTAAGACTTAATTACAATTTTTGAAAAGTTTAGAATTTAATTACTTTTTGAAAGTTTTAGACTAAATTACATTTTGTTGACAAGTTTTAGACTTTCAATATATTTATTTCTTAAAAAATACAAATTCTCAGGAAATTTTTTTTGAATTGATGCCACACACAACTTTTCCAAAAGGGGAGCATGGGGGATGGAAACTCAACAAAACAGACATTTTCCCATCAATGGACCACATCAGCATCTGGGACACATGTCGGATCGCCGGCCGGCAAGACGTGTAAAGGTCGATGCCATTATTTGATTATAGGACCACATGGAGAGTTGAAAAGAAATCTCCAACACACGAGCAATAGGGGCAAGAATCGCAAGGGCCAAGTAGCCTTTGCTTTGCCTTCTTTTTCGGCACTCGATTGGTTGGAAGTGTGTTAGGAAATGGCATGAGATGATTCCCATGACGAGAAAGCAACAGGGCTCGGAGGCTGCTATGCCCGTGGAATCCACTGAAAACCCTAAGTTGAAAGCTGTGTGGTCGGGCATAGTTGGTGGAGATTTGGAGGATTGATTGATTGATTCGGGCGGAATGGGAATTAGTTAGGTTGAACGATCTTTCCCTTCTTTCTTCCCATGGAATTCGACTGCTATCTATTGACTATGGATGGAAAATCTGTCTTGGCGATGCGATGCTCTCGTGTAGTGGTGCTGTTTCGATCCTACATTCCTGTGCCATGTGCCCAATTAGGATCCTCCCGCGACCACTTTTCTGGATTTGCCCTAGTGCTCGGATGGGGATGGGAACCCTCTACTTCGCATAGTGTCTTCTTCGATACCTTGGTAAATCTTAAAGAATGATTTGAGAAAATGGAGTAACGTACGGGACTCTAAGGATCCTCATGCCTTGCATGGTGGCCCTCTCGTGCCGCTGGAGAGCTGTTAACTGTAGCAATTAACTACAAAGTGGGTTTTTCCCTCTCGATTGTTAGAAAGCCTTATGGATGTAATTGTTTTTAATTTAGAGAATGTATATTGACTCTTTTTGCTCTCTTGAGATTAAGATATTGTATATTGGCCATGTGGATCGAGGGATCACCACCATCACCATTGCAACTTCAAATCGACGACCTCCGACTTAGGTTCTCTCATATCTGAGATTAGATCATCTGTAATTTACAAGCTTTGAGTTGCATAGAGGGGCCATGATGGTGGTCGGTGTGGCGACTTGTACATGGCGGTGGTAGTAATTAGGCTTTATGGCGGCGGTAGTAATTAGGCTTTATGGCGGCAGCGGCGATGAGTTCTAGTTGACGCGTTACGAAATACATGACTTTCGGTGGAGAGAGCGAGATGATCGTTCTTTTAATTTGATCACCTTGGTGTAAATTTTTTGTAAAAGAAACCATCAACTACTAACTAGCAGGAGGAAATTTCCTCCAACTAGAAATGTGGGAAAATATAGCCCTTTGTGCTGCTGCAAGCTTATCATCAATTTTATTTTATTTTTTCTAAACCCTTTAGTAGGGTGTATGGTAACCATTATACTTTTGGGAACAATTTCTATTCAGTTTCACCGTGGCTAGGCTAGAGTGAGCGCCTTGTTGAGCGCTGATGAGGCTCTAGTGAGGCCGTCAAACCTTGTCTTTGGCTGGTCACCGAATATCATCGAGCACGGCAACTAGCAAGAGGAGGAGGAAGAAGAAAAGACAAAATAAAAGAAAATGACTTGATTTCAAAAATTGTTCCCGAGATTAAAAAAGTGATTTTTTCTACTTCTTGTTTCTATTCCAAATTTATTTCTTGACCAACAATGATTTGTTCCCAAAAATAGAAAAACTAGTTAATGTTTCCAAATGGAATTCTATTTTTTTTTTGTTGGTTCTAAGGAACAAAAGAATAGAAATAGTCAAGAATTGACCGGTTACCAAATAGGCTCTAAGTAGACTTTCTTTTCTTCTTTTTAATTTCATATCTTCTTAATCAAATAGATGCATTCCTATCGCAAGTGAGATCTGTCTCGGCATATGCCAGATCCGTTCCCATGCCCAGCAGCTCGATTACTCTAATGGAAGTCCTCAGCAAATTGATGAAATACTTTTTCAAGGGGGAGATTCTCCACCGGTGGTGGTGGCAAGAGCATCAATGTCCCCCAATTGCTCCTGCTAGTTTTTTCCTCTGTTGATTTTTCATTTGCAACTTCTTTTTAAACAAATCGAATTTTGTATATAATATTTACAAAGTGTGCAAGTAGTATTTAAAAATCGAAATTACCAAGTGGGTAAGTGATATTTTTAAAAAATCGAACTCTTTTTATATGATATGCTCAACAGGTATCTCGACGCGCAATTCCCATTTCTTTTTATTAGATGGCTCGTTGTTTTTCAATAAAGGGAAATTCCAATGCCACCATCATTAACTCTCCATGATGGCCCTTTAGAATAAATTGCCATTATATAGCGTTGAAAAATTAACGAGGATGATCGTCTTATCTCTATTGCGATATTCTGTAGAGCTCCAATTTTCTTCTGACGTGACTCTATTAAAAATTTATTTAAATTTTTTATTATTAATTGTGCAATGAAAATGCTTCATGTGTATATGTTACCGACCACTTGAGCAGAAAAGCAAAAAGCTCTGTTGCTGACTTTTGCGGATTTTTTCAGAACATGCGAAATTCTCCATGGAAATAACTTGCAACTGGGTGGATTTTCAACACTTCTTTTGACATGGGCAAGGGTCGGAATATTATTTTTAGTGCTTTTGCTCAATTCCCTAGTTTTCAATAGTACATTCAAGATGATAAAGATGACTTTAAATTAAAAATTAGTAGAGGTATAGTCCGGATGTCTCCTTGGATTAGGGCACTTAATTCTAGTGCTGTAGAAAAATATGCATTACAAATTAAATCTTTTCGATGGGAAAATATAAAAGGGGGCAATTTATTTTTTGAGTTTCGAATGGTTACGTACCTGAGTTGCCCATTATAAATTTATAGGGTCTTGTTATGGCACTTGTTGGTATACTGTATTCAAAATAGTTCAATTTTCAATATCTAATAATGCATAATTCGAGGGCAACCGGTACATTGGAAACTGTGAAGTTTCTTTAATAGGAAATTTACTAAGTGCTCCTAGGTGCTGATGAATAAAATGCTCGATTGATATAGATCGTTAAAATATAGCGTTCGTTAACAAGTGCTCCAGACACTCATTGATGGTCCAGTAAGAAGTTGGCTAGGATAAAAAAATTATCACATCTGATGCTTGGTAGCGCAATTCAAATTGGATATCCTGGATGCTGCATATAAATTATGTTGCCTCTAGAAGTGAGATGAATATATCACACCTGGATATGATAGCTACATTGAAGAAATAAAGAAAAGAAAAGAGGGAAGCTCGTTTGCTCTCGCTCATAGGTTTGTTGCAATGGCAATGGCAAAAATCTCACGACGGTCAACGACCATCATGAAAGTGGTCATTGTGATTGAGGTGAACCCCCTCATAAATTAGAAAAAAAAAACATAATCACTACGGTATTTCTCTCTCTCTAGTCGTGGTGGTGGCGGCGGCGGCCTTCGACAGCCATCGCGACAGTAGCGACCACCACCGAACTTCCCCTTGATTGGAAACAACCATGACGTCGGCCACGGCAAATTCTATCCCACCGGAGATCAGATTGAAGTGGAATCTATGTCTTTGTGTCGTGGTGATGACCAATCATCACGATAAAGACAGCAACCACGGGAGAAACTGTGGACGGACGACCATGACGACACCGCCTAGGAAAATTTCTCCTTGTAACACCGATTTTCAGTCACTTTCTAATTCCTTTTTTCAAAAGCATGGACATAGAAATCCAGCTACCTAGAGACTCATGTAATATCCTATAAATTCTTCACATGCAATCTTGATCTAAAGCAATTGGCCCGTAATCAGTGGTATTTAAACAAATGACCTTCAATTCCCGAGCTCAAAATATCTTAATGTCCCAACCAGCAACACCAATCCGGGGTACATATTTCTACTTTTGTGCATAGGCGATGCGATTCTTTATCGAACGATGAACCCTCACATAAAAAAAAAGTTAAGTATAGAAAAAAAAAACGAAGTAAAGAAACGAAAATTGCTAATGGGTGAAAATATAATGAACCTTCCTAGCATGCAGCCTCCACTAGAAACCATGGCATTGTAATGGCTGCACTCATTCCCCACATTAAGTTACTTGAATCTGCAAAAGGCGATTCTCATGGTCACAAAATTCAAAACCCTAGTTTCAACTCCATACAAATCTAGTGGCCTACGATAAAGCATAGGATCATTTACATTTTGGCAGGCATGAGCTGTTTCGTCCGGCCAAAGAAAGATTCTAAAGTGACATAATAATATTATCTAATGATGTTTGTTTGCTCCATCTTGAGAAACCCTCTTGACTTCAAAGCTCAAACAACACCATCAATCCATGCTGAAAAGAAAACTATCGATCCACCGTCGATTTTGTTCGATGCAATCTCAAGGTGAAATCACACATGTACCTCACAGTACCATCAGTCCTCAATGTGATTTGTCGATGTTGCTTCGTTGTTGCTCCTCTATATGCATTTGAAGACGTGCCGCCGTCCCGTCATCGTCATGTGGAATATGCATTGGTCTTGTTGAGTGACATGTATAGGTTTTGGGAAATTGTTTGTTAGATCGGTGCGTCGCTATAGTAAATATCAATATCATTCGTTTTGGCTAGTACAATAATAAAAAAAAAGGAAATAATGTGGGAAAATCGAGAACTTAGTCAACATATTCCCAATATCATTTTTTTTGCTAGAATAATAAATTTAAAAAAGGAAATAATGTGGGAAAATGGAGAACTTAGTCAACATATTCCAAGGACCCAAAAAGAAAATGTCGCCAAAATCAATGCGGTGTGCATGTGGGTGTGGCTCTCGTATCAATTGGATATGCTGTGGGAGAGGGGGAGAAAACTTTGGAATTTGTCTCCGTGGTCACAAGCTCGAAGACACTCGTGCGACCATGCAAAACCCAAAACCTCAAAGTAAATAAACAAATCATAAAAAAAAAATTAAAGAGAAAAAAGAAAGAAATATCTGGCTATGATCTGACAAAATTTTACATATTGCTAGAGCCGAATGTGCCATGTTCAAATCTTTCTTAACCCCGATTCCTCCCACATATATATTTTATATATATATATATATATATATTTCTTCTTAAATCTTAAGCCAATATCCAACCTATGCATAAAAGGGAATGTTAGATATGTTAAACCATGTATTTATAAATTTTCAACCTACATATGCACACAATCAACCCCAAGTTAATTTGAATTAACTTAGCTCACATAATGTAATTTTTGCATCGAATGTACAGTAAAAAAAAAATAGAGAACACGTCCATCGTGAGTGAGAACTTTTAAATTCCAAGTGCAATTTAAATTGGTATGCTTATTCTCAAAATCAATGTGATTGACAGGTTAAGTCAGCTGAATTGTTCTAAAGACATTAGACGATCATTAGATTTTTGAACTTTCAATCTTATTCCAAAGACATCACTTTAAATTTAAACCATCAAAAAAAACTTAAAATGTTGCCCTAAACAAAACTAATCTGAATGTTTCCAAACACTGCCTCGTCCTCATTTATTAATCTCTTCTATTAACTATAAAAAAGTAACCTAAATTGAATACAAACTCAAGTAATTTATAAATACTATACTATGTTATTATTTAATAGAGATAGTAAAAGAACAAAAGAAAATTTTACAGTTTATTACAATATATAAATGAACTTGGTATACATAAGTGAATTAATTGGACAAATTGTAGTTTGTAATTACATAATTTCGATTATACGTTACAATTTTTTTTTTTGCTGAAACACCACGCCAATGATTTCCCTTTTCTTATCGTTTCATTGATTTAATTTACCTCACTATAATCCGATAGATATATTACGCGTGTTATTCTTACTAATACATTTTTACTTACCAAATTAATTGCATCTGGGATTGATATTATTCATATGCTAAATTATGATTTTGCTTGAATTCATTATATAAATTTTAGAACTAAGAAAAATATACTAGTTGTTACTAGGCCTAAGCAGAGTCCAATTCAAATCGTCAAACTGAATTGAAATTGTCAGTCCAATTCAATTTAGAGAGGTTATTACAAAAATTCAATCCATTAATCAAATCGGATTGACATTTGGCAATTTGGTTCAGTTTGATTTTTTTTTTTCAAATTGAATCAAACCAAACCAAACCAAATTGCCATTTAGACTACTTTTTTATGAGTTAAGTTGTCAAGTTTTTGAATTCGAGACCTAAATGTAAATAGGAGTAACATTGTGGTTACATTGAAATTTCACTATACGGTAGGTTTCATCTTTTAATAATCGCTTGAGCTCTTGACCAATTCAAAGTTGATAAAGTTACACTTTGGATGACAACCAAGAGCATTAGGCTAGAGAAATGGATATTCCAATTCAATTGAATTCAATTTCAAACCCTTATTTACCTAAATTCGCTTCACATTTTTCCAAGTTAAATTATTTCGATTTGGTTCGGTTTTCCACCCAAACTAAACTAAACAAAAACTATGCTTACTCCCACTTATCATCAGTTTTACTATACTCTATGCTTAAATTCATTTTGATTACACTTTCAAATTGAATCTTGCTAAAAAACTACTAACAATCTCCATTTCTCTTTACATTCAACCGATGCAATTCACTCTCACTTACAGCAGGTAGAAATATTTCTCATCATGCTCTTATAAATAAAATATTACCAATCAAATTACATCTAAGATAAATGTTATTTTATAAAAGAAAAGTTGTAGTTGGCATAATTGATTGGTGCACATGGGATCTCTAGCTGAAGAATTAAATGTCACCTGAGAAAAGTACCACCGATTGCATGCAGACCGCACTAGATCGAGCCAATCCTACATCCAAAAGGTCCCAATTCTATAGTTTCATGGGATTTGTAGGGTTTTACATGAGAGCCTCCTTCGAGCACCTGCCCTTGGATTATCAAGAACCAAAGAAGGGAGGTACTAGAGAACTAGGAGGAGCATAGCTGTAAAGCACGTGCGATGGGGGGGACCGGGCACGTGCACGGGGGGAGCAGGTTTTTGGCCTTTGCTCGAGTGGTATTCTGTGCAATCCTCTTTTTTTCCCTGTTGCTGGTGTGCTTGTGCCTTGTGTGGGCTGCATCAGCCAAAATGCTGCCCGGTTGACTGTGGACAGTGGCGTTGCGACGGGGCGTGGCTCGTGGGGTGCACTGTCCCAACATTATTCCTCACGCGTGTGTACTCCCACCGTAAACGCCACCGTCTCTCTCTCTCTCTCTCTCTCTCTCTATGTTTAAAGAACACTTTGGTGGCTGTTGCTGGGTTCTATTCCAAAAGTTGAGCTTGATGTTGCTCTCTCTCTATCTCTCTCTCTCTCTCAATATACGTGATGGTGAAAGAGAGAATCTCTCACATGCAACCTTCTTGGCATTAGGGCAATTGAGAGAGAGAGAGAGGAGACACCCCCTTTGTATTGTTCCTTTCGCCCCCTCAAATATCTCCCACTTCCTAGCCAAGAGTGATTGCATCTCATGTAATTGGACAAATCTAGTTAGGGTTAATAGTTAGTGTTGATGCTTACTTATATATTCGATCACGCTTTCATTTACGGGCTTAACCCTTTTCAATTGGATTTATACAGCATAAGGTTGAGTATTCGAATTTCACCCCAACGATCCTCATTGGTGTCTCTCGGCTGCATGTGCAAACCCTAGCCTGAGAATGGCTTCATGTTTAGAGCATAAGCTCCATTTGCAAGTTTTCATCTTTTAGAGCATAAATCCTAGTTCAAGATCGGTTTGATGAAATGGACCACACAAATTGAACCATTCACAAATCACATCAAGAAAGAAGAACAACCCTCAACTATTTTTCTCCCCATTAAATATCTCCTACCCTCTAAGCTCTAAATCTAGTGATGATGACAAAAGCAAAAGAAATTATGGTCCATCAAAGCGCCAACGCGACTTCTTGTCCACAGCCTGCCTACTGGATGCTTCCGTCTCAAATAATTTTGCAATACCTCCAAGCAATTTAGGTGGGGTTTCGATTAGATATTGGAGTGACCCGTTTTCTGATTTTGATGGGGGAGAGGAAAAAAAATTTCCACTTTCTTTTCAATTCGATTCATCATCATCTTTGCTCACGAGGCACCACGATTGCGCATCCGATATTGGACATTTCGTTCCATTCTAGACACTCATTGCTCATGCACTAGAGGCCATGGTGGATGTTCTAGAGCTATTTTGGACTAATCATTTTGTCAATTGACCAATGAGGATGTGGACCCATTTGGCTACATTTCTCTCTCTCTCCACTGGAATTTACATCAAGCAGCTGTAGAATCCGTGATTTTGCAAAATAAAAATAGAGATTCAGCTTTTCAAATATGATGAAAATTAAATAAAGCTCAAAATAGATAGGATTAAGGTTTTCTCTTCTTTTTTTCCCCATCTTTTCTTGGTTTATGATGAAATTTAGGTTTTCATGTGATCAAGGTCCATTTCGACATCTTTTTTCTTTTATTGCTCCATTCCTTTTATCTAAAAGGTCGGGGTATGCACGAGAAATAGATAAAGAATTATTTTCGATGAGAATTGACGAATTTGAAAAGTTTCAAACTTCTAAAACTAAATATATGGAGAAGATCTAACTTTGAAAATTCCCCACGGATCTATTAAATGAGACTATCTAGCCATCATATCATTTTGACTTTCATGGTTTCGTAAGATAGCTAATTAATAATGCACCTAGATTTTTCGTATAAGTCTATCTTATGATTTGATTAAAATGATCGCCATTAACCATGAGTGCAAGAAACGTAGACGTATCCAAAGTAGAATGCGGATACAAATGTCTTCCCTTAATCAATTTTCAACTGTCAGGAAAAAAAATCAAAATACAAATAACGGATAAAATTCCGTATTGAAATTATTCTTATTTAAGATAATTAAGCCTCTGCATTTATATTCTTAAATCATAAACAAAATAAATTCTTAAAGAATCGGACACATAGACAGAGTCGGTGCGACATAAAATCAGTCTAATTCACATCAACTCGATAAACCCACTTAATCTGCTTAATTATCCGTTCCATTTTCTTTATTTATTTTGTGGTTGAGGGGATTTAGTAGTTCAAAAAATTTGGGAAGAAAATGATAAATGACCCAAAAAATAATTTTTACTTGTCGGATTGAATCCTGCGGGGCCCCACTTTCCCTCTACTGTTCAACGTTATCCACGAGAGAAGTTGTGCGCAGATAAAGAGGAGGAGAGACACCCTGGGCCCGCCACACCTCCCCCGTCTTTGACCGTTGACCGCCATCACCCCTCCACCCACCATGCACCACCCCCCAACACCACAAAAAAATACCTAATTATAATGATTGCCCCCCTCCCTCAACTCTTTTTAGCCTTCCGACCCCTCGTTTTCTCCGTATTTCCCTTTCGACCCCAAAAATTTCCTCAGTTTCTTCTTTCGCCCCCTATAGAAAAAGCGAAAAGAAACGAGAAGAAGGGATTTTTGGCTTGACCAAATCGGCTCTCCGGTCAAATCCTCCAATCACATCGAATCCGAGAGAAGACAGCAAGCATCAATAATTTAACATAATGTTGACTGGGGAAATGGGAACGGCACATCGAATGAATGCTTACAAAAGTGATGTGAACGATTGGAAAGTCCTAATGAATAATACTGCTGACCAGAAATTATATGCAGGAATTTATTTTTCAATTACTGATTTTTTTTTTTTAATGTGATTCGAACCGGAATGCATGCAGTCTTTCCAAATGAAATGGGACGAGTGTGAACTTGTCACTTAGGATTATGGATCGTCAGAATGGGTCCCTTCTTGTTGCTAGAAAAGATTTTGATGCTTTCTTCACGAAGAAAATGCTGCCTTAGATATACATTGTATTATGTTCATCCTCTTACCGTCCATCTTTGCATAATAATTATTATATTTCTATGTTAGAATTATTTTTTTATTCTAGACTTGTTTTTGAAATAAAATTCCATTTGATAAAATAATTTTATTTATTTATTGTTTCTAAAGCAAAATTTTAATCCAAAATAAGTTTGGAATAGAAATGAAAAATAATTTTTTTATTTTTTTATTTTTTGAATATAAATGAGAAATAAAAACTTTTCTCATCACTCATTCTCATTACTAACTAGTCACCCATCCACTGTCGCTAGTTGCTGTTCACCACTCTCATTGTTGTTGCTATCGTCGGTTACCATCCACCCCCACTCGAGAGGGAAAAGTTATGAGTGAATTTCTATTCCGGAAATTGAAATTTTGTATCGTAATCAAACGTGTATTTTAACTCAGAAACTCATCAAAAAATATAAATAGAAAGCTAGAATGATCATCACTTGTACTCTTAGACTTCAAAGTCCCCAACATCAAATATAGGAAATTTTAATTGTAACCATGTTTTCATCTAACAATTTAAGCTTATTAAATAGTCAGCATTAGTCTCATGAAATCTTATATGATATTAAAGTAGAAGGTCCCGAGTTTAAATCTTTCATGCCTTTAATTACCTCAAGTTACATATTTTTTTTTAGTCTTATGCCAAAGACCAACCTATACATAAGGAGGAGTATTAGAATATATAGATAGTGAATTATGCATTCATTTAGTTTAAGTTTTTAGAATAGTTAACAGGTTTCTTGTGATCTCTAAATGCATATTATTGTTTCGGCAGTTTGATTAGTATGTTTTTGATGACTCTGGGCATATTGCAAGCGTAAGACCATTGGAATCTCAACTTTCCTTTTCCAATTCAAATTAGCTATTTAGAGATCTACTACAGGGACTTGAGAGTTCATTTTCTTTCATTGTTGAAGACATCTTAAATTTTATCTTACAATTTGGAATGAGGATGAAAATTTATACTAGCATAGTTCTGATCGATAGGTACCATGGCTCATCTAATTCTCCGTTCAAACTTTTCATAGGTAATTTTGTTTTTTTGGTCCTACTTTAATTAAAGTTTGCAGATATCACTTTGTAACTTTACAATCTTTTACACATGTACTTAGTGATTCAACCCTAAAGAGGTTAACATGGGTAATCTTTCTACTTTCCCACCTCCGGTTGGGAAATTAAATAGTCGGGGTAACTTGCAAAGAAGGGAAAGTGGGCATCTCCCCACCTTTCTAGCTTGCATGTGAGGCATTCTCAAAAGCACCCTTCTTCTCCTTTCTCCTTCTTCTTCCTTTCTTGTTTTTTTGACCATGTTGTAAAAGCGTAGACCGATGGATATCGTAATCAAGATGACATAAACCCTAGCCTTTTCACGTGCTTTTTCTTGGACCGACTCTGTGCCCCCTCCCCCCCAAAAAAAAAACTTTGGTTTTGGAAGGTTTCACTGTACTAAAAAGAGATGTTTCATCTTTACATTTCAGGCTTTATATATTCATTCATGAGGATTTGGCATTGGCCATCACATGCGAGAGCTGGGTTTAGACGCTTTGCCACTTCTTTTGGGCGCAAGACCGTTAAAGCGAGGACGCTTTACAGGTCGAGACAACTGGTGTCTTGCTCCCCCCTCCCAACTTTGGCTAGTGGATTAGAGATGTGTTTTTGATCACGAGAGGGAAGCTCCATTGGCCCCCTCCAGCATAAATTAATGCTACCGGCTTTTACTCGAACGTGCCCTCGTTTATCTTTAACGGGCGATGAAAGCGGTGTCTGTTTTCCTTCAAGGATTTTGTTAATGGGTGTTCTTTCGCGGCGCTCGTCAAGTTAAGTAATTATGTGAGAGAAGGTTTCGCTTTTAACTTTTGAGATACTGAGGTCAATTATGGAACACAGTTTGGCCATATAAGAACTCCCCTCGTGCATTTGTCCCTGGTCGTGGTAGAGGAAGTCAAAAAGATTGAGAAATACAACCATGTGATTTGTCTAAGTAGGTCCATTGGCGAAGGGCTCTGGGTCAAAGAGACATAACCGAGTAAATCCCAACTCTAGGGTTTTCCCTTTGGGTTAATGAAGCTTCTCTACCGAGATGGTCATGGAAGAAGGTTCACCATCCGAACAATAGATGAAACGTACATTATATGGGGCCAAGAGAGAGGATGTAAATTTTAGCGGACTTTCACCTAAGTGAGCAAAGCATGCTTAGATATATAGTGCCAAATAGTAATTTACACAACTGGCCAATTGAGCACTTGAATTGGATTGGGAACCCGTCATCTATGTCGAATTGAAGTGAAGCAAGAAACAACAAAAACAGTAGAAACCCGATACAAAAATAAACCTTTGAGAGGGCAAAAAAATGAGAATGATGTATATATGGAGTCAAAGTCACGACTTCAACAATGGCATGGCGCTGCTAATTATAGCACTCGCGGCTCTACAATAATTCAGCACGCGGACTTTTGTGAAACCAATCGCGGCGAGTTGGGGACAAATGTAGGAACACCCGAAACTCCAGGGGCCGGAGTGCAAAAGGATACACTTTACGGTAGCAACGAAGCAAAAAGGCATGAAATCAGCGACAATCACTGCCCCTCCTTGATGCAAACGGAAGCCGGTTTTTTAAATTCCAAAAAAAAAAAAACATAAACACCGTGGGCCCCACCCGCCCGGTCGCACATTACCTTTGACCAAACCACGACACGCCAACCTCATGGACGGGGACCGGACCCGGGAGGGGGGAGGGGCCAAACTAACCATGGTTAGGTTAGAGGCTAGAGAGAGAGAGAGAGAGAGAGAGAGAGAGAGGGTGCCACCATCCCCCCACAGTCCACACGTGTGGCAGAGGAGGAGTCAGAAGCACAGAAACCAGCTGTTTGTTCGGAGTAAAAGCATTTCGATTGTCCCCTCCCTCTCTCTCTCCCTCTCCTCCCTCTCTTTCTCTCTCTACTTTCTCTCTCTTCTGCTCCCCGATTTCGTATAAAGAAGAAACCAGCGTCCTCTCCCCAAACGAAGAAGAAGGAATTTCGCCAGCCTCGCTCTCTCTCTCTACTCTCTGCGCCCCTCCTGCTGTA
This sequence comes from Corymbia maculata, assembly GCA_014182735.1. Classification (NCBI taxonomy): domain Eukaryota; kingdom Viridiplantae; phylum Streptophyta; class Magnoliopsida; order Myrtales; family Myrtaceae; genus Corymbia; species Corymbia maculata. Next base: position 17,009,940 of record CM024688.1, on the reverse strand, counting down.
GTGTCGATCCTCACAAGCGTTACGGACACATTCTAGAGAGAGATTCTAGAGAGAGAGAGAGAGAAGCGGGGGGCAGTAACGAACAAAAGAGAGCTTTTTTACCCGATTTCTAGAGAGAGAGAATGCGTGGGGGGCTGAGCCTGGAGCCGCTGGACATGGTGGGCGTCCAGATCCCGCACCACTTCCGGTGCCCCATCTCGCTGGAGCTGATGCGGGACCCGGTGACGGTGTCGACGGGCCAGACCTACGACAGGTCCAGCATCGAGCCCTGGATCGCCTCCGGCAACATCACCTGCCCCGTCACCCGCGCCCCCCTCCTCGACTCCGCCCTCATCCCCAACCACACCCTCCGCCGCCTCATCCAGTCCTGGTGCGTCGCCAACCGCCACTCCGGCGTCGAGCGCATCCCCACCCCCAAGCAGCCCGCCGACCCCTCCCGCGTCCGCCTCCTCCTCTCCCAGGCCGCCTCCACGTCCGCCTCTTCGTCCTCCGCCAACTCCGCCCCACGGCTGTCCGCGCTGCGGCGGCTCCGCGCCCTCGCCCGCGACTCCGACAAGAACCGCGCTCTCATCGCCTCCCTCGACGCCCGCCCCGTCCTTCTTGAGGTCCTCTTTTCCGACCCCCGTTCCGAGTCCTCCGAGTTGGAACACGAGGCGCTCGCCCTGCTGGCGATGCTCCAGCTCGCCGAGCCCGAGTGCGCCTCCGTCGCCTCCGACCCCGACCGCGTCGCCTACCTCACTGGCCTCCTCTTCCACCCTTGCGTCGAGGTGAGGATCAACGCCGCCGCGCTCATCGAGGCCGCCGTCGCCGGCGTCCGCTCGCCGGAGCTCCGAGCTCGGGTCAGCGGCGCCGCCGGGATCTTCGAGGGCGTCGTCGGCCTACTGCAGGACTGCGGGGGTGCCCCCGCGCGCTCAAGGCCGGGGCCAGGGCGGCCTTCGCGCTCTGCCTCGTGAAGCCGACGCGGCACCTGGCGGTCGCCGCTGGGGCCACGGCGGCGCTGGTGGACCGGCTGGCGGACCTGGAGCGCGGCGACGCGGAGCGGGCGCTGGCGACGATCGAGCTGCTCTGCCGGGTCCCCGCGGGGTGCGCGGCGCTGGCGGGGCACGCCCTGAGCGCGCCGCTGCTAGTGCGGATGATCCTGAAGGTGTCGGACCGGGCGACGGAGTACGCGGCGGGGGCGCTGCTCGCCCTCTGCTCGGCGTCGGAGCAGTGCCGGAGGGAGGCGGTCGCCGCCGGCGTGGTGACGCAGCTGCTGCTGCTGGTGCAGAGCGACTGCACGGAGCGGGCGAAGAGGAAGGCGCAGTTCCTGCTGAAGCTGCTGCGGGACTCGTGGCCGGAGGATTCGATCGGCAACTCCGACGACTACGCCTGCAGCGAGGTGGTCGTCCCGTTTTGACACGGTGGTCCGATACGACGTCACATAATAGCTTTTCGAAAACAAATTTTGTTGCTCTTTTTTTTTTTTTGGTTCGATTTATGGTATTATTTCTTGTTTATTATGTCAATTAGTGAAATTTCTAATTAGTAGAGGGAGAGAAATGAGGGGGAAGAAAGCAATGGTGGGAAAGGGAATGTTTTTAATTTTAGATTTTGGTGTATAGAGAGAGAATTGTAATTTTTGTATGTAATTTTGGATGTAAGAATTTTTGGTTGAAAAAAAGAACCCATGAGATTCAGAATTCGAAGAGTCCAACAGTTGATCGCTTATGTTCTTTCTATTCTTAATTAGTAATGATTAGTGTATGTTTTATTGTATGCTTAGAGCTTATTGGATAGAAAACGAATGGTTGGCGAGACTCAGCTGTTTTTTTTTTTTTTTTTTGAGATTTTTTTTCTTTTGGTGTGATTGTTAATTGACGTTTTAAATAGATCTGTATATTAAACTAAATAAAATTTATTTGAATTCGATCGAAAGCATACTACCTATGTCAAGAGTAGATTCCAAAAAAGTAATTTTCTGACTTGATCTTGAGATTGTGTATCGAGTACGGATTTGATTTAAGATTTTCTGTTCTAATTGCTTCACTACTTAATCGATTTCAGATTTAAAGGAGCATTTAGGGCGGGTGTCATAATTTCTTCAATTTAGAATATTTAACTGTTTACTTTGTATTAGGATGACTTTATTTTAATTTGAGAACATGTACAATGGTATTTTGATTGATTGTCAAGGACCCCCAATATTCGTCTATCTAGCTTGGACCATCTTAGAATTAGGGCAGAACTTTTATGATAATATTTAGGAGTCGGCTATCTAGGGGTGGTCGATTTGCCTCTTCCAACCCTTTATCTTAAGCAAAACAAAATAATAGAAAAAGTCTTTGCTTGCGTTAGTTCAAACTTCATATCACGTGAACATAATGTAGACTAGTCAAGAAATTTACTATAGTAAGTTATATGGTAAACTATAACCAACCACCCCTTTATTAAAGGGGATTGAATTCATCACTTACTAGTAGGTTGTGATGTTATTTAAGAGTGAATTTCACCAAAGGTCGTTGAACTTACAAAGTTATTGTATTGAATTGAACTTTGATGTCAATCACCTAAAATACTGAACTTTTGATTTTTTTTTTTTGCAATTGATGCATTTTGATCAGATGTGGACCCATTTTTCTAGTTAGATGCTAACACGACAAACAAATAGGGCCAACGTGGCACCGATTTGAATACCTCATTAGCACCATGCAGCCATCATATCAGCATTTGGGTTGGAAAAGAGTCAGCGATTGAAGAGTCAAGACCATGAGAACAGTAATGAAAACAGCGACGACTTTCGGTCCTTAGAAGTCTTATATAAATATGAATTTTAAAAACCATCTTTGTAAATTCGGGATTTGATTTCTCGAATCTAATTATTACTTGCCTTTTTTTTAAATTTCATAAAAGTATACATATGTTTATACGCGCGCATGTGAGAGAGAGCATCGAGAGTCACATGGTTGTAAAAAACAAAGGCCATGGAGTCACATGGCAAAGGCCAATGACCTTTGTTCACTTGTGGTGTGATGGGCACCGGTGCTCACATGCCCAACTCTCCATTTGTCTAGCCTTCCTAGTTAGTGTGAAGTGCAAAGCAGGAGGAGGAGGAGGAGGAGGGCATCCATTTTGTCTTTGAAGGAATGATATGGGGGCAGCAGGGACCCACCCTTTGGTTAATGAAATGTCCCTCACCTTTTGTCCAAACTATGACTTGGGAAAACTGTTTCATTCCTTCGCCTGAATTTTGATTTTTTAATTCCAATCTTTTCGAACTACTTTAAGGGTATTTGGTGGTGTGGAGATCTAGCATTGTCCGGAGCACAAAATTGGGTCGTGAGTGAATATGAACATTTATATTAAGGAATCATCGTTAGGACTATTCAGTACGAGTCATTTGTTGTGTGCTTTCCAATCATATTTATTGACCTCTATAAATTGACATACCCTGCTTTCCTTTAGTCGGTATTCAGTCGAGTCTACCTAACTTTTCTATTTTGGTCAGCCGTATGATCGTGTGTTTTGTAGGCCGCTTGATATAAAGGCTTGTCAATGTCAATTGTCGGATTTGGGTTGGAAGAATTTAATGCACTATAACTCATAATATCATGGATTTGACTAAAAGTATCATACATTCGAGTCCAAACCTCTGGAATCATTAGTGTAAGAATCTATTATTTCACCCTCACTTTCACCGATCGATCAATGAAATTAGGAATTCTGGTATTCTTTGCAAATAATTAAAAAAAAATTCAGAACTAAACATGGGTGAAGTAAGTCAAATAAGCTGGAGCTATAAAGGAGAGAGAGTTCGATAGTTTCGTGTAGTGAGAAAGATACTTAGGAAAGCCAGGAACAGTATGTTTTTAAAAATGCCACATGTCAAGCATCGGTTGACTGTCCAGCCCATTGTTTTTTGGTCAAAGCTGTCCAGCCCATTAACTCGCACTAATTACACACAGTACACTGCTTATAATGACAAATGAGACACTAGTGCCGCAATAGCTATAGTGCCACCTTCTAGGGTAACCATGGTATGGGTGGGTGATTCTCATCTTTTAACCACTAAGAACCGATTTTGAAAAATTAGAATCGGGAATCACTAGTTGGTTTTATTGATTCACTCGGGAATTAGATCGTTGATTTGGTCCAATTTTTGGATAAGTTCATGGAACTAATCCCACCAAGTTTTATGCACTCAATGCAACATTTTCCAACAATTCAAAGTTAAAAAAAAATAAAGAACTTCCCTATTCTTATTTACAAGATTAGTAAAAAGATTGGATTCATTTAGAAAGTTGAGAGTCAAGACCATAAGTCGAGTGTTAAGCTTGAGAGTCAAGATCATGAGTGAGAGATACAAATGCGACTCAAATGAGGTGAGAGTGAGATGATACAAGCATTCGGGTAATGGATATTGAGCTTTAAATGAGGGATTTTAGGATTTTATATATTACCGGTCTAGTTCGGGTGGATGGTTTTACACACTTGGAATCGGGAATCAAACTAGTACCTATTGGTTCAAGAACACACCGATTCTCTTGAGAACCATCAGTTCCGAGCAATCCAGGTGGTTCTTGATTTTTTTGCACACCCTTACCAACTACTATGCATCAGAATTGCGACTTGAACTTTCTTTTTAAAAAAAGAACAAAGATTTTCTCTTTTCCTTTTTATTCTCAAACAAACATAAGATTTTATATGACTTACTTTTTTGCCTTTTTTTCCTCTTTAGTTTATTATGTTGTAGATCTAATTAATGCATTTTATTTGTGATTTTCAACTTATCTTTCAAGCATAGAACTAAACTTTATTATTATTAATTTCTTTTTCAAATCAATCCTTTAATGTACCGTTTATGAGTTTATTGAATAAATATCAAATTGAGGATAAGAAAATTGGAATAATATGATATTTTCATTGTAATAAGAAGAAACACATAAATGACATAAAGCTAGAATTAAATTGATCTTATACTTGTTTTCTCAAGGGAAAATTGCACAAGAAGTCTTAAACCCTATGTACAAAATGCAATTGGATTCTAAACCTTTCAATTGGTTCAATCATGTCCTAAACTTTCTTTAAAAATTGCAATCAAGTCATTTTGTAGAATGATACCTAAAATGCCTATATATCAATCAAAAAGCGCTTAGATGGGCATCCTTAAGTTGCACTCTTCAACATGATTTCACGATTTGATAGCATCTTTCGATAAAGTTTGAGAACTTAATTGAACCAATATAAAGGTTTGTAATTCAATTGCACCATGATTGAACCAATTCTCCATTTTCTTGATATACTCGTTATCTTCAACTTAGAGATTGAGACAAGTAAGGAGTACATTCAATTAGTTTTGAACCGTGTTATATGAAAAAACCCAAACTTATACATGTGTAACATATATACCCTCCATATTAGTATTATTTATGGTATATTTGTTACACTAGTAAAGTTTGAGATTTTTTATCACAAAAAAAATTATGGTATTTATATTACAATATGCAAGTTTAGGGTTTTTAATGACATAAAAAAAGTTTGGGATATGTATATTGCAATGAGCATAGTTTGATATTTTCAGTGGTATTAATCCTTGTTAATAAGCTTTGCCAACAAACATTAGGATTCATGGAAGAAATTGCAATTTTGTTTTGTCTAGTGAGAACCAATGGCCCAAGGGCCAGCCAGGCCCATGTGCAAAGACTTCAATTTTTGGATGTGACTTGTTTATGTGACGAAATGAAAAATATAAAATCCAGACCTATGAGAGAAGGTTCTGTTTGTCTCAATTTTGGTGTTTATCATGAACGTTTTATTAGGTTAATACAAAAAAAAAATCCCAAGTTGGTTCCAGAACATTTTTACTTAGATCTAGTTTTCGCCTCACAAAAAATCTGAAATTAGTACCCCGTGACTTATTTGTCCAAATCAATTTTCCACCTAACGTGGGATCATCACCTCCCCATAATCAATAAATACGCATAGCTTCATCTAGAGACCCATCGAAAGTACCCATCCAATTGTCCCAAATGTTTGCCATCCATTCCTAAAGGATCACCGATGGAAATTACTCCCATGGGTAGACCACAACCACTTAATTGGCAATGACCATAAGCACGATGAGTGACCCTCCCTTTATCATCACACTCACTTTGTATCTCCGTCCGTAGTAATTACATGCAAAATAACAACTCCTAGGATTTCTTGAAAAACCTCTTTTTTCCTTGCGAAAAAGGGCTGAAACCAAATACTAACCTAATGTCGAGAATCTACTATCCCTATTTTATCACCTAATAAAACATGAAATGACACTCTAAAAGGCGGTGAAAAAACTTAGTATCCAAGCACTTATCGATTCCGACACCTTTATCCTTGTTGACTGGATGAGCTGGATCCTAATTGGGCTTGGGCCAGGCTCTGTGCATTCTCACGAGCCGAGTCCTCCTAGGGTTTCTGGGGTTTGATCTCATGGAGAACGATTCACTGTTCGGCCCAACCATCCTCTGAAACCCATTAACATCTTTGCTTCTTGGGCTTCACCACCACCCATCCCCCATCTCCCTTAATCAAAATCATCACGTGTATCCCTCACCGGACGAACCGTCGAGACTTCCTTGCGTTCCACCACCGTGATCCACCATGTTTTCCGGTGAGAGACGGGGAACACTCATCCTTCTTACGACTCCCCTACTTGACGATAAAAGCAAACATTTCTCGATTCCTGCACGCAACATAGCTAATCACGTTTTAATGATAGATTGTTGTAAAATGCCAAACATCTTGGGAAGACAATGATAGAATTATGAATCGTTCGTACGAGTTATTTTCTGCTTTTTAGATGTTTATTAGAAGGTTATTCATGATAAAATTTCGTTAATCTTAAGGAAAAAAAACAGTTCAAATAATTGCATGTATTGATGATATTCTCATCGTGCCGAAGGCACATGTTTAGTACCTGTATACAAAAAAGTGACCCCATAGGGGTCCAAACTTGATCATACGTTTCAATTTTCATATACTAGTTTTCATCTATACGCTACTCGAATGCAAATATTATTATTTGAAGTTAAAGACAGAAAATTCTTTTCACTTTGTTGTCAAGGATCGACGCACTATTCTATTGCTAGGGCCAACTGACAATGATGTTTAACAACCCTCAACCAAACTATGATTGCCTCCTACCATTTCGGCCCTTATTGGTGGACAAGCTCCTGAGGTGATTTGGGTCTTAGTTAGGCTTCCTTTTATGGAAAAAAAAAGGAATTCTTTAGTAATGTCCTTTTATCAAGTCTAGTTTCCTACATATGAGTTGTGTCAATACAATAAAATTTCATCGTCTTCCTTTCAATTTTTTGAGTCTGGTCAATCGTTAACCCTTGAACGTGTTGTGTACCGATGCTTGGTGCTTTACTCCCATCGCTTTTATTGATTGTCATCGATTTTATGTTATTTTCATTAATCATTTCACAAAATAAATGTCCATGCTATCTTTGTCAAATTCAATTTGCTTCTTGAAAATCTCTTTAGTAAGAAAATTATCATAGATTATTGCGATGGTGGAGATAAATTCACCATACTTGACCATTTTTCTTCCCATCGCGGCATTACCCATCTCATCATAATACCTTATACTCCCCAACACAATGAAACAGCCAAATGCCACCATTGGCACATTATTGAAACCAGCTTCAACCTTCTCTCTCAACCTTCTGTTTCATTGACATGGTCGTATGCCTTTCTCATTGTCATGTATCTAATAAATCGAAAATCCTCACATCAACTTTGAATTTTCGTTCTCCTTCTTAGGTGTTTTTTTATGGAACTCCTAATTATTAAAAACTTAGGGTCTTCGCGTCTTTGAATTTTCCATGGTCAAAGCTCATCTCATCATAAACTTGCCCCAGAATCTCGTCCATGTGTCTTTCTTAAGTAGTCAACTCAATATAAGGCGTATAGGTGTACTAATTTGACTTCAAACAAAATATTTCTCTCAAGGAATGTCATGTTCGATCAAGCTCAATTTCCTTTTGTGTCCTTCGTATCCTTCATCTAGTGGCACCAAGTCACTTATTACTAATAGGGAGAATTACCAAAAAGTTCTGTCAATTTAGTCATAAACTTTTTTTGGTCAATTTAATTCTAAATCTTTTGCAATTGTACTAATTTAGTTATTTGGTGAAAAATTTGGCCCGTTGGCATTGATGTGGATGCTGAATGACATCAGCTGTCTAATAAATGCTGACATGGCAATTTTTAAATAATTTTTATTTATTTTTCTTTTCTTCCAACTGTTCTTCTTCTTCCTCCTAAAATGGCCGATGAGGGTTGTGAAGCCCTCATTGGTGGCCTCGTATGTGGCTTCGGGGCCATGGCGATCTTTAGCTAGCCTCACTAGCTACGGGCGAGGTTGCCTTCGCTTGCGGCAAGGCCATGGCGATGCTAACCTCATGTAGATCTAGGAAAAGCCACCTTGTGCTCAGTGAAGGTCTCCTTGTCATGAGTGAGAAAGACAATCTGGGATTTAGCTTGGAGCTTCCCTCAAAGCCACCTTCATCACCACCACTACCAACATCAACAAAGTCTACAACTGAACCTCTTACCATGTTTGGTTCCATCCTTTGCTTCATTTGCTCAATCCAGGTTCAATCTTTTGAAGCGAGCTTGGGTGAAGGTCGCCATGGCCTTGCCAGTTGTGAGTGAGTCCTCCTTTGCTTGCGGCAAGGCTATGGCAAGGTTGGCCTTGCCCATGGCCAGCAGGCCTGTGTGAAGGTTGCCATGGCCCTGCCAGTCGTGAGTGAGGCTGCTTTCACCCATGGCAAGGCCATGGTGAGGCTAGCCTCGCTTGCGGTCGCTAGGCCTCACCCAGATTTGAGTGAGGCCATTGGTGAGGGTTGCAACCCCGCTTGCCTAGATTGGCAAGGCCACCGAGAGGGCCTGCGCGTTGCCAGCGGACAAGTGGCTTTGCAAGTGTAGAGGGGAAAAGATAATCAATGGGGTAAGAAGAAGAATAGTATGAAGAAAAGAAAAAGAAAAAAATTCATAAAAAAAGAAAAAAATTAATTAAAAAATGGCCACGTTAGCGTTTGTCAATGGCTAGCGCATTGATCGATTAAATTTCGCCGGATGGATTGAATTAACAAAATTATAAAAGATTTGCGATTAAAATGGTAAAAAAAATTTTAAGACTAAATTAACATAATTAAATAAATTTAGAACTTTTTTTGGTAATTTTCCCATTACTAACAGGGTCCTCTTGGTATTTCTTCTCCTATTATCACCCCCTCTAGCCAATTGCCACTCATCCATGAAGTCATCACTTCTTCCCAAGAACAAAGAGGAATCACCCCCACCTCCCATCTTTCATCACCTATCCAACCCGATATCTCGCCGTTAATCCCACAAACTCAAGTCTGTCACCACTGCCACCACTGCCACCTCAAAAGACTCGCCCTGACCCCATGTGCACCCGTTCCCGTAATCCTATCTCCAAAACAAATCCATTGCATCACCAAACATACTGTTTCCCCATGCTCGGAACCCATGTGGGCTATTGCAGGCCTTGAAACATCCCTAGTGGCGACAAGTCACGTCCAACGAGTTCCTCATTTTTGTTATTTAAAGCACGCAGCAGATGATCCCTTTCAATTCTTGCGGATGGTTAAAGTGGTTTTTTTTTGGTTCAAGTGGAAACTAGATGGAAGTATTGTCGTGACTCTGCTCAGAAGAAACCCCGAGGGAGTTTTAACGGATTGCCAAGCGGGTGCAAATTGATTGTAAAACAGGAATTCATCTTTATAAAGCTCGATTCGTTACTAGGGTTTCCATTAATGTCCCAGAGTTGATTATAAGGACACCTTTAGTTCTATGGTGAAATCAAGAGCTATTTGTCTAATTCTCACTTGTGTGCATTACCAACGGTTGAAAAATTCGATAATTAGACATTAATAATGCCTCTCTTTATGGTACACTTGAGGTGGACTATTATATGTTTTAATTGTTGGATTTGTTGATCATGAATTCCTAAATCATGTTTGTCGCTTGAAAAATTCTATTATGTATCTTGAGCAAGCACCACAGACCTAGTATAGAAAAGCCCATTTCTTTTCTCATAAATCTTGTGTATGGAGACGATCTCCTTGTTAAAGGCAATAAGTCCGTGCCGGTTAACACAATATTTGCCATACTCACATCTTTGATTATCTGTTAAGGATCTCATGTCCCTTCACTATTTCCTTAGAGTCAAAACTATCCCCACAACTGATGGGTCGTTTTTCATCCAACATTGCTATATTTGGTAAATTCTATCCCGCAACTTCACGACAAATGCAAAAGAAGTCCCCATACCCCTTGCGACATCCTCTACTTTATGACTCGATCATGATTCATCCATCGCTGATTAGGGATGTCAAGAACCGAACTGAAAACTGAACTGAAATGGAAAACCAAACCGAACCAAACCGAAATTTCGTATGTTTTCGATTCGGTTCGATTAACCGAAAAATAACAGTTAACCTTTTCGGTTTGGTTTGGTTAACCGGACCGAATCGGAATTCTTAATAAAAATTGAACAATCTCTCTTCTTTATCATCTCCTCTTTACTTAAATTCCAACAAGCAAAGTAAAAATAGGAAAACCAAAAAACCTCCTGAACCGAACTAAACCAAACCGCATTTTCGGTTCAGTTCGTATTCGGTTCGGGACAGTTTCGGTTCGGTTCGGTATCATCTCTTATCGGTTCAGTTCGGTTAAATTTTCCAAAAAATCGAACCAAACCAAGCCGTTTACACCCCTACCGCTGATGCAACTGAGCATTGCAAGGTCATCAGTACTCTTCATTATCTCTCCATGACTCGCTCCAACATCACCTTCACCATCAACAAACTTTGTGTAATTCATGCATCAACCGTCCACTCTTCAATGGGTGGCCACTAAATGGCTTCTTCACTATCTTATAGGCACCTTATATCACGACCTGCTCATTTTAAAAAACAGCTCCACTTCCATTCATGATTACTTCGATGCAGATTGGCCAGTCACAAGGATGATTTCACCTCCTCCACAACCTACTTAGGTTTCGTTTGTTTTGCAAAAATTAACTTTCGAAAAAACAATTTTCAAATTTTCTGGTACTTGTTTCATGGAAAATGATTGTTTGGGGAAAGTGTTTTTCATCAAGGAAAAAAGTTTTCTAAACTATGGGAAAATATTTTCCACTTTTCAAGATAAGGAAAATATTTTGTTCACTCACTTTCTCTTATTTCACATCTATGTGAACTTTTCCATCTTTTTTTTTTCATTTAAAAAAATTCAAGATTTTAATTATATTTATATTTATATTTTAATATATTTTTCTGTCTTGGCCTGTCGATGGCCATGACAACAGCCAATAACCGGGGCTGAAGAAGAAGAAAAAAAAAAAAAAAAAAGTAATATAAAAATATATTTTTTAAAATAAAAATAATTTAAACAAATTTAAAAATAAAAAAAATTATTTAAAAAGAATGAATGAAGGAAAAGATTTTCCTTACCAAATAGAGGAAAATATTTTTTGCTTCATTTTCAAGTTTTAGTCGAACACCGAGGAATACCGAAAAATAAGTACATTTTTTTGGGAAAATGCATTTCTAGAAAACATTTTTCCAGAATTGATACATTTCTCATGAAACGAACGAAGGCTAAATCTACATCGGTGGTAATCTTATCTCCCAGTGTTCCCACATACAACCTTTGGTGGCTCAATCTTCCATTGAGAGACTAAGTATCGAGCCATTACCATTGCCGCTCCCTTGTATGAACTTGCTTGGGTGCGGTTCACTCTCAGTGATCTCAGTCTTTCATCTCTCACGCCACCATCAATCTACTATGACAACATCGAAGCTATTCATCTCAATGCTAATTCAATCTTTCACTCTTGCATGAAGTAAATATTAATTTATTTTCACTTTGCGTGAGATCAAATTGCTAAGGCCCTCGTACGGGTTTCTCATGTCTCCACAAAAGATTAATTCGTAGATCACCTAGGAAAGGCCGTGTTAGAAGGAACGCTCATTGCTTTTTATCCAAGATCTATGTAACAAATGGATCCTTGAACTCCATTACATTTTTCATACAATCTCCTCTCATAGATAAAAAAAAATAAAAAATTGAATAGAGTTCCTTTCTTTCTTTTTTATGACGTCACGTTTTGCCTGATGTGGAGGTGCGCAATTGGTGGGTGGTGGTGAGGGAGAGAGAGAGAGGCTTGTTATGGAAATCATATTGGTGGAGGCACATGCATATAATAAAGAAAACTATATTAACCAACACCATCCACCAACAGCGGATTCGAACCCTAGTTATACCTTTCTTGAAATGTGGTTCCTTAAATTTTCTTAAATTCGAGAGTTATGAGATGGACCCGAGTTTGGTGTTGAGATGAGGAACATAATAAATGACAAAATCCATCCATTGATTTCATGCATCCTATGTAGACATCACATCATGTATGTACGCATTGAATGTTCTTATAATAAAGGGGAGAATGATCGTGTTCATTAAATTAAGGAAATTCCTTGGAAATTTTACTTGAAATCGAGATTGAATTCGATAGAATTTTATATTTTCCATGCTTTTTATATTTTGTCTCGAGTAATTAAAAGGTCAATGATTTTGCTGTGGAGTCAAATCAAATATAAAAAATAAAAATAAATAAAGACATGAAGCGCGTCTGCGAGGAGGTGGTCACCAACTCCAGCACTACGCGACGCCCCAAAGTCTCGTCTTCACCAACCCCTCACCAACTTTGCCTTCACAGGAGCTGGGGGCCGAAAGAGCCAAAAAAAATATAATAAAAAATAGAAAATAGAAAATAGAAAATAGAAAATATATATCTATATGCTTATATAAATGAACTATTCTCACCAACTTATTTTCCACATGCACCCACAAGTGGTGGGTCCCAACTACTATCTTCTTCTTCTTTTTTTCTAAAAAAAGTTTTTTTTGCTGCAAAGATAAAACCATCAACAGAAGTGGGTAGTCATTCACATAAAAAGTTTGACCCAAGAAAAAATCACATAAAAAGGGAAACAAGAAAATAATAGAAAGTTGAGCAAAAAAAAAGCCAAAAATAACTATTGAATTTTGTCATGCCTAACCCAAGTTACCCACTTTCATAGCATTAAAAAATGGAAGCTACTATTATATTTCAAAAAATCGTGTCGGTTCTCATAGGGATCTTTTATTGACCGGTGCTCGTTTGGACGGGTTGAACTGGGCAAAGAAGACTTGGTCGGGTGGGCAAAAGAAATCATATAGAAAACCATAATTGGTATGGATGGAAAGAATTGGTCCGTACATTCTTAGTTTTCGGTAATTAATAAAACAGTCATTCGAATGATTTTACTTTTTCTTAAAAATTCGAGAAAACACTTCAATTTTTTGCAAAATACAAATGTTGATGTGTAAAAATTTCCTATATTTTTCTAATGATAGAAATTTCGATAATATTGAAAGCTTGGCATTTACGTAAAAAAAAATTTTAAACGCATGAGCGACATCTAACTACCCTTTTTCTTCCAATGCAACGACTTGCCATATGATTGCAATCCAAACAAAAAGGAATATAAGAAATTATCCTTTTCTTTTTAATTAGGCATCAAACCAATAAGTGTTAGAGTTTTTGGTCAATGGCCCCCACCGGCCGTACGCCCACGTGGCGACACGCGATTGGCCCATCCGAGCAACACACCAACCCCCGACCGGCTAGGAGCGCTTGGTGGGCGGTCTAACCACCACCTAACCGGTTCAGACCGGCCCGATCCCTCTCCCCCCTTCCTTATATCTTCAGCGTCTCTGTTCCAACATCGACAGGCAGAAGCGTCAGAAGCCACTAAAGAAAGGCACGAAAGAGATCAAAGAAGGAAGAAGGAAGGAGCTCAGGAACCCATCAATGGCCGGCAACGGAGAGACTCAGCAGACCCAGCCGGCGAAGCACTCGGAAGTCGGCCACAAGAGCCTCTTGCAGAGCGATGCTCTGTACCAGGTCGGCAGATCGTTTTCTTGACAGCAGCCGGCCGATTCGTTTTTCTTGATCTTAGCTCCATGTCCTGACATGGGTTTGTCCGTTTGCAGTATATACTGGAGACCAGCGTCTACCCAAGAGAGCCGGAGCCCATGAAGGAGCTCAGGGAGTTGACTGCCAAGCATCCATGGTGGGTCTCTCTTCCGAGGATTCCGCGTCATCGATGTTGATGCGGAAAGTCCTGTCTTTGATGCTCTGTTTTCGTGGTATTTGATCTTGGGTTTTGGTGTGATCGGAGTTTTGTCGGAATTTGGGACAGGAACCTGATGACCACGTCGGCTGATGAAGGGCAGTTCCTGAACATGCTCCTCAAGCTCATCAACGCCAAGAACACCATGGAGATCGGGGTCTACACCGGCTACTCCCTCCTCGCCACCGCCCTCGCTCTTCCCGACGACGGAAAGGTCAGATCGAACGTTCGACTTGAGTAATCAAACGGATTTGGATTGTGATAGATAGGGAATGATTGGTGGGAAGTTCCCATTTTCTTGGCGTTTTAGAAGAATGTTCAAGTTCAAGACAAATCTGTGGGTCACCAACTTTGCCTAATTTACACTGAACTATAAAGATGTCCTAAAACTATAATTCTGGCCAGGCAAAAAACTAGAAATTCAGGAAAATCTTGATGACAATTTGGCAGCCTCTGAGATCTCTGTATCTATTGCTGTTGCCACAGATCTTGGCCATGGACATCAACAGGGAGAACTTCGAGATCGGGCTGCCCGTCATCCAGAAGGCCGGCCTCGCCCACAAGGTCGATTTCAGAGAAGGCCCTGCCATGCCGGTCCTCGATCAGCTCGTGCAAGATGTAAGTAGCGAAAATGGCTCGACAAAATCACATTTGAATTTCGCTCCGTTGGGCTCTTTATGTTGCAGAAGTTGCAAAATTTAATGCATTCTTGATCCTCAAAGCATGTCTAGTCCTTTCCCTAGAAATGGCCCCAGTGCAGCATATTTCCAAAAATGCTCCAGGCAAAGCACAATGATCATAGGTCATTGAAGGCAGCTTGGTCAAATGCGGACCACCAAGCATGAAGTACATGTAGAGTCTAAGCTTGCCAGGTAGTTGAATTTAGGTAGACTCTCCCACCAATTTGATTTGGTATACGTCTCTTACAAAATGAACATCATTTATATGATGATTAAGCCCATTTCCTTGTGAGACAGAACGATTTTGACGGGTCGATTGCATCGATGAGAGGAGAAAAATATAGATTGGCACAATGTCTCTATCCTAGTTGTTTCTTGATGTGAACAAGACGGTACTTATCAGAGGTCGAAATGCATCACAGCCTTCGAATCAAGTAGACCCGTCATTAATTCCACATGATCTGACGGCTAAGAGCAAGCATAGAACCTTAACAATGTATCCTCTTGATGCAAAATGCAGGAGAAGAACCATGGAACGTACGACTTCATTTTCGTGGACGCCGACAAGGACAACTACATCAACTACCACAAGAGGCTGATTGACCTTGTCAAGGTTGGCGGCCTGATCGGCTACGACAACACCCTATGGAATGGTTCCGTGGTCGCGCCACCGGATGCGCCGCTCCGCAAGTACGTGAGGTACTACCGGGACTTCGTGCTGGAGCTCAACAAGGCCCTCGCCGTGGACCCTAGGATCGAGATCTGCATGCTTCCAGTCGGCGACGGCATCACTCTTTGCCGTCGGGTTAGCTGATCGCACCGAAGAGGAGATCTCAAAATCAAGCGTTGATGAAATGAGAAATGACACTTAAATACTTTTCCTTCCCTTTTCTTCTTGCCAACTTCTGTTTCTTATTGTCTATGAACCATTAAGCACGTATTTGTATTCAAATGAATGATTAAGGATTGAGAAGAAGTTGCTGATTTGACTTATAATAAAGCTACAATTCAAATTGCATAGAAATGTCAATTTATGCTATGAATTGTTGTGGCCCTTGATTGTTAGCCGCCGATTGGACTGACTATGATGACTAAAGTTTTGAAGTTACTATTCATTTAAGATGGATGAACAAGAAAATATTTGAAAAACATTGGACCGTACCTTGTTCAGATCAAGCTTGTAAGAAAACACGACCCTTTAAATATTTTGTATAAGGTTTGAGATCTTCAATGAGTACTTCACAAGCATTGCTCTCGACACATCTTAGTTGTCGCATCTGTGGGACAATCATGCATCGAATGTCTTCCTTTCACATAATCCTAATTATCGCGTGAAGCCGTCTTTCCTACCTGCCCGGGTCCACAAGGCGTGCAGAAAAGGATCCACCAACTCGTTTCATTCTTCACCCGATCTTCTAAGTTAGGTCTATCTCGACATCTTTAATATTATAATTTTAGTCTTTTGGTTATGAATGGACTTAAAGTGAGTACATCTAATACCTACCCTCGACCACGTCTGACCATTTGATTAGCAGGTCCCTTTCCAATACCACTTTGGCTTCTCGTATGGATTTGAAGCTGAAACATAGGTTGCATTTCCATCTGGCCCTTGGGATTGTCAAAAATTGCTATGTCCACTGATTCAACCCAAAAAGAAAATGGAAGGAAAATAAGTAATCCGGCAGATTTTGAATAGGTGTTGAAGTTTATCCACATCATACGATATTCCAATTTGCAGCATGATCTCTACCCTTTTCAACCATCATTCGACTGAGGAATTCACCCTCATTCCATCCACGAAGTGAACCTGGTCATGTTGGATCTCAATCTTCTGGGCAATGGGCTAAGCAATAAGTTACGAACACCAGATGAAGCATGGTAAGGATGAGCAAGAACTGGAGCCTGATGAGAGTCCACAATGTCAAAATAAGATGCTTCGCAACAAGAAATGCAAGCAAATAGCAAAACATGATGCTGGATCAAATTGCGCAACCAGAAGCCTAGAACCCATCTAAGCATTATCGTCAGGTTCATTCAATAAATAGAGGAAAACCTTTCTGGATGTAACCATTCGGAAAGAAGAAAAGCTAGAGCATAGGTTCGGACAGAAAATTTTTGACAGTAGTGTGTCCACCATCCCCTGCTTCAATGTCTAACGCTAAACTACTCCAGTACAAAATGCTTGAACTACTAAACTAGGTGCTTCATGTCATAACCTTGACGAGCAACTTTAGAGAATAATGGATGCCACAAGTTTCGAGATATCCTACCATAATTAAGAAGCACGACCTACAGTTAATCTAACCTTAACTGAGGGTAAAGCTCCAACCTTTCACACCGATGAACGAATTTGCAGCAGATACATAACCTACATCTGAATTAATGAGGATTCACTTCAAGGGGGGAAAGAAATAACGCCTATAACCTAGTGCAAGGTCTCAAACAACTAAGACTGACAAGATCACAACCACTACAAGGCCCCTTCCATCGATAAAAACCTACTAAATCAACTCAAAATATAAACAGGCGAGGAACTTAATATACTGACAATTTTTTTAACTTGTTTTTTTTTTTTTTTGGTGTGCTCCAAGAAGGTTCGAACTTTTGGGCGTGCCTCCAAATTTATTGGATACCTCTAGATTTTAAAGGTTGATTTAAAAGCAGCAAAACCAGAGTCATCAAACCCAAGAGGAAATTCAAAGGAAAACCAGGATAGACTTGCATAGTTATTCAGCAGACTGTTACTACAAGCAGAAAAACACAAAATACTTCATTTTTATAGTCAAAATATCGGTATTCATTGCATGAACTTGAAGCTACTGAGGTGAAAACAATGCCACTGGTCAAGCAGAACTGCCGGGAATTGACTTCCCATCAAGGTGCAAGTGCAACTAAATAATTAAAAGCTTTAAGACCTAAATAAAGGGTACATGCTCTTTTCTAAACATCTACAGTAAAGGAAAACCATAAAGTATGTTCCACAATCCAATACCAAACAAACCGAAACATCAACTGACTCAAGTAGGAACCATAACTTACAGACATTATTAAATCAATGTCACTTACTAGGACTCTACTGCTCTTTTTGGTTGCCACTTCAAGCGTCGTGGGACAACTTCTTGCTCCAATCGGCCAACGTGGAGCCACCGCTGAAATCACCACCATTGAGTAAGCCCCCACCAATCCATCATTCGATGATCAAGGTTTGCAAATTACCAAATTCAGAAGCAAATATTTGAATTAGGTAAAATATCTTGTCTAATTTTCGAATACTTTGTTTCTTTATTTGAAATATTGTTGATGCACGAGATTGAAATTCATGATAGATCATCCCATTCGCAATATTGAGTAGCCATTTAAATTAGGAAATTTTCTTAATTTCACAACGTGTGTATATGATTGTCGATCGATTTCATGACCGAAATATGACTTGCAATCGCACTAAAAATCATTGATCCGATATCATGTCCGAGATATGATTCGCAATTTTATAAAAATTGGTTAATCCGATCTCATGCCCGAGATACAATTCGTCAATTTATTTCCATATTAAAAAAACATGGATGATATCTTACTTGATTTGGTGTCATACTTGAGGTGGATGTGATTTATTTCTATATTTGCCTAATTTGAATTATTTTCTTTTTTAAAAAAATCCAAAAAGATTACATAATAAACTAGAGTAGATTCTTCTTTTAGATAATATTGCATATTTAGGGTAATTTCTTATTCCGAATTTTTAAATAAAAAATAAAAAAATAATTTAGGATGTTAAATTTTCTTTAATTGAATGTTTAATTATTGGGCAATTTTAATTTCGAATTTAATAAAAAAGAAGAAAAAGAAAATATAAAAAAATCATGCGTGTGTCACATAGAATTAGGTCATCACTTGCATGTCATATAGTCATTGCACACTTTAGGATAGTTGCATCTAACATTATTCTCGTCATCTCATTAGATCATATAATTTGCATGTCTCATGTCATTTTAGACATTTTAAGCTTTATCAAATAAGAGAAAATCTAAAAATTTGAGTGATCGCATGTTAATTAGAAATCACTTTTAGATTGATGTAATTTTCTAACTAACATTGCAGATGCTTTCGTAGCTTTAAGCTAAGTAATTTCTTCCATGTGCTCGCAATTTATTTAATGCTTTGATCATTGAGTGTTAAATAATAGTCGCACATGTGCTTGATCACCCGTAGGTTAAAATCAATTCAAATTGCTTGCAAATCATTTTTTTTAAATAAAAGAGAAAAGATACCGAAAGAGCATTAGAGAAATCTAACGTAATCAAGTTCATGATCCCATAGTCTCTGGTTTGTATGAATAAAATAATTCTCCCCTTATTTTACTTGGGTTTCTAATTAACCCACCGAAAATATATTAGTGGCGACTCATAATTGAAAATTATTAGCATGTTAAGAACTTGAATTCTAATTCGTGAATTGGTATGAATGACAGCTCCTCGGGTGCATCACCTAGGGTTTGGCTAATGGATTACTAAGCCTAAATTTAGTTCGAGCTCGCCCAAATCCATACCAATTCGCAACTTAGGTCACCACTAATCTATTTTTTGTGGGTTGATTAGAAACCCAAGTAAAGTAATACTCCTACGAAGCAGAAATTATGTGATTAGAAATTTGATTATGTTAGATTTTTCTAATGCCCTTTTGGTACATTTTTTCTTTTATTTAAAAAAATGATTTACAGGCTATTTGGATTGATTTTAACCTATTCCCTAACATGTAAGGTGATCATGCGCAACCATTATTTAACACTCAATGATCAAAGCATTAAATAAATTGCGAGAAAAGGGAGGAAATTACGTACCTTGAAGTTACGAAAGTATCTGCAATATTAGTTAAAAAATCACATCAACCTAAAAGTGATTACTAATTAACATACAATCACTCGAATTTTTGGATTTTCTCTTATTTAATAAAGCCTAAAATGTCTAAAATGAAATGCGACATGCAAATTATATGATCTAATGAGATGACAAGAATAATATTAGATGCAACTATCCTAATGTGGCACACATTTAAATGATTCTAAATATGCAATGACTATATGAAATACAAGTGATGACCTAATTCTATGTGACACACGCATGATTTTTTTTTATATTTTTCTTCTTCTTTTTTATTAAAATCGAAATTAAAATTGCCTAATAATTAAACGTGCGATTAAAGAAAATTTAATATCCTAAATTAATTTGTTTAGTATTTTTTATTTAAAAATTTCGAATAAGAAATTACCCTAAATATGCAATATTATCTAAAAAAGAATCTACTCTAGTTTATTGTCTAATATTTTTTGGATTTTTATTTAAAAATAAATAAATTCAAATTAGGCAAATATAAAAAGAAATCACATCCATATCGAGCACGACACCAAATTGCATAAAATATCATCCATGTCTATTTAATATGGAAATAAATTGACGAATTGTATCTCGGGCTTGAGATCAGATTAGCCAATTTTTTCAGAAAATTGAGAATCATATCTCAAGCATGATATTGGATTGACGATTTTTCCATGCGATTACGAGTCATATTTTGAACATGAAATCGAACTAACAGTCATATGCACGTTATGAAATTAGGAAAATTTCCTAATTTAAAAGGCTACTAAATATTGCGAATGGGATAATATATCATGAATTTCAATCTCGTGCATCAACGATATTTCAAATAAGCAAACAAAGTATTTGTAAATTAGACAAGATTTTTTACCTAATTCGAATATTTGCTTCCAAATTTGGCAATTCGTGAACCTTGGATCGGCGTAGTTCCCGGTAGAATAGATGAACATTGATTGTGGCAGCCTCACCAAAGATCATAGTGAATTAATACTCGGTCCTTTAATTGGACGAGATAATCTCCACCGAGCACTCTGAAATCACCATCCTCTGTCTTCAATCCCACATATGCTTCTTTTTCAAGAACTCACGGGCGAGTCTCCAACATTCACCATGCAATAAGAGACAAATCCCACTTCCGTTTCGACCAAAAGCCAACACAACCCACGATCTTTGAAGATGTGCTAGTCGACAGATGAGTTGAGGGCTGGAGCCTTCTAGATGCACCCGGACGATGGCTGGAATGGCAGCCGATCACGAGGGCTTGGTAGACGGTTGCCGAGGCGACGGGGCTTGCTGGAATTTTGCTTGAAGACTTGCCTGGTTTGAAGCGTGGACGGGCTGTTGAGCCAACGACGAGGCTCTTCGTGAAGGTTGCTGGGTAATCGCTGGATGACTGGGAGGTTTGTTGAGGACTGCTCTGGACTTCACGCCAAGGCTACGGGACGCGATGGTCTCTCACCAGGAAGGCTGCGATGCGATGATGTGAGCTTGTCGGTTTTGTATGTATCAATTATGTGGTCCCTATGGAATTGTGTGACCCCTATAAAGGGGAGTATTTCAATTGTGTCCCCCATATGTTATTGAGGAAAGAGGCTTAAATTTGAATATTACCTATTTAAAAAAAGATTATATTATATCTCACGTGTGATATTTTTTTTCAATATTTCATCCTATACATTTCCTGAATACTAGAACAATAATGCAAATCTTCTAAGGAATATTTTTCTTTTCCAATTCGTCACTCCTTAATGGGTTTAGTCAAATTCTCTTTCACTATAAGCTTTGTCCAACTCGTTAAATTAAAGCTTAAAACCATCGATTGGAGTCCATCTGCCATCGGTCCATTACAAATGCAATAATAATAAATGCTCGTAAAACTATATACTATGCAATTTAATTCTAATATTTTTTGTCTAGGGATTAAAATTAACCTCTATGCATTAAATTATTAATAATCAATCAAAATTTAGGCGTCAATAACTGCCAAGCACCCACGGTGGCTCTCTCTTCCAAGGATTTCATGTCATCGATGTTGATGCGGAAAGTCCTGTCTTTGATGCTCTGTTTCGTGGTATTTGATTCTGGGTTTGGTGCGATTGAATTTTGTGGAAATTTGGGACAGGAATTTGATGACCACGTCGGCTGATGAAGGGCAGTTCCTGAACATGCTCCTCAAGCTCATCAACGCCAAGAACACCATGGAGATCGGGGTCTACACCGACTACTCTCTCCTCGCCACCGCCCTCACTCTTTCCGATGACAGAAAGGTCAGATCGAACGTTCGACTTGAGTAATGAAACGGATTTGGATTGTGATCAATAGGGAATGACTGGTGGGAAGTTTCGATTTTCTTAGCATTTTAGAAGAATGTAGGAGTTCTAGACAATATGGCTGGACGCCAGTTTTGCCTAACAATGCTTTGTTTACGCTGAACCGTAAGGATGGTGAAAAGAACAGCCTAAAACTATGATTCTGGCCAGGCAAAAAGTAGAAATTCAGGAAAATCTTGATGACAATTTGGCAGCCTCTGAGATCTCTGTGTCTATTGCTATTGCCATAGATCTTGGCCATGGACATCAACAGGGAGAACTTTGAGATTGGGCTGCCCGTCATCCAGAAGGCCGGTGTCGCCCACAAGATCGGCTTCAGAGAAGGCCCTGCTATGCCGGTCCTCGATCAGCTTGTGCAAGATGTAAGTAGTGAGAATGGCTCGACAAAATCGCATTTGAATTTCGCTCTGTTGGGCTCTTTATGTTATAGAAGTTGCAAAATTTAATGCATTCTTGATCCTCAAAGCATGTCTAGTCCTTTTCCTAGAAATGGCCCCAATTCAGCAT
Organism: Corymbia maculata; assembly: GCA_014182735.1. Classification (NCBI taxonomy): domain Eukaryota; kingdom Viridiplantae; phylum Streptophyta; class Magnoliopsida; order Myrtales; family Myrtaceae; genus Corymbia; species Corymbia maculata. The sequence goes on along the minus strand of CM024688.1, from coordinate 16,987,324 downwards.
ATTTCCAAAAATGCTCCAGGCAAAGCACAATGATCATGGGTCATTGAAGGCAGCTCGGTCAAATGTGGGCCACCAAGCATGTAGTACATGTAGAGTCTAAGCTTGGCCAGGTAGTTGTAAAAGTAGACTCTCCCACCAATTTGATTTAGTACATGGCTCTTACAATACGAACATGATTTATATGATGATTGAGCCCGTTTCCTAGTGAGAAAAAATGATTTTGATGGTTGATTGCATTGATGAGAGGCGAAAGATGTAGATTGGCACAATATCTCTATCTTAGTTGTTTCTTGATGTGAACAAGATGGTACTAATCAGAGGTCCCAATGCACATTAACCTAATGCATCACAACCTTCGAATCAAGTGGACCCATCATTGGTTCCACATGATCTGACAGCTTAGAGCAAGCACCGAACCTTAACAATGTACCCTCTTAATGCAAAATGTAGGAGAAGAACCATGGAGCTATGACTTCATATTCGTGGACGCCGACTAGGACAACTACATCAGCTACCGCAAGAGGCTGATCGACCTGGTCAAGGTTGGTGGCCTGATCGGCTATGACAACACCTTGTGGAGCGGCTCCGTGGCCACGCCCCCTAGCACGCTGTTCCACGAGTATGTGCTGTACTATCTGGACTTCATGCTGGAGCTTAACAAGGCCCTGCGGTGGACACCAGGATCGAGATCTGCACGCTTCCCGTCAACAATGGCATCACTCTTTGCTTTCGGATTAGCTGATCGCGCCGAAGAGATCTCAAAATCAAGCATTGATGAAATGAGAAATAATACTCAATACTCTTCCTTCCCTTTTCTTCTTCCCATGTTCTGTTTCATATTGTCTTTGAACCATTATGCACGTACTTGTATTCAAATGAATGATTAAGGATTGAGAAGCAGTTGCTGATTTGGCTTACAATGGAGCTACAAGTCAAACTACATAAGAAAAATTAATTTAAGCTACGAATTGTCTCGGCCCATGATCGTTAGCCATATATAATTGGCTTGATCATAATGACTACGATGACAAAAGTCTTGAAGTTACTATCCATCCATGGGATATTTGAAAAAAAAAAAAGACCATACTTTGCTCCAATCAAGATTGTAGGAAAACACGATCCTTTAAATATTTTGTATAAGATTAGGGATCTTCATTGAGTGCTTGACAAGCATTGCTCTCGACACATCTTAATTGTCACATGTGTGAGACAATCATGTATCAAATGTCTTTCTTTCACATAATCGCAATCATTGCGTCAAGTCGTCTTTCCTGTTCACTAAAATGGATTAAGTAGACTTGATAACGGGGTTGGTAGCGTATGGACCCACCGGGTTCACTAAGCGTAAATGTTAAGTGAAAAAGGATTGAGCGACTTGTTCCGTTCTTAGCCCAATCTTCTAAGTTAGGTCTACCTTGACACATTTAATATTATAATTTTAATCTTTTGATTATGAATGGACATAAAGTAAGGATATCTAATCCCTTCTCTCGACCACGTCTGACCATTTGATTAGTAGGTCCCTTTCCAAACCACTTTGGCTTCACGTATGGATTTAAAGCTAAAACATGATGTCGCATTTCTATCTGGCCCTTGGGATTGTCTTCTCGCCAAACGCGTCCAGATACAAAACCGGACGTAACTAGGATAAATCTACCGAGTTCGAACGGAATGAGAAAGCCCTAAGATCAATAAATTGGAAATTGGATAATTATACGAAAAGGGTGGTTGAGGAGGCAGGAAGCCACGCCGATCGACGGTCAAGTCCCCCAGAGGCGATCACCATCTCTCGGCCAAACGACCAACTTAAGGTGGTCCCAATCTCCTGGCACGGCAAACACTGTGTGGCGGCAGTCTATCTAACTAATCTCTCGCTTGCTCTCATTCGAATGTGAATCTCCAATCATAACCATCGAGTTAAGAGAGATCGTCTCAGGCGGCCATCCCAACACCGGGCAACCCAAGGCGGTGACCAACACCATGATGCTTGCCTTCATGTCTCTCTCTCTCTCTCTCTCTGAAATGATCACAGATGTGATTGTCAATGAAAGCTATTAAGAAAAATTGCTATGTACACTGATAAAGCAGGAAAAAAGAAAGAAATGAAAATAAGTGATCTGGCAAATTTTGACCAGGTATTGAAATTTATCCACATCATTCGACATTCCTATTTGCTGCATGATCTGTACCCATATTAACCATCATTCGACTAAGGAATTCACCTTTATTCCATCCATGAAATGAACCCAGTCATTTTAAATCTCAATCTTCAGGGCAACGGGCTAAGCAATAAGTTACAAACTCCAGACAAAGCACAATGAGGATGAGCAAGCAATGGAGCCTAATCCACAATGTTAAAATAAGACAACTCCACAACAAGACATGCGCAGGATCAAAAAGTGCAACTAGAAGCTGAGAACCCATCCAAGCATCATCATAACGTTTGTTCAATAAAGACAGACAGGAAAACTTTCTGGATATGATCATTCACAGAGAAGAAAAGCAAGAATATAGGTATGGACAGAATAGAAAAATTTTGACAGAAGTGTCGCCCAATCCCCCTCCCCCGGTCCCCTTCTTCTCTTTACACTGTTTCAATGTCCAATGCTAAACTACTCCAGCACAAAATGCTTGAGGTACTAAGCTAGGTGCTTCACATCACAACCTTGACAAACAACTTTACTGTAATGGATAGCACCAGTTTCAACATATCCTACCATAATTAAGAAACATCACCTAGAGTTTATCTAACCTTACTAAAGGGTAAAGCTCCCACCTTTCAACCCCATCAAATGAGTTCACGTCAGAAAAAACTATTCAAGCACCTTTTAGACAAGCATATACATATATCTGAATCAATTAGGATTCACTTCCCACTGCGGGGTTTTTCAAGGTCTGAAACTACTAAGACTTACAAGATCACAACCACAACAATGCCCCCTTCCATCAATAAAAACCTACTCAATCAACCTTGAAATACAAATGGACAATGAACTTTATAAACGAATTGCTTTGTTCTGGTGTGCTCCAAGAGTGTTCAAACTTTTGGTAGTATTCCACTGGCTCCCTCCCCCCCGGTCCCCCAAAAAGCAACCCAAAAAAGAAAGAAAGTTCATTGGGCACCTCTGGATTTAAACGTTGAATTAAAACCAGTAAAACAGCATTATCACGCCCAAGAGGATATTTAAAAAAACAGGATAGACTTGAAGCTACTGAGACGACAACAATGCCACTGGTTAAGCAAAACTTTAGGAAATTGACTTCCCATCTAAGTGCGAGTGCACTTAAAAAATAAAAGCTTTAAGACCTAACTAAAGGGTAATGCTCTTTTCTAAACTTCTTCAGTAAGGGAAAACCATAAATCATGTTCCATGATCCAATACCAAACAAACCCGAACATCAACCGACTCAAGTAGAAACCATAACTTATAGACATTGATTTTGCAATGTCCTCATCACTATCACTGCACTGCCCGCTACTACATAATTTTTCTGAAAACCTAATAAAGAGACCATAATCAGAGACTTGCATATAAAAGAACATTCATTAGACAACTATAAAGAAGCAGCTTCCAAAGCACAACTAAAGTTTGCAAACACATTGAGCGCATATAGGAAATGTAATAGCACTTGATCCAACCGAAAACAATTAAACCTACAACCAGAAGTCAAAATTGCACTACAATTTCTATTAGCATAAAGCGCAAAAGCATCAAAACTACGGTAAAACCTCAAGTTTTGCAATTCCTTAATACTAGAAGCAATAATGCACGAGAAACACTTGTCCGATTCCGGTCCGAATTTCCCATCAACGGTAACTCTTCTGGAACCTGGCGCGAGCACCACGACCACCGAACTTCTTGGGCTCGCACCGCCTGGGATCAGCCACGAGCAGAGTCCTATCGTACCTGAATCAAAACCAACCCAAATTAACCCCAAAATCAATCGACAAGATCACATTTTTTCAATCCCAAAAAACCGCCAAGCTTCCTGGACCGTTTCCCCGCACCTGACCAAGATGTCCTTGATCTCCTTCTTGCTCTGCTCGTCCACGAACTTCTGGTAGTAAGCGACCAGGGCCTTGGCGATGCTCTGACGGATGGCGTAGATCTGGGAGGTGTGGCCGCCGCCCTTGACCCGGATCCTCATGTCGACGCCGGCAAAGCGGTGGCGGCCGAGGAGGAGGATGGGCTCGTAGGCCTTGAAGCGGAGGATCTCGGGCTCGACGAGCTCGATGGGGACACCGTTGATCTTGATGAGGCCGCGGCCCCGCTTGCAGTAGGTGACGGCGACGGCCGTCTTCTTGCGCCCGAAGCACTGCACCGACTCGATCGGAGCCGCCATGGCTAGGGTTTTGCTCCGAGGTTGAGAGAGCGTCTGGGAGAGCTAGGGTTTCGGGGGCGAGGGAGACGAAGCTGTGGCGGTGGAGTGTAGTTTATACGAGGATCCACTAGGGTTTTGGAGCCTTTAATAAAATGCCGCTGAATATGTAGCTTATTTACAACTTTACCCATGAAATTTGTTTAGATTATAGATTTTATTTATCTACATTAGTCCATTATGTAATTATTGTTAAATAAATGAATCCTTAAAATTTGCAATTTTATCTGACTATAGTACAAATTATAGATTTTATTTTGCTTTGCAATTGGCATAATTAGTGCACCAAACTCTTTATGTATATTAAAACAAGTTATTTTCATTAGACTATGAATCAAACAGAATTACTCAATCATAACTGTCCAGGATATAAAAGAGGCCTTAATAGATTCTGCCACGTGGTGACACGCACACAAATTTTTTAGACATACAAACATGGGAAAATGACATTAGATTGCTACAATTTTTCGATAGTGCACATTTTAGTGTCAAAATATTTTGATGGATCATTTTAATAAAAAAAATGATAATTAAATGTTATCACTTATTTGAGACAAAAGACAATATTTTATCTTCATTTTTTTTACCAACGTGACTCACCAATGCTCTAAATTAGCATAAATTCCCAAATGACGTTGTTCAACATATTTGTCCCAAATTTAAACCCTAACTCTGATAAATTATGCAATCACGAATTTCATCGCGTATCTATCCACCATTGTAATTATTCTTGTGCTTAGTGCCCCTTTCTTAAGGTTTGGACCGTTTCCCTTGCGATGGTCGCATTCTTGGCATCCGCTAAGGGCGCTTCCTAAGCCGATCCTTCTTCCAATGTGGTGTCGGATCCACCAATTAATTCTTGCAGATTTGCTGCTAGAAATCCTAAATGTCCCAACATTTGGATTTCAACGAGGGTCTCGTTCACTAGCAGATAGAGTGATGGTGATGCTCCCCCGAATCCATGATGAAATTAGGGTTTGTGTACCCTCTGGAAACAGGATGAACCATAAATTTCCTCATGAATAGCTGTTTCGCTAAGCATACTATCAAAGTCGAAACGACGGATGATTGTGCATGCACGTGTGCAATGCCATCAATTATAAAGATTCTAACATGAACATTGAAGGACGATAGTAATGGAAGGTGATTGAGACAAGAGATGTACCCTTTCACGGGGGTAATTGCCACTGAAGCATCGAGACTTGAACAGAGAGATAGCGAGTAAGCAAGAACAATGCAGATTGAGTGAACAAGGACCATGAACATGAAAGAGAAATCAAGATTAAAAGTTTGCTTTAATGTGGTGTTGTTTTGTGATTAAAGCACACTTCATCATCCATAACATTTTTTCTTTAGTTTAATGAAAAAGCGAAGAAGGCATTATTAATTTTTTTTTTTATCTATCCTACTTTCAGTCTCTTTTGTTCTCACACTTTTATTCTCTCTAAGCATAGCGTATTAAACTCCCCACCCTTCCAAATTCATTTACCATTGGATTGTGTGCCCAATGGATAGGTAGCCATTAAGATTTTATTAGAAAAATCAAGCAGCAAAGCAATCAAGTGAAAAAATTTAAAATTACGGTGAACATCGAATGAAACTTATGACATTTTTAGTATCATTTTCCTTATAAAAATGCTTCATGAACTTCTACGTAAGAAATTCAACTCAAGCGCATTATTCAACTCTGGCTATGCACTTTCCCCCACTCCAATGGCGTGGTCGACCCTCCTTGGGTTATCTGTCGGAAGAAGTGAGTGAAGATGAATTTGCTCAACATTGACGGTGTTTGGAAGTAGGGTAGGGACATATGTGATCCGATGGATAGGTAGCCCGACATCTCACTTTATCAATGATGCATTTTCATCCATAATTCCAAATCATATATTTTACGAACTCAATTGCATGAAACATAATCTAGGGACTTGATTGAATAATTTTAAAATGTTCAGGACCTCTAATGCCTTTATTAATTATTTTTATTCATTATTCTCTTTAATTAACCCGAGTCTTTAATGACAAATGGTACTTTATTTTAGAAAATCTACATATAGGGATAGGATGTATGTCTCTATAACTTTCTTGCTACTACTAGCCTCCATTGGGCCTTGAACGTGATCGACAGAAAAAAAGTTGAAAAGGGAAATAAATAAATAATAAGAAAGAATATAGTTAATGGCAATTTAAAGCAATTTAAATCGTGGATTTAATTGGAGAAAGAAAAGTAAAGTTGATATTCAACTTAAAAAATAAGTTAATAATTAATCTTCCCTAAGGTGGCGGCTAATTCTGTGTAGAACGCAATAAAAGTGCAATGAGTAGAGGGCCATTCTATCAATATACAATCCCAGGTGTCAATTTTAGAATTAATCTTTAAAGAATAGCCTGTGATCATATATTGGAAAAATTCTGCTCCCAAAATTTTAGAATTACTATTTTAAGAATCCTTATTTTCTTAAATAAAAAATGGCCTAAATATCCTTATTTGAAATAAGAGTTCAAAGTGGTCAAACAGAGATTGTTTTAAATAAGAGCTTAAAATGGTTATGGTTATTTCAAATAAGGGCTTGACCTTACTAATAGCCGGCAACTAAATTTTCCAACCAGTTAAAAGTGTTTTCGCCTAAATCTTCTTTTCTTTTTTCTTTTCCGATGTCGACTGGTGACCATTGGTAAAGGCCAGTGAGGGCTTGGTGACCCTCACCTGCCGTTGGGAAGGGCCAACAAGGTCATCAAGCCCTCGCCTAGGTGAGGGTCCTGGCCCTCTATGGGCATTGCTAATGGCCGGCCAATCATTGATGAAGAAGGAAGAAGGTCCAGGAAAAAGGAAGAAAAGAAGAAAAAAAGGTAATTAACAAAAATGTCATTGACTATTGAAAAGTCAAGCTATTATTAGAGATAGATATAGTCACTTTACTTTAGACCCTTATTTAAATAAGGTCACTTTGAACTCTTTCTTAAAAAAAATGACGATATTTCGAGTTTTTTTTGAAATTTTCCCTAATATATATGTATAGATTGATATGGATTTGATAAAAGAAAGAAAATTAAAGTTAATGCGACACTTTACAGTTAAGAAGGCAATCAATCTTTATTAAGGTGTCAGCTACTTTTATAGATGATGCAACAAAACCTTTTCTTCCAATGAAGGGGGGCCATTCTAGCAAAGTACAAGATTCCTATGTGTATCTTAGAAGCAACCTTTGGTATTATGAGTTAATACTAAAAATCTCAAATTAGTACACCCAATAACACATTTATCATAAACTATTTTTTGTCTAACAAAGAAGTCCGAATTAGTATCCTATGAAATTTATCCAATCTAATTTTATCCCACAAAAAAATTCGAAAATGGTACCCCTAATCTAAATCTATCCTTCGCATTCCCTCCAAAATCTCGTTAAAATGTATATATGTCAACGCATGTGACAGATTCGACATGAAATGCCCGTGTGTCTCGACACATATCATCATTCAAATTATAAGGAATGAAAATGGACAAATATGAGCTAAATGGGTCAGTTTAGGAGACATATTATAATATGACGCTTCTGAACCCAGTTCGACCATTTGCCAAAACATGCCATATAAACAATGTCATCGTGAATTCTTTCCTACCATCGTAGAGAACAATAAACATGTAAATATGAAGTGAACTTTGCGCACTTCATTCGCACGCTTCCTATTGGCGCACTGCTATGAAGCCGATGATATCTTTTGCAATGGCCGACCGTATACTTGTAGGTCAAAACCCTGCTCAAAGTGGCAGTCCGTATATGATAGGTGGACAAAGCGAAAGATTTGGCAAAATCCCAACAAAGATTCGAGGAGACCCGAAACAAAACAAGTTATTCCATACACGTAGGTTATGTACATGGAAATCAAACCGTACGCAAAATAGCAATCAGCAGGAGTTCATAATTCAAACGGGTCTTATGTCAAGATGGAATGCTAACAATGGTTAAGGCTGTTGATCTCCCAGCCAGAGCCCAATCCTCCATTCTTGCCACTGTCATGTCTTGCACATGGATTGGGACCTTGTCCTGCTCCTTCTCCTCCTCCTGAGCAGCAGTCTCCCCAGGAAACCGATCCCCCCTTGTCTCTTGCTGGGCACGACAGCAAGCGGCCCCACAAAGCTGTTGCCGGATCTGTTGTGTAGCCCAAGATATGTCTCTGGTGTTCGAGCAGGGACGTTAGCAACAACTAAGGCATTTAGTTTCGCCGCATCGGGTTCGCTTGCTACTTCTCTATCCTTGGCAGCCTCAGGATCGTCCTCAGCCAGCATCCGGTCACGCAGAGAGAGGCGCTTGTGCAAGCTCTTGTTGTTTTTGGAAGTATTTGTGGTGTCGGGGCCTGGTAAAGCATTGTTCGAGAATGCCGGTTCCTTTGGTGGACCCAGAGCCTTTAGCTGTCTGCTGAGGTTCAGAATACTTTCTCGGCATTCGGCCAACTTGACCGAAGCTGCAGTGATCTCCCATCCCTGAAGTTTTAATTGACATAAAAATCAATTTGATTCAACCATCTATTGTCTAAAGATAAATTTACTGTTTCAGTTCCCAATTTTTTCAGCCTCAGATTCAAGTGCTGGTGTATTGATTCAGATAGTCTATGAAAAGATGTGAATGACTTACACTTTGTAATAGCATTTGATCTTGATTGGCTGCATACTTCGGAGTTTCCTTTGCAGCGCTGTGCTCAAAGTGTTTGAAAGTCAGCTTTCAATTTAGAAAACAGCCTCAAAAAGATAAAAGTTAAGAGGCAATCATCACCTTTCTAGCTCAAGTTGAAGCTCAAGACATGTCGACTCTAGTTCCTCGCAGCAGTTATTCTTATCCTCCAGTTCAACTTCCAATGATGAGAACTTCTGGAAGACCTCATTGAGTTTGGCTTTGGCCACGGTAAGCTGGGTGTCAAGATCTTCATTCATTGATTTCTGGTTTTCCATCTGATCCTCGACAATTCTCTTTGCCTCCTTCAGATTCTCCAGTTCCAGGTTCAGGCTTCTGATGCTTTCCTTGGCTTGCCGAAGCTGGGTTGTCAAGACTTCTATGTTGTTATTTGCCATCTGTAGCTTGGTTTCCAAATCTTCCTTAGCAGTTTCCACATTCTGTAACTCGTGTTTCAGTCTCCAGTTCTCTTCTTGCAGATTGCCTGAACACAAAGATTGCCTCTTAGTCACATCCGTCGATTTGGATGCCAAGGGTAGAACATCCTCGTAAACTTCAGGTTCCTTTGAATTCAGTGGCGATTCAGTCCAGCCACTATGCATTTTGATCTTATGTCTGACACTGGAAGCGTGTTTTGGGGTGCTATGTTTGTCCAGGATCCAATGCAGAGTACTAGCAAGTTCTGCAGCAAATGTTTCTACACCGGCCTTACGATCCAGGAGATCATTACAGGTATTAATGAACTTTTGTAGGATGATGCTCAGTTCTGTGCTCTTCCACTGAAACACATGGATTTCGCAGTCTTTTGATGCAGCCCGGTTGAGTGACAAGGGAATCTGACTCTTTCCAAGGTCTTCGGAAGTGAGTGTAGAAGTTGGCTTGAATTTTTTAACTAGTCGAACAATTTTTTCAATAGAATTTGTCAGCTTTGATTGGATTTGTCCTCCTGTTTCATCCTGAGTGCCTGCTTTACCCAAAGAGCCAAAGAGTGGAGATGCGTTTGGAGACTTCCAGGTTAGGTAACCAGAAATCGGAGGACTGTCAGATTCTCCAGTGCATATAGGAGTTGTCGTTGTTTGTGCCTCTTCGGGAGCTCCAGAGTTCGGTAATCCTAAAGCAATTCTAATGTCCTCTAGAATTTCGACTGTGCTTCTTTTTGAAACCCGCTTTTGCTCCATGATTGCGTTCAATACAACTTGAAGCCAGTCAAAAGACCCTGGAGTTTCCATGCTTTCTGGTAGGATCATCTTCTTAGTGTCATTGAAACTTGAGTCACCTCTGACTATCTCCTTACAGGTAGAACATGACAAGCTTTCACTTCCTGATGGTGATTCTACAGAAACCATAGCCAACTTCTCCATCTCAGAAAAATCGCTCATTAAGCTCGTATGCTTGGATTCCAAGGCATTTTTCACTTTACCGTTTCTGAAATGCTCTAGTTCTGAAATTAGTGCATTTGCCCATGATCCGGAACTAGCACTGTCGTCTAAATCAGATACTTGGAAGAGATCGTTCAACAATGGTTCACACCTCACCAAATCCTTGCATTGACCCATCGAGAGATCGGAGACCTGAGCCTCAACCTGCAACAACCGGGAAGTCGTCCCAGCATGTGAGATCCTCGAAGAATGAAGTTCTGCATCTTTTATGGATATGATTTTTTTGAGATTCTCGTTCTCCTCTTCTACATCATGCAGTTGCTCGATCAGGTACTTTATCCTATTGCCTGGGATTTCATGAGAATTCTTTCCTCTGACAATGAGGTCAGTTGTCAAGCCTGGCTTTATTTTTCTTCCCTCCATTTGATCGCTGCCCAGCATTTTCAGTTCACCCTTCATCCTTGGCAAAGCAAGGGGACCTGACAACCTTTTCTGTGTAAGGAGACGAAGCCTCTGACATTCTCCTTCCAATTTCGTGATTTTCTTCAGGTTTTGCTGGTGCTTCTTGTTGGAAACTTCTGTAGAACGCCGGCTATATTCCAACTCCTCGTTGCGAATCACGAGTTCCTTCTCAAGCAAGCATAACTCATACTTGAGAAAAGCATTTTCTTTCTCAGTACAATCCAATCTGGCCATTAGTGCATCGGATTCCGATTCAGCCAGTGATTTACGTCTATAGAGATCTTCAGTCTGTTTCTCTTTCGCTGAGATTTCGGCAATGAGGCGAGTGTTCTCAAGAGACAAACTTGCAAGCTTCTTATTAGCATTGGTTAGTTTCTCATCTGATTTCTTCTGTGCTTTTATAAACTCCCTCGATGCCTTGGTGATGGCATCATGTGTAGCCAGCTCTGCTTCTTCCCGAATAGCATTCAATTGCTCGGTGCATTCTTTCAGTTCAGTGTCTAAATGGGTCAATCTCTCATTTGCAGCTGCACCTTGCCTCAGAGCTTGCTCTAGTTCTTGCTGTAGTATAATTGCCCTTGCCTCGGCTCTGTCTCTGTCTACAAGTACATAAATGGTGAATGATTGAAAAAATGCAGTCATGGTAGGACAGAAATGTTTCAAAATATATTAGCAAATCGCAAGTAAATTAAAAAGTGACAGAGAAAGCTCCGACAGAGATATACATAAATTACCTGCAATAGCTTCTTCTGTTGCCTTTTCCTGTTTCAGAATAAGCTCATCTTTTGCTTGACAGTCAATAAGGATCAAATTAAATTTGTCCAAGAGGTCTTTGAAAGATCCGTGGCCTTCCATTTCTTTCTCTGATGGAATTGTCCGCATCTGTTGCGATAGCAAATGAGAATCAACAACATCCTTCATGTAATTGACAGTTCGATTATAGGAAGACAAGATAATAGAGAGTTCGGATGATGCAAACGAAATGGGGCTTTTTGTTTCTTCTGGCAAACAAGTTCAGTGTACCCAAGAATCTTGCAGCTACCTTTTCTTCTGTTCTGTTGATCGTGTCATCCGTTTTGTCATTTGCAACAATGGTTTTCTCAGATGATCTTTTCTTCCAGCGCCAAGTCTTGTGATCCATGTCCTTTCCTTGCTCTAAGAAAGAAGGTGAAAATCCAATGTCAACTAAATTTAGATCACACTTTCATAAAGAACATGGACAATCCAAAACAAGAGACATCTCTTGTCTGGAGTCTGGACCTCCTCCATGCCTTATCTCTTCAAATCACATGCTTATGAATCACCCAAAAGGAGAACTAGCCAGGTTAAAAAAATTGCTTTGGGGAAGAATGCCATGGGACAAGACAATTTCAGTTCAGGGTAACTTCACATTGTGAATAACATGCGAGCGAATAGCTGTGGCGAATTCATGCATTGCTTCCTCGAACGTGATGATATGACCTGCATCCTGTACTAGGCTCATATTGTATCGCGACAAGCACAGATTAAAACTGAAGGATTCAAACAGATGATGATGATGATGCTAACACGAACTAAAAGCTAAATTCCATCCCACAAAGCAACGCCTCGTACTAAAAGTTGCTTGCAAGATGACAAATAATGCCTAAACACAATTCAAATTCAAGCGACACGAGGACAAATTACCGTGAAAAAGCCGGTAGCCTGACAAGCTTTTGACCCCAGAACTCAACTATTTATGGCGCTGATTCAGCTGGGAAGCTTCTCATCCCAAATAGTGACTCAATCTAAGAAAAATCCAACATATTCCATCTCCTTTTTACTGACTGAAGAACTTGAGGCTGTCTTTCACACAAAGGAAATGCCAGACAACTGTGAACTGACCTGATATCAAAATCAACAACCAAGAACAAGAACCACGCTAAGTCGATCACAGCTGCGAGAAAAGCAGACTTGGGTTTGGCTAAAATCACAACCCAACATGGACAAAACAAAACCAGAATACGTTCTTGAACGAACCCATCAGCAGAAAATTCAAGCTCCGATCATGCAGAAAAAGAAAAAGAACCAGCACAAAACCACTCCAAGAAGCAGCCGTTCTGCTCTGCGTTCGTTCTTACTCTGGACGTCGACACTTCACGAACGGCTCGCCATTCTCAGGCGATCGGAAGAGGACAGGAGAGCTGGCGAATAGGCCGAGAGCTCAGCTGCTGTCGAAGCTCGAGCGGAGACGTCACTCTGAAAGCGAAATAGACAGTAACAAAACTCCATGAGAACACAGGGAAGACGGCATTTTTAAACGAAGACGAAAAATGGTTTCATTGGATGCTGTTGCTCCACCGACAGCAACCTCCTTGGACGCTAATAATAATACTAGAGAGAGAAAAATGTAAATAATATTATAAAAAAGAACAGAGATTTTCACCAAAAAAAAAAAAATTATGAAAAGAAAGGGGTAAAGAAGGGGAAGGAAAAAGAAAAGAAAAGAAAAGCAAGAACAGCAGCACTGACCCACTCGGTACAAAGAGCCATTAAGAGCCGTTTTGTGGGGGGAGGATACAAAAGAGGACATTACCCTTAAACTTTGTCCAAGGGACACGTGTAAGAAACCCGCATAAGTGTTTGGAGTCGTTGGCCCTAACTCAATAATTTTAACTTTTCCATAAAATAGGATAAAAATTATGTTTATTAATAGGATTTTTTGGCTCTTTATTCCGATTGTATCAGGCATTTGTTGCAACTTGCTTTGTCATAATATATTAGAGTTTGTGTTTGGTAGGATAAGTCACCTTTGAGCTAAGGCAAGATGACAATGAAACATGTTAGGGAGAGGATTTGATGGTTTAAGAACTTTTACGAAATTGGATTCGAATAAATATGTTAATTAGAGTTGATGGTGAAGAATTAATCTGACTTGCCAATTAGAATTCGTTGTTTTTCGTTATATCCATTGAGTATCTTTCTTTTTAGAAATTTCTTTCAATCAATTCAAATACTTTTATATGATAAGTTTCATTGACCAAATCAATACTTTTATCTCTTACTTGTTAGTTTTCCTTGTCTTGCAACTCTCATAGGATCACATGGAACCTTCGAAAACATGTATCATCTTATGTTCATTCTAACCTTCTTATGATTCTTAAATTAAAAAAAAAACATAAAAAAATAATTTATCAAGCTCTTTTCCCCAAAAAAGCATTTATTCAAGCAAAATCAAACAAGCTCTTATAAATTATGTTATGCAACAGGCAGTGTATTGTAGCTAGTTGCAATAGCATAAATATTACACAACAATAAGATATTTTCATGAAAATAATTTTACAACTATTTGAACAAAAATTTAAGAAGAGTTACTGAAATTTGGTATGACCTTTTCATCAAATTCTTAAAATCGATGAGCATGAGCTCCTACAGTCACTCCAAAATTTTCCCCATTTTTCTTAACTATTTTCTTTCAATAATTGAAACGCATTATGTGTTGAATAATAGGCCACAGAGAAACAGAGGGGGAAGTGAGCAATGGAATGTACGGACGGCGGTCAAAGTCAAAGAAGCGGTCGGAGGACAGGGCGGCGGAGCGGCGAGGGGAAGAGGAATTTTAGCGGATATCGCGACGGAGATGGAGCAATCGAATGGGACCCCCGGGCCAGCATGGTGGTGTCAAATTCAATCCTCGTATCATCATGGTGCTCCCCGAAAGCAAAAAAAAAAAGGGCAAAAAAGAAAGAAAGAATAATCTTATCATCATCATCATCATTTATTTATCTGAAAAGCAAGAAGCCCACTTATCACATGTCATGAGTGCCTTGCTTAACGTTAATATTTGCACAAATTATCAAGACAGACTTTATTCCGTCGAGACAAGTATCATGTTCACAAGTGATTTCAGAATGCAACACGTGTAAATGCAAAGTAATTTATGAAAAAGATGTACGTTTTGTGAAAATATATCATCTGAGCCATTCAGCTTTTGCCTGGCCTTTCCTAATTATCGTGTTTCATTGGGATTGTGCTCAAGTCAAGGACCGGGTAAAGCTTAAGGATTGGATGTCCTTTTTGGTTGGCGTGCGGGTCTCTAAAATTCTCTAACAGCTCTTTTTCATCAATTGTGTTTTTTACTTTAATAAGCTTGACTGTGGCATCAGACGAAATAAAAAAAAAAAAAACAGAGTGCAAGTTACTAGGAAACATTTTTTTGGCTATTAATAACTCAAAAGAAATGCACTTATCATGTCATTAGTTTCCTAACGTTAAAATTACGTAAAATATGAGAAATCTTTATTCTATCTAGACAAGTATTTTGTTTATAGGTGATTTCAAGATGAGACATGTGTAACATGGTAAGTAATTTGTGAAAAAATATAAATAACTATTTGTTATAATTTGTGAAAAAATATAGATAACGATTGATCATATCCCTTGTGCTTGGTGTGCCAATTTCTATAAATCATCTAACAATTGCGATTTGAGAAAAAAACAATAGAGGGAAAGTTACAAAACATGGTCCCTTCTGTTTCGGCTACTCGAGCAAGTGTTATTATTGATGACTCAAAACAAGCAGACAAGCTGCTGCAAAATAGAAAGGGACGGGGCATCACCTCGACATTAGTCCCCATTCCCCTCCACATCTTCAAATCTTTGGTGGGTGTTCTTGCATTCAATGATCACTAAGGTTTATACACGTAAGTCTTCAAGAAAACCATCGTAGACACAACCACTGCAGAGCTGGAAAAAAGGGCAGATAAGAGGCTTGTTATTGCTAGGGTAAAGGTGCAAATTTGGTAACATTACTACTTCTGGAAATAATTTTTTTGAGAACTCCCTAAAATAATTTCTAAGTAAAACAATGCGTTTGGTAACTATAAAAAAAATTTATTATTGAAATAAAAAAAAGAATAAAAATACGTTTAGTATCGACAACAAATTTTTATTTCTTTTTTTCTTGATGGTGGCAGCGACCATCGAGAGGCGGGCGGCAAACGTCGACCGGTGGGCAATGATTGGTGGCAATGCTGACTGTCGACGGCTGGGGGCAGGCAGTGGGTGGGCGATGGTGTGTTGTGGGTGGCAAGTAGTTCCTAAGAAATAAGTTTTTAGAAATTGTTTCCAAGAACAAAAAGTTACTTTTTTTTTTTTTTATTTTTTATTTTTACTCTGAATTTATTCCTAAAAATAATATTTTTCAAAAATAAATAAATAAAGAATTAGAAACGTTGCCATACACTGACTAAATGGCATAGGTGCTTCCTTTTCACTTCGATTTCTCTTTCATTCACCGACCCTGTTCTGTCAATCATGTGAAAATCACCCATCCGACCTTGACAGTTCCATTCCAAAGCCTCCATTACAGTTTCAACTGAGAATGGACAAAAGTGCAAGTGCAAATGGCTATGAATGTCATCATGTCTTGGAAATCAAACCTTATCTCATTGGACTTGGAGAAATCGAGGGAGTTCACTTCCACTAAATTTGAAAGTACATAGGGATCACTGAATAAGAAGAGTTGCACCAATAATCCTAAATAAAAGCTTGAATTTTATGCAATGAAATCTTTAAAAGAAAGAAATTATTGAGTACAATTTAATCCTTCCAATGAACTCATAGACAAATTTACTGGCATCTCAGGCCGGGATCTGACGTGACGTGTTTTCAGTATTAGTATCGTTTGTGGTGTTTGGGTAGTGCTACATTAGGAAAGAGTTAAAAATCAAAAAATAATCATTGAAAAATTTGGAGAAAAACCAAGCCAAAAAGCCAATTCCAAAATATAAAAACAAAATTGAGGGGTGCTGTCAAGTGAGTGTGCTTGAGAGTTGCCAGTGCCGGCGATGCCCCAATCACCAACTAGGGTCAACGGGACATTAGCCAGGGCTCATTGCTTGCGTCCCTTGTGTGATGGTGGCGCCACCACACAAGGTTCGATTGAACCTCACCTAGCTCAAGAGTCGCCTCAACCTAGTGCAGTGGTGGCAAGCAATGGCACCACCATTGTGTGAGGGCCTGCAAGCTTTTGCTCAAGCCAAGCTCTTGTTTGTGACTGGTGAGGGTCAGGTGATCCTTCCTGGAGGATCGGGGACAAAACGTGTTTGGGTCCTGTACTCTCTCTCGTAAGGTAAGTCCAATACTTTTTATTTCTAGGCTTTTTGCATATTTAAACTCTTTTTGCTTAATTTTTTTTTTACAACAAATGCAACATCCCGACTCCGACAAGAATAGGAATAATGAGATAGCTGTCATTCTCTTTACTTGAAGGATGCTGCCTCAACATCAAAACAAGACATTAAAGTTTCTGTGATTGAAGAAAAGTTTAATACACTTTCAACTTAACTAAACCCAATAAATGTCATTTCAATATATATAATTATTTCAACATCTATGTATCAAATTATTTCAACTCACATACAAAATTCAACTACCAAAATTCCTAGTCAATATCGCTCTCATTTTATTGGCAACTAATCAAGAAACTTGAAAAGATTGGAAAGGAAATGGTGAGCAATCATCATGCATATTTACAAAGAAATACCAAAACTCAATAACTCAAAATCTAGTATATAACAAACTTACAAGATTAAGATGAGTTATATAATACTTTAACATAACTATATTCATAGTAGAAATGCCCCTTTTCTTCAATAATATTATGACAAATAATCAATGGTCTAGTCCATCAATTAATTACATTACATCACATGTTAATGGTTTATTCCATTGATTAATCTCTTCAAATTACATATCAATTGTCCATTCCATTGACCAATCTCAAATCACATAATAACAAAAGGTCCTAGACACCATGTAACATTTAGCCCTTAATCAACAAAATCAATGGCGCAAGATTTTAGAGGTGATTCCCATGAAACTCACATCTCCATGTAGTTAGCCCTTGGTTAATACATATTAATGGTGTAAGGCCTTAGAGGTCGCTTCTATGAGAAGTGCATCATTGTGTAGCGAGCTTAGCCCTTGACTAGATTACATCACAATTGATTGCACAAACTAAAATGTAACTTTTCACAAATAAATTCTTTCTACAAAGCTAAATTCAAAATTCGTATCATAAATCAATTTTACAAACCGAATCAAATAACCTTTCACAACTCATTTTATCGAGTATAATGTATTTCATAAAGCATTTTACAAATCACTATTTATAACCTTTCATTAATCATAATTAAAATCAATGTAATTATTTTTACAAAAAAGTTTCGCAAACCTAAAATATATCATCTTTCACAACTCCATTCATCTTTCGTATATATATATATATTTCACAAGACATTTCTCACACCATTTTAGCATTCATTTCATAAACCACTTTGTAAGACCATACATATATGTATCCTTTTATACATATATATCCTTTTACAATACATTTCCTAAAATGATTCTCAAATCATTCACAAATACTAAAAGGTAATAAATGCTTGATTTAGACTTTTTATGCAATAAAAATGCCATTTCATAACTCATATGATAGGTAATCCATATTACTTTTGAAATATAGGTTTTTAAACTCAAAGAAGAGATAACACAACTCACCAAGAAATGCCCTAAAACTAAATAACGTGACTAAACACACCGACAATCTCATAGTCCTATCAATTAAACTATAATTGACCTTAAAACCAAGTAAAACGCCACTTTAACTAACAACTTGACTAAATTACACTTAATTGCTAATTGAATGACTTCGACATGCTAACAAATCACTCGCTTAAAATGATTATTCAAATCTAAATGCATGCAAAACCCTAAAATTTTGCTCTAACTAAACAAATGTTTCAAATATGCTCCAGTTAAAACCTATAGCTCTATGATGCCATAATCCATCATTTTTATAAAACCCCATAGCTCACCCACTCAAAAATTGGATTTCGCTACTCAATTTTTACAAAACTTCAAATTTACGCTCTAATTCCAAAAGCTTCTCTTATTGGGGGAACAAATGGAATGAGCACTTATTAGGCGCTTCAAATCAAAGTTGAATGACTTGACAAGGTCCTTGCAGTATTTATATGCAAAACCCTTTTCTTTCTTCATTCATCTTCTTCTTCTCCCTTTTTTTCTTTCCCTTTATCTCTCTCTTCTTTCCCTTTTTCTCCCTCTTCTTTCTCCCCGAACGAGCTCTTGCCCTTTTCTTCTGGTTTTGATCGCCGCTTGCTGCTGCTTCTTTTCTTCTTTAGCTTCCAATGCACATATTTGTTGAAGGAAGAAAGAAAATGGGCTGGGCTAGGCCCATATGTTACAATAAATCGAGTTATCTGACATGGTGATTGTGCAACGTCATTGTCACACATGGTCAAGATGATAAAAGACAGCCACTTTAGATTCCAGCATTTCACATCAGCGAACTTATGCGAGAGATTATCCAAAATATTTGATTGCATTGGATAAAAAAAGGTTTTATACTTGATTGCACAAATTCAAACGTCTAGGACTTGAATGCATTTTGAGCCAAACATTTAGGATTATTTGTGTAATTTTTCTTTAATTAAAAATACTGAATTTCAAAAAGCCTTTGGACGATCTATCATCCTAATCATATATAGGGAGACATTAACTCAACATTTTTATGGGCCTTTGTCCATGCATATTGCAAAGGGGAGGCGCATCTATGACACCCAAGCATTGGACATCCTCATGTAATGTACTCTTCAATTTAGCCGAGTACAGTCAAGATCAAAGTATCTTGATTTTCTTATAGAGTCGAGCCTCGAATGGAAATTTCAATTTGATCAATCTCAACCTGAGTTTCAAACATGAATCATTCGAGTCGAATCGAGCTGAATCGAACCCATCACCATATCAACTCATCGTTCTGTCATGTTTCGACGTGCTTCCTTCTCGCTAATTTTGAGAAACCTCTAATATACGAATGTATTACCAAACATTCGTAAGATGAGCTAATTTCGAGAAATCTCTGGATATAGAACCGTGCATCAATTAACTTTGCAATCTGGAACGTCGCTTTCGTCCTCCATAATCCAGAATGATCCCAAAATATAAAATAAGCTTTTGCCAGTGACAGGAACCTACTCAGAAGCCAACACAGCCATTTGGCTGTTCCTGACAAGCATACAACGTATTCGTCTTCTTGCAACTCCAACCACAAGTGTGATCCAAGGAGGAAGAATCTGAAAGTTTCTTCTCTTTTCCTGAACTCTCTCTCTCTCTCTCTCTCTGTGGCAGACACCAATATATATATGTAAGCAACGTATAATGAGCATAAGATGAGCGGAATAAGACCCTTTGACTAGATTGGCTCTTTGACCTCTATTCTGCTTGAATTTTTGGGCACTCATTTCGCTATTGCAAGCTCATGGGAAGCGATAATTCACGTCAGCTTCGCATCTTCTTCTTCCCCTTCATGGCTCATGGCCACATCTTGCCAACCATAGACATGGCCAAACTCTTTGCATCTAGAGGCCTCAAAGCAACCATCATCACCACTCCACTGAATGCACCGATTTTCGCCCAAACCATCCAGAGGACCCAGAAGCTCGGCGCCAAGATTGATGTCAAGACCATCGATTTCCAGTCTGGGGATGCTGGGTTGCCTCCGGGATGTGAGAATCTCGATTCGGTCGCATCCCAAGAAATGTTGCTCAAGTTCATTAAGGCCACAGAAATGCTGAAGCAGCCATTGGAGGACCTTCTAAACGAGGACCCTCCTGATTGTCTGGTGGCCGACATGTTCTTTCCATGGGCAACTGATGTGGCTCAGAGGTTAGGCGTCCCTAGGATTGTGTTCCACGGAATGAGCTTCTTCGCGCTATGCGCGACAGAGTGTATCAGGCTTCACGAGCCACACAAGATCGTGTCGTCTGATTCAGACCCTTTTGCGATCCCCAACTTCCCTCACGAGATCAAGTTGACCAGAAAGCAGCTTCCTGAGCATCTCTGTTCTGGCGTCGAAAATGATTTCATGAGGCTCAACCGTGAAGCAAAGGAATCCGAGATTCGAAGCTTCGGCGTCATAGTCAACAGTTTCTACGAGCTAGAGCCTGACTATGCTGATTACTTCAGGAATGTGCTAGGAAGGAGAGCCTGGCACATCGGTCCAGTCTCATTGTGCAATAGAGACATTGAAGACAAGGCTAGGAGAGGAAAGAAGGCCACGATCGACGAGCACGAGTGCCTAAAATGGCTCGACTCCAAAGATCCTAATTCAGTTATCTATATAAGTTTCGGGAGCGTGACAAAATTCTCTCCCAATCAGCTCAGGGAGATTGCGCTGGCGCTTGAGGCCTCAGGGATGCAGTTCATTTGGGTCGTCCGGAAGGCCGATGGGGGCAGCCAGGACAAGGATGAGGCCGGTGGCGATGAGGAGTGGCTCCCGAGAGGATTCGAGGAGAGGATGAAATCGGAAAACAAGGGACTGATAATTCAGGATTGGGCGCCTCAGGTGTTGATCCTCGATCACAAGGCAATCGGGGCATTCATGACACACTGCGGATGGAACTCGACCCTCGAAGGGATATGCGCAGGGGTGCCAATGGTGACATGGCCGGTCTTCGCGGAGCAGTTCTATAACGAGAAGCTGGTGACCCAAGTGCTGAGAGTTGGTGTGGAGGTTGGAGCTCAACAGTGGGTGGGCATAGTTGCGGACAGAGAGATAGTGAGCAAGGACAGCATAGAGAGGGCTCTGAGGCAAGTCATGGTGGGAGGTGAAGCAGAGGCAATGAGAGACAGAGCCAAGTTACTCGCCGACAAGGCGAGGAGGGCTATCGAGGATGGAGGGTCCTCATGCTTGGATATGAATGCTTTGATCAGAGAGCTTGCTTCGCACGGCATTGCCCGTGATGCAAAGAAGTAGAACCTTGCACATGTGAATAGCTATTTTGCTTGTGTCATGTGTGGTGATTCTTTGCAAGTAATCTTGAAAAGCATGATAGGAATGCCATTAGCTTGTGTTAGGTACTCTAATTCGCTCTTGTAACTTGAGGCGGGAGTGGTATCTGCTTTGAAAAGGAAAATACACGAAAGAATAAAGCAGATGATGTGAACACCATCTTTACTATGCTTGTTGCTCTGTTCTTCATCTGAAGACAGGAGATATGTGTAAGGTTTTCTCTTGTTGTCATTCTAATATTTCTAAAGAGTTTCAGCTAAAGACATTTAAGAACCATTCCTATTTCGAAGTTGACACCAAAAAATGACAAGTCTTTTTGACCGACATGACATTGATTTGGACGAATGTAGAGCTTGGTGTCAAGTGTAATTTGACTATCGTCACCATACGATGCTGATTGGTCGACGATTACAACTTAGCAAAGCCAATTTGGCTAGGTGTTGAATATAGAGGATGGAGAAAGGAGATAAAAGTGAAAATGCCTAATGGAAGACAAATATATATCTATATATCAATTGACAGTTAAGTTAGTGACAACTGAAAAGTTGTAACTGCTTGTAGATAAGGTTGACGTGCTGTCATGGAGCCTAAAGTCGTGGAGATGCAATTACAACCATCAATTTGACTATTAATCGATTCCATGGGATTACATTTGTAGTAGGCTATAAAAAGCCATGTTAAATTGTTGTTGGGGGATCATCAACACACAACTTATGTATTTTCTTAGTTTCATTTTATCAATTTCCTGTACTTGTATTCTTTGATCCTTTAGACTTTAGTTGTTCTTGATCCTTGTTGTGCAATTTACTTCCCATCCAAATCACCACTGAACCCGATTCAACCAAAGATTAACTTTGGGTAAAAAAGTATTTCGTTGCTTGGGTCATCAATTCCCGACAAACAAAAGCTAAGAGGACAATCCATAGTGGGCTAAAATTACTGTTGCCTCAGAAATCAAAGCAAGACATGATTGAGCAACTCTACGAAGCATGAGGTGCAATGTTCCTCTCATCAGGCACTTACTCTAGAGAATCAAGCAGCATCATGAGCTAACCAGGCCTCAGAAGTGAGTAACGTGACCAAGGTCGAATGCTTGACCGAGAAGACTCATATGGCGCTTTGCGCACCTGCAAAGAAAGTACTGAGCTGATGCCATGCTCACATTCTGACGATGAACATTGACAGATTGAAATTTGGGCTTAGGCAAGCTAATGACAGACAGCGAAAGCGCGATTGTCCACAATCCCAAAGGCGACGCTATCACCAATAAGCTATACTCACTTAGTCCAACGTCTGCTTGGATAAGCAGATACTAACAGATACAGACGATCAAGCAATGATGCACGAGTTGATGCATCCATGGCAGTATAATTTATGGTCACTTTTGCCGATTCAGGATACGACTCCTCCTCGTTTCAGACTGCTGCAGATTTCACACGATGCAGACACATGATTACCAAATGATTAGATGCATTTGCTTTAAGCTAATGAGACAGAAAACGTGAGCCTGGATGTGAAAGTTCAACTGCAATTTCACCCAGGAGTCAATATTGGACAATGAGCGCAGGGAAAGAGTTTTCGACAGCAGTCTGTCCTAAAGCTAGCTTCCTCAAATTTTAATGATCTTGAAAAGGGAAACAATCGTGGGTTTCATATAAGAATGTAAATCAGTACAAGTGAATCGAATTTCAGGTGCATGAAATTAATAAGTGATCTTATATTCTTCAAAGGAGAAACTAATCTAGCATAGTAACTCTTCTTGACTCAAGCGTCAGGTTTAGATAAATTCTAAACTCATTCCATATTGTACATGATTTGTAAATGGTGCAGTGAACTCATCCAGTAACTCTAAAAACTTAATGACAAACTTATTATTTTTCTCAAAGAGTTTTAAAGGCCCAAAACCCTTTAAAAAAGTAAAATCAAAGCGCAGCCTAAATCTTATTATGATATAAGAATGATTGGATACCCTATTAGGCGTGACCCCACTGTCATCCCTCAAAAACATAAATCGAAAAGGGAAGAAAAGGGGTCAAAGAGAAAGATATCCCTCAAGCCTCCACCACCGAAAAACAGGTAAAAGCATTAAAGAACATGCGCCAATTGGAGTGAATTGTGAATTCTACTTTTTAACTTTTTATTCTTTTTATGAATTTCACGAAGCTTAGATTTTGACTTTTACATAATTTGAATTGCAAAATAATAGAAGCCTTCCAAAATTTTCAAATATTGATATGTAAAATCTTAAATGATATTTCAAGATTTTATTTTGAAATAAAACTAGTAATCTTGGATGTTGATTATTGCGTAACTCCACTAATCACCAGGAACATAAGGGGACCTCTGGGTGGGCCCGGACCTAAATTTTGCGTAAATGCCTATCATAAGTTTGGGATAATTGCTCGATACCCCCCGAACTTTGGAATTGTTGCACATTAGCCTCTGAACATTGAAAAGTCACAATAATAACCACCACGCTTTATAAAGTAACACGTTACCTATCTGAACTTTACTTTTGTTGTTGCTGTCGCTAAGATTTTTGTGTTTGAATAGCCGCCAAATGTTAACTGAATGTGGACCTTTTGATTTTATTTAAAAAAAAAACACTTTTGTTACATGGCTAACAAAGTAAAAAGAAAAAAAAAAGATGAAGAGAATGCATGGACAATGAAGTTAAGAGAATTCATCAAAGATCACTTTGGTTTAAAAAAAAAAAAATTGAGTTAATCCATTTTCAGATGACACGCAACTACTATGCAGACGAAAAAACTAGAAACTACAGAAAAATCAAAGTTTTCATGCAGACAAAAAGGCTTTAAAGGTGGCTTCCACGAGACTCGTGTACCCATGTAGCAGTTAGCCCTTGGCTAGCTGATATCAATGGTGCAATGTCGTAGAAGTGGCTTCGATGAGAATCGGCATCACCATGTACCATTTGGCCCTTGACTAGTTTGCATCGCAATTGATTGCGCAATGCCGTAGAGGTGGCTTCGATCACTGTGTAAAGTTTAGCCCTCGACTGATCTGCATCACAGTTGATTGAAGCTGATGACCCAAGTGCTGAGAGTTGGTGTGGAGGTTGGCCCTCGACAGTGGGTGGGCATATCTGCGGACAGAGAGATAGTGAGAAGGACAGGATAGAGAGGGCCTTGAGGCAAGTCATGGTGGGAGATGAAGCAGATGCAATGAGAGACAGAGCCAAGTTACTTGTGGACAAGGCGAGGAGGGCTATCGAGGACGAAGGCTCCTCGTGCTCAGATATGAATGCTTTGATCAGAGAGCTCGCTTCGCACAGCATTGCTCATGATGCAAAGAAATAGATCCTTGCACATGTGAGTAGCTATTTTGCTTGTTTCATGTGTGGTGATTCTTTGCAAGTAATCTTGAAAAGCATGATAGGAATGCCCTTGGATAGTATCAGGTACTCTAATTCGCTCCTGTAACTTTGAGGCGGGAGGGGCATGTGCTGTGAAAAGGAAAATATGTGAAAGAACAAAGCAGATGATGTAAACTCCATCTTTACTATGCTTGTTACTCTGTTCTTCCCCTGAAGACAGGACATGTGTCCACGGTTTT
This sequence comes from Corymbia maculata, assembly GCA_014182735.1. Taxonomy (NCBI): domain Eukaryota; kingdom Viridiplantae; phylum Streptophyta; class Magnoliopsida; order Myrtales; family Myrtaceae; genus Corymbia; species Corymbia maculata. Next base: position 16,962,026 of record CM024688.1, on the reverse strand, counting down.
CTCTTGTTGTCAGTCTGAAGAGTTCAGTTAAAAGACATTCAAGAACCATTTCTGTGTCAAAGTTGACACCAAAAAATCGAAAAGCCTTTTTGATCGACGTGACATTGATTTGGACGAACATAGAGCTCGGTGTCAAGTTTATTTCGACTATCGTCACCATATGATGGTGATTGGTCGAGGATCACGACTTAGCAAAGCAAATTTGGCTAAGTATTGAATATAGAGGAACTGGAGAAAGAAAAAGTGAAAACGCTGATGGAAGATTAGTATATTATCAATTGATGGTTAAGTCAGTGGTGAAAAGTTGTAATAGCTTGTAGATAAAATCGATGTGTTATTATGAAGCCTAAAGTTGTGAAGATATAGTTGCATCAATTTGATTATTAATCATTTAGAGGCAATTATGCTTTGTAGTAGGCTACATAAAATCGTGTCAAATTGTTGTAGAGGAGGATCATCAACATACAATTTATGTATATTCTTAGTTTCAGTTTATCAATTTCCTGTACTTGTATTTTCTGATCCTTTAGATTTAGTTGTTCTTAATTCTTGTTACGCAATTTACTTCATGTCCGAATCACTACAACACCCAATTTAACCAAAAATTAAGGCTTAGCATGGTAACCATTCTATTTCTATTTCGGAATAAATTTCTATCAACCTATTTCTAAAATAGAAATCCATTTGGTAAAAAAAAAGGAATTCATTTCTATTTTCGCACAAATTTCTATTCCAAAAATAGGTTTGGAATGTAAAATTAAACAAATTTTTTTTACTTTTTTACTTTTGGAATAGAAATCAAAATTGTTTATCTCTTTCTGTACTTGTGTTTTGCAATCCTTTAGATTTAGTTGTTCTCGATCCTTGTTATGCAATTTACTTCCCGTCCGAATCACCACTGAACACGATTCAACCAAAGATTAACTTTTGGTGAAAATGTACTTCGTTGCTTGGGTCAATTCCTAACGAAGTAGAAGCTAAGAGGACAATCCATGGTGGACTAAAATTACTGTTACCTCAGAAATCAAAGCAAGACATGGTTGGGCAATTTCATGAAGCATGAGGTGCAATGTTCCTCTCATCAGTCGCGAACTCTAGAGAACCCAGCCGTATGAGGAGCTAACCAGGCCTCGGAAGCGAGTAACATGACCGAGGTCGAATGCTTGACCGAGAAGAGCCGTGTAGTGCTTTGTGCACCTGCAAAGAAGAGTACTAAGCTAATGCCATGTTCATTTTCTGACGATGAACATTAACAGATCGAAATTTGGGCCTAGGCATGCAGACATAGACAGCGAAAGCACGGTTACCCACAATCCCAAAGGCGACACTTTCACCAGTAGGCAAATTCTCACTTAGTCCAACATCTGCTTGGATAAGCAGATCCTAACAGTTACCGGACGACCGAGCAATGATGCACGAGTTGATGCATTCTTGGTCGTATGTTTCACACTTGCTTTCAGCAATTCGGATACGACTCCTCCCCGCTTCAGACTGCTGCAGATTTCACACAATGCAGACGCATAATCACCAAATGCCTCTACTTTAAGCAATGATGCCTCTAGAAATAAGAAAGATGTTTTTGTATATCTTTATCATTCAATGTACAATTGATGCAATTTATAATACAAGAAGTGTACAAGAAATGAAATGAATCATGTAGTAAATCAGATCTAATATTAAAAATAATCTTGATTTATTTAGAGTATCAATTCCAATGGCAATTGGATATCGCATATCTTCCAACACTCCCCCTCAAGCTGGTGGCTTGTAGATATCCAAGACGCCTAGCTTGCTTAACAGATATGCGTGTTGACTTTGGCAAAGAGGTTTGGTGAAGACATCTGTGGGCTGCTCTGTAATTCCAATTCCTCTTGTCTTGATTATTTCGTCTTGGATTTTTTCTCGAGTGAAATGACAATCCACTTCTATGTGCTTCGTTCTTTCATGCACTATAGGATTGGATGCAAGCTTGAGCGCTGCATCATTATCACAGAATAACTTGGTTGATCCCTTAATTTTCACCCCAAGATCCTGAAGTAATCCTCGCAACCATACTATCTCACATGTAGTCTTTGCCATGGCTCGGTATTCCGCTTCTACTGAAGATAGTGACACAGTTGGTTGTTTCTTTGTCTTCCAAGAGAGTAGGGATTCCCCAAACTTAATACAGAAACCTGTGATGGATCTTCTGCTCATAGGACACGTTGCATAATCTGCATCGCAATATGCCGTCATCTCCATATTACACTTTCTTGAGAGAAGCAATCCAAGTCCGGACATTTCTTCAAATACTTCACAACTTTCAAAGCAGCATTCATATGTGATTGTTTGGGCTTGTGCATAAACTGGCTGAGTGTTTGTACTGCATAACATATATCTGGTCTGGTCATAGTCAAATATATGAGTTTTCCAACGAGCCTTTGATATTCTAATGGATCTTCAAGTGTAAGGTCTTCACCTTGAGATACCTTCTCATCATAATCTACCGTAGTTAGCTTGGTGTTTTGCTCGATTGGAATAACAGCCGGTTTGCAACTTGATAAGCCCGTTTCTGATATAATCTCTAATACAAATTTCCGCTGACTGAGAGAGATTCCTTGTTCGGATCGGGCAATCTCGATTCCCAGGAAATATTTGGGAGATCCCAAATCCTTCATATGGAATGTAGAATGCAAATATTCCTTGAGACCCCTTATGGCCTTTTCATCATTGCCCATAATCAGTATATCATCAACATATATCATTAAGTAGATAGATGACATACCTTTAGTCCATATGAAAAGAGCATAATCATACTTGGACTATCTAAATCCTGCAGCTATGAGGGAGTTAGCAAATTTGGCATACCACTATTTGGAAGCCTGCTTGAGCCCATACAGGGATTTGCGGAGACGACATACTCTATTCTCCCCCTGTCTCCGTAATCCCTGAGGAATATCCATGTAGATCTCCTCATCCAAATCCCCATGGAAGAATGCATTGTGAACATCCATTTGATATAATTTCCAATCTTGGAAAGTTGCAACTGATAGAAAAAAACGGACCGTAACGTCTTTGGCATTTCATGATAATTGAAACCTTCCTTTTGTGTAAATCCTTTGGCCACAAGTCCAAATCCCCATATTTGATCTTATACACCCATTTGCAAGGTTTTCGCTGAATGTTACAAGTTCCCATGTTTCATTCTCTATTAGGGCTTGTAACTCTACTTCCATTTGATGGGTCGATAATAATAATTAGAGGGCTCTCGCTCTTCGAATCTTGTCTATGTTCCGAAGATAATTGATTAAAGGAAACATAAGACGAAATTGGGTATAGGATAAAAGCACAAATATAATCCCGTGTCCACGTTGGTGGGCGACCGTCGTGGTGTTGTGGCACATGCGAAGAATCCAGAACATCTTCTGATGTAGGACTAGGAACTTCTTCGTTGGATATATTCTCCGATACTGGTTCCATAATCGTTGGAGAAGAGATATTATCCGAAATTTGATTGGATGCCAAAGGACTGTCGGAGCTCCCATGAGGCCTAATGAAAAAATATTCAGGCCTTTCATCTTCGTGTAATGCTGTCTTGTCTTCTGAATAATCCCCCTTCTCAAAGGGAAAAATGTCTTCATTAAAAGTGACGTCCCTGCTAACGAAAAAGTCTTTCGTAGATGGATCGAATACGCGGTATCCCTTTTGTAAACTCGGGTATCCCATAAATATACATCGCCTGGCACGAGGTCCCATTTTGTCCCGAGGCCCCACTGTGGTGGCATAGCATAAGCATCCAAAGATCTTCAGATGATCCAATGCTAGCTTTTTCCCAAAAAGGACTTCAAAAAGACTCAATCCGTTGAGAATCTTTGTTGGCATTCGATTGATTAAATACGCTGCTATTGTTACACAATCTCCCCAAAAATCTTCCGGGATGGATGCTTGAAACTTTAATGCACGTGCAACTTCCAATAGATGCCTGTGTTTCCTCTCTACTACTCCATTTTGTTGTGGAGTATATACACATGAACTCTCGTGTAAGATGCCATGTGATGAAAAAAGAGAGGAGCAATCATGGTTAAAGAATTCCTTCTCATTATTTGTTCGAATGCGCTGAATGGCCTTCCCAAATTGATTCTTTGATAAGGAAATGAAATTCCTTAAATTTGGGAAGACTTGATTTTTAGATTGCATAAGAAAAAATCTATGTGGCTCTAGAATAATCATCCACAATAATGAGAAAGAATCGAGAACCATCATGGTTTGGTGTATGGTAAGGACCCCATCGACATGAATCAATGATAAAATGCTACTTGCACGACTTTTGCTAAGAGAACGTGAGCCTGAGTGTGAAAGTTCAACTGCAATTGCACCCCAGGAGTAAATATTGGACACGGAGCCCGAGGAAAGAGAAGTCTTCGACAGCAGTCTGTCCTAAAAGCCAGCTTCCTCAATTTTAACGATGTTGAAAAGGGAAACTATCGTGGGTTTTGTACGAGAATGTAAATCAGTACAAGTGAATCTACTTTCAGGTGTACGAAATGACATAAGTGATCTTATATCGTTTAGAGGAGAAACTAATTTAGTAAAGTAAATTTTCCTAACTCGATTATCGAATTTAGATAAATTCAAAACTCATTCCTTATCGTACATGATCTATAAATGGTACGGTAAGCTCATTTGATGACTCTAAACACCTAATTACGAATCTTTTATTTCTCTCAAGTAGCTCTAAAGACCCAAAATTCTTTAGAAAAACTAACCGAACCTAGCCTAAATCCTGTTATGGTATGGGAAAGGTTGAATACCCCATGAACCCTCCTGACCCACTGTCAATCCTTCAAAAGCACAAATCGAAAAGGAAAGGAAAGGGAGCAAAGAGGAAGATATCCCTTGAGTCTCCACCCACCAAACAACATGTAAAATCGTTCAAGAGCACATGCCATTGGAAAGTCTAGTTGAATTGATTTGTGCATTCTACTTTTAACTTTTGATTTTTTGTGAATCTTGCTGAGCTTACATTTTGACTTTTATGTAATCCAAATTGCAAAATATTAGAAGCCTTTCGAAATTTTCAAATATCGGTATGTAAAATCTGAAATGATATTTCAAGATTTTCTCTTGAAATAAAAATAGTAATCATAGATGTTGATTATTGTGTAACTCACATTGGTAACCATTAACATCCGTTGGGTGGGCTCGGACCTAAATTTTGCCTAAATGCCCATCATAAGTTTTCGGGATAATAGCTCGAAACCCCCGAACTTTGGAATTGTTGCACAATCGCCTCTGAACATTGAAAAGTCACAAATTACCTATCCTCAAGTTTAGCATCTTTGCACAATAATAAATCCCACGCTTTATAATGTACCGTGTTACCCATCTGAACTTTACTTTTTGTTGTTGCTATCGCTAATTTTTTTGTGTCTGCATAGCCGCCAAATGTTAACTGAATATGGACCTTTTCATTTTATTAAAAGAACACCTTTGTTCCATGGCTAACAAATTGAAAAGAAAAAAAATCCATGGACAATGAAGTTAAGAAAATTCAGAAAAGATCACTTTGGTAAAAGAAAATTGAATTAGTCCATTTTCAGATGACACATAACTAGTATGCAGATGAAAAAACTAGAAACTATAACAGCAAAAATCAAAGTTCTCTGAAAGGATTTAATTTGTAACTTTTCAAAGTTTAGATGATACTGCGCAATTGTCAAAATTGAGGAGTGGTTATCTCTAACTTTATGAAGTCCTAGGGCTTTTGTACAATCACCAAGGTACTTAGGCGTTTTAATAATTAACCCTAAATTTTTTCATACAAATCTCCAAGTCAGACCGAACACTTTCTCATCAAAAGTTCTTCTCTCGACCTTACCCAAAAGGCCTTCAGGACCCTGCGACTTGGTCTGAGCCTTGACGGGCTGCATAGTCCATGATTAGGTCTACATCGATACGGAAATTATGATAAGAGAAATTGAGCAACTGTCTATATCAATGACAATGAATATGTGGTGTGCAAAGAGAAAAAATTTCTTGGGCCGCATATTAATCCAATTCATGGTAGTCAGAAAGGAAGAAGAGCAAGTCATTCTTGTGGCCCCAACACTTCCCAACCACCTTCGGAAGATTCCCACTGAGGAATGCCGATTGGCGAATAATGTCGTTGTACTTTCCAATTGCCGAAGGGAATTAAGGATGCATTAGCCGGGTGGTGGAGGTGGAGGAGAAGGAGGCTACAAGGTTTTCAATACATGGCCACTCCATTTCAACCCTCCACTTTGAATTTTGACAGCAAATTTTCGGAAAATTGGAAATTTTACTACTGTGCTTTCTCCAAATTGGAATGACTTATGTGTGGACATTTCCACGATGAAACGGTGAAAGTGATTGACCATGAATTACAACTCAACAAAAACACGAAAATACATTTTTTTATAGGGACTCGATCGAATGTCACTATGGTTATTTGATATGTAAAGAATTGGATCTAATTATATGAGTATCGAACAATGAAATCTTGGGTTCGCATCTCCAAATCCTTCTAACTCAAACTTCTTTTCTTGTCAGTATTTGAGTTCATCATTTTGAATTTTGTCATAATCTTGAACCATATGTATAGCTTTATGCAAAAGCAACAAGCCTCTGATACTCAACAGTGCATTAATTAAAAAGGTAAATAAACTAAGCCATAGTAGCCTGCTTATTTCATCTAAACTGTACTTGAAAAATAAGAATGTCCTTGTCCCTTACCGAACGTGGCATGCAGTGTTAATCGATAGCCAATTAGTTCCTCACTAGTCATTGGATTCGCATTTCTCTAGTCCCACACGTATTGTCTCCCGAGACAGACAGATTCATGCTTCATGGGTGGCTCATGGTCCTTTACTAAATGAAATTCAGGCTAGGTTATCTCCTTTCTATACTAACCGGTAAATTTTCCGTCAACACTACTACATCTCTTTTACCAAAAAGAAACTTACTTCACATTTTTAAGCCCTTTGGGAGCTGACGTCCTCGGCTCTATAAACTTTTAGGAGCTTATGTGTTCGAGTGAACTTTTGTCGGTCAACCCACTTTCACCTGTCTTCTCTCATCGTCACTTACTCCCTCAAGAGGGTTAGCTACCCCATGTACAATCTTCATAATTAAATATCAAAATTTTTACAATAAAATTAGGTAGGTCACTTGTATAGTTCCCTATCCACAATTCTAACCTACTAATGTCTGAATAGCATTTCTTGCTAGTTTGAGCAACAAATGGTGCCCCCCTCTTGTACCATTGAATCCACAATTACTGGGTAGTAAAATTCCTTGTTGGATAAATTTTGACTCACATGAATAGCGTAACAATTTGAGCACTATCTCAGAGAGAAACTTGGTGAAGCCCAAAAAAAAAAAAAAAAGAGGTCATCTTCCATGATTGTATTGTGATTCCATGGAGCTCATCAAGAAAATACATCACCCACTTTGGGACTATACCCTCTCTTTTCTCACATGCACGTGGGTTTCACGCGAGGGAGACTCCCAAAGTTCATTCTTTGAAGCACACCAAATTATGTCTTGCTAGTCAAACAAGGAATATGCTATTAACTTTTTCAAGGTTGCCAAATGTAATAACTATTAATTTAAGGAGATAAAAAGGCCATAAACGATTGCAAATCAGGAGTGATTTCTCAACCAAACTCCAAATTCCGAGATCCCAGCATCATCGTACCAAACGGAAGGTCAGCATATGAAAGTAGAGTCTGCTGATAAGCCATCATTCTTCAAGATGAAGATGGAAATGGAGATGGAGATGGAGACAAGACCAGAGTACCATTCTGTACACTGGAAAACTGCACTAAATACCAAGTGATGGGGACCACTCAGCGTGCCCCGTCGTCCTTGAAGTCGCTAGTCCTTATAATAATAGGACATGATAAGATTCCCAATCTCTCCTTCCTACCATCCCTCAGCACTTTCTTGGACCTCCATTGCCTCCTCCTTCTCCGCCTCATCCTCTTCATCTTCGTCGTCGTCGCCGTCGCCGCCGCCATGGGGACCGAATCCGACCGAGAAGTCCACGTCCTGTTCTTCCCTCTGATGGCTCACGGCCACATGTTGCCGACCCTGGACATGGCCAGGCTCTTCGCGGCCCGAGGGGCCCGGGCCACCATAATCACCACCCCGCACAACGCCCCGTCTTCCAGAATACTTTGCAGCGCGACGCCGGCTCGCGGATCGGCCTCCGGACCATCGAGTTTCCGACCCGAGAGGTCGGCCTCCCGGAAGGCCTCGAGAACCTCGACATGGTCACCACGCAGGACGTCCAGCTGAAGTTCTTCAGGGCCATCTCGATGCTGTCTCCGTCCCTGGAAGCTCTCGTCCAGGAATTGGCCCCAGACGCACTGGTGGCGGACATATTCTTTCCCTTCGCTAACGACGTCGCGGCCCGGCACGGCATCCCGAGGCTGGCCTTCCACGGGACGAGCTTCTTCTCCATGTGCGCGGCCGAGAGCGTGAAGAGGCACCGGCCTCACGAGAAGGTCTCGTCCGACGACGAGCCGTTTCGCTTGCCCGGTCTGCCGGACGAGATCACGATGACGAGGCCTCAGCTCCCGGATGAGCTGAAGATCAGCGTCGAGACCATTTCACCAGGTTGCTGAAGAGATCTTATGAAGCTGCGGGTCGATGTTTCGGGATGATAGTGAACAGCTTCTACGAGCTCGAGCCGAGTTACGTGGATCACTACAGGAATGCTCTCGGCAAGAGAGCTTGGCACATTGGACCTGTTTCCTTGTGCAATAGGAACTTGCAGGAGAAGGCACAGAGAGGAGGGAGGGAAGCATCCGCCGACGGGCACGAGTGCCTCGAGTGGCTCGACTCGAGAGGGTCCGGCTCCGTCGTCTACATCTGCTTCGGCACGACGTCCAAGTTCTCGGATGAGCAATTGCGGGAGATTGCCGCGGGATTGGAGGCCTCCGGCCAGGAATTCATCTGGGTCGTAAGCAGAGACAAGAAAGAAGAGAAAGGGAACAAGGACGAGGGCCAGGACGATTGGCTGCCCGAAGGGTTCGAAAAGAGGATCCAAGGCAAAGGGCTGATCATCCGAGGATGGGCCCCGCAAGTCCTGATCCTCGATCACCGGAGCGTCGGAGGCTTCGTGACGCACTGCGGGTGGAACTCGGTGCTCGAAGGGATCAGCGCGGGGCTCCCGATGGTGACGTGGCCCATCTTTGCGGAGCAGTTCTACAATGAGAAGCTGGTGACCGAGGTCCTGAGGGTCGGCGTCGGGGTCGGGGCCAGGCGGTGGGCGAGGTTAGTGGGGGATTTCGTGAGGAAGGAGGCGGTGGAGAGGGCGGTGAAGGAGATCATGGTGGGAGAGAGGGCAGGGGAGATGAGAGGCAGAGCAAGGAGCTTTGGGGTTATGGCCAAGAGGGCAGTTGAAGAAGGGGGTTCTTCATACAATGCTCTGGGGACTTTGATGGAGGAATTGAGGACATATGGCTCAGGTTGAAGAGCTAGGGTTTTGAGAGGAATAAGTGAGGTGGTGACACTGGTGTGTTTTAAGGAACCAAAGATTCAGATTTAGGTACAAAGTATTAGGTTGTGGTCATGATTTCAATGGTCATTTTGAAAATTATTCATTTGCTAGCAATAAGTTTCAATCCCCCAAATTTTCCCTTTTGTCCCCCCTCCGACAAGAAGATGGGTTTGATTTGGTTCTCAAGGCACGTATTTATGAACAAGAAGGTAAACTGGCAGGTCAATCAGTAAGAATTGAGAAAACAATCGAACCAAAAACAGATGACTTGAGAGATGCCAAATTCACATCGGTGTCGACCATGTATCTTGTGTTTGCCAAAGATGGTCCTATTTACTAAATGGGCTTTATCGCACTTCTGAAGAATGTTTAGCCCTTGATTATAACATTGAGAAGTTTATAATTTCATAAAGCACATAGGATTTTGGACTTCTGCCAAGTTTTCTTCCTTTAAATATACAGATTTCAGGACTTTTACCAAACCTTCTTCCTTCAAAAGAAAAAAAGTTAGGAATACCTGTTTAAATCTGCACTAATGGGTAAGGACGATTGTAAACTCTTATGGGTCGTAGCCATAAGAGGATAAATTTGTCAAGGCGATTCTCGAATTGAACAACAAATGTTTCACCATCAAAGAGTTAGGTCAAAATCAACATTGGTCAATAAGATGGACCCCTTTGTTGGTGAGGGATCATAGGCTTCATTGGTTCCCAATGGATCATAGCCATCCAGAGGTTCCCTACCTTAACCACTCTGATGCGACCTCAATCCACAAGAAGACATTTGACATTCGATGGTTGGTTACGGTCATGTTGGGTTGAGGTTGACACACCAAGAAAAATAAAAAAGGCGTTCCATAGCCCAAACTTGGAGATCAAGTTAGGATAGTGCCTCGTTAGTCCTTTTAAGTGGAGACAGCCATCTATCATATGGTTCAATGCTATGCACACGCAAACTGAAGAGAAAATAAATCAAGAAAATTAATCTAGAAAATACTAAATTTATTACACTTTTACCCATTTAGTTCTCAATCTTTCAATTTACTAATTAAGTCTTCAACATTTTTACTTTTTACCAATTAAGTCATAATGGAGCCCAAGCATTGGGTCTTTTCGATTGATGATGCCATCATCATTCCTCTGAAGTAGGATGGGCGAGAGGGCATATGGAGAAAATGGAGGGTGAAGGGTTGTCCATGTTGATCTACACTTGACCCTTGCGATTCCTGAGCAAGATGAAGAAGGAGATGAAGAAAACGAAGACAACATCCACTTGTGTAGGAGTTGGCAGTGGCTTCATACCTTCTGATACTTGTTTTCTTTGGGAGATGTTCTGTGAGCCTAGGCAAAGGTTGTCCTTGCTCAGGTAAAGGCTGCCCTTGCTCAATCCAACAAGGGTAGCCCTCACTAGAGATCTGAGGGACCTTCGTTGACCATCCACCAAGGGATAAAAGAAAAAGAAAGAAGAAAAAGAAAAGACGAGAAAAGAAGAAAAACAGAAAAAGAAGGAAAAGAAAATAAAAAATAAATAAATTTTAGAATAAAATATTAAAATATTATCAAAAATTGTACACGTCAGCATTGGCTGTTATATGTGACATGATCGACATTTACATCAATGATTTCTTGTCAAAATAAACCGAATAGATTCAATTGACAAAAGATAAAAATGTTGAGGACTTAATTAGTGAAATTAAAAAGGTTAACACTACGAAGACCCTAAAACTAGTACATCTATGACAAATTTATCCTAAACATATTTTTTGACTACGAGAAATGCCAAACTAGTATACTCGTGATAAATTTATCCTAAACTAATTTTTTAACCATAAAAACCTTAAATTGGTACACTTGTGATAAATTTTACTTTTGTTAGTTTTCATTATATTTTGCCAAGTTAGATGACATATGGCATTTGACGGGTTTATTAATTTGGGGTTTTTCTCTTCGTTTGTCACAGGTTTATCAATTTTGTAATTTTTTGTGATATTTATCCAATTTAATGGAGGATATATTTGTTATAAATATATCATTTTGGATTTTTGATGGTCAAAAAATAAATTTGGAATAAATTTTTCATACGTGTATTAGTTTGCGGTTTTTTGTAATCAAAAAATTAATTGAGGATAAATTTATCACATATGTTTTTGGGGTTTTACTCAAAAACTTAGTTTTGAGCAAATTTCTCACAGGTGTCCCAATTTGAGTTTTAAAAAAAATTGAGTTAAAATGTAACTAGTATGCAGACAAAAAAAAAACTAGAAAAATATAGCCAAAATCAAAGTTCTCCCCAGACAATCTAATCCATAATTATTCAAAGTTCAGATGGTATTGTGCAATTGTCAAAGTTAAGGAGGGGTTATCTCTAACTTTCCAAAGTCCCAGCGCTTTTGTGCAACTTCCACAAGGTACTTAGGTCTTTTAACAATTGACCCTAAATTTTTTTGTACAAATCTCTGAGTCAAACCGCACTTTCTCACCAAAATTTCTTCGCTCGAGCCTACCCAAAAGGCCTTCAGGACCTGGCAACTCGGTCCGAGCCTTGACGAATGGCATGGTCCATGATTAGGTCTTCATTGATATGGGAAATTATGACACAAGAGAAATCGACCTACTGTCTAGATCAATGACTATGAACATGTGGTGTGCAAAGAGATAATTTTTATGGGGCCGTGCATTTAGAATCAATCCAATCCTTGATAGATAGAAAGGGAAAGGAGCAAGTTATTTTTGTGGCACCGACTTCCCAACCACCCCCGGAAGATTCCCAATGAGGAACGCCGATTGGCGAATAATGTAGTTGTAGTTTCAATTGCCGAAGTGAAGTGAGGATGCATTAGTGGGGTGGTAGGGGCGGAGGAGAAGGAGGCTACAAGGTTTTCAATCCATGACAACTCCATTTCAACCATCCACTTTGAATTTTGACAGCAAATTCTTTGAAAATTGGAAGTTTTACCATTGTGTTTTCTCAAAATTGGAATGACTTTTGTGTTGAAATTTCCAAGATGAAATGGCAAAAGTGATTGATTGTGAATTGCAACCCAATGGAAACATGAAAATAAAAATTTTTTCTTTTTTGTAGGGACTCAATAAGATATCATTGTCTAATCTGTAAAGAATTTGATCTGATTACAAGTACGGAACAATGAAATCTCTAGTTGTTCATGTCTCCTCGTCATTCGAACTCGAACTTCAGTGTTTGTCAGTTCCTCAATAGTCACTAAATTTGTAGTTCTCTAGCCCTACACATATGACTTCCCGAGATAGACAGACTCATGCTTCAGGTGGCTTATGGCCCTTTACTGAATGAAATTCAGGCTAGGTTATCTCTTTTCTATACCAACCGATAAATTTTCCATTGACACAACATCTCTTTTGCATTAAAAAGAAACTTACTTCATGCTTTTAGCCCTTTTGAAACTCGCGTGCTGGACTCTATTAACGCATTTTATGTGCTCAGGTGAGCTACTGCTGATGAGCCACACTTTCACCTCTCTCTTCTCTCATCACCACTTTACTTACCCAACAAAAAAAAAAAAAAAATCGCCTTCCATGATTGTATTGTGATTCCATGGAGCTAGTCAAGACAAATTATTGCCTAATTTGGAAGTATGCTTTCTCCTTTCTTACATACACACAGGTTTGACGTTCTGTTAGTTCCTCAATCTTCACTGAATTTATACTTCAAGTCCTACCAAATAATGTCTCGCTAGTCAAATGAGGATTACGCTATAAGCTTTTTGAGATTGTGAAATGCAGTAACTACGAATTTAAGGAGACAAAAGGCCATGTACGATTTTATACTAAATCAAATTTTCCATCAACCAAGCTCTCAAATTCCGCATTAAAACAAATTTACCAAAGCTTTTAGCCCTTTATGAAACTTGCATGTCTGCCCTATAAGTCCTTCAAAGATCTTATTTCGGTTCTCGTCCCGACCTCCGGGTCACCGGAACGTAAAACAACTAAAGGTTATTCCCTTTATTTTTTAGGAAATACAAAATAGACATGACTAAAAGTACCATGTGGTACGCTGGAAAACCACACGAATACCAAGTGATGTGAATGCTCATTAGAGTTCTAGACACGGCGCACCAAATGGTCCCCGACGACTTTAAAGTCGCTAGCCCTTACAATAAAAAATCTCAGAAGAGCATAAAGCACATGACAAGATTACCAATCTCTCCTTCCTACCATCGCTCGGCACTTTCTTGAACCTCCATTGCCTCCTCCTCCTCCTCCTCCTCGTCGTTGTCGCCGCTGCCATGGGAACCGAATCCGATCGAAGAGTCCATGTCCTGTTCTTCCCTCTAATGGCTCACGGGCCATGTTGCCGACCCTGGACATGGCCAGGCTCTTCGCGGCCCGAGGAGCCCGAGCCACCATAATCACCACCCCGCACAACGCCCCCGTCTTCCAGAATTCTTTGCAACGCGACGCCGGATCGCGGATCGACCTCCGGACCATCGAGTTCCCGACCCGAGAAGTTGGTCTCCCAGAAGGCCTCGAGAACCTCGACATGGTCACCACGCAGGACATCCAGGTGAAGTTCTTCAGGGCCATCTCGATGCTGTCTCCGCCCCTGGAAGCTCTCGTCCAGGAATTGGCCCCCGACGCGCTGGTGGCCGACGTATTCTTTCCCTTCGCGAACGACGTCGCGGCCCGGCACGGTATCCCGAGGCTGGCCTTCCATGGGACGAGCTTCTTCTCCATGTGCGCGGCCGACAGCGTGAGGAGGCACCGCCCTCACGAGAAGGTCTCGTCCGATGACGAGCTGTTTCGCTTGCCCGGTCTGCCGGACGAGATCACGATGACGAGGTCTCAGCTCCCGGATGAGCTGAAGGTCAGTGTCGAGACCGATTTCACCAGGTTGCTGAAGAGATCTTATGAAGCTGCGGGTCGATGTTTCGGGATGATAGTGAACAGCTTCTACGAGCTCGAACCGAGATATGTGGATCACTACAGGAATGCTCTCGGCAAGAGAGCTTGGCACATCGGACCTGTTTCCTTGTGCAATAGGAACTTGCAGGAGAAGGCACAGAGAGGAGGGAGGGAAGCATCTGTCGACGGGCACGAGTGCCTCGAGTGGCTAAACTCCAGAGGGCCCAGCTCGGTCGTCTACGTCTGCTTCGGCACGACGTCCAAGTTCTCGGATGAGCAATTGCGAGAGATCGCCGCGGGATTGGACGCCTCCGGCCAGGACTTCATCTGGGTCGTAAGCAGAGACAGGAAAGAAGAGAAAGGAACCGTGGACGAAGGCCGGGACGATTGGCTGCCCGAAGGGTTCGAAAAGCGGATACAAGGCAAGGGGCTGATCATCCGGGGATGGGCCCCGCAAGTCCTGATCCTCGATCACCGGAGCGTCGGAGGCTTCGTGACGCACTGCGGGTGGAACTCGGTGCTCGAGGGGATCAGCGCAGGTCTCCCGATGGTGACGTGGCCCATCTTCGCGGAGCAGTTCTACAACGAGAAGCTGGTGACCGAGGTCCTGAGGGTCGGCGTCGGGGTCGGGGCGCGGCGGTGGGCGAGGTTAGTGGGGGATTTCGTGAGGAAGGAGGCGGTGGAGAGGGCGGTGAAGGAGATCATGGTGGGAGAGAGGGCAGGGGAGATGAGAGGCAGAGCAAGGAGCTTTGGGGTTATGGCCAAGAGGGCAGTTGAAGAAGGGGGTTCTTCATACAATGATTTGGGGGCTCTGATAGAAGAATTGAGGACATATGGATCTGGTTGAAGAACTAGGCTTTTGTGAGGAATAAGTAAGGTGGTGACATTGTGCTGTGTTTCAAGGAACTGGAAATTTTGATTTAGGTTGCAAAGTATAAGGCTGTGGTGATGAATTCAAAGGTCATTTTAGATATGATTGATTTGCTAGCTATAAGTTTCAATCCCCCAATTCTTCCTTTTGTCCCCCTCCAAATAGGATGGGTTTGATTTAGTTCTCGAGCCACGAACTTGTGAACAAGAAGGCAAAACCGGTGGGTCGATCGGTAAGAAATGAGAAAACCATCGAATCGAGAACAGATGACTTGAGAGATGTCAAATATATGTAGATAAAGTCCGAATGTGATTCAGTAGATAATGTATCTGGTCATGAACATGTTGCTGAAGCTGGTATATGACATCTTGCAAATTAACAAGTGAGTTTTGGATTAAAAAAAGGCAAAAATGATGGGTTGATCAGTAAGAATTGAGAAAACAGTCGACTTGAGAACAGATGGCTTAAGAGATGCCAAGTTCACATAGGTGTTTACATAAACCATGTACCTTGCAATGAACACATTGCCAAAGATGGTCCTATTTACTAAATGGGTTTTATTGCACTTTCTAAAGAATGTTTAGCCCTTGATTACAATATTGAGAAGTTTAGAATTTCATAAAGCACACAAGATTTTGGACTTCTGCTGAGTTCTTTCCCCTTAAATATGCAGGATTCAGTACTTTTACCTAACCTTCTCCCTAAAAAACAGTTAGGAATTACCTGTGTAAATTTGCACCGATGGGTAAGGATGATAGTGAACTCTCGCGGGTCGTAGCCATAAGAGGATAACATTATCGAGAGGATTTCTCGAATTGAACGATAGATGTTTCGCCATTAAAAGATTAGGTCAAAATCAATGTTGGTCAATGGGAAACGACTAGACGATCCCTACCTTAACCACTCCGATACGACCTCAAATTACAACGAGACATCTGACATTCGACAGTTGGTTTACAACTGTCGTGTTGCGTTGAGGCCGACGCATTGAGAAAAAAGAAGAAGTGTCTAATAGCCCAAACTTGGAGATCAAGTGAGCAACGGTGCCTCCTTAGTCCTTTTAAGTGGGGACAGTCGTATATTATATTGCTCCATTCTATGCACACGCGAACCAAAGAGAAAATAAATCGAGAAAATTCCTAAATTTATTATATTTTTATCGATTTAATTTTAAATTTTTCAAAGTTTTCAATTAAGTCTTAAAATTTTTCACTTTTTATCGATTGATTTTATCTGAAAATTATTATATGATATAGACAATTTTTAATAATATTTTAATATTTTATAAAATTATTATTTTTTTTTTGTTTTTGTTTTTGTTTTTTTTTTTTTTTGTGGAGGTCAGGTCACTAGGTGAGGGCTGCCGTTGCCATGTGAGGGCTGCCCTTGCCATATCAAGCGAGGGCTTCGGTTTCCATGGCTATCGCCCAGGAGAACTGAAGTATCGCAACCCCTGATGAAGCAATCGCAAAAGAGGAGACCGAGGAACACGTGGGCAACATCGAGGTGTTGCGAGTAGACTCTGGACATGGATGACCTCACGATTTCTTAGATAGCAGAGCACATGTTGCAGTAGAAATTAGGGCATTAGAACCGAACCGAAAAATACAACTGAAATCGAAATCAATATAGAAGCCGAATCAAATGGAATCAAAATTTCATGTATTTTTGGGTTCGGTTCGATTCGGATAATCAAAAAATAACTGTTAACTTTTTCCAATTCAATTTGGTTAGGTTAACCAATCCGAATCAAAATTCTCGACAAAAATTGAATAATCAACTTAAACTCTTTTTTCTTTCTCATCTCTTCTTCATTTTAGTTCCAATAAGTAAGGCAAAAAATAAGAAAACTGAAAAATCGAACCTGGTTCGGTTAGTATTTTTGGGTCAGATTTGGTTCGGTTCGGAATTGCACTTTATCGATTTGGTTCGATTCGGTTCAATTTTCCTAAAACCCGAATTCAACTGAACCATTTATATCCCTAGTAAAAGTCGTATTGGAGCCCAAGCGTGGGGTCTTCTTGGTCGATGACGCCATCATCGTTCCTCTGAGGCAGGACGGGCGAGAGGGAATCCAGCGAAAATGAAGGGGGAAGGGATGTCCATGCTGATGTGCACTTAAGCCCTTGCGATTTGGGCGAGACGAGGAAGGAGACGAAGAGAACGAAGATGACGATCCATTTGTGCAGGGAGTTGGCAATGGCTTCATTACCATCTGATCTTGTTACCCTTCGGAGATGTTCTGCAAGCGAGGGACCGTTGCCCTCGCCCAGGCAAAGGCTGTCCTAGCCCGATCCAAAGAAGGTAGCTCCCGCTCGATGCCAGCGACCTTTGCCGACCATTGACCAAGGAAAAAGGGAAAAGAAAGAAGAAAAAGAACATAAAAAAAAAAAGAAAAGAAAAAGAAAAGAAGAAGAAAAAATAAAATAAAAAATAAAAAATAAATAGAAATTTTAATAAAGTAGTCAAATATTATCAAAAATTGCACACATTAGCATTGGCTATTTTATGTAAAACTACCGGCATTCACATAAGCGGTTTCTAACCAAAATTGATTGATAGACTCAATTAGAAAAAAGTGAAAAGGTTCAAAATTTAAACCAGTACACTAACTAATTTTTGTCAAATTGGTATATTTGTGACAAATTTAAGCCAAACTAATTAATCCTAAACTGATACATTTATGATAAATTTATTTATATTAGTTTCCGTTAAATTTTACTATCAAATTACTAAGTTAGACATTTCACGGGAGTACGAATTTGGGGTTTTACCCTCTATGTGTCACAGATGTATCGGTTTGTAATTTTTTTATTATATTAATCCAATTTAACGAAGGCTGTATTTGTCATAAGTATATCAATTTTGGGTTTTTGGCAGTCAAAAAATTGGTTTGAGATACATTTATTACATATACATCAATTTAGGGTTTTTGATGATCAGAAAATTAATTTGAGGTAAGTTTATTACATATGTACTAGTTTAAGATTTTTGTGGGTCAAAAAATTAGTTTAAAGTATATTTTTTGTCTTAGTTCGAGGTTTTTGATGGTATTAACGCAAATTAAAAATGTTTTTGATGGTATTGATGCATGTTGGAAAATGATATTTCATAATACTATGAAAGTGATTGGATGGCTAAGGAATTTATCAGTATGGGTGATTTGGGCACACAACATACATTTGATTCTCCACATCAACTAGTACAAACGCTCTCTCTTTGGGCTATTATGACACAGGCCATTGTGGACTGAACTGTAATGATGGTATTTTTGATCATCAGTACAAGTTTGGGATATTGATGAGATGAAAAAGAAATTGGGTATTTGTGAGCAGAATTCAATTTTTTTGTGAGATGAACCTCAAAATAAATTGATGTCAACTATTTATTAATCATGTGCAACGTATTGACACGGATATACTCAGATATGAATTCAGATACGTGTCCAAACTTGACACTTGTGAACAAGTCATAGGCCCCAAGAATCACATGCTTTGGCATTAAATTAACCAAGGCGAGTGTTGCCAGAGAGAATCCTCCCTTTGTTTAATCGATCTCTCACTCAAGACAGCATTGCTATCACCATTGGCTTCCTTTTGGCCTCTGAATGCTTAGATTCTAGAACAAAAGTGGGAGAGAGACATGTTCTGGCTTGTTCCTCAGTGATATATTGTTGAATTTTAGGTTTGTGTCTTTTTTCTTTGTTTTTTTTCAGTTTCCGATGGCTTGCCACTTGAGAGATGCCACTGCTTCAATCAGTAAGCAGATCGGGGAACAATCAGACAAAAGAAAAAAAAAAAAGATTTAGAGTAAAAAGGAAAGGCGGCATAGCCGGCTAATTAGGCAACAATGTCTTATTAATTTTGGATTTTGAAGGAGTCTTGCTAAACTGCTGGTCAATTTTGAGATAATAAACATAGATGGATTTACAAATTTGCAGAGACGTTGTGGAAGTGTTGCTTTCGATCTATATCACGTCTTAGACATATAGGGCTAATACGCATTATGTGAATTGTGCCTAGATTGCAATTGAGTTGAATTGAACTGATATGTGGCCTAGCTCGAGCTCGAGGTCAACTCGACTTGCGTACTCAATTCAAGCTTGATAGGTTATTAAAGTTTGTTGCTTGAGCATGATTGCATTTCCGAGATATTTTGAGCTCGACTTGATTATAATCAATTTATGAAAGAACTCGAGAGCTAATTCGACCTTGGAATTTTTCGAAGGTGTTATTACATTATGGAATTTGAGGAAATAATTGTTTTCTTTTTAACTAAAAAAGTTATTGAGAAAATAATAGAAGCTTGAGTGAGCTGAAGCTTGAGCTTGAATTCAACACAATGGGGGCAGAAAATCATTCAAAAGATGTCATATCATAGGACACGGAGTATAGACAGCTAATCGACATCACATTGGA
This sequence comes from Corymbia maculata, assembly GCA_014182735.1. Classification (NCBI taxonomy): domain Eukaryota; kingdom Viridiplantae; phylum Streptophyta; class Magnoliopsida; order Myrtales; family Myrtaceae; genus Corymbia; species Corymbia maculata. The sequence continues at coordinate 16,942,352 of CM024688.1, read as the reverse complement.
TGCCAATATTGTTAATTTTGTAGGACTGTTCTCAATTGTATTAAAAATTTAAACTTTTAGACAGAAACATACTATAAAATACAAGTATTTTTTTCCCTTACCAAAAAAAATATAAGTATTTTAATACTCCCCTTCAAGTATAGGCTAGACTTTAGTCTAAAATTAAGTGTGGAACTATATAACAAAGGAGATAAATTAGTAGTTTAGAAATATTTGAACTCAAGATTTCCTATTTTAATACCATATAACTTAATCTCTCAGGTGAAGTCGGATTTATTATGTAAATATCCGAGCAAATATAGATTTTAACGATGAACTGAATAGTCAAACTAACAAATTTGAAAGCTGGCGAGGGATCCGTCGTTGTTTTTATTAGCCGTCTTGATTGTCATGGTGGTATTTGTGTAGTCAGATTGTTAATTAATTAGTTTCATGTATGATAAGAAATTACATTTCTGCCCGACCGGGAGTGGGCAACACTTATAAATCACCTCCCCCACCATGTATGACATTTTTTCCTTCTATTCTAGTGTAAATTCTCACACATAATCTGCACATGTCAGTCCGTTCCATCTAAAAAATTAGGACTTCACTAATGGTTAAGGATAATAGTAATTTAGTTTTCATAACATTACATTAGGACGTCTACCGATTTTTCTCTCTTAAATATATAGGATTTAGGACTTTTACCGAACCTTTTCCTCTTTAAAAAGAAAAGAAAAAGGAATTACCCGTATAATTCTTCACTAATGTCTAAGGATGATAGTAATTTCCATTCTGTCATCATGTCCTTGCCAAATATCATGCCGTTTTAGGTCTGTGCTGAAATTATTAAATTATGGGCACTATAAGTCAATAAAAGTTAATGCAAGTTTTGTCATCGGTAAGTCTATCTTACTAGTTTCATGTAAAATTCGAATTTATCTGTATAATTCTCCTCAAATTCATATCATATATGAGTCGTATTTGTTATTATGTCAAAATTCACTTTTTTTTTATAATAAAATTCAAACTGTGGAATTAATGCCAAGAATATCCACTATACACTTGCTAAAACGACTATTAATTGACTCCTTGGCTCGTAACTCATTAATTCAGAATTTCGAGCCGACTTAGTATCTTGATAGGCCAAGATTTTGTACTTATGATAACTGCTAATCAAAAAACTTATTTAACACATTACTCACTTTAGCCCCTTAGCTTAACCCATCAAAACTCTCACGGGTCGTCATCTTGAGAAGACAACAATGTCAAGGGGATTCTCGAATCAACTGGACAGATGTTTCATCGTCAAAAAGTGTAGGTCAAAATCAATGCTGGTCAATGAGATGGACCCTTCGATGGCAATGGATCATATAAAAAAAATGAAAAACGTCACTTAGCCCCAGTCTTGGAGATCAAGTTAGGGAAGATGCTTCCTTAGTCCTTAAGAAAAATGATCCTTTGACAATATCAAGAAAGTGACTTTGATCATTAAGAAATGCATTCGGATTGGTGATTTAGACATACATCATATGTTTGATTCTCCACGTCATTAGGTACAGACGGTTCTCTATTTGGATCACTATGCCAAAAATCATCTCGTATTTTAGCTCATCTATGAGATTGATAGGATATTTCATATATCAAGAGATTCCCTATCTAAGGTTTTCTCACCCTAGAATTTCACAAAATCATGAAAAAGAATTCGTAAAAATATCTTGACTTTTATTTTCTTTCAAAGTAAAATTTTAAACTTTTAAGAAAGAGTACCTTTGTAGTTTGAAATCAAATGGGGAGAAAGTGAGATGTTTGAAATAAACATTAGGTAACCATCTAATTCCATTATTAAAGATGTCTTAAAGTAACCAAACATAAAGCTCCACGTACGGTTATGAAGCCAAGCCCTTGTTCAGCGAACGGGAAGCAAACAAAGTCTCCATACCAACATGGAAGGCTTCACAGCTATCCAGAAGAGAGCCTTACTTTATAGGGGTGCTCCACGTCGGATCAAAATTCATTGTAACTCTCACAAATTTCTTAACAATAAGTACGCTGCCCAAAGAAAGAAAAGAAAGAAAAGACAATTACGCTCTTGATCCCTACACTTCACTTTGTCACAATTCTAGTTTTCTTGTACCGTGTACTGTCAATAGGAATTGGGAGTTCTTTTCTTTTTTTTTGGTCGAACTTCAATTTGAAGCTCTACAAACTTACTACGTTGACACTGTCATTCACATGTGCTGGTGGCAAATGACTGCGTCAGGTAAGGCTTTCTAGCTATAGTACCGTGCGTGGTATTGTAGTGCACACCACCTAGGCCAGTCCACTACTACCGAACCATGCTTGTCCTGGCTCGTTGATAGACTAAGTTGTGACATTATCGCACTCATGTCATCGCGCTAATACTCATGCTATTGCCGTGCTTGTGTCGTACATGTAACCATGCTTGCCCCATGCCCACGTCATTTTCATTGCATAAGCTAGTAGCAACATATTCTCAAATTGAAAGGCAACGTAATTTGCAAATAAATTCGAATGCTTAGCACATGAATATAACATTTCTCTCTATTCCTTATATGTTGAGGATAAATTGGCTGTCATAGTGATATTATAAGCAAAACTCAAATTCACATATTCTGCAATTAGAATTGCGGGAATCGGTGTTCTTCAAATTGAATCCTCGATCAACACTAGATAATATCTTACGCACCAGTACAAACTATATATCTTGGGGACATAGAGCCAGATATCCAGCAAAAGGATTGAGAACTCAAAATGTGAGAATTTTATAAAGGTTAAGTATGGGGCGTTCATAGAAATAAATGAGTTGCAAGCAGAGGGAGAGGGACGAGAAATAGAAAACACTAAATAAGTACAAAAAGGCGACAGCCCATTGCAGGTGCAGTTTTTTGCAAAGTAACCCCCGGAGTGATGTTTGTTCTCAAAAAGGCCCCCAAAGTTGATGACTTGATCTCAAATAACCCCAGCATACCTGCGACACAAAGTTTTGCCGGACGAAGACCACGTGCATCTCACATGCCATTTTCCACACCTTGGCATACGCATTTTTGTTCGTAATCTTTTAAACCTAAATCAAGTTTCCCCCTGAAATTTCCCAACATCCCTAAAATAAACCCTCATCTATGAATTTACCAATTAAGAGTGTGACTGTTCCTTCTTTCGTCAAGAAGGCAATTGTAGCTTGTTGAATCAATGTGACGACGTGGGCATATGTCATCAAATGTGAGAGCAATGGCAGTGATGGCTTGTTTGGTCAAATTTGTCTTTGCATTTGTCTCTCCTTTTTGTGTGAATCGGTCCATGCAAATTTCATTTTGTAATTGCAAGTGGCATTCTTGTTTGCATTTTGTAATTACAAGTGTTGCCATCATGGTTACTAGGTGCTGTGATGGTCCTCCATATTGGAACTTTTTAACTATTCTTGTTTTATTTTTTCCAGTGTTATGTCTTATCGTGAATTGCATGAATATATATTGACGTTATTTTTTTTCTTCTATTTTGTACCATGTAAGTGATGTGAAGAAATAAACCATTCCATGTTTGATAGTAGGAATATTGAGGGTGCTAAAGAAGATGAGTTTCCATTATTAATTTGAATGACCTATATAGAAGAAATTCAAGAAATAAGGGTGTCAATGGTGACCATTTTTTTTTTTTTTTTTTGGTCGGAAAATGGTGACGGTTCAATAGAGGGGAATTGAGATGTTGGAGACAACAGTGAGTACGTAGACATTTTACCTGATAATGTACTTTTCTTGAATATGTGAAGGCAAAATAAGTACACACATCCCAAATTCAATGTTGAAGTAAATATAAGGAATCCTGTCTTTAAGTTCTGGACATAATTTAATAATGCTAAGAAATTTAAAGAGTGTTGGGGGGACCATGTCGTAAAAAAAGGGAGATGGGAAAGGTCAATTAAGAATGAACCAAATAAATTGAGAGTGGTGTGTCCTTAAGGGCTTATGCTTCCAAAGTGCAGAGAGAGCACCCATTACAAGTCAAAACCTTTAAGCTTGTACGTGCATGTAATCGAGCTTTGTATGTTCCTTAATAAGTGACTAAATAGTTAGTAATCAAATATTGTAATAAGTTGAGGAACAATCCTACATGCCAGGTGCTTTACTGAAATATTATAATTAAGTCCAAGAATGTTGTACAACTATAAAGGGCAATGGTCTACAGACTAGGGCAACATCAATAGGAATGATCACACGGAAGGAGGAGCAATTTTGGTTGCTTATAAGCGACTGCCAAGAACTTTTTGATGTCAATCTAGGATCCACACGTGTAATCAAGATTGAGGCATGTCAAAGACCAAATTTAAGTGTTGAGGAGTTTTCATTTGTCTAGATGCATTAAGGAGTTTTCCATAAAAATAAAGTAGGTTGCTTGTGGGGTTTGATGGTAGACATTTGTCATTAAGATACAAGGCATACATCTAGTAGCCATAAGCATAAATGGCAACAATCAAATGTATTCCTTTGCATGGATAATAGTGGGATAATAAGCGTACAAGACATGGCACTAGCTTATCAATATGATTGCAGAACCTATTATATTTCAGACTCTGAAAATTTAAAGTATTGGCCTTCTTTGTGTGACAAGGAGAAGGAATTGGTGCATGCACAAACAAATTTAATGCCTAAGGATTTTCCTTTACACTTGAATTGATCCTGACATGTCTTAGTCTTAATTACATGTGTAAATCCCGGATCAACATAAACAAAATGCTTGGCAGTAACCAAAATTGCTCCTCTTCCTTATGATCATACTCATTGGTGTAGCCCTAATTTTGTACGTCATAGCCTTTGACAGCTTGAAAGCATTCTTATACTCCACTATTATCTTCATTCAAACACATTGCTTGCCATATGGGATTGTTTCTCAACCTATCACAATTCTTGCTTACCAGTCATTTACTACTTAGTTGAGGAACATTCAAAGCTCTATTCATCTATGTAGATGCTTGAAGGTTTTGACTTATAAAGTATGCTCTTTATGCACTTTGGAAGCATATATGAGCTAATCACAGCCCTCAGAATACATGGCCCTCAACCTAGTTGTTCATTTAATGAAGCTTTCTTGTCTTCCATTTTTTTATGACATAGTTTCTTACAGGCTCTTTAGACTTCTTAAGCATTACAGTTTCTTACAGGCTCTTTAGACTTCTTAAGCATTACTAAAGCACATTCTCAACTCAAAGATAAGATTCTTCATATCAACTTTAGCATCAAACTTAGGATGCATATGCTCATTTGGGTTTTCTCATACACAAGATATCTACATTATCAATTAAAACGTGTACATACTCACCACTCTCTCCAGACTCCCTATCCCATCCCTCTCCATTGAACCATCACAATTGACACCTTCATTTTCAAAAATTAAACTATATAAGTTATCCATATCAATTATGGCAAACTCATCTTCACCAACACCCTTAGTTCCCCTACTATTAAACATAGAATAATTCACTTCTTCACATCTCTCATTTGATACAAAATATAATTAAAAATAATATAAATATCCCATGCAATAAATGACAAAACATACCCAAGAAAAAATAAAACAAAAACAATAGAAAACTACAAAATACGGACCATTGTAGCACTCAGGGACCAAACCACACCATTTGCAATTACAAAATACACGCGTAAATACCACTTGCAATTAGAAAATGAAACTCACATGCATCGATTCACATAAAAGAAGAAATGATACAAAGACAAATCCGACCAAACAAGCCAAAGTAACGCTAAAATAACAACATTGTTCTCGTAACATCGCCATCATCAATCTAGCTGATGACATGCGCCCAAGTGTAAACATGCAGCTTCAACTAGTTGCAATCTATTTTTCTAAGGCAAAGGTAGGACTTGCTACACTCTTAATTAGAATATTATGAGGATTTGGAGATTTGAGTCTGCTTTAGGCAATCGAACAATGTTAAGTTCAAATTTGGGAAGTATGGTTTACATTTAGAAGATTTAGAAGATTTTGAACGAAAATGCCCTTCCAACGATGGAGAAAATGGCAGATGAGATAACACATTGTTGTTGTCCAGTGAAAATTTGTGCTGCCGGTGATCTAGGGGGTTAATTGAGACGAAGTCACCAACTTCAGTGATTTCTATGAGACAAACGCCATTTCGGAGGTTACTTTGCAAAAATTGCCTTCAGGGGCTTTTTTTGAAAGTTCTCCCTAGCTCTGTAAAAAAGAACACTTTCGATCCTTGTGCATTTCATGATTGTGTGTTCCTTACCTAACAAGAAAACATGAAAGCCCAAGTGGTTTTCCGTTTGGAAAAAAAAAAAAAAAAATCATCCGGACCAGAACTGGGAACCCAACTGATTTTCTACTAGAAATTGGCCTGAAATTGAACAGACTAGATCAGTCTGGTTATTTCTCAGTTCTACCCTAGACAGTTGCCCGACCATAGTTATACACCAAGCAACTGTGTCCATGAACAATGCTGACTAAGCAATTTTCATCAGGTTTCCAATTGTCAAAGAGTTAAATTATTGCCAAAGAAAAGCAGAAGAACTAAGTTTATAACAAAATGAAGCCTAAGGATCAAACTGAACTCCCCAACTATTGGGTTGTGCTCATGAATATTGAGGTTGCCACCATGCAAACTATAACTGATATGCATCCTGCCTTTTAGTGCTAAATTCTGCACAGAAGATTCCAGCATACAAAATTTTATAGCTTGAGGGAGACTAAGGTACAAAAAGGAGAAATCATAGCTAGAGGCTTGAGAGAGACAAGGGTACAAGAAGGCGAAACTATAGCTTGAGAGAGACAAATGTACAAAAAGGATTACAGGAAGTTTAGGTTCTCCCACAGTAACAAGTGGTTTGCTAGAAAAGTTATGTTGACTAACAACTAGATCAATTTTTGTGGAATTCGGTATACAGTGACATAGAAAGTCGGTTAATGATGCAAGTATGTTTACTCAGAAAGTCATGAAAATGTAATAAATTGTGTGGCCTGTTGTCAGGTTGAACATCTGCCAAAGAAAATCCTATTAACAACATCGACCGGCAAGGCATAGGCTGGGTCTATGGCTTTAGGTCCTGGATATTCAAGAAGGGAAAGACCTGAAATCACCACCAAGAAAGAAAAACCTTAAGAGTTCAATAAGCACCATATGTCATCAGTTACTGTTTACACTCTTCACCGATAAAGACCACCTCATATCCTTCAGGGATGACTATGAAATAAATTAGATATAATTCAGATCTAACTATATTTTGTCAGGTAACAATTTAAAATCAATGGATGAACAAACATCCATTCTGCTTTACCAAAAAAAAACAAACATCCATTCTGCTTTCGGCATGATATTAAGAACTTCTATCCATTCAAGAAGAAGGCAAAGGAACATGGCAAAATCCAACTATTACTTACCAGCCACTCCAAAATACGTATGGAAAATGTCCACGGCATCATCTGGTCTATCAGAAATTCCACCATTTTCAATGTCCTGAAATAAAAGGCCATAAATGAACATTGTTCCCCCAAACTCAAAATTCAGGTAGTAAACTCGAATCCTGAAAGTTTTGAATTCAATCATAGAGGATGCAGTTGAAGAACCTGACAGTCTAAGATGAATTTGACAAGCTTTTCTTTGTCAATCCAGTGAACTCTGTCAATCATAATCAAGCTAGAGAGCACCCACCAGGAGTAGCAGACCTGAAGCCATGCAACTAGATCAGCACATAATTTGACAAAATGGTCCGTGTATAATAGTTTAATCTTGTTTAATACCCACATCAGCAAGTTTTTCAGGGCGGCCATTTAAACCTCCAGATTTGACTTGTCGTTCGCATAACCACCAGCCAAGAAGGTCCTTGTCAATATGATGTAGTGAACCCGTGATAGCCAGAGCACCCACACAACAAAATACTGCAGATGCAACCAAGTAAATCTCCACTGCAGATTGTACTTTAGTACATAAACTCAAATCAATAAATCAAGGAGGGAAGCCACTTCAATGTTGGGCTTTCTAAGGAAGGGAAGGATTGAATGGGTTTGCCTCTAATTTGTGCTCCTACCTTTAGGCTCTTGCACCATTTTGTCAGTTGGCATCAAGAAGTAAAAATCCAATTTATGAAAGCTAGAAGTAGACATAGAAGTTCATTCCTCTAGTTTTCAGCTTGTAAGATTGAGGACAAAACAGTTGAATATTGTAAAAGAGTAGCCTACCAAGGCTAGGTTGATAACCAACATATTTATCTCCATTAAAACAATAGTAACTATTGTCCTTTTAAATCTGTAAAGACTTCTCTCTTCCCTCGATTTTTCATACTACATATTCTTTCATCTATCTCATATTTCAGTCATCTCTCCTTAACACTGAAGATAAAGATACCTTGATGCAGAAAATTGGGAATAACCAAACTTTTGGAAAGAAAAAACCTACTGCATTTAACAGTGGAATAAAGTCCAAGCCAGCTCATTCAGCTTGAATAAATTTTCAAAAAGATATCCAGCTTTGTAACCATTTTCCAGTGCAGGTCTCCTTCTCACTCTAAAACAGTATGCAATATTGGTTAGAGAGGACCTAGAATGGAATCCTTCACCAACATAATTAGGAGACGACCTTTTACATAAGTAAACAAATAACTTACTAAGCACCAAATCAGAAATTAGAAACCAGTGGAAGAGCTTCAGCATAAGGTTATGACATACTTTGCCCTGCATGAGACTCTGCACCAGGAGTGCAACCAAACCCACCATCCAAAGTTTTGCAACTCACTATATAGCTGACAGCCTTCTCCACATTTATTGAATCCAACCGTTTTAGTATCGCAAGACAGCATATAGCACAATAAGAGAACCTTCGAAGGGGAAAAAAAGGGGTGAAAGGGGTGTCAATTATTCAAGAAAGATCCTCAAGAAGAACATAAATTTTAATTGATCAAAGACAAGGACAAGACACCGAGTATCAACTTCTCCCCATATATCCCCAGAGAAAGATCCATCTTCATTCTGCAGTGCTCTGATGTCTGAATCATAGCTCAGGCACAACAATGTAGAGCATTTAATACCGCAGATTATCCAACAATAGCAACTTGGATCTACATAGGGAGAGCCCTCTCATCAATGTTTGACTAGCAATATACACACTATAAAGTAACTGTAATCAAAAATGCGTTTGTTTCGCGGAAATCGTACCATTTTTGGAAAATTTTTCCAGTAAATGATTTAGTTTTCCTGTATTTGGTGATATGTGATTGAAAATGTTTTCAGATGTTTGGATGGCATTTGGAAAATGATTAAATAACATTCGACTTAATAAAAAGGAAGGACCTAAAGACCTAATAAAGAGAGAAAGTGTTTTCTCCTTCCCACGTACAAGAATTCATTTTCCTAAAATAAAACATAATATTTTTGTTGACCAGAAAGTATTTTCCATTGACCAAATTATTTTTGGAGAAACAAACAGCGGAAAGTCTGGAAAACACTTTCTAGAAAAATACTTTCATTAAAACAAACACACCCCAAAATTTTATAACATTTAAAATGTTAACATAATCTGACCTCTCACATGCAAAACAGAGCTTAAGGTGAGTTTATTACTCTCATGTGAAAACTTAAAATCATAAAATAACACCATTGAACCTGCGTCTATGGTAAGAGTTTGTCAAACTGGGACACTTCATTCCAAAGGATACAATCCGTCACCTTGTTGATGTCAAGAACATCTAACTTGTCAAAAAGGGCCAAAACTTGCACAGCACTCAGTGTATACAGCAGATGCGGATCATGTCCAATGTTTCCACCAAAGCCACCTGAAAAAGCAACCCTAGGTGACATTCGCCCTTTGCTCTTTAGAATGAAGCTATAAAAAAGAATGAATAAAGCAACACTAATCACCCCTAAGATATGTTCATCATTGTAATAGAGGGAATTTGTTAATTACAAGCTAAAATGTTGATCATTATTTCAAATAAGAATTATTTGATTGGCATGCGGAGCGGAGGTTCTGTTAAATGCATGTTTTCCATGGGTAATCAAGAAAAGAAGTCAAGAGACAAATAACTACAAACCAGACTCGTGCTGGCATTGCAGGATCCACGAAACAACTTCATTTGAATCCACAGTGTCAAGTTTTCCAAGGAGATCTAGGGTGGTCAATCCCCAATATGCTCCATTCAATCTCAAGTGCTCCATAACCACCGACTCAAAACTATCCTTTTTCTGAGTGCAAGATCGACACAAAAACTCAAATCAGTAAACTCCAACATGCTGAATAGTAGCAGATCCTGATAAACCAAGTCATTTTCAGTAACTGGCAGAAAGTGGACGAGAGAACAAGAAGTAAACAGTAAAGATTTCATACCTACCTTTTCAACAGACAATATGTACTTGACATGTTTATCGCCAACAAGCTCCCCCATCTGTTAATAAGAGACAACGTATTTAGGAACATGGAATTTAATCTTACACATGCTATATAAGAACTAAGCAACTCAAGCACAAAAAGTATACCACTACGAAAAGTTGGTGAGGTCATCAAGGATTGTAATAATCCTATAAATTTAACAACAGATTATGTTCAACTTTGTTTTGAACAATGGCATGCATATTGAAAATGAAAAGAGGGAACGAAGCTCATCTCCATTTCTAATAGGAGAAGATGGGTCCGTGATCAAATTGCTCGCATTCCCAATATCTGACTCAAGCCTAAAACAATCTCCAGTTCAAAGAAAGCAGGCCATTTAGACCAACAAGCAAGTTCAACAGAAGTAATTCAACAGACCCATCAGCAATCACGATTCGAAAAACAACTATGACATAACATTTCGGAAATTTCACCTTCTCACACTACTCTATCTGTCTTGAATACCACCAGAGATCTCCCTTATTATTTTGCCACCCGAGCTAGAAACCGCACGACTCCGGGTTAAAGAAGATCTAATCAGCAAAAACAGTCCCAACATCAACGAAAATCAATGCAACTTAACTTAAACAGAAAAAAAAAGGATTCAAATTGAAGAACAGAAGCATCCGGCGCGACGATTCAAAGCGGCAAACACGCAGAAGTTCCCAGAAGACCTTACAAGTCGATCGAAAGAGATGTACTTGAGTGAAAACGAAGATGTGGGTTCGATTCAGAACCCGAAAATGCTCTTCGCTGGACTCAAGATTCCGATTATTCCGACTCCCCTGGACCGCTGGCCTCCTTTCGTAACAGGCTTCGATCTTCTTGAGGGAAGAAGGTTTTCCTTATTTCCAGAATCAAAAGCTTGAAGAGGCTCTGGGGCAACAGAGTTTGGGCCCAATTTTTTGGCTAAATTTTACCATATTTTATTAGATAAAAAAAATATTATTATTGCTAGGTCCACCATATGGATGACTGGCTTCAGAGTGATCCAACTTCCCCAATTTTTAAAACTTGAAATTTACTTTACATACTTGAGAATTGCCAATTTCCTCTTCTTCTTTTTTGTTAATTTTTTCTCCTTTTTTTCTTGCTTCATTTTTATTTAAGGAAAATGAAAGTGAACGCGACGACAAAAATCTCCATTTATCAATAATATAAAAAATTAATACTTATAGTAAAATAAGCAAAAAAAAATTCAGAACACCTAATATAAAACTTCATTTATAAAACTCTGGTCCTCGTAACTCCAGTCCTCAATCATTCAAGAGAAAATGCTTCAAATTCTAATCACCTAAAATCGTGTAGTTTCCTCCATTTTCAAGCAGTACATAAAACAATCCAACTCACTGACTAGTGTGTAACACAAAAGCGACATTAATATAACTTGACATTAATACTATAGAAGTGCCTTTGATATGACTTCTAGTATTGGGGAAATTGGTGCTAAGGGTCTCTAAACTTTGGCCTAGTGCACAATATCATTTTTGGACTTTTAGTTCACTCAGTTTAATCCTTGAACTATTCATAAATTTGTCATAAATGGCATAGTTTGGGATTTTTAATATCACAATAAAAGTTTAGGGTAAAATTATTTCAAGTGGCATAATTTAGTGTTTTTAGTGGCATTTTCCCTTTTGGAAAAGAATGAAATGTATATAATAATCTTGAAAACCCTAAAATCTAGTGAGTATTTTGTAGGATTTCAGCTCTATTTTTTTTACAAAAATAATAATTTGAAAATATTTTCCCAAAAATGATCATTTATATCGTTTATAAAAATGAATGAACGAATTTTTTTTTTTTTTTATCATTCATGAAAATTTTTAGACATAAATTGTTATCGTTAATGAAAATAGTTTTTATTAGGCGATTCATTTCAACTTTTAGTAACTATCTAGTTAGATATTTGGACCATGAGAACTTTGTGGCATACAATCATCTTCAACATTTAGCTATGGGAGGGTTTGGGCTAATCTTACCTCTTTTATTGATTTTACTATATTTTTAAAAATTCTTTTATTGTTTTTTCTTTTGTCCAATTCAGATCTTGAAAATTTCTTCTCCCAGGTCTACTTTTAGATACTAGGGTTTGCACTCTCTTGATTTAATTGTAGATCTAGAAGCTATTCTCTCTTGATGTAGATATAAAAGTTTAATAAATATGCTTTGGAGATTCGATCTCTATGTTTTGTTCATGTGCAGGTTCGTTGCCTCTAGTTTCAATGGTAATCGTGGGAGCTATGGCGTCTCACTGAACTACAAAAATTTGCTTTTCAGAATGTTAGATATGTGTTTATTTGTCTTTATACAATGATGGTGTAGATGAAGTCGAACTTAGGGCCCGTTTGGTTCAGCTTTAGGAGAATGCATTTGGGAAAATGCAAATGCTTTTGGGCTAAAGGGGTTTCTTGAAATGCAAATATTGTTTGGTAAATTTTGCATTGTGAAAAAACTTTGACTTAAATGCCGTTTGATTAATACCTCATTTTGCTAAGGGACTTTTACGAAATTTTTTATTAAAAAAAATTGTAAATATTTTTTTTTTCAAATTCACTTTCCTTTGGCTGCCGAGGCCAAATCTAGCCACTGAAAGGCCTCGCCTGAGGTCACATGACCTCATGCGGCGGTCGCCTATCGCCTAGGTCACGAACCCAGGTGACAGCGGTGGTCACGCGACCACCTAGGTCGTCGTTGGACCTAGGTGATTCGTGACCCAAGCGACCCGTGGTTCACAACGAGTTCGTGAACCGAACCAGGCGGTGGTTGCGGTCACGCGACCGCCGCGCTCAGCGACCTCGTGTGACCTTAGGCGGTGACCCGACGCGCGCGACCGCCTGAGGTCGTGCGACCAAGGGTGGCGGTCGCCCCCCTTGGTCGACGGTCGCCCCCTTAGCCCACGGTCGCTCTCTTTGGCCGGCAGTCGCCGGTGGTCGCCGGCGGTTGTCAGTTTCCTTGGCCACGTGGAGAAGATGAACAATACACCCATGTTGCATTCCGAAAATGCAAGTTCCAAATGCACCTCTGGAGCAACATTGGGCTAAGGGACTTTGAGGATACTTGGAGATGCAATTGCATCTCCCCAAAGTCCTCCCAAAGCTAAACCAAACGGGTTCGCATTTGGCCAAAGGGCTTTTAGGGCTGAAAGCCCCTTGTCATAGCTGAACCAAACAGGGCCTTAGACACGTGCCGCCAATTAGCAATGCTATAGTTACTATAGAGGAATTTTTCAATGTGTGTTCATTAATGACCATGATTTGAGATTCAATGATCCACCATCAATTATTTTACTTGATAGATTCGTTTTTGTGAAACGAGTGTGTGCTTAATGGTGTTGGTGCTCTGTTGATCCTCTTTATTTTCTAAATTTGACTTTTCTTTTTAGTATTCAAGACTTTGCTTTTGCTTTGATTTGCTTTGGTATGAAGTCTATGTAGTTCTCATGTATCCTTTCGATCAATAAATGCAATTTTTTTCGACAAAAAAGAAAAGTATGTGGCGTGATTTTTATTTGTCTAGGCACTTTTTTATTGGAAAATTGATGATTTCAAGAAAACTTTATCTAAACACCGATTAGACATTTTCATAGATAATTAACATATTTTTCATTGATTCTAGGATCATTTTAGGAAATATAAATTTTAAATTCTAAATTTTCCGTGAAGCAAGCTGCCTAAATTTTTGTTCGCTAATCAGTCCTTCTACTTGCATCAAGCACATTCGAGCTATTTTTCTTAATGTTAGAAACCAGGCCCAAGTGTAGGATACAAAGTGGTGCCCATTGATAAGAGGTCAGTATGAAAGGTAGGCTTCCTTTGATTTGGAAAGTTCTGAACGATTTTATCTATTTTGCTCCGTTTCTTGTTTATCTTTGGGCAAGGATTCTTTCATCTCAATGATTCCCAAATAGTCTAGTCACACTAATATATACAGTGCTCGCTGCAATTCTCTGACTATGTTAAATGAAATGAACACGTTGCTTCAGAGAGAGAGAGAGAGAGAGAGAGAGAGAGAGATTTAACAGATGAAAAGCACAAAGCTAATACTCCTCCATCCCACAATCCAAAAGAAATCATCATCTTCAAACACCAATCTCTTGTGGCTCATCTTCATCATCACCTTCTTCACCACTGCCTTCACTCTAACCCTAATCAACACCAACACCAGGTCCAATCAACCGCCACAAGCACCGCTACAGGCGCTGCCGCCTCCTCAATCCTGCTTCCACTTTCCATATCCGCCGCCCTCCTCCACTACGCCACCACTACCAACTCTACGCACATGACGTCCACTGAGCTTGCCGCCATAACCGCTGCAGTTGCCCGCTGTGCCGCTGCTGCTTCCCACTGCAACCTCCTAGTTTTCGGTCTCACCCACGAGGCCCTCCTGTACAAAGTCCTCAACTTCAACGGTCGCACCATCTTCCTCGACGAGAATGAGAACCTTGTGTCGAGGTTTGAGCAGCAACACCCAGGAATCGAGGCCTACAACGTGCAGTATGAGACGAGGGTCAGCGAAATGAAGAGGCTGCTCGAGTCAGCTAGAGGCGAGCTCCGCGGCAAGCGCTGGCCAATGCAGAACCTGCTCTTCTCGGAATGCAAGCTCGCCTTGAACAGCTTGCCCAACCACGTTCATGAATTGAGTTGGGACGTGATACTAATCGACGGTCCAAGTGGGTACCATGAGGCGGCACCAGGGAGGATGTCGGCAATATTCACGGCGGCTGTGCTGGCGAGGAGCAAGAAGGGTGGAGCGGCGGAGACGCACGTATTCGGGCATGACTTCGATAGGGAGGTGGAGAGAGTTTATAGCGACGAGTTCTTGGGCAGGGACAACTTGGGAGAGGCTATTGGTAAGCTTGAGCTTTTTGTTGTGGAGAGAGCGAGCGATGAGAGATCAATGACCGAGTTTTGTAGGGTTTCTGCTCCGGCCAATTCATCTTCGCCGTCAACATCGATGGCGTAATTGAAAGATTGATAGGCAGTTCATAACGAAGATGATGATTGAGTCAACATCAGTGGCGTTATTATTATTTTTTTCCTATTTTTGGATGCCGAGTAATGATCATACGAATTGATAAATGGACAAAAGAATCGCAAAAAGCATATAAACTTCACTGAGAAAATAAAAATTGTTCTTGATTTCAACGCAAGTTTGCTTTGGAGATCTATACATACTAGTTTCTTCCTAAGAATTGAAATAAGGAAATAGACTTATCATATCAAATTAATCACTTGAAAAAAAAAGAACTTAACTTTATCAAAGAAAATAATCAAACGCAAGAACTCAAACCATCTGAGGTGTATTTACCGTAGAGGCCGTAGCATTCCTTGGGCCCTTTATTTTATTTTTCATTTGCACTTTTTGATTTTAAGTAGATTTTGGGCCTATCATGAATTTTTGCCATGTAGAGAGCGAGCAATGAGAGATTAATGACTGAGTTTTGTAGGGTTTCAACTTCGGCCAATTCATCTCCGTCGTCAACATCAATGGTGTAATTGAGGGATTCACAGGGGGCTTGACAACAAAGATGACGATTGAGCTGGGGATTGTTACTAATATTTTTCTCCTATCTTTTAGATGTCGAGTAATGACCATAAGAATTAATAAACAGACATAAGAATCGCAATGAGCACATAAATTTTGTTGAGAAAAAAATTGCTCTTACTTTCAATGCAAGCTTGCTATGGAGATCTATACTTATAGTTCTAATTCTTTTTCCATTGAGTTTAAAATGACACTTTGAATTTCTTGTTAAAAGTTGAAATAAGCAAATAGATTAATTATATTAAATAAATCACTTGAAAAACAACTTACTTTATCAAAGAAAATAATTAAAGGCTACTCAAACCATCCAAGAACTATTTACCGTGGATGCCGAAGCGTTCCTTGGGCCTTCTATTTTATTTTTCATTTATACTTTTTGATTTTAAGTAGATTTTGGGCCTATTACGAATGTTTGTTTGGTTTAATAGTGGAATTTGGTACTTTTTCACTTTTGGGCTTTTGAAACTCAAATGTTTTTGAAGTTGAAACCTCAACTAGGTTCAAATGTAGCTATACACATTGGGGCCGTTGTGAATTTTTGGTGGTGTGGCGTAATATTTTTCTTTTTTTTCTTTATATTCAAACATTGACTCTGTCTTTGACCTAAATTCTTCTTCAAATTATTTAAACCTCGGCAAGCAATTCCTCAGTACCCACATACGACCATTCTTCCGCCAGCCATGGCCGCAGCCCAAATACTCAAGCAGCCATGGCGATTGCAAGCTTGAGATCTACGACCTTCAGGTTTTACACACATGACCGCTCGAGCTCTACCCAAGCCATGAGCTTCAAGCTCAAGAAGCCATGACCGCCGCAAGTCTGAAGTTCGATTATAAAAACAAAGCCTCTTTCCTGAGAATTTTTTTTTCCAACGCTAGCCAAGTAGGCCGCGTTTGCTCCACGGAGGTGTCACGATGCTAGGCCATGTCGCTCTACTAAAGTTGCGGATTCATCATCGAACAATGTCACCACGTGCTATTACCTTGAACACTTATGGGCCTTATTGTTAGGTGAATTGCAAGTGCACAATATTGATAAGTAATAAAGTGATGAGTGAGTGTCGTTCTCTTAAGGATTTTTTTTTAAAATTATCCAATTACTTAATGAAAGTGATCAATAAAAAAATCTAGCTAACCAAATCGAAAAGACAAGTAAAAAGTGAACTAAACCAATTAAAATACTAAAATATAAAAGAGTCAAAACTTAAAGAATTCAAAAGCTAATTAAAATTGTAAAGTAAAAATAATCTAAAGCAAACTGAAAATTAATAAGGCTAATTATCAAGATCACAAAGTGTTAGAGCATCCAATTTCACTTAACCATTAATAATTAATTTTCTTAACTTGTCATGCAACAAATTAATTTCCAATTGTGTTGGCAAAATTTCCCTAAGATGAATTACAAGCCAACCTCGATTTAATAATCCCTAATTAGGTATGTTAACCCACGCTAACCTTAGGAATTTAAACTACCTAAAAGAGCATTAAGTTTCTTGTGGAAATTCATGCATTTAATTTAAGTAGTCCCAACCTAAATCTACTACCGCAGCCACATAAATAACCTAGTGTACCTTGACCTAGATTTAATTTATGGTTCAATATCACTAATGCATATGCACACAATCTCCACTCGGTATCATGCATGCATAAAAAAATCATTCAAAAGTTGGTCAAACTTCTAAAAATATTAAGATCATGATAGAGAACGACACAATCAAAACAATTCTATTGCATGAGAAAGTCTTTGAAAATCAATCAATCATGATTAAAATCCATTGTAGCTCTAATAAAAAAAATTTAGAACATAGTAAAAACTAAACTAACAAAAATTAAAGAAAACATAATACTAAATAAAAACAAATTCACCAATTTGAGATACAAGGAACTTCAAGTTTGTCTCCTCCTTCTCTCCTTGACACGCGCCAACTCCACTAAAATAGAAGAATAAAATCTAAGTAAGAAAACCCAAAATATTCTACAAAGATGGTGTCTCCAAGGATTCTCTCTTTCCTCATATGTGGCACAAGAGCGGTTTATATAGCTCCAAAAATCTGCCCTAAGTCGACTCCCACTAGGATTTGGAAAAGATTCATCCTTATCTTCTTGATTTTCTTTAAACCTTATCCTCAATTATGGTCAAATTCTCTAAATTTCTGATCTAGGCTGGCTTTTTCTTCAAAATGAAATATTATAAAAGATATTGCAATATTTAGGAATATCTAAAAATATTTCCTACAAAATATAATTACGTGAGTAACAATTAAATTCACCCAAAATTCATCAAAATTTAGCAAATATCAAGTCTAAATTAGCAAGAAAACTCTATTAAAAATAGAGTTATCAATACTATAAGTCAATTTTGGATATACTCAACTGGTTGTATTGAAAATATAATACCACAAACAAGCTCTCCGTCACCGAAGGAATCCGATCAACCAAACCGCGCTATCAATCGACCCTGCACGTGCCCACATGTGCCACCTGAAGGCACTCACGTGCTTCTCACGCAATTGAACTTGCCTTTGACGTGACATCACTTGCTATGACATCAGCCACGACACCCCGCTATGTCACCACCACACCAGCACCACATCATTAGCCACATCGTCAACACGTCATCAGCCACGCTATCTGTCACGCCATCGTCCATGTTATCCAGTACATCATCAGCCACATCATCGGCCACGTTAGTTCCCCATCATCTACCATGTCATCAAGGTTTGACCATTGACCAGAGTTGGCCGATCTCTTCCGGAGGTATTTTGACTTGCCGATTCCATTTTTGGCATTATTTTCTCTTTATATGCACTCCTAGTACTAGTTTCTTGGTATTTATTACATAAGTCATTGCATTTTCAATGGAGAAAATGGACATGCTAATGCCCATTTAAACTGTATTGAATGGATTAAATTATATTTTATGGGCTCAAGAAATGTCAAGTTTTTTGAAAGGATGTAGACTTTGGTGTGGTTTATTATTTAAATATTTTAACATTCTCCTTCACGTTTAGTCTGGTCTTTTTGCCTAATACTAAGTGTGAAAATTTAATTAGAGAGGCAAATAAGGGCTTGGAAGATTTAAACTTAGGACACATCCTGCTCTGGTATCATGTAAGATTTTGAAAAACCACAACCGACTATTATAAAAACTTAAACTGTTATATGAAAACGTGTTTATTATTTAAATATTCTAACACTTGAGCTCAAGTAATCATGGCATTTGTGAGCTTTGAAGTAGATCTAGCCATGGCAAATCACAAGCTTTGAGCTCAAACAACCATGGAATGCGAGCTTCATAGTCAAACTAGTCATGTAGGCTACAAGTTTTGAGCTCAAATGGCCATGGCCATGATTTTGGAGCTTGAGCAGCCATGGCAGTCATGAGTTTCGAAGCCAGATTTGGCCATGTTGGCCATAAGCTTCAAGCTCGAGCAGCAATGCTTCAAAGCCTGATGTGGCCATGACTGCTGCAAGCTTTGTGTTTATATGGCCATGGCTACAAGCTTTAAAACCAGATTTGGTCATAGCAGCCACAAGCTTCAAGCTGAAGCAGCCATGGTGACTATGAACTTCAAAGCCATAGGTGGCAATAGTGGTCACAGACTTCAAGCTCAAGCGACCATGGCCACGAGCTCGAGTGACCATAATGGTTGCAAACTTCGAGCTCAAAGATGGCTATATTTGTGAGCTTCGAGCTTGACTGGTCATGGCTGCCATATGGCTGTCACTCGATGTTCCAATTGTCCACATTAGCATAAACCGATTAGAAAAAGTAGCAACATAATAGAAAAATGAACAATGACCCTTTTTAAAAAGTAAGGGATGATTTTGAACGAAAAAAAAGAGGTACAAGGATGGTCTTGAATTTTGGGCAAGACTACACGGACAATGGATGCCATTTCACCTAACATTTATACAAATAAAATGCCAGTGTGTGGAATGAACTTAGGTAAACAATCAAGAGGGGGTGAGTTGGTTGTTTTAAGATTTTTGAAACATTTTCGTGCAAAACAATGTGCAGAGATGAAATAGTTTTTATAGCCAAAATATGCCAAGTATACAAAATATCTTCTATCATATGAAACGTAAAGAGAATAATGGATGAAATAAACTACAAATCAATTTATAGTGGCTTTAGCCAGCAGGCTCTCAGCTGCGGTTGGTAGGGAGGGGTGGAGACAAGGGCGCATTTGCACTCTACAAAAAGGTAGGGTAAAAATTAGAGAGAGAGGAGATTAACAAACTAAAAAAGACCGAAAAGGCAAGACAAGGGCATTGCGGACCTCATCCAGTCCAAGCAGGGGCTGCGACACGCCAACACCCTCATGCAAATCTAGGAGAGGGAGCTTTGAAGTATTTTCCCAGATTGTTAGGGATGGAGCAAGCATCAACCATGAGAGCTCTTCAAAGGTTAGTCAAATGGCCAACACCTTTGGTCGACTCGATGGCTTGGGACCACGTTGTCGTCTGAATGCTCGACAGGTTTGACGACAACCCCTCCATGTACTCACTTTCCACCTGTTTTGATTCGAAACGAATGCTCTTTGTTCTCACTTTGCGTCTCTCACCACTCTTTACCGATTCATCCAAAATGGTAATGTTTTTCTTTTCCTATTTTGTCAATTTTTTCCAAAATGGACGTTTGCGATGGAGGAACAAACGTCCATAGTGTCAAAGAGGAAAAGCAAGAAGAAGTTAAGGATGCATTTATTCTATGAAAAAATAAATAATTTAGAAAATATTTTTTTAAAGATGACAACTTATATCATCTACAATAATGAATAAATAAATAATATTGGACTAATTATCTCAAGCAATACAAACGATCAATTTTAGAAAAATATCATTCTAATCATTTTTTTTACAAAACAAATGAAGCATACGTTTAATCATTCAACTATTACGCTTTGTAGGGACCTTTATAATCACCACACGATGAGGGCAAGAGCTTACAAAGCCCTTGCTCTTTACCCTTCTACTTTCCGTCTCTTTTCTCGGTAAAAGTCACTTTGCTTTTATGACGAAGAATGGAAGAAATAAGTTTGATCGAATTTCTTGAGTCACTGAAAATTAGAAAAATTTATGGTGTTTTTGGTCAGGATTTATAGTGAGTTGGTAATATCGAAGCACTAGATTCATAAGGCAAGTGCCTCAAACTCTATTCACATGAAGAAAAAGAAAAAGAAGAAAAAATGTAGAAAATTCAAAAAAAAATTGCAAAATTGATCCACATCAGCCATGGCCATGTAACTACACCATGTAAGATGGCCAGCATTGATTGGATTGGCATGTCAACAATTTTCGACCAAAATTTGAAGAATGAAGCATATTGGAAAATTGTCATAAGGTTGAGGACTAAATGTGCCATACTTAAAGTTTAGAACTAAATTAACTGCCATATAATAAGTTATCACTTTTTGAACAATTTCAGTGTCTAACAACACGGTTGGAATCGACTATTGCAATACTTGAAACCTTTAGAAGCATTTACAAATGAAATTGCCTCTTCAAGGGGAATTGTAGCTCAATCTGCAAGTAAATTAATTTCAGCTACACTCCAAGCATTTTGTACAATAATTACATTGGCACTCTCTTATAGAATTACAAGCAGATATAGTTTTCCATAGAATAAGCAAAGAAGTAAAAAAAAAAAAAAAAGCTTTGAGACTGTTTTGATCAACTGGGCCAACCTTCAACAACCACTTTGGTGCAATATATAGCCTTCCAACCTTGATCAACACGTTCGAGTCTTTATATAGGCCATGGAGCGACTTGCTGATGCTCTCGGGATCCAAGGTTTTTGGTAGGAGCAATAACTACGTGTTTGGGCTGATTTCAGGATTTTGTTTAAAATAGGAGATGGAGTTGCCACCAATCATTTAAAAAAAACTAAATTGATTGGAAATTAGGTGTACGTGTGAAAACATTGGTCATTTGCAAAAACCAAAGAAACTTGCAGTCATTTGAGGGTTCATTTATGTGTGGGAAGGGGTTAGACACCGCACAATGCTCTTTCGGTACCACATTTTTCAATTATGTCCTTCAAATACAATCTGCAAATAATTACGAATATTATCGATGCAACTTATGATTTTTTTGAAGATGTAATCAGGGAAATTCTTTTGTCACTTTCTATCCCAGCATGAATATAATCTTTTGATCATAGATAATAAGGATTTTTGAGAGCCAAAAAATGTTTTTAGGGAGAATAACTATAATCTTTTTGAAAGTATTATAGAAAATCATGATATCCGTGGGGCCTTTGTTCACAAACGGGGGATCTTGGTCTCCAACCTTTGAGTTTGCCCGGACCGATTCTCGCGGCATTTCAATCTATGGGTTGGTTTCATGCGACGGATTTTCCAAAGCAAATTTTTTAACAAATAAAATAACTGCCTAGAGAAACTATGATAATTATTTATTGAAGTGGAATAATAGCTGCAAAATCACGTTCTTATAATTTCTTCAAGGAGTAATTTAGGCATTATGACGATTCATTTATTCATGAAAAGCCTAATTTTAAACCAATAGAGTAACAACTAATTTATATATTAATTCAAGCCTAGCTCCAACAACATAATGATATCAATTTTATTCAAGGGCGTTTAGAACAATTATCTATTGCCTGAACAATTTTTTTTTTCATACCCACCTAGGATCACCGATTTTTGTGCACTTGACCTCTCAATGGAATTTTTTTATAAAACAACATCAAGTTAGTTATTGGAATTTGAGTGAATAAATAGAAAGAGAGAGTTTTGAAATGCATTACCTTTGGCAAAATGAGCAAACGAAGTAGGAAAATTTTGAAAACAAAGAGGTATCATGCACTTCATAAGAGAAATGATGCATAACATAAGGCAAATGTGGTGAAAGGCCTAAAAATGATGGAGGCTTCATAGGTGCGGAACGGGGCTTCAAAAGCCTAGCTTCACATGTGGCCCTGCACCATTTGGGCCCAGTCATGCAATAGGATGTGTCGCCTAGGCATGCCAAGCCAATGTTTAATTGGGCTTGGTAGGGCTTTAGCTCAAGTGTGGATTGTTGTTGTTCCATCATCGGGTTGATGCTGGAAGCAACGTTTGGCAACCGTCAGTGGTGGCGAAGGCAGGGGATGACGTCATAGTTCTTTTTGTTTTTCAAAAGAAATTTAAAATAATATTTTTTAAAAAATTTGACCAAATTTTGATCAATTATAACTTTTCAATCCAACCTTTGGTCTGCAGAAGTAAGATGGGCTCCCATGTTTTACTTAACTCCTATTCAATTCATAAAAAATTAGTGGTGACTCTTATCAAATGAACCAATTAATAGAAATTAAGTTAACATCAATCATGCCACGAGCAAGTGTCACCTTACAAGAGGGATCATTTGCGCTTGCTTAGTGACCCAACAACTTCCTCTAGGATCTTGCCTCGGAAGGGTCATGACACAGAATTTCCGTTTTTTCTCATGAAATTACAAATGATGAATAAAAAAAACAAAAGAAGAAAAAATGATTAAGCTGAATCAAACCACAAAAAAATGGTTTGGCTTGGTTTGATATTGATTATAATACAATTTAGTTTGGTTTCACTCTTCTTCAAACCGTATTGTTGAAAATAAAACAAGCGATCTTATTAAATATACAAAAATAAGGAAATGAATTGGACATCAAATTTACGTGATTCAATCATGTGATCTACGTCTATAAGGAAATGAGCATATGATTTCATTATAAATGAAACAATACAATGAATGTTACAATCATACTCGACTCAATCGCATATTCTTGATATTTTTCATCCCTCAAATATAACTAATAAGTCTATCTTTAACCCTCATAATTTCTCTCAAAATAATATCTCAATCTCATAAAAGAATGACATGAATGTTAACACAAAATTTTAATTCACAAAGGAAACCTTTCCAA
Organism: Corymbia maculata; assembly: GCA_014182735.1. NCBI lineage: Eukaryota > Viridiplantae > Streptophyta > Magnoliopsida > Myrtales > Myrtaceae > Corymbia > Corymbia maculata. The sequence goes on along the minus strand of CM024688.1, from coordinate 16,918,498 downwards.
ATCAAACCCCTATGAGGAAATTTCAATTTCCGCCGTGCAGTCCTCGGAGCTCTCATTAAGAGCTCTTCCTCTTCATATTTAAAGAGAAAATTCACTAGAAGCAAATAAAGAAGATGAAAGGAAATAATTAGTGGCCATCGTTAAACGACCTCATTCTTGCAACTTTCTTGCTGACCAAAGTCGTCCCTTATGGTCAAGACTAGTACGTTCTCTCTTTATTTCCACGCTCAAAGCAACACCATGATGGGATGGCATCACGGCCATGGACAGGCCATCGTTGCATTTCCTCTGACTACTCTTGAGTAGAGGACGAGTGTCCATTATTCTCTTTTGGTCTTAGTTTGATCTGGCTCCAGCGAAAGATATATTTCAACATTTAAGGTGAAGACCATAATAAATATTTCACAGTAAGTATATGCTTAGGTAGTACTCAGGTGGAGCATCTTTTATGTAGTGGATACAACAAATCCAATCTCAATAATATGAAGGAAAAGTTTCTAGTTATCTAGAGTCCATGTGTCATAATAAGAAGCGATTCTTTAGGAATATGTTGCTATTATGTATTTATATAAAACTATGATTTCATCTAGATAATTGTTTAACCATAGATATAATTATAGAATAATTGGAAATGCTTTAAAAGCTCGAAAATCAGAATTTTTTTTAACTCAAAATTTCAAGAAAGCACCTAGGAGAAACTCAAAAGAAATTGCGCGTTTGAAAAGGTATACCCCCACAATTGTCCTCCTCCTCATTTTTTCCAGAAAAAGCTGCACCTCCATAATTGTCCTCCGCCTCATTTTTTCTATAGCCATCAACTTTTTTGACTATAAATTAAAAGCTACAGCTGCTAGGACGTTGCCTGTCCCTCAATCAAATCCCGTGAGTCATGCAATACACAGGTCCAAAATGATGTCTGTCACTAAAAGTGGCATCAGACTTCAAGTGCTCAAATCAAGAATTTCATTGTTTGTATCTTACAATCAATAGCCTTATCTTCTTTTCAACTATAACGCTCTTGTTCTTCTTTTGTAAATTTTTGAAGGAGGATAATTTGGTGGAGAAGCTTTTCAAATTAAGAATGTAATAAAGTGTAATGTTATTGTCTCTAAGACGTGCAAATGGCTGAAATTTGACAAATAATAGCTGCAAATTTGAAATGAATCGAGGTAGATTCAGGCTTTGATATATGTATATGGTTTGTCAATAGGCAAATTTGTCACCTTTTCTCAATTGAAATTGTTTGACTTTGTGGCAACTATGGGAAATTTATAAAGTCGGTTGGTAACGAGAGATTGTGGTTAGGCTCAAGACATGACAAAGGTAAATGATCAAGATTTAGCTAGAATGGAGTGTCAAATAGTAGCCATAAACAATTTATTAGACATTGGTTCTGGGAGTGTACGGTTCACTAGAATCTACTAGATAGGCAGCATTAGTAAAACAACATCCCCAAGGTTATCTTCAACCAGCTATATCCTCGCTTTGGGAAAAACCATAGCTTTCTTGATGACTTGAGTGAAACGCCAAAAACCAAGGGCTTACTCCAACCACAAGAAAAATTATTTTCTGATGTCTCTTATTCTAGAGTGACTTGTGACATTGATAGCATTGATATATGCTAATCGTAATGGATGATGTCAATGAGGGCAACGATATCCAAAAACTAATCGCAATGAATTTTTTTGTATCCTGGTACTAGGATACTTGTTGTCACTGGAGACAAGACCATTTGGAATATTAGAGGACTCTTAAGTATTAATTCAAGGATTATGAATTGGTGGGTTGAGTGACGAAGATGCACTTAACTCTTTTGTAGGCATGCCTTCAATTAAATGTAAATAGTGAAAGAGAGAAAATGGGGAATCTGTATAGATATATTCATCGACCATTGATTTTCATATGGTGTGGGTTGGTTTCATTGTAATTCATAGCATTATGCCACTTTAGTTTTCTTTAAGAATAATCAGAAATGATTTAAAAACTTGAAAATATTTTTTTTAATTGAAAAGTTCAAAAAAGCATTAAGAAGAAACTCGAAAGAAACTGGGCATTTGAAAAGGTACACCTCCATAATTGTCCTCCTCCTCATTTCTTCTAAAGCCATAGACTTTTTTGCCTATAAATTGAAAGCTGCAGCTGCTGTGAAGTTGCCTATCATTCAATCAAATCCGTGAGTCATGTGATACAAAGATCCAAAATGATGTCTCTCGTCAAAAGTGGCATTAGATTTCGAGCGTTCAAATCAAGAACTTCATTGTTTGTATCTTACAATAAATAGTCTGTTCTCTTTTTCAACCGTAACCTCTTGCATCCATAATTCAAAAGTTCAAATGGCTCCAAGAAGAAACTCTAAAGAAATTGGGCATGTGAAAAGGTACACGCATAATTGTCCTTCCATCTGATTTTTTTGAACCCATCAACTTTATTCACTATAATTGAAAGCTACGGCTCCTGTCAAGTCATCTATCCATAACTTTCATTTAAGTCCCGTGAGTCACGGAACACAAACGTCCAAAATGATGTCTCTCACTTACGAAAGTGGTCGGAAATTCAAGAATTTCGTAATCATATCTTACGACAAATAGCCTTCTCCTTTTCTAATGATCCGCGCTCGTTCTTCTTTTGTAAATTTTTGAAATAGGATAATCTGATGGAGAAGCTTTTGACGTTAAAAATGCATTTATTGCAAAAAAATTAATGATAAAAAATATTTTAAAAAATAATTTTTATGAAAATATTTAGTTTTTCTTTATTTGATAATGTAAAACGTTTTTTTTTTTTTTCAATGTTTGGATTCATTGAAAATGATTGCAATTTAAATGTTTTATCTTAGCAAATTTTTTTTGAATTTTTAATTATTTTTTTTTTTTTTTCCTTCTTCTCCAGCGCTCCTTTCCTTTCTTGCGTGCCATCCTCATCTGTTCCTCCGCCACTACCGGCTGATGACGGCCATTTTCTACTTAACTCCTAATCAATTAAAAAAAAAATTAATGGTGACTCTTAATCAAATGAAATAATTTATAGAAATCAAGCTAACATTGATCATGCCAAGAGCAAGTGTCACCTTGCTAGAAGGACCATTTGCTCTTGCTTGGTAACCCAGCAACTTCCTCTAGGATCTCGTCTCTCGTCTCAGAAGGGTCCTGATACAGAATTTCCACTTTTTTCTCATGAAATTACACATGATGAATAGAAAAAAACAAAAGAAGAAAATATGATTAAGCTGAATCAAACCACAAAACATGGTTTGGCTTGGTTTGATATTGATTATAATACAATTTACTTTGGTTTCACTCTTCTTCAAACCTTGTTGTTGAAAATAAAACAAGCAATCTTAAAAAATATACAAAAATAAATAAATGAATTGGACATCAAATTTACATGGTTCAGTCATGTGACCTACGTCTATGAGGAAATAAGCATATGATTTCATTATAGATGAAACGATATAATAGAAGTTACAATCATACTCAATTCACTCACATACTCTTAATATTTTTCATCCCTCAAATACAACTAGTAAGTCTGTCTTCAATCCTCACTGTTTCTCTCGAAACAATCTCTCAATCTCATAAAAGAATGACATGAATGTTAACACAAAATTTAATCAACTTCATTCTATGTAATTTCACAGAGAAAACCTTTCCAAATCAACCCCTAAGAGGAAATTTTCAATCTCCTCTGTGCAGTCCTCGGAGTTCTCATTAAGAGCTCTTCCTCTTCATAGTTAAAGAGAAAATTCACTAGAAGCAAATAGAGAAGATGAAAGGAAATAAACAATTAGTGGCCATCGTTAAAAGATCTCATTCTTGCAACTTTCTTCGTCTTTTGCCTTTCCCTTTCGTCCCATATCAGCAGTAGCCATCATCAATCTCTCTTTCCCTTTATTAAGCTGACCAAAGTCGTCCCTTTATGGTCAAGAGTAGCACGTTCTCTCTTTCTTTCCACGCTCAAAGCAACACCATGATGGGATGGCATCACGGCCATGGACAGGGCATCATTGCATTTCCTCTGACTACCTTGGGTAGAGGACGAGTGTCCATTATTCTCTTCTGGTCTTAGTTTTATCTGGTTCCAGCATAAGATATATTTCAACAATTTAAGGTGAAGACCAAAATAAATATTTCATAGTGAGTAGTAAGAATATGCTTAGGAGTGTTCAGGTGGAGCTTCATTTTTTTTTTTTTTAATGAATACAGTAAATCCAATCTCAGGAGTATGAAGGAAAATTTTCTAGTTATTCAGAGTCCATGTGTCATAATAAGAAGCAATTATTTAGGAATATTTTGCTATTATGTAATCATATAACACTATCTAGATCATTTGTGATTTAAAAGCTTGAAAATCAGATTTTTTTTTATTCAAAATTTCAAAAAAGCACCAAGAAGAAACTCGAAAGAAATTGCGCGTTTGAAAAGGTACACCCCATAATTGTCCTCATTTTTTTCTGAAAAGGTGCACCTCCTTGATTGTCCTCCTTGTTTTTTCTATAGCCATCAACTTTTTTGACTATAAATTAAAAGTTGTAGCTACTGTGAAGTTGCCTGTCCTTCACTCAAATCCCGTGAGTCAAGCAATACAAAGGTCCAAAATGATGTTACTCGCTGAAAGTGGCATCAGACTTCAAGCGTTCAAATCAAGAATTTCATCGTTTGTTACAATCAATAGTTTTTTCTCATTTTCCATTGCAAGTCGGAAAAAGTGTCAACAAAAATCATAAATTTAATATATTAATATTAATTTAATCTTAAATCTTTTAATAATATCAATTTAATCTTAAAATTTTTAACTTTGTGCCAATTTATTCCTAAAGCCAATTTAATCCTAAACCTTTTAAACTAGTGCCATTTTAATCTTAAATTTTTTGACATTAATTCAAAAGATTTATGACTAAATTGACATCAAATCAAAATGTTTATGACTGAATTGACATCAAGTTATAAGATTTATGACTAAATTAACACAATTAAAATGATTAGAACTAAATTAGCACAAATGTAATAGGTTTATGACTTTTTTGACACTTTTCCCTATAATGCTCTTGTTCTTCTTTTGTAAATTTTTGAAGGAGGATGATTTGTGGAGAAGCTTTTAACATTAAGAATGTAATAAAATGTAATGTTATTGTTTCTAAAATGTGCAATCCAAAAGAATGGCTGAAATTTGACAAACAATAGCTATACATTTGAAATGAATTGAGGTAGATTTGGGGTCTAATATATGTAAATGGTTTGTCAACATGCAAATTTGTTGCCCTTTTCTCAATTGAAATTGTTTGACTTTGTGGCAGCTATGGGAATCTTATGAAATCAGTTGTTAATGAGAGATTGTGGTTAGGCTCAAGACAAGACATAGGCAAGTGATCAAAGATTTAGTTGGGATGGCGGATCGAATAGTAGCCATAAACAATTTATTAGACATTGGTTATGGGGGTATATAGATCACTAGAATCTATGGGATAGGTAGCATTAGTAAAACAACACCCCCGAGGTTATCTTCAACTAGTTATATCCTCGCTTTGGGAAAAACGGCAGCTTTCTTGATGACGTGAGTGAAATGCCAAAAACCAAGGGCTTATTATAGCTGCAAGAAAAATTATTGTCTGATATCTCTTATTATAGAGTGACTTGTGACATTTAATAGCATTGATAGATGCTAATTGTAATGGATGATGTCAATGAGGAAACCATATACAAAAACTAATCAGAGTAAATTTTTTTGTATCCTGGTACTAGGATACTTGCTACCACTCAGGTTACAAATATTAAGATTCAAGGATTATGACTTGGTGGGTTGAGCGATGAAGATGCACTTAACTTTTTTGTAAGCATGCCTTCAATTAAATGTAAAAAAAGCGAAAGAGAGAAAATGGGGAATTTGTATAGATGTATTCATCCACCATTGATATTGGTATAGTGTGGGTTAGTTTCGTTGTAATTCATAGCATTATGTGTCTTTAGTTTTCTTTCTTTTCTGGTGAACGCAAGAATTTTGAATTTTAAGGTTAAAATTCCAATTGACCAAAAAAAAAAAAAAAAAAAAACCAAATGAACGCAGTGCAAATTTTCATAAAAATCTGCGTTTATATTACATATTATTTTGGCATATAGATTCTAGTTCAAATTTGTTTCCGCACATTGTACATTTTTAGTTTAATTTCATTTCAATAAAAATATATAAATAAATAAGGGGGAAATGCAAAAAACAAAACAAATAAAAAGATCAATTGCATTTTCATTAAAAATATATATATACATCTGAGAGTGAATTTTAGGAATCATGCAAATTCATAAATAGATTTTGTTTTCTTAACATGGCATTGCACTCTAGACTGCATTAAGTAGATCTGACTTCTAGACGTAATAGTTCATTTTAGTAAAGTAGTTTATATTGTAGATATTCATGAAGTATCATTTATTTACTTTCTGGTTGTGAGCCATAGTATCTTTTGGAAATTTTACATTGAGTTTCTATCTATAGCTCAAGGGGTCCTATCTGGGAACTTAATAATTAGGCTTTGTATTGATTTTTTTCCTGGATACGGCACAAGTTCTTTATTGTCCTACCTTTTATTTTCTCAATTTGTCTTGGTACTACTGGATTTTATATGCGTTTGCTTGAGTGAATTTATGCATGATCACCTGCATTGCTCAACATTGAGAATGAAATGGGTACCTAAGATTGGGAAAACTGTATGAATAGTTGTTTTCATAAAAAGAGAAAATATACCAAATTGGGTGTTAAATATATCTATATTAATCAATTCTCGAACCCATAAATCTCTAGTTTGCATAAGTAAGATGGGCTTTTGCATTTTACCCGAGTCCTAATCAGTTCATATAAAATTAGCGGTGACTTTTAATCAAATGATATAATTAATAGAAACTAAGTTGAGATCAATCATGCAAAGAGCAAGTCACTTTGCTAGAGGGACTATGCTTCCTTGGTAATCCAGCAACTTCCTCGGGGATCTCACCTTGAAAGGGTCGCAACATGGTATTTGGTTTTTTCTCATGAAATTAAAAATGATGAAGAGATAATATAAAAGAAGAAAGAACGATTAACCGAATCAAGCTGAAAAAAATGGTTTGGCTTGATTTGATCTTGACTATAATACAATTTAATTTGGCTTCACTTTTCTTCAAACCATATTTATTGTTAAAACTATAATAAGTGATCGAATAAAATACACAAAATAATGAACTTAATTGGGTATCAAATTTATATGATTCGGTCGTGTGACTTATATCTACGAAGAAATTAGCATACAATTTCATTATAGATGAAACGATATAATAGATTTTTTTGAGTCACTTATATACTTTGAATGTTTTTTATCTCTCAAATACAACTAATTACTCTGTCTTTAGCTCTTATATTTTCTCTCAAAATAATTTTTCAATCTCATGTAAGAATGACATGAGTGTTAACATGAGATTTAATCCGCTTCATTTTGTATAATTTCACGAAGAAACCTTTTTGAATCAAACCCTTAAGAGGAAATTTTCAATCTCCTCCGTGCAGTCCTCGGAGCTCTCGTCTCTTCGGAAATAAAGAGAAAATTCACTAAAAGCAAATAAAGAAGAAGAAAGGAAACAATGAGTAGCCATCGTCAAAAGACACCATTATTGCAACTTTCTTCGTCGTTTCCTTGCCCTCTTGTCCCATCATCAATCCGTCTTTTCCCTTTCTTCAGCTGAGCAAAGCTGTTACGGTCGAGGCATCATGGTCTCTCTTTCTTTCCACTCTAAGCAACACCGTGATGGGATGGTATTAATGCCGTGGACGGGCCATCATTTCATTTCCTCTCCCCACTCTTGAGTTGACGTTGAGCGTCCATAATTCCCATCCGGTCTAATTTGATCGGGCTCCGGCCGGAGATAAATTTCCGCATTTATATAATTTGGTTTGGCTGATGGCACCGCTACACCATGCTCACATTCTATCAGTTCTCAATAAGGAAATAAGTGTTGCAAGAGATTTTCTTTCTAATATAAAGGCGCGTTTGTGAGAATATTTGAGTGGTTAAAGGTAATTAATTATGATAAAAAATACGTCTTTAAGGCTAAGGTATCAAATAAATATTTCATAGCAAGCAGTAAGTATATGCTTAGGTAGTGTTTAAATGGAGCATTTTTTTGTAGGGAATGTAGCAAATCGAATCTCAATATTATGAAGGAAAATCTTTTAATTATCCAGAGTCCCATGAGGGATTCTTTAAGAATATTTTGTTAGTATGCATTTATATAGATAAATTGTGATTTTATATGTATAACTATGTTTAATCATAGATATAGCTATATAATGATTATAAACGATTTAAACATTTGGAAATCAGATTTTAGGCATCGAGAACAAACTCAAAAGAAATTGGACACGTGAAAACGTACACCTTCATAATTGTCCTACATCTCGTGACCAAAAAAATAAAAAGAAAATTGTCCTGCATCTCATTTTTTCTAAAGCCATCAACTTTATTGACTATAAATTAAAAGTTGCAGCTTTTGTGAAGTTGCTTATCTGTAACTTTCACTTTAATCTGTGTGAAGTTTTCTATCCATAACTTTCAATTCAATCCTATGAGTCACCCACTACAAACATCTAAATTGATATCTCTCACAAATAAAATTGGCATCAGACTTCTGCGGGTTTAAATCTAGAATTTCATCTTATATTTCCTTTTGTCATTTTCCAACGAAATACACTTGTTCTTATTTTTTAAATTTCCAAAGGAGAATGATCTTGTGGAGAAGTTTTTCATATTAAAAATGTGTTTGTTTTACAGAAAATATTTTTTAAAAAAGTGTTTTCCTCATTTTTCAGAAAATTGAGTTAACAGAAAATATTTTTCTAATCAATTGAAAAAATTTCTTACGTTGAGAAAAATGACTTCCCATTTGAAATAACTGGAAAACGATTTCTGAATATGTTGGTTAACAAATTATTGCTCTTATAAAGATGTATTTTTAAAAAATTCGAATTTTTAATTTATTTTTATTTTAAAAATCGAATTTTTTTATTTTTTTCCTTAAAATCGAATTAATTTTAATTTTTTTTTTTTTTTTCCTTTCTTTCTTTTCTTCTTCTCAGCCCTTCGTCGACCGCCACCGCGGCCGACAAGCTTGCGACCTCCGACGGGGACACTTGAGCTCGCCTGAGGCCGGCAAGTATCGCGCCTTGCCAGATCGAGCGAGCTCGCGACCCCCGACAGCAAACCTTGCCAGATTGGGCAAGCTCGCGGCCTTTGGCGGCGAGCTGGCGAGGCTTGAGCCTTGCCGCTAGAGGCCATGACCTTGCCCGAGGCCGGCGACCTCGCAGCCCCTCACGGCGAGCCTCGAGCCCCGCCAGATCGGGTGAGCTTGCGGCATCCGGCGGTGGGGCTCGAGCTCGCCCCTTGCGAGCCGGCCGAGGAGAAACTGACGGAGGAAGCAAACGGAAATGGGTCGTGAGGCAGCAGAGGAACGGGAAGAGGAAGCAAGCCGAGATGGTGGAGAAGAAGAAGGTAAAAAGAAAAATAAAAAAACAGAAAATAAAAAAATAATATTTGGTTTAAAAATAAAAATAATTAAAAGTGGAAATAAATAATTTAAAAAAAAAAAAAAGCCAAGATAAAATCATTTTCTATTAATATCTATTTCTTAGAACAAATTTGTTCCCAGGAACAAAAAATTTACTAAACACATTTTTGTTTCAAATCTGCTCCCGGGAACAAAAGAAGAGAATCGGTTGTTCTCAAAAGTGTTACTAAATAGATCCTAAAAGGCGGACTTCCATAATTGTCCTTCGCCTTATTTTTCCTTATTAAAGCCATCAACTTTATTGACTATAAACTTGGAAACTGCACTTGCTATGAAGTTGCCTGTACGCGTTTTGGATGGCAAATGGGATCTGATTCAAATATGTGAACTGTGATATGGCGAATTCAGAGACCAAGTGAGGACTGACCTTGCTAAGTGCGAGGCAAGCTCCTATGGCGAACTTAGAGATAGGTGCGAGCACTAGCAACACTTCAAGAAGTGAGCACCAGGTCTTCCTAAGTTTTAGAGGGCTTGATACTAGTTGTACATTCACCGATTTCCTCCACCAAGCCTTGGTAGATGCTGGGATTCGTGTTTTCATCAATGATGAAGGGCTTCAACCGAGTGAAAGAATTAGTGACACCGTTTTGCAAGCAATCAACAATTCCAAGCTCTGCATACCCATCTTCTCTAAAGATTATGCTTCAAGTCACTGGTGCCTCGACGAGCTTGCGAAGATGGAGGAAAAAGGGAAGGTCATATTGCCCATCTTCTATGATGTGAAACCAGATGACGTGAAGCTGAAAACCGCATTGTACAAGGACACCATATCGAATTTGGGGCAAATAATGGAGGATCAGAAGAATAAGTTTAGCTCCGAGGCTATAGAGACGTGGCGGAAAGCTCTCAAAGTAGTTGGTGGCATCAAGGGATGGGAGTTGGAGAAATATCCAGGGTAACAATCTAACCATGATTGTGAAAGTTATTCTGTACAATCGGGCCATTTTTTTTATTTAGTAAATCTTCTATTATAGTAATTCATTAGATGTTTATATTTTGATTCTTCTACCCTTTATTACCAGAAATTCTTATCCTTCTGCTTCATATAAAGATCAAACATTTATCTTCTATATCCTAAACTTGATTGCATTCCCAATTGGTTGGTTACTCACCTTTTCTCAATTGAAAATGTTCAACTTTGCGGCAGCTATGCAAAACTTATCCAGGTGGTTGTTCATGAGGTTGCGGTTAGGCTCAAGACAGGACAGAGACATGTAACCGAAGATTTAGTTGGAATGGAGGATCCAATAGCAGCCATAAACAATTTATTAGCCATCGACTCTAGTGATGTACGGCTAATTGGAATCTACGGGATGGGCGGCATCGGTAAAACAACACTTGCCAAGATTATCTTCAACCAACTATGTCCTCACTTTGGGAGATACTGCAGCTTTCTTGACGACGTGGGGGAAATAGCAAAAACCAAGGGTTTAGGGAAGTTGCAAAGAAAGTTATTGTCCGATGTCACTAGAGTGGAACCTTACATTCCAAACGTTGATGAGGGGACCAAAAGGATTGAAGAAACAATTTGCAACAAGAATGTGCTAATTGTATTGGATGATGTTAAGGAGGCCATTCAGATCCAAAAACTCATTGGAGAGGAAGATTTCTATCCTGGTACTAGAATACTTGTTACTACTAGGGACAAAAACGTTTTGATTGGCAACAAGCATAACTTTGTGTCTTATGAAATGATGGGGTTGAGCGACGAAAACGCACTTACACTTTTTAGTAGGCATGCATTCAATAATGACTTTCCTCTAGCTGGTTACCGCAATCTTTCAATGGGCATCATCAATACTACAGATGGACTACCTTTAGCTCTTCAAGCGATAGGTTCATCGCTTTTTCAGAAAAAGAGAGAAATATGGGTAGAGTGCTTAGAGAAGCTAAAGAAAGCAGCTCATAAGGATGTCTTGGCAACGCTAAAGATTAGCTATGAGGCCTTAGAAAAGTATGAAAAAGATATATTCCTCGATATTGCATGCTTTTTAGTTGGCGTGAATAAGACTAATCCAATGTATGTGTGGGAGGATTGTAAGTTTTACCCAGAGAGTTCCATTGAGGTCCTTATTCAAAGATGCATGATAAAGGTGTTTGATGATAATAGCCTTTGGATGCATGATCAGTTTAGAGATCTCGGAAGGAAAATTGCCGAAGAAGAGGGAACCCGATTGTGGGATAAAGATGACACCATTCCCAAATTAAAATCACCAGAGGTAAAGTATGACCAAATTTGAATAGAAATTTGCTTGTAACCTCTTCTTAATTGATGATTCACAGTTTTGAATTGGGAGCTACTCTTCTACTACGTTTTTTCTTTTCTTCTACGAAATAAAATATTGGGATATTGACAAATTCCTCTTTCTGCTCCTTAATGTCATTGGCAGATCAAGAGAAGCGTTCAAGCACTCTGTTTGAAAAGGAGTTTGAAAAGGAGGTGTACGTCAAAACATCGTTCAATTATCACTTCGAAGCAAATGAAGCGATTCCCGTGTATACGGTTTCTTTCATTGTGTGAGGTAAACTGCGAAGGTGACTTTAGGGGCTGTCTTTCCGAGTTGAAATGGATCAGTTTGGATTACATGTATATTATTCGTCCTAGACCTGCCGCCCATCTTGATCAACCATTTGAGGCAATTAATACGTTGCATCTAGAGAATATGGTTGTGGTGAATCTTTCTGGGGTTGATATCACAGAAGACGTGTTCGCAAGCCTAATCAAGGTATGCCAGTTTCCCTCTCAGTCTAATTTTCTCATTCAATGAAGGACAGAATTGGATGGATTTATGATCTAATTTTCTCATTGGTAGCCTAAATCCATATTTATCTCGTCTATCCTAATATTTCATTGGCTTTTGTAGGAAGCAAGGAAATTGAAGGTTCTCACTCTTTGTTATAATACGTCAATACATGGGACACCAACTTTTCCTCGGGACTCAATCTTAGAGAAGTTGACTATTTCTAATTTTCTTTCCTTGAAGAAAATTCATCACTCTATTGGGAAACTAAGGAAGCTGATCGACTTGAATTTTGAGTTATGTGTCGAACTTGAAAAATTGCCAGAACAAATTGGAGAATTATGGAAACTGCAGCACCTCTCTCTTAGGAGTTGCGATTGCTTGAGGGAACTCCCTGACTCAGTTTTGAAATTAACTTCATTAAAGAAGTTGGATGTATGGGGCACAGGAATTACGAGGTTACCGGATTCCATTGATAGACTATCAAGCCTATTATCTATCAATGCATCATTCACATCGATTGAAAAATTGCCCAGTACAATGAGCAAGCTTCTTTGCCTCAAAGCACTGCATTTGAATAATTGTAATCGGATACAAGAGCTGCCGGAGCTCCCTGAAAGTTTGACCACTCTACAGTTGAAATCTACTTCATTGGTGACTGTCCCTAACCTCTCAAACCTTACTAATCTAGTTGACCTGGCCCTATCCGATGGCTCTGAATATGTTGCCAAATCAGATATAATTCAAACTTGCGACTTGCAGTGGATTGGGAGTTTATCCAGGCTGCGCAAGCTGCAATTTTGCTTTTCAAATGTCTGCGTTTCAACTATAGAGTTGGGTTCCCTTTCTCTGCTGGAAGAACTTGCTCTACATGGAGTAGACGTGCCCGCTTTCGAACAACTTCCATCACCAAAGTTGAAGGTTCTGGAGCTCTATGACACTCGAGGGAAAAAAATACAGCTTCCTCCATCGGAAAAGGAGACTGCAATCGTTGCATCAAGTTCAAGAGAATCGGAAGAAAGCAAGGTGCTAAGGCAAATTGAAATTACTTTTAATAAAGGGAATAAATTATTGGATGGGTCAAGTTGTCTGCGGGAGGAGCCCGGGTGCAATGAGCTAAAAGCTCCTGAGTTGATTGATCATTGGAGGGGAGACTTCCGTTTCCCAAGCTCCATGAATACGCTTCGGAGACTCGTTCTATGTGGGTGCCCAGGTGTTCAGGATATTGAATTTGTTCCTGCGCTGTTATTAATGATTTCTGTTGGAGGGTGCACTTCATTAAAAAGATTAGGCGGTTTGTCAAACTTGAAGTTCCTGAGGCGGTTGACTCTTAATCGGTGCTGGAGCCTACAGGTTGTCGAGGGCATTGACAAATTAGAGTTTTTGCATCTGTTGGAAATTCATCGGTGTGGATCACTGGAGAGGATTCTTGATCCATTGAACTCAAAAATACCAGATAAGTGCTCGATAAAAATAAAACGTAGTGGGGAGTTACCCGACTCTGGTCCAACTTCCAACACTTGGGAGTCTTACAGAGAGAAGATTCTGAATGGAACTGAAATGGAAACAGTGGACTCTGAAACAGAAACAAGGGATCCAGAAACAGGGGAAGCTGCCTTGAAGTCTGTATATAAAACACCACAGGGGAGCCTTATATTTGAAGTTGATAGATCTGAATTAAGAAAAAAAAAAACAAGGGATCCAGAAACAGGGGAAGCTACCGGGGAGTCTTTATATATAGCACTACAGGGGAACCATATATTTGAATTGGATAAATCTGAAACAGAAACAGGGGACGTTTCGTGGCGTTTTTCTTCTATGATTGCGGTACGGGACTGGAGCTCTTTATTTGACGGATCGGACTCTGAAACAGAAACAGAAACAGAAACAGAACCAGAAAAAGAAATAGAGCCAAGGGTGCGCCTTCTTTTTATTCATAGATCATCGCTGTTTCTTCTGCTTTACTTGCTTTCTATTTCTGCTTTATTAAAATTCTCCATCTTACTGGGAATCTCCATATGCTGTGTGTGTGTCCACTTCGGTGGCGACGTAAGGGATCTCACATCCCTCACCATCTATAAGAGAAATTTTTAGGCCTAAGAGACCTCACCTCAACTCACCTTATTGTTTCCTTCTGCAGGAATCGTTCGCTTTTTATAATTTTTGAACGATGGATTGAATTGGGATTAGGGTTCTTTCCACGTTTTCTTCTTCCTCTCTCCCGCTGCTCAAGCAAATCACTGTCGCCTGATCCTCGCTACTACTCCCTTGCTCCTCACAAGCTTCAGTCCATCATTCGCCGTGTCGGTCGTCATAGTCTCTTCTTTCCCAGGTTTCGTCATCCGCAAGCTTCAAGTTCGTCATCCACGAGCTTCGAGTTCCATGTCCGTGAGCTTCAAGTCCTTCTCTGGTGCCACTTTTCAATCTAGTGCACATTCTCTTCTTCAGTGCTGCTCAGCTGGAGGAATTTAGTGCATTCATTAACTTCATCAATGGCGGGAGTCATGGGCCTGAACTCAAGCGCTGGATCACTAGCTAATCGCTGAAGAACAGGTAAGAGTTGTGTGGCAATTGGTGTTTTGTTGAATGTAATGGTGTGTTTTATCTTTGCGTAATTAAGCATGACCTGGAGCTCTAGCTCTAGCTTCATATGGTAATAGTTGTGTAAGGGCCTGGTTTCTTGCAATAGTTTGACTTTTGAGTGCCTGGTCTAGTTATGTTGATATGCTTTCGTGGATTGCTCAATTGAGTGTAATCGTGTGCATTTTCTCGTGAAGAGTTTATCTGCAAGTATATTCTGAAGTCTGGATAATGGTCGCTTCAATGAGTATCCACTGTCTCTTTATTACCTGTGAAGAGCTCTTGATGATTGAAAATGAAGCAAACAATGCTTCTCTTCTTGGTTCATCATGCAAAATTAAAATGGGATATCCAGGTTTTTTTTTTTTTTTAAATATTTTAGGCAATTGTGGTATCCATTGGTAGTATGAGGTCTGCTGCATATTTTTGGGGATTCCACAGGTCAAATTTACTACGTGACCGACTGGACAATTGGCTAGACAAAACACACACGGCTTCGTTATTTATTGAAGCAGAAACACCAAATCTTGTCACTTCATGATTACTCCCACGTTTCTGCTCTCCGTTCTACAAATATCTTCTTATTTGAATTGAAAGAAGAGAGAAAAATGAGCCACTTTGTAGCAGGTGCTTGTTCTGGCTCTCGTGCATCTTAATTTACTAGCTTGGTGCTTCATTTTTTTTTGTTATGCCTAATTCTCCTCCGAAATCAACAATTTCTTATGACTCTCTCACATCTAAGATGAGTCCAAAGGAATGTCTTAAAATCGTGGCGGCTCGGTTTTACCCTTTCGATATGTTCATTGGAACGTAATTAGAAGACCACCATATATTTAAGCAAATACATGACTTCAATGTAGAGTAAGGCACGGAGTAGAGCACGGAGTAGACAGCCAATGCAACATCGGTTCAACCAAGAGGAGGCCCGGTCGGCATGCCGAGGGTCAGCAGCCGAACCCTCCGTCGACTGGACCCTCTTTGCTAGGGATGTCAAAAACCAAACCAAAATTGAAAATCGAACCGAACCAAAATTTCGTGCGTTTTTTGTTTGGTTCGATTTTGATTCAATTAATCGAAAAATAACCGTTAACTTTTTTAATTTGGTTTGGTTAACGGAACTAAATCAGAATTCTAAAAAAAAAAAAAAAAATAACCTTTCTTTTTATCATCTCTTTTTCACTTAAGTTCCAATAAAAAAATAACTGTTAATTTTTTTGATTCCGTTAATTGAACCGAAATTCTCAATAAAAATTAAACAATCTCTCTTCTTTATCATAAACCGAATAACCGTCTCGAACCGAACTATCGGTTTACATTCGGTTCAGGATAGTTTCGTTTTGGTTCAATATCATCTCTTATTGATTTGGTTCAGTTCGGTTTTTCTAAAAAACCGAATGGAATTGAGCCGTTTACACTCTTGGCTTGCCTATAAATAGGCAGGCCGTGGGCTCGGTTAAGGGGAGAGGAGCAAGCTCGGAGGACTTCCCCGGAGAGACATCCAGGGAGGCTAAAGAGCGAGCGGATCCAAGAGGCAGAAGAGAGAGATGGGTAGGTTTCCTCGGAGAGACATCCGGGAAGCCAAAAAGAGAGAGATCCGAGCAGCCGAGTGAGAGAGAGATCTGTGCATGAGAGAGAGTGTTTCAGCCGTCGTCCCTGCCGCGACGACCCCCGTCCGGCGAGCTCCAGGCGGCATCCCTGGCCGAACCAGTAAGCGTCGCCACCCCCCGACCCCGGTTCGTTGCCCTGTTTTTGGGCGTGCCGGGCCGGAGTTCGCAGCCGTCCGGCTCACGCGAACTCCGGCCCCCACCGACGCCCTGCTGAGTTGCTGCGTGCATTGTGAGTCACGTATTGTGAACGCCGGTGTCGGCTTCGACCTCGTTCGAGCTGGGAACCCCTCATCCATTTAGTGTAGGCCAGCCGGTCGATGTAATGTCCGAGTGAGATTCGCAAACCCCTCCTCTCGGACGCTGCTCGCCGTTTGTTTGTGTAGCCCTGTGTGTATTTCTAGTCTGCCGCGGCCAGATTCACGGTGGTTTGGCGTTCATGGAAGCCAGAGGTGGTTTGGCGTCGCTCGCTCTCGCCGGCGTCGCCATGGCACTCGCTCCGTCGAGAGGGGTGCGGGTCCTTCACCGGGGCGGCGCAGGTAGGAGCCGCCCGAGCGCCGGCTTCAGCAGTGAACGCACGGCCAGGAGGTCAAGCCGGCCACGGCCGTCTCCGTCGGAACTCGCGGTAAGAGAGAGGCCAGCGGCGGGCGGCCGCGATCCGGGTCTGTGACCGGGTCGGGTGCGGCATGAGTCGGTTAGGGTTACTGACTTTTGGGCATTGACGCATGTGGGCTGGGCGCACGGGCTTGGAAAATTTTGGCATGCGCCAGACACTTCTTTTATTCGGTGGCGGGCTCAGTTTTATGGGTCTGAGGCTGGTATTTAGATGGGCTGGGCTGGGCCACTGGCGGCCTACACGAGTTGGTTTCGATCCGGTGATCCGACCCAGTTGTTTATGTGTGGAAAATCTTAAAAAAAAAAAAAACAAAAACCTCAGGTTTAAATAAAATTAGCTATTGGAAATGCATTAACGATTAACTAGTATAATTATGTCTCTGATCCTAATTTTAATTTTCTGGTTGTGCATAAGTCAAATATCTCTCTCAATATTTTACTTAAGTTTCTAATTGACATACCCCAAATCAATTAGTGGTGACTTTTGCTTGAAATTTGATTTGTATGTTAAAAACCTCAAACCCTAAGTTGTGAATTAGTGGGCCTAAGGAAGCCCGAGCTAAGCACTAAGTTTAGTGAACCATTAGCCTCCGCTCCAGGAGGTTGTAACTATATCTCACTCACATTGACATCATTTTAATACATGCACAATCATTGATTTGATTACATCAATAATAACAAGTTTAGGCAAATCACTAATTAAAAATATATTCGGACTTGAATAGAATATTATGATTCGGCACTACTTTCGTGAAGAGAGAACTTGGAATTAACCTAGATACTAAATTAGTGGGGCCAATGTGAAAGTTGACTCTATGACTTTTGGTGGACAAGCTTGATTATCAACATCCACAAATTTCAGACGTAAGACACAAATATATGCTTCTTTTATTTGCGCTTCCTATGTGGCTCAACTACATTTTTCTTTATGTACTTTGAATGTGCATTTTGCGCCATTGTGTCGAGAAAGGTCTAAATTTTAGATCTGATAACAAACAATAATTAGATTGTGCCAAGAGAAAATTTTTGAAACCTCTTGTTGCGAGGTTGGAAGTCTCATGACAATGTAAATATAGATTTTGGAATTAGCAGATGTAAAATACTTATTTGAGGTGAAAATTGAAGACCGCTTTTTGTAAATTTAAAAGAAAACATTTCTAGTAGTTCCCCTAAGGATGCAAAATATTAACAAAATAACATCTTGACGTCACTCAGTTGCTTTAAATGACCAAATGTAGAGGTAAAACTTACATCGTTCACTTCCATTTCTCTTGCAAATATGATTCCCATAAAGGACCTTTTTAAGTAAATTAAGCTCTCTCACTTATGTACTTGATCAACAATCTTGATAATTTGTATTATTTTCTTTCCTTTTGAGTAATAGTATAGGTGGTTCATGAACTCTTTCTTAGCATTCAAATTTGTCTGAGAAATTTTTGCGTTTCAGTCCGATCCTTATACTTTTTAGTTTGACTGAATATGGCCATTTCATTGTGTAGACTAAAGAAAATTGTTGATGTGTAAGTTAATATTACAAACTAGCCATTTAAAACGTCGATGAGGACACCATATTGTTAACTAGCTATTCAATTTAGACACGGATATGAGGCGAGATCTTGCAACCCGAATATGAACTCAAGCATCTCCATCAATGGAGGTAAGATTCCTAGTCTTACATACACATAGAGAGAGAAAAAGGGTTGAGCTAGTAGTGGAGGTTCAGCATTTAGAGTGACCGCGATAAGGCGCGACAAGATCACAACCTAGGAAGCATTGACACTTTCTGAAAGCCTTCGTGTTTTCGACATGTGTCCAACATTCTTGGACATTCTTTGAGATTCAGTCAACACGTGTTAAAAAATCTGACACCTACTCAACTTTCCCAACATTCTCCGATACTCGAGTCGGAATTCCAACATTCAAGTTTTTAACATCTAATTCCGACATCTGAGGTCAAGTTTTAAAATTTTCAATAAATGCAGAGCTAAAATATATATGTGAAAAAAATAAAAATAAAATGAAAATAAGAAATGGGGATAGAAAAAAACCTAGTCTTTTCTTCTGTTTTCACTCTCACTTCTCATGATACACAATTCACCCTCAAGGTTTTTTCTCTTCTCTTTGGACACGTCTAACATGCGAATCTAGTTTGTGAATTGCTTGTTTTTCTTTTCTCCAAGTTTTATGGATTATTGGAATGAAATTTAATTTGTCAAATTGAAACAATGAATAATATTAACAAATTGTGGACTAATGCTTTTAATGTAAATTCATTCTAGGCTTTTATTATTTATTTATTTATTTATTTGTGAATTGAATCAAATTAATAAAATAATAATTTATTATGTATATATAAAAATATATATTTAATATACAACATGTTCCAACGTATTAGAATTCTCTATTTTTTGAGAAATGACGTGTTAGCGTGTCATTTCGTGTCGTGTCACGTGTTGCATGTTGGTGTTGGTGCTACTTAGATCACAACAAGGGTGACGGTAGTACTGATGGTCAATCTTAAGGAGTGGCCAATGACAGTAGTATTAGATGAACATAGAAGAAGAATCAAAGAGGAAAAAAAAAAAATTTTTTTTTTTTAAAAAGCAAATTCAATTAAGCTGGCCAATCCACATCAATGATGGATGAGTTTTCCTAGATTGGCATACCACAACGATAGATTACCCGTGACATTGAACTCCAATTAATGGAAGAATCACATTTTAGTCGATTTTAGAAATCTTAGAGATTAATTTAAATAAAAAACATTTAACAATTATATTAGACACCGAGCAAAAGTTTGAGACCATCCTTACCTTTTCTTTAGCTAGAAGATGATTTGCATTAGCTGCCATAGCATCAATAGTCCCCCAAAAGACATGATACGATGTCCATATCCAACAACATATCCCACCGTGATTGAATCAATCATAGAGTTAATGTTCCGCATGAGCCAAAGCAAATGATAGCAATGCTGCACCTTTCTCCATCTCTTTACTCTTTCATTATGATATCAAATCATGATGATCTCTGACTTCAAAATGTGAATTATTTTTAATGATATAATGTGATTCCTCTATTTATCGATGGAAAATGCTTTTCACATAGCAAAAACGATAAATACATGGAAAGCTCATTTCGCAAATATAAGTATAAATCCAAACATGCTTACATGTGAATATTTAAAAAAAGATAATATCTCTTGTTATTCTTTCATTAATTCAAAGAGTAAGCTATTTTGCAAAAGAAGGAAATTTATATATAAATTTAGAAAACCCTTAAATCATGTAAATATTTTCTAAGATTACTATTTAGTTTATTTCCTTGCATTTTCTGTATTTTAGGAATTTTGTTAGGATATTAGGTGATTCGTTTCCATTTATTGTAATTATCTAATTAGGTATTTATGATTTCACTGAAAATTAACCATGAGAAATGTGGTTTGATTTTCGTTTGTCTAGGGTGCTTTGGTTTTACAGGAAATTGATAATTTCAAAAACACTTTTTTTTTTCTAAAAAATGATTATTTGTATCTCTTAGAATAATTACTAAACAGACAATTACTTTCAGTGTCAAATCAATAAAGATCTATACCTAAACATTTTTGTTTATAATGAACATTAACTACCGTTTACTCTAGCATCATTTGTAGGAATAAAATTTGCAAATTCTTGATTTTCCGCTAAACAAGCCCCCCAAATTTTCCTATGCTAATCTGTCCTTGCACATGCATCGATCACGTTCGAATTAATTTCCTTGTTATGTTATAAAATAAACTGGCGTAGGAGACAACGTGTCTCCCATCACCGATAAGAGGTCAAAATGGAAGGTATACTTCTTTTAATATGCATGAAAATCTGATATTTTCGAAAGTACTAAACGATTCTCTCTGTTTTACTCCGTTTCTTGTTTTTCTTCGGGCAACAATTCTATAGTCTCAATGATTCCCTCATGGTCTATTCACAATGATATACTCATTATACTGGGGAAACCAATCAACTATTAAAAAAGCCTATGAAACCCCAAACACTCTCTCAAAAATATACAATGTTCGCTGCGATTCTTGGATTATTTATGATAGTGTTTTTTTTTTCTTAAGATCTTTGCCTGACTATCTTAAATGAAATAAACAGGTTGCTTGAGAGAGATAAAAAGCGCGAATCTATACTCCATTCCACAATCCAAAAGCAATCATCTTCAAACATCAATCGCCTGTGGCTCATCTTCATCGTCACCTTCTTCACCACCGCCTTCACTGTAACCCTACTCACCACCACCACCACCACCACCACCCCTCACCGTCACAAGCACCGCCACAAGCATCGCCACAGGCTCTGCCGCCTCTTCAGTCCCACTTCCACTTTCCACATTCAACGCCCTCCCCCACTACGCCGCCACTACCAACTCCACCCATATGACCTCTAAATGAGATCGTCACCATAACCGCCCCAGTTGCCTGCTGTGCCGATGCTGCCTCCCGCTGTAATCTCCTAGTTTTGGCCTCACCCACGAGGTCCTCCTGTACAAATCCCTCAACTTCGACGGTCGCACCATCTTCCTCAATGAGAATGAGAACCTTGTCTTGATGTTTGAGCAGCAACACTCGGGAATTGAGGCCTATGACATGGAGTACGAGACGAGGGTTAACGAAATGAAGAGGCTGCTCGAGTCAGCTAGAGGCAAGTCCCGCGGTGAGTGCCGGCCATGGCAGAACGTGCTCTTCTTAGAATGCAAGCTCGCATCGAACAGCTTCCCCAACCACGTGTATGAATTCAGTTGGGATGTGATGCTAATCCACAGACCGTGCGGGTACCACGAGGAGGCGCCAGGGAGGATGTCATGTTATAATATTTTAATGTAATAATATATATTAACTAATATATGATCCCACGTTCAGTTTTCCAATTAATTCCTGATTTATTAATCAAGTCGATTGCGTGATAACTACCCATTTTAATTATTATCATAATAGTCTTAATGGAAGATGTTAGTAACGTGAGAAACGAAATAAATACGTAAGGTCATTTATACCAAATCCTATCACTATAGAAAAACACATTGTTGACACCCGAATTTTTATTTTTATTTTTTAAATACCCATCTACTTTTGCATATATAGATATATATTAATTCAAAGAAAAGATGAAAATTTCTTATAAAAAATTTCGAAAAAAAAATTTGAAAAAAAAAAGAAAAAAAGAAAAGCATTTTCTTTCTTTCCCAGCCCACCTTCTCTTCTTCCTTTTTCTTCTTTCGGCTCAGCCCATCCCCCTCCTTCTCTTTTCCTCGGCCCGGCCCGGTCCCATCTCCTTTTAATCTTCTCCCTCTCCGCACGTGAACAGGAGCATGCAAGAGGGGCAGCAGCAGTGCGGTCGATCGATGACGACGTTTTGGCCATCCTCCGACGATGACGTCACTTGCGTGATGCCAGCAAGGGAAGATTCCGTTGCTGCACTGTCACGCGGCCAGTGGGGGAGAAAAAGTTTTTGGTTATGCAGGAGCAGAGGAGGATCAACAGCAGGAGGGGGCGGCGATTTTCAGAGGAAAAGCGAGGAGAGAAAACCAGAGGAGAAGAAAAAGGGGGGATGGGTTTTTTGGTTTTCTTTGGGTGGGGAGAGAGAGAAGGAAAACCGGGGGGAAAATAGGAGCTCAGTTTGGAGAAGGAGAGAACCAGAAAAGATAAGAGAGAGACAGAAGAAAACGAAAAAAAAAAAAAAATAGAAAACAGGAGGAGCGGATCGGAGGAGAGGAAGAGAGAAAACCGAGGAAGAGAGGAGGTTGGCAGTCACGCCTGACTCGTCGCCGACGACCCGCCACCGCGCCTCAACCCCGGCGCCGGAAACAGGTTAGCAAGAAAGGGAACGGGAAGAGAAGACCTGTTTTTCCGGTCCAAGCCACCCATGAGCCCATCCGGCGACGTCCGAAGGTGAATCCAGCGATCCAGAGCGAGAGAAAGAAGAGTTCGGCCACGCACGAGCTTGTTCGACGGCATCCCGGCGTCTTCCAGGTTGGTTTTACCCTTTGGTTTTCGGACGAAGCGGGCCGGAGCTTGCGCCGACCAGTTCGCGCGAGTCCTGGCCCTTGCCGTCCTTCTAGCTTGCCCCTGCTTCCTTTTGACATGATTTCTGAAGACCCCTAGCGAGTCCGAGGCTCGGTTGAGCCCGACGTCCCCAAATCCAGTAATGCCCACCAGATGTTCGCTAAAATGCCCAAACGAAACCCAGAAAATTTCCATGGTTGAATCCGTCCCCGACAACCTGTTTTCATAGATTTTTGATTTATATTTCTTGCTCTTGTGTTTCCCTTAGAATTATATCTATTTTCATGAGGTTTCTGCACGTTTTTGAGTCGAAAAGAGACGTTTTTATTTTTCCGGCGAGGGCGAGCTTCCGGGACTGCTGGAGGTCATTGCCAGCGACGTTTGGCGTCGGTCAAATAGAACGGCCCACATTGGACGACACGGTGACTCCTTTAGGATCGGTGGGGACTTGCGGCGGTGTCCGCGGCAGCGCAGGTGAAGCTGCACAGTTTTCCGGCGAGGCTCCGGTGTGGGACGACTCGAGGAAGAAGATGAAGAGCAATAAAAAAAGAAAAAAAAAGAGAAGAAAAAGGAAAAAGGTGGCCGGGCTGAAAGTTTGAATAGGAGGGAGGCTGGGCAGGTTTATTGTTTTCGAATGGGCCTAGAATAGGTTTGGGTTGGAATTGTTAGAATTGGAAATGGGCTGCTTTATTTTTTTTATTTTATCTTATTTTATTTTTTTAATCTTGGGCCATTTAGAAGAAATTTGACCGGGCCGTTCGGCCAGCCCGGTCGTTGGACCGGTCTAGTAGGGCCGGGTCACCCGACCCGGCTGAATCACTTTTTTAATATATTAAAAATTTTAAAAAAAATCTAAAAAATAAGAATTTCAGAAATTCAAAAAAAAAATCTTAAAATTTTTGAAAATCATTAAAAAATTTTAAAAATATTTTTTATTTCAGAAAAGTTTTGAAAGTTTATTTTATTTTTATTTGATTTTTCTTTCTTTTTTTCGAATATTTTCAAAATTCCAAAAAAATTAGAAAATTAGAAAATCCCAAAAAACAATAACAAATGATTTCATAAAAAAATTCGGAAAAATAAAAAAATATTAAAAATCTTGAAAGTTTTTTTGTTTAATTTTGGAAAATTCGAAAATATTAAAAAATATTAACAATATTAAAAAATATAAAAATTTAGAAAAATCAGAAAAATCAGAAAAAATTGCAAAAATTCAAAAAACCCTAAAAAAAGGAAAAAGACCAAAATTGAATAAGCCTTTAGGGCTCGCAATAGGTTCTTTTTATTTTATGTAACATTTTTATGCCTTGTTTTGTCATGATTTTTGGACTCTATTTCCTTACTACAGAACGGTTAGGATAAACCTTAATTTCCTCGAATACATTGCCAAAATCTTACTAATGCACGATTAATTTAGGTATCGAAAGGGTGTTAGTTGCGTGACTAACGTAATCAAGTCACCAACCCTAAACCCTCTAATTGCGTAAAAAGTGAGACACGCTCCCATGTCCCGCTTGGTTCCTAGTCGACCTCAGTGGCGACTCCCTTGTTTGAAAATTTTTACGAATATCCCACGTCGCGCGGGGTATGGGCTTGGGAGAGCCTGAGTTAATTAAGGCCCATCGGCCCGAAATTAACAATATCCCTAAACCTATTTTATAAATTTTTTAGGTCGCGACACACATCATCGAGTTTTGATGAGTATTGAGTGATATTGCTAATATTAATACCTAGAGGGGGGTGAATAGGTGTAATTGAATTTTATGCACTAAAACAAATAATATAAAGTCTAATAGTAATGGAATCAGATAACAGTTTTGAATAAAGTCTAGATATAGTAGACTTTGTAATATGCAATTAAAAATTAAATAGTAAGGGAAGAGAAGATTGCAAACATAGTTATAGTGATTCGGCTTTTGACAAGCCTACGTCCACTCTCCACGGGATCAACCAATTGGTTGAATTTCACTATGTGATCAGAGGTGATTACACACTATTGAGTGTTCATACTTGGTTATGATATGTCTCACTAAGTCACTCTTCTTGGTAATACACTAGGATCACTCGATTTGACACTTTCTTAGATAATTAGTGAAAAATAGAATCAGACTTTGGAATTTGTATATCCACCCTTTTTCTTCTGATCGCATCCTCCCCTTATATACTTTCTGAGCCACAATTGACCGTTGGCTATCACCTTGAGAGATTTTTCTTTTATTTCCTTTCTTGAACAGACTCTAGAAGGAAAGTTTTCTTGATTATTGAAGATAGAATGGATCCCATTAGATTCTGTTTGCCCATACAATCAGAATCTAGGTTTCCATAAGTGTTCCATCCTTTTGTGGAAATTGTCTTGATGATTGATCTTGCTAATCAATTTGATATATCAAAATCAGTACAAGTAAGGTAAGTGAAATTCATAGTCATTGGTGATCTTGTTCTCGTTCTGGTTCTGTAGATTCGTTTTGGTCCTGTTAGAATGAGATTCTGCGTCTCCCTATTTCCCCTTTTGTTCCTCGTAGACTCAGAAACATCTTTTTGCTTTTCCTTCTGCAACACGTAGACTCAAAGGAATACGTTAACATATGACTCTTCTTCCTTAGTTTGTATTTGAAGTTCTGTATGCATAAAATGGTTTGTTATCATCAAAACTAGGAGTTTTCTCAACAATCTCCCCACTTTTGATAGTGACAAAACTTTTTATGTAGATGTTTTGTTGTCCTTGTAAGCATGGTTAGGCAAAACACAGTATATATATGATATAGCAGTAATATGCATTATATCTAGTCATACATAATCAATATATCCCTCAAATCACATAATCAAACCAAAAAGAGAATGTCAACCCATATGATCATGCCACATGCCAAAAATACCAAATATCAAGTCACACAATACCAAGGCCAACAACAAATCTGCTTTGCTTCTCCCCTTTTCGTCAACATCAAAAACAAAGTTCAAGCATGGGTAGCGAGAAGTCAATTCAAACACACTAAATAGAAATCTAAAATGGATCAGACCAGAAGAGTCTTGAAAAGTGGAATAAGAATATGGCTTTTTGGGAACACGAGTGAGTGTGAAATCCTCCATATCTTTGAAAGACTCTTCAACCTTGTTGATGCACTGATTAAACATTGAATCCATTCGTGTCATATGTTGCTCATTCTGTTTTTCAAGAGTCTCCAACTTGTTGTGCACGGAGGTTTTTAAAGCCTGAATGTCAATCTCTAGAGCAATTTGCTGAACTTTGATTTGCAAAAGTAGATCAACTATCCTTGCATAATTTGGGTTTGAATCAGATTGATCACTAGATTCTCCAAGTAGCAGGCTGGGATATGGTATTTCAAATGGAATTCTATCAAATTGTTGCTCCCCCTAAGTTGTTGCTTCTGCTTGTCTTTCAGCATTCTTCTCTGGAGTTTGTCTTGCCGTCTCTTGAGGAGATCGACTTATCCTACCATCCACCCTTGTGTCACCTTCTTTCTTTGGAAGAATCGGTCTGGCATAAGTTTCTTCTCCTCCTTCTTGTCTTGCTGGTTCTTCTTCTAGTTCTTCTTTTGGTCCTTCTTCTAGGTCCTGCTCTTCCTCAAGTTTAGACATAACCACATCTGCTGCATGTTGTGAGTCTACAATTGTTTGACTTTCTTCTTCTGTTCTTTGTGGAGTCCCTACTCCTTATTCCCCTACTGCTTTTGTTTCTGCTTATCTGGGTTGGGCGAAGGCAGTATGAACTACATAAGCGAGTATGTTAGATAGGGTCTCCTCCTCATCTTTGTCCCGTAACGGAAGAGTTCTTCTTCTTTTCTCGCTCTGCCTTGTATATACCACATCCTTATCCTTTCTCTTTGCAATGGTTGCCATTTTTGGTGATTCCTTCTACTTTCTCCTCTAGATTTCCACATCCCTTAGGCGCATCTTCATTATCATCTTCTCTCCAATCGGCATCAAAAATAGAGTTTTAGTGTAGAATTCTTCAAGCAATTGAATCTTGAAATGCTAGAATATTCTAGTCACAAGAGCTCCATAAGATAGTTGTCATTTTTCTTTCAAGATAGTTCTATACATGTGTATCATCACTGTATGAGGGAGAGAGAACAGAACTCCTTTTTCGATGGCCCACATCATCTTAGCTTCAAATTTGGCCACGTCAGTCTTTGAAGATGCCTTTAGTTTGATGTAGTTGATGACAATTTTGTGAAGAATAATTCTGGCTGAGTTCAGGCATGAGTATGTAATGTTTGCCTTAAGAACATTTCCTTGGGTGAGGTGTTTGTGGGCATTTTCATAGGATATTCCAATGGGCTTGAAATCTCCCTTTCTACTTCCAAGATATTAGCCAAGACATTTGCATCAAGATCATATATGTAACATCCTAAATTTCGACCCATTCCGGGATAGATGAAATGGTCATTTTATCAATGCGTTGTTAGTTACGTTTACTCTAAGTTGGCCTCTCATGAGTTAACTAACTGTTCGGGAAGGCAATTAAGGATCGATAAGCGTACAACTAGTGAATTTAATTAGGGATAGGCTGATCGACTATAAGGATCAAAGAGGAATAATACTACACTGTTGCAGGCCAATTAGCGAATGGAAATAAATCGATTTGGCAAAAGTATGAGGTCGGATTGCGGGTGATTCCGCACGACTTCGATATTAATTACAAACGACGTTAAACTGATTTCCTTTTTGGCCTTGTACTCAGTGTGAGCAATTAACCCCTCGTGATTACATGACAATTGAGGATCACATTGATTTGAATACACAATCGTGGATTGAGAAGCTATATATCTCGGGTCAAATGCGCAAGAACCCCTAAACGTTGCCGGAAAGTTAGGTTGTATTAAAATTGCGATTGATTAATTTTAACTACAAATTTCAATTCGGTATCGGGTATTGAACTTTTAAAAATGTCAAGACTAAAATATCGGACGTTGCCTTATTGATTATTGAATTTATCGGTAAGTCCAAAATTATTGAAAAATGATTCAACGGGCCGAGTTTTGGAGCCAAATATTTGAGAATTTGTGCTTCAAGGGTAAAAAGACCAAAATACCCCTTTCTAGGTGCTTGTTTAGCATTTTATCTTGTTCTCTTTTGTTTTGTCTTTTTCTTTTCTTTTCCCCCAACTTCCTCCACATTTCTCTCCCCTCCCTCTTTTCTCTCTCTTTTCCCCCACGTTTCTTCTCCCTATCGACAGCCCCACTTGCCCCATCTTATCTCTCTTTTTCCCCTATTTTTGACTTGTCTTTCTTCTTTTTCTCTCTCCCCAGCCACTTGCTGACAACCCCATGTCCTCTCTCTCTCTCTCTCTCTCTCTCTCTCCTCCTTTCTTCCCCTGCACATTCAACCCCCCTGCGGCTTCTTCTTTTCCTTATTCTCTGCTGGCTGACGCTGGCTTGTTGTTGCTTCCCTTTCTTTCACCACCGCCACTGTTGGCAACCACCACCCATCACTGCTGCAGCTTCGCCGTCCCGTTAGCTTGCCGCCGGTCACCGGTGAGTTGCCGTCCGCTGACCTCAAGCCAAATTGGCCCCGCCTAGCTTCTTTCCTCCTCTCTTCCTCCTCTGTCCACCACCGCTGCAACGCTGGCCAACCAGCCAACCGATTGCTTGATGTCGGAGTAGCGAGCTGCTGCCTCGCTGTCATTCGGCCACCACCGCCCTTCGCCCAACCACCCTGATCCATCCGAGCTGCCACCTCCATCTTCAGTTCAGATTTAGGGTTGGGATAGCCATCCTCGCCGACCAGTCGCTCTCCGCCACCGTCCGATCGCCTTGGACCGCCACTAGGTACCGTTCAGGAGCCTCCCCAGCAACTGCCATCGTCGTCGTGCCCTCCCTGTTTCTCTCGGTCTCTCTAACCGAGACTCGAGCAATGGCCAGCAACCTCCGCAGCTCCTTGCCGTCGGTGGTCGTCGCCGCACAACCGTCGAAGGGCCGTTCTTGAGCTCCCTTAGTTGCACCGAAGCCGCCACAGCAGTCCCTCACTCCCATTCTAGCTTAGTCGAGCCTCCCTCGGTCGAGACCCATTTTCGGACCGCCTCATTTCGGCAAGCTAGAGGTGACCGCTTGTCTGCCTCGTCACTGCTGTCACGCTCGTGTGGTCGGAATCGCTAAACCGTGAGTTGATTTTCTAAACCTTGCTAAACTTCATTAGGGGTGATTAGTTTAATATTAAGCTTGGTTAATGTTGATGATTAGTGTTTTATTATTATTGATTAAGCTTGCTAAGTGTTAATCGTGTTTAGAATAAAGTAATTGCGGTTATATTAAAGTAATCGTAATTGGTTAAAGTAATCGCGGTTAGATTAAAGTAACCTTGGTTGGGTTAATTAATCTTGGTCAAGTTAATTAACCGTAGTCGGATTGGAATAGTAACCATGGTTAGTATTGTAAATATTATAATTATTTTGGAATAAAATAATAATAATTTATTAATTTCGGAATTATTATTTATTATTTTCGGAATTAATTAATTTATTATTAATTTCGAAATTGGTTGTTATTATTTTTAGAGTATTAATTAATTAATTATTTTTGGAAATTAATTAATTAATTAGTGGTGGATGATTAATTATTCTTGGATGTTGAATAATTATTAATGGAATATTTTTGGAGTAAAGTATTATTTTTGGAAAGTACGTTATTAATTAATTGTGTTAGTATCGATTAATTTCAGTGGATTATTGTTTGTACTTTCCTCATGTGGATTATATATCGAGTGGATTATTGTTCGTACTTTCCTCATGTAGATTATATATTGAATACATATATATGTGCTGCCCTTGATGCTATTGTTTAATATGTACTCGGTGGAGTAAATTCGTGAATTGCGATTGTGAATTAGGGTTGATGTATTTAGCATATTCGTATGACTACGTGTGAAAGACATTTGTATTCGCGTGACCACGTGTGAAATATTATCGTCTTACATGTAGAAATTGTGGTGAATTAACATGTACAAGCACGAATCATGTCTGCATTGGCTGTCTTGAAAGAGAATAAAATGAGCATGATTAATTGGTGTGCTTGCATGGTCATGTAAGAGCCCGTCACCCAGTGGGGATCTATGGTGGATGAAGTCTGTATTAATTGGTGTGCTTGCATGCTCGGCAGGAGTCCGGATGTGGGTCGTGGTAGAGGTTGGACCTATGCTCCTTGTGAATGCCGTCTGGGCGCCAGACGTAACCGTGCCCAATAGAGTGGGACGATGCCCGGTTATGCTGGTAGATTACCAACTTGTGTGTTGGAAGGAAATTCCCCCAAAAGTGTTAATAAATGGAACACGAGAAAGCTCATGGTACATGAGACAATTTGAAAGGTGTTCTGATTGTTTGATATAATTGTTGCATTGAGGTGAGCATATAATAAACTGTATCATGCAAGTTGCGTGTGGCAAAAGTGAGGTAAGGATGCTTGTGAATGCAATTGTTAACTGTTAATAATTGCATATGAGCCTTGGCCTAAACGTGAGTCTGTTAATGGTCGAGTGGATGTTATTCTGTTGTTGAATTGCTGGCGATAGAAAGATTGCACGTTTAGGGCGCATTCGAAGCGAGTAGGTCTCCTAACCGAGGCTTAGGATTTTGACTTATTGAAATTTTATCTCACTGATTATTGAATAACCATTTTCAAGTCCATAGGATAGAGGATCGACGCATGTTATAGCTTGTGACCATTTTTGAAGGGAGTAGATTAACCCTGGCTTGTTGGCTTTATTGGCTTGTTAGGAAGATGCCCGTGGAAAGGGCTTATATTTGTAAACTTCCTAAGGTTAATCAATAGATAAATAAAGCAGTACTTTGGAATGTGTTATTGTTGGGTTACTATCCCTGCTTTTGTCATTGACTGGAGATTATGATTTGCTTTTGCTAGCGTTTAATTAAAAGATAAAAATAATAGTTGGCGATAGATCCTGGGTAGTCGTAAATCAAATGACTGCAAGAAAACAGGGGTTGTCGTAGACTCGATGGTTGAGTCGTGACAATATACATTGTCATACACACTGAACCGCAACATACTTGGAGACAAAAATGATAGGTTCGAGTAAAAATACGCTGTTAGTTTTGGATAAACCTCGGATGTATCCACGTAGAAGTTATCCATCTGTAACCTCTCAAAGTATCCACTAAGGTTTACTCCTATTGCATCCAGAAAATCAAAGTCTACTGTCCGATGATTCATTATTCCTCTATGAAGCAGTGAGGCATAACTTCCTTTATGTTGTCTTGATAGGAACAATTTGCCTTTTGGATTTTCCACTACAGCATCAACACCCATCTTTACCTGGAAATTTCTAAATAGCTTCTCATCATCGTCTTCTCTCTTCCCTTCCCACAGACTTTCGACGCCACTTCTAGGGTTAGGCGTCTGACCAACTTGTTCCGCCACATTCTGTACTTTTGACAAGGCCTCTATCAACTTCACCTCATTTCCAGACCCATGATCCCTCAAATACTCAATCTTGAAACTTTCAGAAGCACCTCCCCTTGATATAAGTTCATACATCCTATAAACCTTTTTAGGATCCTTAACTTCAATAAGCTTAATAACAACAGGTGTACCTTTTTCACCTTTCTCAGTTTCATCCCTCTACACAGAGTGCCTAGGAGAATGCTGTTGTTGTTGTATAGAAAGCCTTGGGCATTCCTCTTCAAAAGACTTTGTTAAGTCGAAGTGAGTTTTCGCTCCTTCAATGGTCCTTGGTCCTTTGCTTGCAATGGGGGAGGATCTCCTTTGTGAAGAGGCTGACATTGATTTGGAGGATTTCGAAGACATTTTGCAAAGGAAATGAGGGAAGATTTGGTTCGAATGAGAAAATATGAGAGTTCTAGGGTTTCAGAGAGGATTCGAAGTTGCGATAAGAAAAAGAATCGATTTTTAGAAGCTTTAAATACTTCTGAGATGGTGCAACGAAAAGACACAATTTTTAAAAATAAAGAATAACTATAAATGGTAGTTATTTGAAAATCCAAAAATTGATAAAAATAGATTCAAGTAAAATAGGCATTCTCAATAAAGCAATTAGATCAAATATTTGTAGATATTAACTTACCATGTTCGATTATATAAGGAAATAACTTACGCGCCAAAATTTAAACTTCCAAAATTGTGAGTATAGTCTTCTAAGTTCGATCCAGAAGATTGCTCCTTCCAGAAGATTTCTTAACTTACCTATCTTCACCAGACTTTATGCAAAAGGGTTAGTGATGTTTAATTTACTGCAAATAAAATCAAATGTACCTTCATCTAGTGGTTTGGTGAAAATATATGCCAATTGATTCTTAGAATTAATAAATTGGACATTTATTTCACCATTTTGCACATGGTCCCTTATAAAATGGTGTTTGATTTCTATATGCTTCGCCCTCAAGTGTAGGATCGGATTCTTGATGAGGTTAATAGCACTTGTATTGTCACACCTTATCTCCATGCAGGTCTCTTCCTTTCCATAGTCTCTTAGTTGTTGTCTCATCCATAACTTGTGAGCAACAATTGCCAAGAGCAACATATTTTGCTTCTGCGGAGAGAGAGCCACGGTGTTTTGCTTCTTGGAGAACCATGAAACTAACATCTGTCCCAGAAGTTGACATGTTCCAAACGTACTCTTTCTATCCACTCTACATCCAACTAAGTTAGCATCTAAGTATCCGATAAGAGTAAAGTCTGTTCCTTTGGGATACTACAGACCTAGCTTTGGATTAGTAGCAACATATTTTATGATGCGCTTTACTGCCGAAAGATGTGATTCTCTGGGGTCTACTTGGAATCTAGCACATAAACACACACTGTATAGAATATTAGGTCTAGAAGCAGTAAGGTAGAGAAGGGAACTAATCATGCTTCTGTAGGTTTTCTGGTCAACTTTCTTCCCCATTTCATCCTTGTCTAGTTTGGTGGAATTCGACATTGGGTTTCAGTTTTCTTACAGTTTTCCATACCAAACTTTTTGATCAAGTCTTTTGCATATTTTTCTTGAAAGATGAAAATACCATCTTTTAATTGTTTGACTTGAAGACCTAAGAAGAATGTCAATTCTCTCATCATGCTCATCTTGAATTCTTCTTGCATAGACTTTGAAAATTTCTTGCACAAAAGTTCATTAGATGAACCAAAGATTATATCATCTACATAAATTTGAACAAGTAGAATATCCTTACCTTCCCTCTTAATAAAAAGAGTTGTATCTACCATGCCTTTCTTGAAGCCATTGTCTATTAAGAATTTACCAAGTCTTTCATACCAAGCGCGAGGTGCTTGCTTCAGACCATACAATGCCTTTTTTAGTCTATATACATGATCTGATTTTCTTGGTTCCTCAAAACCAGGAGGTTGTTCAATATAGACTTCTTCTTGTATGAACCCATTTAAGAAAGCGCTTTTTACATCCATCTGGAATAGTTTGAAATTATGGCAGCAAGCATAGGCAAGCAATAGTCTGATTGCTTCTAATCTAGCTTTAGGTGTATAAGTTTCATCATAGTCTACTCCTTCTGCTTGTGAGTAACCTTTAGCTACAAACCTTGCTTTATTTCTGGTCACTTTTCCTTGATCATCCACTTTATTTCTGAATACCCATTTTGTTCCTATGATGGTTCTTCCCTTGGGTTTAGGTACTAATTCCCAAACATCATTTATTCTGAACTGCTGGAGTTTCTCTTGCATTGCTTCTATCCAGCTTTCATTTCCAAGAGCTTCATCTACTCCTTTAGGTTCAATTTCAGAAATGAGTGCTAGTACACTTATATCTTCCTTGTTCCTTGATCTGGTTCGAATTCCTTCATTGATTCTTCCAATAACAAGGTTTTGTGGATGATTGGATTTATGCTTCTAGTTTTTGTTGTAAACCTCACTATCATTAGGCTTTTCTGGTAATTGAGTAGAGTCTTCTGGATAAGAGATTGATCTTGAGGTTCTTCCGTAACTTCTTTTTGAGACGAGTCAAATTTTCCATTGAATATTGATTTCTCAAGATCTGCAGTAGGATCTGGATCTTTGAATGATGTTCTATTATGTTTAAACAGATCTTGCTCCAGAAACCTCACATTCATGGACTCTTCTACAATTTGAGTATTCTTGTTAAACACTCTGTATGCCTTGCTTGTGGTTGAGTATCCCAGAAATATACCTTCATCTGATCTTTCTTCAAACTTGCTCGGATGATTGTTAGCATTTTTAAGAATAAAACATTGACAACCAAAAACATGAAAGTAGGAGACAGTTGGTTTTCTACCTTTGAAGATTTCATGGGGAGTTTTCTCAAGAATAGGTCTTACAAAAACTACGTTAATGATATAGCGGGTCGTAGAAACCTTTACCCTTGAAAATGAGTTGCTACTTTGCTTTCAATAAGCAGAGTGCTAGCTATTTCCTATAAGGACTTGTTTTTCCTTTCTACAACTCCCTTTTATTCTGGAGTGTAGGGTGAGGAGAAGTATGCTGAAGCCCATTTTTGTCACAAAAGTCTACAAAATCTTGATTTTCAAACTTTCCACAATGATCTGTTTTAATAAGAGAAGGTTTCTCCTTTATTAGCAAGGAAAAATACCCAGGTAAAATGAGAATAATCATCTATAATAACTAGACAATACCTCTTACCTCTAATACTTTGGGTTCTTGTTGGTCCAAAAAGACCCATATGAAGAAGCTGCAAAACACGATTAGAAGAAACATGTTTCACAGATTTAAAAGAGCTTCTTACCTGTTTCCCTAGAGTGCATGCAGAGCAAAGTTCTGACTTTTTGTAGCTTAATGAAGGTAGTCCACGAACAAGCTTTTTGGTGAACAATTTTGAAATTTGCTTTATACTGACATGTCTTAGCTTTTGATGCCAGGGGTTTGCTTCATCTTGAACTGAAATGAGACATTTGGCTGTGTCTTCATTTATATCCTGAAGATAAATGTTTTCATGTCTTCGTCCAATAAAAGTCTCGAGATGAGTCTGACGGTTCCGAACATAGATTCTCCTTGAAATCAATTCTGAATCCGGCATCACATAACGACTTATACTTAGAAGATTGTAGTTTAGTCCTTTGACTAGAGAGATGTTGCTGATGATGAGACTTCCAATCTTGACTGTTCCTAGTCCTATAATGTTTCCCTTACTATTACCACCAAAGGAAACATTTCCTTCTTTTATTCTTTCCAATCCAATAAACATTCTCGAATCACTAGTCATATGTCTTGAACATCCACTGTCCAAAAACTATTTTTTCTTGCTTTTGATACTTACCTGCAATTAAAAAGCATACTCAAGTTTTCTTTGGTACCCAGACTTTCTTGGGTCCATGAGAGTTAGTAGTACATGCTTTGTTAATCCAGTTTCTCTGAACAGGTCTCCAGACTTTAGGACACTTACTCTCAAAATGTTCTTTTTCTTCACAATTAGAACATTTGAGATTGTTTCGTCCAACATGTTTTACAAAGTTCTTTTTAAAATGATTTTTGTAAACCTATCGAGGGGGTCTCTGTCTGAGTCTCTCCTTGACTTTTGGAAAGTCTATTAAAGAATCATTTTCCTTATTACATCCAAGTCTAGACTTGTTGTAATAGGGAATGAATGGAAAGTATGTCTTTGTAAGGTTTTTGATCCTTTTGAAAATTTTGTAGTAATATCCAAAAATTTCCTTTTAAGAGATTCATTCTCATTTGGCAAGGAATCTCGATTTTCTTTTGTTTCAAAAATTCCTTTTGCATATCATCAAAATTTTCTTTTAGAGAAAAATTCTGTTGACTCAACTTGTAATTTTCCTTTTTCAATCCAGAGATTCTCTTTAGGGTGGATTTTAGATTTAGACAAAGTTCATTTATATAATCTGGAATTTTGATAGGAATGTCTGAATGACTAACCTCAATTTCTTTGTTTGAATCTGAGTCGGGTTCTGAGTCTGCTCTAGAATCTGAGTCTGAGTGTGCCATTAAACAGATATTGCCATATTCATCTTCACTATCTTCACACTCCGTGTCACTCCACATTTAAGCTTTTAGGGCCTTATTGTATTTTTCAAACTTTCCTTTATTCTTCTTCAGTGTAGGACAGTTTGGTTTTATATGACCCTTCTTCTTGCATTCAAAATAGATTATAGCTTTGACAGAGTCTTCTTCATCCAATGTTCTTCTTTGTCCAAACATGCATTTTGCTTTCTGCTGCTAAACTTCTTCCCTTTCTTATTTAACTTTCTTACCTTTTTGATCAATAGGGCAAGTTCTTCGTCGTCCATTTCATCCTCAGAGTTTGTATCATCAAAATCAACATTAGATCTAAGAGCAATAGATTTCTTACCGCTTGACTCTACTTCTTCATTCATCTACTCTGCTTCATAGGATTGTAAGGTTCCAACAAGCTCATCAACTGACAGGGGTAAAATTCTCAATGTTTCTCATATAGAAGTCTTCACATTGTTCCAGTCCTTTGATAGACCTCTCAAAAGCTTGTTAACCTTCATTAGTCCTGAGATTGGCTGACCTTGATATGCAAGTCCATTTACTATTTCAATAAATCTGCTAAACATATCCTCAATGGACTCTCCTTGTTTCATTTCGAACGATTCATATTGACCAAGCAGAATATTGACTTTGGTCTTTTTCGCACGATCAGTCCCTTCATAGGTAATGTGCAGCCTATCCCATACTTCTTTCGCTATTTCACAAGAAGAGATATGGTTATATTCATTTGGAGACAATGCATAATAAAGAGAATAGATAACCTTAGCATCTAAAGCTTCTCTTTTTGTCAACTCTTCTTTTGAGATAGTAGTAGATGGTTCTGTTGATTTCCCATCATGCTTCATTACGGCCTTTCTAGCTTCAACTTTGGGATCAATTCCTTTCTCGACTACATCCCATTCCTGAGGATCCTTTGATATGAGAAAAGCTTTCATTTTATTCTTCCATATGTTGTATGCTTTTACATCAAAGTATGGTGGTTGAGTGTTGCTTTGTCCCTCAATCAGACCTGGTGCAAGAATACTAGCCATAGAAGATCTTTAGCTCTGAAGTAATAAACACTTCAAAATACTGAGCACGAGGCTCTGATACCAATTGATATAGCTAGTATTAACACCTAGAGGGGGTGAATAGGTGTAATTGAATTTTATGCACTAAAACAAATAATATAAAGTCTAATAGTAATGGAATTAGAATAACAATTTTGAATAAAGTCTAGATATAGTAGACTTTGTAATATGCAATTAAAAATTAAATAGTAAGGGAAGAGAAGATTGCAAACATAGTTATAGTGATTCGGCTTTTGACAAGCCTATGTCCACTCTTCCACACGATCAACCAATTGGTTGAATTTCACTATGTAATCAAAGGTGATTACACACTATTGAGTGTTCATACTTGGTGATGATATGTCTCACTAAGTCACTCTTCTTGGTAATACACTAGGATCACTCGATTTTGACACTTTCTTAGATAACTAGTGAAAAATAGAATCGGATTTTGGAATTTATATATCTACCCTTTTTCTTCTGGTCGCATCCTCCCCTTATATACTTTCTGAGTCACAATTGACCGTTGGCTATCACCTTGAGAGATTTGTCTTCTATTTCCTTTCTTGAACAGACTCTAGAAGGAAAGTTTTCTTGACTGTTGAAGATAGAATGGATCCCATTAGATTTTGTTTGCCCATGCAATTAGAATCTGGGTTTTCATAAGTGTTCCATCCTTCTTTGGAAATTGTCTTGATGATTGATCTTGTTAATCAATTTGATATACCAAAATCAATACAAGTAAGGTAAGTGAAATTCATAGCTGTTGGTGATCTTGTTCTTGTTTTGGTTCTATAGTTTCGTTCTGGTTCTATTAGAATGAGATTCTGCATCTCCCTATTTCTCCTTCTGTTCCTCGTAGACTCAGAAATGTCCTTTTGCTTTTCCTTCTGCAACACGCAGACTCAGAAGAATACGTTAACATATGACTCTTCTTCCTCAGTTTGTATTTGAAGTTATGTATGCATAAAATGGTTTGTTATCATCAAAACTAGGAGTTTTCTCAACATTGGGTAGTGGAACGT
This sequence comes from Corymbia maculata, assembly GCA_014182735.1. NCBI lineage: Eukaryota > Viridiplantae > Streptophyta > Magnoliopsida > Myrtales > Myrtaceae > Corymbia > Corymbia maculata. The sequence continues at coordinate 16,880,319 of CM024688.1, read as the reverse complement.
GACGTCAGGATCTAGTGTTTCAAAATTTGCAACGTGCATCTATTCAAGTTTTGCGGTTTCCGCATTTGCAAAATTTCATTGATGGTTGGAGGTATGTACCGATCCTTTACACTTCTATAAACGTTCTCGTGATTGCATGATTTTACCCCTGAATGATAAATCAAAATCGTTAGTTTTTATTAGATTAGAGCGGTTTATTATCTTTGCTTTTATGAAATTTTGGGAATTCTATATATTTTCATGGGTTATTGAACCAGTAAATTTGGATCTTTTATGGCTTGGAGTGGAATTGTAAATTCTAGCCAAATTTGGGCGACCCACTATACGATAATGGACCTACATGATCACACTACCTTTAGAAAGAAAACCTAGAGGGTAATTTGGCACATTACTAACCGTCATAGGCTAATCGAGCGGTGAAAACTTTCATTGGTTTGGGTTTTAGGGCATATCGTTTTAGGCTTAATTCCGGTTAATTTGTTGCCTATTTTTGTCGGATCTTGGAACTATGTGTTCATCTTGGCATTGTCTTTGAAATTTATTGATCAATTTGATCAGACATAGGCTATGGAAAAAGACCTAGGTGACAGAATAGAGGTTGATCATGGCAGAATAGTGGCAGAAGAAAGACCCGAAGAGAACTCAGCGGAGGATGGTTAATGGTGCGCGAACAATGGGGTCTCGCAATGTAGAACTTGCTCACATAAATTCCGATTTTGCCTCTTCACAAAAGTAAAATTATGGTTTTGCCCTAATCGTGGAAATTTTTGATTTTACACCCATTGGGCATGAAAATTTACGATTTTTTCCCTTTTAGGCATAAAATTTCTATTTTTCCCCTTACAATTGAAATTCCAATTTTGCCCTTGCGTGTAAAATTCCAGTTTTATCCATTTAGAAGTGATTTTACTATTTTGCCCCTATGTAAAATTTTATGAATATTTTTTCATGAAATTAAATGTCTAGTGACCCATATATATTTGATTAATTGAAGATTAGCCACAAATCTTTAATTATATCAAATTATATACATTGAGGGCCTTTGAATCACATATAGTTAAAGACATTGATTATGATTAGTCACATTAATATTATGAATTTTATCCCATAGGAATTTTCAATATATTAATATGATTAATTAGGATGAAATATCATTTTATCTTTCTTAATTTGCCCATAGGGAATGAGGAAGGGAATATAATTTCATAGTTTTACCATGAAGTAATTATGAATCTTTTTAAATTAGAAACGTAGCCTACATGCAATTTTTGATGTTATGTGATTCATATTTTATGACATGTTTTACATTGATTTAAGTTTATATGTCTCAAACATATTGATACATAAGTTTTCCTTTGATTATGATGGACTCTTACCACATAAGTTTTCCTTTGATTATGATGGACTCTTACCACCTATGATTAATTCTAGTATAATTGTTCCCAAGCTAAACGGTATTAATTGTAAAGAGTGGAGGGAATCAATCATTCTTCAAATGGGGTGCAAGGATATTGATTATGCTATATGGTTAAACAAACCACCTGTTCCTATTAAGGTTAGCACTCTAGTTGAATATACTTTTGAAGTACAATGGGAGCGGTCTAATCGTCTTAGTGTAATGTACACAAAGACAAAACTTTCTGCTAAAATTCGTGGTTCAATTGTTCAATATAACAATGTCAATGAATTGCTGGAGGCTATTGGTGCACAATTTGAATCTTTAGAGAAGGCGCATACTATGACCCTAATTATGAAATTCTCATCATTAAAGCTAACCTATGTAAGAGGTGTGCATGAGCACATCATGAAAATGAGTGACATTGTAGCTCATCTAAAGAATCTTGAGGCCAGGATATCATAATCCTTTCTTGCATACTATATGTTGAACATTCTCCTGTGAAAGTATGCCCCTTTTAAGATCTCTTGCAATGCGTATAATACTAAATGATTAATTAATGAACTCATGATCATGTGTGTTCAAAAGGAAAAGAGGCTGCTCATGGAGAAGGGAGAAAGTGCTCATATGGTAACACGGGGTAAGTATAAAGGGCAAGGTAGGGAAAAAAAGAAAGTAAAATACTTCCCCAAGCTAGCATAAAGAAAGAATCCATGTGCTTCTTCTATAAAAGGAAGGGGCACATGAAGAAGGATTGCGCCAAATTCAAGGCTTGGCTCAAGAAGAAAGATAACTTACTCTCATGTGTTTGTTTTAAATATAATATAGTTGATGTGTGTTACAACACTTGATGGATTGATTATGGTTTTACAATCTACATTTCAAATTCCTTGTAGGGTTTTTAGAACCAGCAAAAACTAGTGAGAAGTAAACAAAGCATCTATTCAAGAAACAAAATAAGTTCATGTGTAGAAGCTATTAGGACATGTAGATTAGTTCTCAATACTGGTTTTGTTTTAAATTTAGAAAGAACCTTTTATATTCCTAGTTTCTCTAGGAATTTAATTTCAATTTCAAGACTTAATACCATTAGAATGCTCCTTTGAATTTTCAAGTTCAACATTTAGGGCATCGTGTAAATCTGAAATTATTGGAAGCGGTATTTTGTCTAACGATCTCTTTCGAATTAATGTATAGGACAATGTCATTTATAATGCAATGTATGTTCATGATAATGTTGGCATAAAGCAATATGTTGTGAATGAGGAATCCTTTATGTTATGACACCGGAAATTAGGACATATCATCATTGATAGAATTAAGCGATTAGTAAATGATGGAGTACTTAGTACTCTAGATTTGATTGATTATGATACTTGTGTAGACTACATTAAGGGACAGCAGAAAAATAAGTCAAAGAAAGGCGCCAAGAGGAGTACAAAAATATTAGAAATCATACATGCTGATATTTATAGTTCAGATATAGACTCAAATGGTCACGGATACTTCATCTCTTTTATAGATGATTATTCACAATTCATGTTTCTCTATTTGCTTCGTAATAAACATAAAGGGTGGATGCTTTTAAGGTATTTAAAATTCAAGTAGAGAAACAATACAGTAAACAAACTAAGATTGTGAGATCAAATAGAGGTGAAGAATACTATAGTGGATAAACTAAATATGGGCAAGCACCTGGTCCATTTGCAAAGTTTCTTTAAGAACATGGGATTATTGCCCAATACATTATGCCTGATTCTCCTGACTAGAATGGTATAACAGAAAGAAGAAATTGAACTTTATTGAACATGGTGTGTAGTATGCTTAGCAGCTCCAAACTTCTTGAGTCTTTGTGGACCAAGACTCTTAAAACAGCAGTGTATATATGAAATCGAGTTCCAAACAAGGCCATCTCAAAGACACCTTTTGAGTTTTTCAAAGGTTAAAAACCAAGTTTGTGACATGTACACATTTGGGGATGCCCGTATGAAGCAAGAGTTTACAGCCCATAGAAAAAAGATTAGATCCAAGGACCATAAGTGGGTATTTAATTGGATATGCTGAAAAGTCCATGGGATAGAGGTTTTGTTGTCCATCTCACACCACTAGGTTTGTGGAATCAAGAAATGCTAAGTTTGTTGGGAATGATTTGATTAGGGAGCAATCAATTCAAGGACCTTATTTTTAAAGAAGATCATTATGATACTCAATCTTCTACCATAGGTGATGGATTGATCGTTGTTCACAACGCCCATTCAATTCAACTAGCTATTGAACAACCAATATTTGAAAATCCACAAATTAATAATATTGATCTAGTAGACATAGCTGTTCAGAGATTGCTAGAAACTGTTGAACATTTAGTTAAACAATAAACTCCCCAAGAGAATGTTGATACAACATTTAGGAGGTTTACTAGAATAAAGAAATCAACAGTCCCTAGTGACTATATTATGTATCTACAACAATCTACCTATAATGTTGGAGCTAAAAATGACTTGGAACCGTTTTTTCAAGTCATGAGTTATGATAAATCCAATTTCTGGTATAATGCCATGAAGGAAGAAATGAGCTCTATGGCATTTAACGAGGCCTAAAATTTAGTTGAGTTGCCTAATGTTGCGAAGACTATTGGTTGTAAATTGGTCTTCAAAACTAAGAAGAATTCATTGGGCAAGATATAAGGCCATACTCTTTGCTAAGGGATTCACTCAAAAGGAGGAAATTGATTACACGGAGACAATTTTCTCTTGTATCTAATAAAGATTCTCTTCATTTTATTTTAGCATTGATTGTTTATTTTGATATGGAATTACATCAAATGGATATAAACATGGCATTTTTTAATGGAAAACTAAAAAAAGTGGTTTACATGAAACAACCAAAAGGATTCTTTTCTAGTGCTAGTGAGCATTTGGTGTGCAAGCTTAAAAAGTACCTATATGATTTGAAACAAACATCTTGCCAATGATACTTGAGGTTTCATGAAGTCATCTCTTAATTCGGTTTTGTAGATAATGTCATGGATCAATGTATATACTAGAAGGTTAATGGTAGCAAGATTTGTTTTTTATCCTATATGTGAATGACATTATACTTGAAACCAATGATAATGGATTGTTACATGAGGTGAAACTATTTCTCTCTAAGGGTTTTAACATGAAGGATATGGGTGGGGCATTTTATGTCATTGGCATTAAGATTCACAGGGATAGACCTCTAGGTATATTAGGATTATTTCAAAAAACCTATATCAATAAGGTTTTAGAGAGATCTTGGATGAAATATTGTTCACTAAATATAACACCCATTGTGAAGAATCATAGGTTTAATTTAAACAAGCGCCTAAAGAATGATTTTGAAAGGGAATAAATGAAGAACATCCCATATGCTTTTGCTGTCAAAAGCTTAATATATACTTAGGTTTGCACTTGACACGACATTGCTTTTGCTGTGGGAATGTTGGGAAGATATCAGAGTAATCCAAGTATGGATTGTTGCGACCTAAATTTTTTGAAAATAATATAGGTTTAGGGGTATTGCTAATTTTGGGCCAACGGCCCCTAATTAACTCGAGCTCTCCCAAGCCTATACCCCGTGTGATGTTGGGATATTCACAAAATTTTTCAAATAGGGAGTCACCACTAATCTATTAAGGTCGACTTGGAACCAAGTGAGACATGGGAGCGTGTCTCGCTTTTTACACAACCAGAAGGTCTAGGGTCGGGGACTTGGTTATGTTAGTCGTGTGACTAACACCCTTTCGATACCTAACTCGATTGTATATTGACCAAAGTCATGGCAACACATTCGAGAAATCTAAAGTTTATCTTAACCATTCTAAGGTAAGAAAATGACGTGTAAAAATCGCGACAAACCAAGAAAAATCTATTGTAAAGCCCTAAAGGCTTATTCAATTTGGGTTTTTTTTTTTTAGGGGATTTTGAATTTTTGCAATTTTTTATTTTTTTTAATTTTTCTGAATTTTTTTATATTTTTTTAATATTTTCAGATTTTCCAAAATTAAAGAAAACAAGCTTTTAGGATTTTTAAAAAATATTTTTTTGACTTTTCTGAATTTTATTAAAGCTTTTCGGAATTCTCTAATTTTTTCTAATTTTTTTAGAATTTTTAAATATTTGAAAAAAATAAAATAAAATAAAATAAAATAAAAATTTAAAACCATTCTAAAGATTAAAAAAAAATAATTTTCTATGATTTTTCGAAAAAAATTTAAAGATTTTTAAGATTTTTTTAAATTTTAAAACCATTCGGTTTAGTAGGGTGACCCGCCCTACTAAACGGCTCGGCCCCTATCGCACCATGTCGGAGCAACAACTGGGCTGGCCGAACGGCCTAGTTAAAAATTTTAAAATGACCCATCAATTAAAAAAAAAATTAAAAAGCCCATCTCTAATTCTAAAAATTTCAGCCCAAACTTATCCTAGGCCCATTCGCAAATAATAAACCAGCCCAGCCCCTGCCATTTTTTCTTTTTCTTTTCTTTCCCCCTTTTTTTTTTTTTTTATTTTCTGGTCTTTGTCTTCTTCCTCGTTTCCCTTCTGCAGACCCAACATCCACGACTCCTTCGCCGCATTGCCGTTACTGAAGGTTCTCACCAGCCCTAATGAAATTACCATGACGTTGTTGGGCGTCGGTCGTTCCATCCGACCGATGCCGAATGTCGCTGGCCATCGCCAACGATGACTTTCGGCGGTCCTCAACGCTCTCCTCTCACTCGGAACCAAAGACGCCTCCTTTCGACTTAAAAATGCACGGAAATCTTGCGAAAACAGGTGTAATACTAAGAGAAACACGAAAGTAAACAATATGTTGCCAAAAGTCTACGAAACCAGGTTATCTAGGACAGATTCAACCATGAAATTTTCTAGGTTTCATTTAGGCATTTCATCGAATAGGTTATGTGCATGGATGAAACAGTGGGTTTTTCGACTTGAACCGGCCTGCGACCGGGTCCAAGCTTCCTTCTAGTCATGTCAACATACACAGAGGGGTAAATAGAGGGCCGACAGGGGCCGGAACCCACGCAAACTGGTTGGTACGGGCTCCGGCCCACTACCCCGCCAAAAACAGAACAGGACTAGCGAGGGAGGGGCCTACCTAGTTTGGGTTCGCATTGTGGAAGATAGCGGTGGACGAGCGGACCTCTGGTGTTGGCTAACCACACCCTCGAACCTCTTTTGAGCTTTTGGTTCACTTCTTTCTTCCTCTTTTTTGGTGGTCCTTTTCCTGCCTCTTTGGTTCTCCTCCCTTATTTCTAGTGCTAGAAACGGAGCACGACGGAAGATCGTCGATGATGGTTCAGTGGGGTTGCTGACCACCTCCCCCTTCCTCTCTTTTGGCCTCCTTTTTTTTTTTTGCTCATTTTCTCTCTACTCCCCTCAAAACCAGAAGCCGGCTCCTTTTCGCTCTCCTCTTATTTTCGAAGAAGAACCCCCCCACCTTCAAAATCTCCCTCTCAGCTCTCTTTCAAGCTCGCCTCAGCCTCCTCTCTCCAATGACGCCGATTGTCACTTGCCAGGTTGTAGCAGCTGCGTCGCGCACAACATTCCTCTTCATACCGTCCTCCATCCTTCCTATTGTTCGCAAATATCCAAAGGTAGAAGCAAAGGAGGAAGAAGAGAAGTAGGGCTGGGCCGAGGAAAAGAGAAAGAGGGAAGCAGGCTGGGCCAAGGAAAAAGAAAGAGGGAAAAAAGAAGGTGGGCTGGGAAAGAAGGAAAAAGTGGGCTGGACTAAAATTTTTTTTTCGAATTTTTTTCGAATTTAATTAATTAATAAATTAATTTTTTAATATGCATTTATATGAGCAAAGTAAATGGGCATTTAAGATAAAATAAACAAAATTTCGGGTGTCAACAGCTACCCCTCTTTGAAAGGGAGCTCGAAGAGGTTCGTTTCAAAGACTAAGTGACATTCGACTTTTATCAACGAGCCATGGAAGGGAAAATTTATTCCATTCATTTTTTTTCTCTCACTCATCTTTTTTTTTTTTTTTTTTTTTGAGGTTTTGGCTCGTGCAAACGAGTTTAAACCAAGTTAGTGAAGTCTCACCGTGTAACAACGGGTTTCGACTAGGTTAGTAGAGTCTTATCGTGTAAGAACGGATTTCGATTGCGTTAGTAAAGTCTTACCATGCAAGAACGGGCTTTGACCGGGTTAGTAAAGTCTTATCGTGTAAGAACGGGCTTCAACTTGAAGGGAGGTTTTACCGTGTAAGAACGGGCTTTGATCGAGTTGGTAAAGTCTTACCGTGTAAGAGCGGGCTTCGACTTGGAGGGAGGTCTTACCGTGTAAGAACGGGCTTCAACCGAGTTGGAAAAGTCTTATCGTGTAAGAACGGGTTTCGACTTGGAGAGAGGTCTTACCGTGTAAGAATGGGCTTCGACCGAGTTGATAAAGTCTTATCGTGTAAGAACAGGCTTCGACTTGGAGGGAGGTCTTATCGTGTAAGAACGAGCTTTGACCAAATTGGTAAAGTCTTACCGTATAAGAACGGGCTTCAATCAAATTGGTAAAGTCTTACCGTGTAAGAATTGGCTTCGACTTTGAGGAAGGTCTTACTGTGTAAGAACGGGCTTCGACCGAGAATACATGGTTTTAGGTTGACCATGAACTAATGTGGAAATTGCATGGTTTTAGGTTGGCCATGAACCGTGTGGTTTTAAGGAGGACCCACAAACCCTATTGGAAATGGCATGGTTTTAGGTTAACCACGAACCCTTGGATATTGTATGGTTTCACTGAGTGAACCTGTCAAATTCAACTTGAGCAGATGTTATTAGAGACAATATCAGAAAGATGCATTAGCAATGTCATAGTGTTAATTGCGTAAGCAAATCAAGTTAAGTCCGATCACATTGAAAACATTTAATGTCCTTTGGTATCATGTACCACAAAATTTGCCAACAAGCTTGGAAGGTATCATTAATCTTGGAAGGTATCATTAATCATTAAATCCCTTTAAGAGAAAAATTATATCAGAATGATCATACTGATGAAAGAGTTTTATTAAGCATGCCAAGTAAGAGCTCCTTAGTTAGAAAGGGCTTATCACATGCTCTCAAGAAGGGCTATTTGATCCCATCCATTTATGTGGGAAGTGATTTGATCACTCAATTTGCCTCGCATTTCTAGTGTCGAAGGATTTGCGAATCATTCACAATAAGTATATTTTGACCAATCCAAAAGGTCTTTCAAAAGGGCTGTAGTGTAGGTTTGGTCATGGTTTTTGGATATGCATCATTGGTCATGAAATGAAACAATTATATGTCAACACCTTTGCCAGGTTTACAAGTCAAGTAACCTCAAGATGAGATAAGACAACATTGCTCCCTCTTCTTTGAGCGGCAGCTTCTTTGGAGAGCTCTTATTTCCACTTGAATTATCCCAATCCGAAAAGACTTTGGGAAGAGTTGTAATGTTGGTTTGGTTAAGGCTCAAAGGACTCAGAATTTTTGACAAAAAGGGATTTGAAGGTTGGTGATTATCACGGCATCATCATCATCATATCACTCAATTTTTTTTGAAGCACTCGACTTTTGAAATCTGATTCATCTCGAAAGTCCTTTGACCAAGCAAATAAGAGCTTTGTCCTTCTCAAGTTTTTCTTTGCATTTGCAATGATTTTCTTTTTGATGCAAGCATTTTGAATTTGATGACTTCTTTTTTTTTTTACGGGCATTGACCTTGCTTTTGCCAAGCACACTGCTTTTTCATACCCTTTAATTTTCATTGGACTTTTGCTTTTCTGAACTTTTTGAGCTTTCGAGACTTTCAAGATGCTTTCCACATTTTCACATAAATGCGAATTGTGTTGGTCAGTCATGTGCCCTGCCCCAATATGGGGAGATAATCGCCATTTGGGTTTTAGAAATGAACAATCAGGTTCAACTTGGTTTAAGCAATGGGTATTAGTGTTTGGGTAAAGAAATGAATGCTCTTCTTCACCTTAGGATGCTCCAAGCTTTCACGAGAATTCACCTGAAGTTACCACAAAAAGATTAATGCAAGTGAAAGCAAAGAAGTTTTCTCATCTTTTCACCATATGATATCAACCAAAATCTCCACATCTGCCCCATCGTGGGGTGGTTCTTGACAGGGTATTTTAGGATTTCTTCGCGTTTAAAGGCTCAAAAGGGATGATTATCGTCACCTACGGTGTATAAGATAGAGAAAAGAAGCGCCTCTTTTCACTTTGGTCCATATACCAATTGCCAATGACTCATTCGTCCTTAAACGACACAAGTTTTCTCTTTCGCTCAATTCTCACAGTGTTTGAGGGATGTGTTTGGAAATGGCTTACCTTTCATCATCCTAAGCGTTTCCTATTTAGCATGATTAACATCTCAATTTCATTTGGTCGAGACCATCTGAGTAGATTAATCTCCATGAGGAATTTTGATTCAAAATGAGTAACCTACTAATTTGAGGCTTTCTTTTGTTTTCTTTTGTTTGTTTTTTTGTGGTGTCGTCGATTAGATATTTAATGATTACCTCGAAAAAAAGTCATGTGACCAACGACTCCTCTTGAAAATCATCGAGGTCCTGCAAATCAAAAACGTGTACACAAATACACACGAAATGCGTGATATGCATGATATGCATGTTATAAACAATGCATGATCTAAGTGACTCAGATTGTATCAAAAAGGGCTCTAAGGCCTCCTGATTTCATTCATGGAAAGTACTTATTCACTAAATCAGCATTTACAGTCTTTGGCAATTCTTAGCCATCCATTCCTACCAGAATTAATGCGCCTCTAGGCAGTATCTTCTTGATGACATATGGTCCTTTGTAGTTCGGAGTGAACTTCCCACATGGATATGGTATGATAGATAAAAATTTCCTCAACACGAGGTCGCTTTCTTGGAAGTGTTTGGGTCAAACTTTGTGATTAAAAGCCTTTGCAACTCGCTTCTGATAGCACTGACCATGACATAGTGTAGTGAGTCTTTTCTCATCGATCATGTTCAGTTGTTCATATCTTTATTGCACCCACTTAGCTTCAGAGAGTTTACTTTGTGAGAGAATTCTCAACGAAGGGATTTCCACCTCTATTGGTAAGATGGCCTCTATACCATATACTAGCGAGAATGGTGTTGTCTCGGTTGAAGTTCGTATCAAAGTTCGGTATGCCATTAATGCATATGGCAACTGCTCATGCCAATTGCGATAGTTATCCGCTGTCTTGGACAGAATCTTCTTTATGTTCTTGTTAGCCGCTTCTACAACACCATTCATCTATGGATGATAGGGTGATGAGTTCAAGTGACGGATTTGAAATTCACGTAGCAACTCATCAACAATCTTGTTATTCAGGTTGGAACCGTTATCTGTAATGATGGCTTTAGGTACGCCGCAACGTGCAATGATGTCACGCCGAATGAATTTGGCTACATTCTTCGTGGTGACATTAGCATATGAGTTTGCTTCTATCCACTTAGTGAAGTAATCGATGGCCACTAGAATGAAACAATGTCCATTAGAAGCCTGAGGGTTGATTGGCCCAATTACGTCGATTCCCCACATAGAGAACGGCCACGATCAAGTCATTAAATGCAATTCATTTGGTGGAGCATTGATTTTATCTCCATATATTTGACATCAATGACAATAGCAAACATGCTTAATGCAATCAGTTTCCATCATCAGCCAATAATACCCAAGCCTCATGATCTTTCTCGCTAAAAGATGGCCGTTCATGTGAGGCCCGCATTCTCTTTCATGTATTTCTTGCATCAATTGACTGGCTTCCTTGGTGTCGGCACATTTCAACAAGATTGAATCATATGACCTCTTGTAGAGTACACTCCCAGAGACAAAGAATTTCGATGCTAATTTCTTGAGATATTTCTTATTAGCCTCTTCACACCGTCGAGGGAATTTCCCATGTTGAAGGTAATTTAAGATGTCATGGTACCATGGGTTTTGATTTGGCTCATCTTCGATTGCCATACAATAAGCCGAGTGCTTAGAAACGTCAATTTTCAATGGCTCGATGTCTAATCCTTCCATTACGTTCAACATCGATGATAATGTGGCCAATGCATCGGCAAACTGATTCTGGGATCTAGGCAAGTATTCAAAGGCTATTTCATCAAATTATTTTATTAATTCTTCCAAAAACTCATGGTACGGGACCAGCTTTGGATCACGAGTTCGCCACAAGCCTTCGGTTTGCAGAATAATGAGCGCATAATCTCCATACACTTGTAATTTTTTGACTTTCATGTCAATGGCCAACTCTAACCCTAGGATACATGCTTCATACTCCGAGACATTGTTTGTACAAGGAAAGACCAACTTGGCCGCCACAGGATAATGTTGACCAGTAGGGGAGATCAAGATTTCCCCAGTTCCTGACCCGGATAAATTGACGACACCATTAAAATACATGACCCACTTGTCATTTGAGATTGCCAAGATGCGTTCATCGAAACCATGTGTTGTATCATGGGATTCCATGTCGTTTGAACTCCGACCCAATAGATCGGCTATAACTCTTCCTTTTACTGACTTTTGCGTCACGCTGTGTATGTCAAACTCAAAAATGAGAACTTGCCATTTAGCTATCTTTCCAACCAATGCTGGCTTCTCAAGCAGATGTTTGATTGGGTCATTTTCAGTCACAAAGTGGATTTGATAATATAGAGTATACTAGTGTAGCCAGTGTAACACCCAAACCAATGCCACACATGTTTTCTCCACTTTTGGGTAGTTCATGTCGAAGAAAGTAAATTTCTTGCTGAGATAATATATGGCACACTCCCTTTGATCACTCGGCCTTTTTTGCACAAGGACGGCCCCAAGTGATTCTTCATGGATGTTCAGGTAGAGAGTTAATGGTATCCCCGATACCGGTGGCACTAGTACCGGAGAATGTGACAGATAATGCTTTATCTCTTCAAAGGCTTTCTAGCATTTAGCATCCCATTCAACTTTAGCATTCTTCTTCAGGAGCTTAAAAAAAGGTTTGGCTATCTCCGACAGCTGAGAAATGAATCTGGCAACATAATTCAATCTTCCCAAGAGGCTTCGAACTTCCTTGACAATAGAAGGAGCTTTAAGGTCACAAATAGCCTTAACTTTTGACGAGTCAATTTCAATGCCTCGGCTACTAACCATGAAACCCAATAGCTTTCCAGACTTTGCCCTAAATACGCATTTTGAGGGGTTAAGTCTCAGCTTAAATTTCCGAAGTCAATCAAATAACTTCTTTAGGACTTCAAAGTGGTCTTGTCGATGTTTTGATTTAGCGATCATGTCATCGACATATACCTCTATTTCTTTATGCATCATGTCATGGAATAGAGTGACCATCGCCCTTTGATATGTGGCCCCCGCATTCTTTAAGCCGAATGGCATCACCTTGTAACAAAAAGTTCCCTAGGGTGTGATGAACGACATTTTACTTTTATCTTCTTCTTTCATCTTGATCTAATTGTATCCGGAAAATCCATCCATGAAAGAGAATAATTCAAAACCTGCAGTGCTATTAACCAAAACATCAATGTGAGGCAAGGGAAAATCATCTTTTGGGCTTGCTCGATTTAGGTCACGGTAATCTATGCAGACCCTGACCCATCCATCTTTTTTCATGACTGATAGTATATTAGCAATCCAATCAGGATAGTGAGATACTTTGATGAAATCCACCTTCAACAGCTTCATGACCTCTTCTTTAATCTTTTTGGAAAGCTCGGGTTTTGTTTTTCATAGCTTTTGCTTTTTAGGTGCCACATTCAGATCCGTCAGTAAAGCATGCTCCACAATTTGTGGATCTAACCCTGGCATATTCGCGTATGACCATGCGAACACGTCTTGATATTCTTTTAGAAGCTCAATCGTCTTCCTTGCCTCGTTCTCAGACAAATTAGCCCTAATTCGAGTTTCTTTGACATTTTCTGCATCTCCTAGATTCACAGTGATCGTTTGTTCAACCGTCAAAGGCTTAGATTCTTCATGACAAATCTAGTCTCTCTCTATGTCTCTTTGAATATCATCGTCATCATGTTCAGACTCACAAGGACCCTCGTTGTACAAATCCGAGTCACATATGTACCTATCATGATCATGCTGAATGACATGCCTGAGATGCAAATGAGGGCTTTAGTAGGATTATTCAATGAGGATTATGCATGATGCATTTTTTCTTAAAAAGTTTTTTTTTCAAATGATCACTTGAGAAAAATGTTTGAACTAAGAAATCATCCTCATATCATCGGACTCTTTTATCTCACAAATTTTGAAAACTAGGAGTTGTGAGGAAGTCCAGGCCTCAAAGCGTCATCATAGGACTGGTTTGGCACTTCCTCACATCCTTAATAAAACATGCATGCATGTGTATTAACATGATAAGGCCATTTAAGGAAGTAACAAAAGTAGCAAAATGACTCATCCCACGCAAGGGAGAACATAAAGGAAACGTCATGAAAACTAAACAAAGCGGTCGATCAGCATCCCTACTCCGATAGCTGGAAGGGAGTAATGGAAGGGCCAGCTTCTTCATCCTCAGTAGTGGCGCATACAAAGTTAGGATCGAACATGTCAGCTATGTTCGAGATGTCCCCTTCTTCTTCTTGCAGCAGCTTGGGCGACTTGACAAATGTCCTTTCAAAATGAAGACGGAGCTCCTCTAGTGAAGGAGGGAGTAATCTCTGTTGATTTCAAGTTAGAATAGTTTGGCCTTGATAGCTAGCTAGCTTGACTCATGTGGCTATTAAAAGCACCTCAGCTTCCGAATCCTCCAGGATAACCTTGGTTTCCACGACTAGCTCAGCCTCTGCCTCCTCCTCTCGAACTTGAACCTACCAGCTCTCCACTTCTTTTCTTATACTCAGAAGCTTCTTAGTAGCCTAAACCAGTTTTCTTTTGATTTCCCAATACCTCGATAGGCTTTACAATACCTTGTGCATACATCCCTAACCCTGCCCTTGGGACATGGCCATATTCCAGTAAAACTTTGCTTGACATGATAGACAAGGGGGAGAGCTCAGGACGTCTCATGATAGACCCAGTGGGCACATGCACCATTGATACTAGGTCGAGAGTTTGGTAGCTAGGTTTTTCATTCATTTCAGGCTCTACATACGGGATGGCAATATCTTGGAATATCTTGAAGTTAGTTTCGCAACGAACAGTCACAAGCTTACCCTTTGAGATGAAACGAACCATTTGGTGCAAGCTGGAAGGCACAGCTATAGCAACATCGATCCAAGGTCAACCCAAAAGGAAATTGAAAGCACTAGGGATATCAAGCACTTGAAGCTTTATCATGAATGGAACCAGGCCAATCAGCAATTTAAGTTCGATCTCCCCTATTGACTCTTTCCTTACACCATCAAAAGCTCGAACAGTAGATTGAGATGCAGTGATCTCTTCCTCGCTCACCCCAAGGTGATGGAGGGTAGCCAGTGGACAAATATTTAAAGCAGACCCATTGTCGAGCAATATGCGAGGTACTATCATATCACGACACTTGGCTGAGATGAGCAAAGCTTTGTTGTGGTTAATGCCTTCCTAAGGAAGATCCTCATTTGAGAATGAGATTTGGTCCAACAACAAAATGGACCCAGCGAATTCCTCCAGTTGCTTGTCATCAATATTTTCAGGCACATGAACTTCATTTAGAACTCTCAACAATGCATTCTTATGTTTTTCGGAAGTTTTAAACAATTTTAAAGCGATATTTGGGCCGGCATTTTCCTTAACTGCTCTATTACATCAAACTCACTAGTTTTGATCATGGCCAAAAACTGCTTAGCCTCTTCATCAGTGACATCTTTCTTCTCAACAGCTTCTGCAGGAGTGTAACAACGACCCGATCGAGTGACAGCATCCACTTAATCCTGTAATCCCATGGGACCGCTTTAGTACTAAAATTGGCCAAGGGTTTCTTTGGACTCTCCTCTTGGTCGAAAGGTGGTAGCTCAATCACAACAGGCTGCAATTCATCCGCTTCTATCTCTAAACTTGTAAACTCCTTCGCCGCCAAATCGATGACCATGTGCTAGGTTTGATTCTCATCATAATCCCATTGGTCCCCTTCAGCGGATAAGTTAATAACAAACGGTATGATCATAGCCACAACATCGTCTCCAAAAATATTTTCCATACCATTGTGCAAATTAGTTTCGCCTTTTTGACCCTTCTAGTCCTCCTCACCAAATATGACATTTACATCTTCAACATGAGTAGACAAAGCATTTTGCTAAACATTTGTTTGCTCTCTATATGATAAAATCCCTTTGTCAAGTAAGTTTTGCACTTTGTTTTTCAGCGCCATGCAATTGTCTACATCATGGCCTTTTTCTCCCATATGATACTCACATGATTTTGCTAAATCGAACCCGAAGAACTTACTAGGGTTGTCACGAGGGGTTTCTTTAGCCACCAACCTTCTTTCTAGCAGCATGGGCAACAATTTAGATAGCGACCTAGGCAAAGGAGTATACTGTCTTGGAGTCCACTTGTTTGGCTCATAATTCTGATATCTCCCATGTGTTGTAGAAGAACTTTGTGCACTTGCAAACGGCTTTGGTGCGACTGGAGCTTGCACATAGGCTACCTCAGTTTCTTTTTCCTTCCTATTGGTGAACTTTCGGCTTGATCCCTCAATTATACGGCCATCATGTATGGCTCCCTCAATTCTTTCATCCATGGCAACCAAGCAAGGGAAGTTTTCACAATCTAATCCGATCATCCTATTATAAAAGTCAATAGGAAGGGTATTGATGAATAGCTCCACCATCTCTTTGTCATCGAGTGGGGGTCAAACTTGTGCGGCCAATGTACGCCACCTTTCAGCAAAAGATCTAAAAGATTCATTCCTCTTCTTTTCCGTGCAAGCTAGTATGCTTCGTGTCGGGGCAATCTTAGTATTATATTTGTACTGCATCACGAATGCTTCCGCTATATCTTCCCACTTCTCCAATTTCTCAGGCTCAAGCAAAATGTACCATTGTAGCACCATTCCAGTTAAACTCTCTTGAAAGGTGTGAATTAGCAAAAGGACATTTTGAGCATAACGTCCCATCCTATTTAGATAATACTTCAAGTGGATTCTAGGATCCCCAATGCCATCGTACTTAGTGAACTCTGAAATTTTGAACTTGTCTGGGATGTCCATCTTGGTGTATTAGGATAAATCTTCAACCATACTAGCCTCATACCCTTGCAAGGCCCTAAGCTTCTCCTTCAATTTAGCAAACCTCTTGCTATTCTCCTTCTCCATTCGGGCTGAGATGGCTTCCGAGATGGGGTCTAACTCCACCACTACAAGGGTTTGATGTGCCGCTTTCTCGGTCAACTTCCCTCTAGTATTGACATTACTGGCTTGCGAGGTTGCAGGCATGTTTTGATTAGAGGCAGCAACCACCAAGCTAGACTTGATCTCGCTTGCAAATTGTGCGAATTGTGCGGCTAACTCAGTGATCTTGTTGTCAAGCGCGGTGATCCGAGCATTTTGTTCCTCATAACTCATTTTTGCTGATTTGGATCGAGTACGGATAGGCGGATGCCTTGAAGCCGTGACGATGGTACCCGATTCATAAATAGATAAACACACATAAGCACGAGATGTAAAATGATGCCGGCCCATGACAATGATCTAGTCGCCCCATTTCATTGATTTCATAAAAGAAAAAAGTCTTCTGAATAATGTAACTAAAAATTAAAATAAAACATCTCGACATCGAACTAGGAAAAGAAAATAACAAGACTCCTTAAACAATAAAATAGAAAAATAAAATAAAATAAAACTGACCTAAACACCATTCTAAGAAAACAAAAATAGACTCAAGCAATTTTTTTCTTTTTCTTTTTCCTTTTTTTTTTTCACGCTTGATCTATACACAAACGGGGGAACATTTCTCTCATAACTATCTAACTAGTCCTAGCCGACTTGGACCCATGCTCCTTGGCCTCCTTGAGCTCCCTTTTGAGGAGCTTGATCTCCGCACGATTGGTGGCCTTCGATGGTACATCACGGATCTTAGGGCACCACTCTTTAGGAATTTTGTGTTGGAGAATATACTCCATCGAGGCGTAGTAGACCTTCTCTTTACCCTCTAACTCTTCCTCAGGCTAAATCAATTTTTGGGGACAACACATGTCCCACATTGATTGAAGCAACATAATGGAGTTCTCATAATCGTGGTCTCCATTCGTGAAATCGGTCTTGAGCGGGGCCTCTTGCAGTGTTGATGGAAGTTGCTGCATGACTTGGTATTGTCGAGTAACCCTAGTTGGGTAATACTCGGTAGCGCCCGTTATTCCTAACAAAGGAATGGGCCCGACACCCCCACATGTGAGCCGGGCCTCGTGAACTTGGAGCCATCTAGCGTGCCATAGGAAATCTTCGGGGTCGGGATTTTTCATAAAGCCTAACCAATCGAAGTGGTTATAATCTGGTGCATGCTCTTTCTTTTCTTTAAATTTCAAAATGGGGTGATTAAGATCACTGATGTCATGAATGGTCATTAAACTACCAAATCCCTTGAGGTGAGAGAGAAACCAAATTTGCAAAAGTTCAGGAGGAGCATGTGAAGCTTCTTTTCCATTTTCTTTAAAACGAGTGAGGGAAAGAAAGGTCTCGATCAAAACAACATTAACAAAACCTTTTCCTATACACACCTCTTGAACAACACTTGCAATAGATGGATTAATAGCGTTCTTTCTATGAGGAAAAACCATAAACCCGAAGAATGCTAACACAAAAATCCACCTCATTTGGACTGACGGGGCATTTTGAAAAAGTCCATTCAAAAATGAAAATGGGCAAGCATTGCGGTTGGCTTTCAAAACTTTCCTTACATCTTCTCCTTTGACTCTAAGAAAATCAACTAAAATCGATGCATGCTCTAATCCGATAGGTGGCCTAATCAATTCCGACACTAAAGGTTTCCCAATGATAGCGCTAAATTCCTCCAAAGTGGGGACAAGCTCATGTTCGCCAAAAATGAATGTGGAGGTCTCGGGGTACCAAGTGTGTGCTAACGCCCGAACAATACCATAATGGACTTCTATGTCTAATAAAGAGAGTAACCATCCCATGTTGGATTGCATGAACTCACGACTGACATGGTCTAATCTATCCCACCAAGCGTGCAGCTCCTTCTTTGGAACAAAAATAATATGGAGCTCAGGTCCCCCCATTGCATACAAACCTAAAACTCGTAAACAACCTAATTGTTATGGATCGGTCGAAAAAAATAATAAATGTAAATAAATTGCAAGTGTGAGAGCTTCAGAAGACTTACTTCACCCAATAAAAATTAAAGTCAATCACATAGACATGCGAATGAGACATGGGTCGATTTATACTCTAGACGGCTCAAATGAAGCCACGGGATTACCGGATTGAACCAGCATGGTCGCGGTTAGGCCGGGGTTCCCATGACTCCGGCTTTGTCAAAGAGTCGACTTGTGTTGCACAGTTGCAACCGGGGTGGAAGCTCTCGACGTCAAAAGAATTTCAGAATTGAGATGGGCGACTCGTACTACATGGTGGTAATCGAATTGGGATCCATCTCAACACCATCCTAAGTGATCCTATGCGGCTCAGGTCCGACGGCAGGTCGTGTGTGCTAAAGTGTAGTTTCATGTAAGGAAGACATGCACAACATTTTATATAGCAAGCAGCACTTCAAAGATTTAACCATACAATCATTCATCCCCATTCACCAACCTACAAAACAAAATATTAGCAAAAACTCCACCCCTTATTACTCCAATCCTGCACCAACATTTAACACGAGGTTAGTGCACTTACCTCACCTTCTCGAATGCGCTGCCAAAGAAACATATTAAATAACACACAATCAAGCAAATTAGGCTTAAGTCCTCTAAGGTTTAAAACCAGTCCTCAGTGGAGTCGCCAAGCTGTTGCGACCTAAATTTTTTGAAAATAATATAGGTTTAGGGGTATTGCTAATTTTGGACTGACGACATCTAATTAACTCAGGCTCTCCCAAGCCCTTACCCCGTGCGACGTTGGGATATTCACAAAAGTTTTCAAATAGGGAGTCACCACTAGTCTATTAAGGTCGACTAGGAACCAAGTGAGATATGGGAGTGTGTCTCGCTTTTTATGCAACCAGAGAGTCTAGGGACGGGGACTTGGTTATGTTAGTCATGTGACTAACACCCTTTCGGTACCTAACTCGATGATATATTAACCAAAGTCATGGCAACACATTCGAGAAACCTAAAGTTTATCCTAACCATTTTAAGGTAAGGAAATGATGTCTAAAAATCGCGACAAACCAAGAAAAACCTATTGTAAAGCTCTAAAGGCTTATTCAATTTGGGTTTTCTTTTGGGGGAATTTTTTGAATTTTTTGAATTTTTTATTTTTCTGAATTTTTTTATATATTTTAAATATTTTCCGATTTTCCAAAATTAAAGAAAACAAGCTTTTAGGGTTTTAAAAAAATATTTTTTGACTTTTCTGAATTTTATTAAAGCTTTTTGGAATTCTCTAATTTTTTCAAATTTTTTTTAGAATTTTTAAATATTCGAAAAAAATAAAAAAGAAAAAAGAAAAGAAAATAAAATAAACTTTTAAAACCTTTCTGAAGATAAAAGAAATTAAGTTTTGATGATTTTAAAAAAAAAATTTAAGCTTTTTTTAAGATTTTTAAGATTTTTTGAATTTCTGAAATTTTTTATTTTTTAAAAATTTTAAATTGTAAATTAATATTAAAAAGTGATTTGGACCGGGTAGAGTGACCCAGCCCTACTAAACCGACCTAGCCCCTATCGAACCGTGCCGGAGCAACAACCGGGTTGGCCGAACGGCCCGGTTAAAAATTTTAAAATGGCCCATCAATTAAAAAAAACAATTAAAAAGCCCATCTTTAATTCTAAAATTTTCAGCCCAAACTTATCCTTGGCCCATTTGCAAATAATAAACCAGCCCAGCCCCTTGCCATTTTTTCTTTTTCTTTTCTTTACCCTTTTTTTTTTTATTTTCTAGTCTTCGTCTTCTTCCTCGTTTCCCTTTTGTAGACCCAACATCCGCGACTCCTCTGCCGCGTTGCTGCTATTGAGGGTTCTCACCGGCCCTAATGAAATTACCATGATGTCGCCGGGCATTGGTCATCCCGTCCGACCGATGCTGAACGCCGCCGGCCACTGCCAGCGACGACTTCCAGCTGCCCTCAAGGCTCTCCTCTCATCGAGAACCAAAGACGCCTCCTTTTGACTCAAAAATGCATGGAAATCTTGTGAAAACAGGTGTAATACTAAGAGAAACATGAAAGTAAACAATATATGGCCAAAAGTCTACGAAACCAGGTTATTTAGGACAGATTCAACCATGAAATTTTTTGGGTTTCATTTAGGCATTTCATCGAATAGGTTATGTGCATGGATGAAACAGTAGGTTTTTCGACTCGAACCGGCTTGCGACCTGGTCCGAGCTTCCTTCTAGTCATGTCAACAAACACAGAGGGGTAAATGGAGGACCGACAGGGGCCGGAACCCATACGAACTGGTCGGCGTGGGCTTCGGCCCACCACCCCGCCAAAAAGCAGAACGAGACTAGCGAGGGAGAGGCCTACTTGGTTCAGGTTCACGTTGTGGAAGACGACGGTGGACGAGTGGACCTCTAGTGTTGGCTGACCACACCCTCGAACCTCTTTCGCGCTTTTGGTTCGCTTCTTTCTTCCTCTTTTCCGGTGGTCCTTTTCCTGCCTCTTCGATTCCCCTCCTTTGTTTCTAGCGCCGGAAATGGAGCATGGCGGAAGATCGTCAGTGATGGTTCAGCGGGGCTACTAACCACCTCCCTCTTCCTCTCTCTTTTGGTCTCCTTTTTATTTTTGCTCATTTTCTCTCTACTCCCCTCAAAACCAGAAGCCGTCTCCTCTTCGCTCCCCTCCTTTTTTCGAAGAAGAACCCCCCACCTTCAAAATCTCTCTCTCGGCTCTCTTTCAAGCTCACCTCAGCCTCCTCTCTCCAGTACGATGCCGACTGTCACTTGCTAGGTTGTAGCAGCTGCATCACGCGCTACATTCCTCTTCGTACCATCCTTTGTCCTTCCTATCGTCCGCAAACGTCCAAAGATAGAAGCAAAGGAGGAAGAAGAGAAGTGGGGTGGGCTGAGGAAAAGAGAAAGAGGGAAGCAGGCTGGGCCGAGGAAAAAGAAAGAGGGAAAGAAGAAGGTGGGCTGGGAAAGAAGGAAAAAGTGGGCTGGACCAAAATTTTTTTTTTCGAATTTTTTTAATTTTTTAATTTTTTTTTTATCTTTTCTAGAAATTAATATGCATTTATATGAGCAAAGTAAATGGGCATTTAAGACAAAATAAACAAAATTTCGGGTGTCAACATGGATCACTTGAGGGATGCAAAGAAGGTGATGAGGTATCTTCAAGGTACAAAGGGCTACATGTTTATGTATAAATAGATCAACAGCTTGGAGATAGTTGGTTACTGGATTTAGACTCGCTGGCTGCGTTGATTCCCGTAAATCAACATTGGGATACATTTTTATATTTGCTGGTAGAGCTGTATCTTGGAGGAGTGCGAAACATACCTTGGTTGCCATTTCTACTACAAAGGCTAAGTTTGTTTCTTGTTTTGAGGTGAACTTGCATGGTGTGTGGTTGAAAAGCTTCATATCAGATCTTAAAGTTGTGGATTTCATTGCTAGACCATTAAGAATGTTTTGCGATAATTCAACTGAAGTTTTCATAGCTAAAAACTAAAAAGTGGTAGTTGAAAGAAGCATATTGGCATCAACTATTTGGCCATTAAAGAACGTCTCAAAGAGAAGAAAGTGATCATAGAACATGTAAGCATTGAATTGATGATAATTGATCCTTTAACTAAAGACATGCTACCAATGAGTTATAATGATCATGTAGTCAAAATGGGCATTGGTCCAATCATGAAATTTCTTTATATGGAAGAATTTGTGAGACTTTTATCACTGTGGTGTTTTTCTCGATATAGCTGTATACATTCAATTATTCTAAGAAAAACACATTCAATTATTCTAACAAAAACAATCATGTTTTGCTTGGAATGAACATAAGGCTTATTCATTATGTTATCATATATGGGCTGATGAAATGCATTATAATGTATGAAAGATAATACTCGCTCTAAGAGGATTTATTGCTGTGATTCATGTGTTTTATTTTAGCATGAAGTTTATGTGTATTTGGGTTAATATTTGTTTTTTTTTTGATAGAATGTTGGGATCAAGTGGGAGAATGTTATATTATTTTAATGTAATAATAAATAATAACTAATATATGATCCCATATTCAGTTTTTCAATTGATTCTGATTTATTACCCAAGTTGAGTATGTGATAACTACCTGTTTTAATTGTTACTATAACGGTCTTGATGGAAAACGTTAGTAACGTGAGAAATGGAATAAATACGTGAGCCTGTTTACACCAAACCCTATCACTATAGAAAAATACACCATCGAGTTTTGAGAGATATTGGATAGTGGAACATGATGTGCAAATCTAGTGATTCCATATTTGCAGTGCTCATCCATTCAATGTTTGGGATTTCTGCGTTTGCAAAATTTCATTAATGGTTGAAGGTATGTACCAATCTTTTGCACTTTTGCAAATGTTCCTGATATAGCATGATTTTATCCGTGAATGATAAATCGGGATTGTCAGTTTTTATTAAATTTAGTCTTATATGTCATCGATATTCACGGCAGTGGTGCTGGCGAGGAGCAAGAAGGGTGGTGCAGCGGAGACTCAGGTGTTCGTGCATGACTTCGACAGGGAGGTGGAGAGAGTTTATAGCGAGGAGATCTTGTGCAAGGACAACTTGGTGGGGGTTGTTGGTAAGCTTGGGCATTTTGTTGTCGAGAGAGTGAGCGATAAGAGATTAATGATTCAGTTTTGTAGCGTTTCGACTTCCGCCAATTCATCTTCGTCGTCAATGTCAATGGCGTAATTGTGGAATTCACAGGGGCCGATAATGAAGATGATGATTGAGCCGGGGTTTATTACTAATATTTTCTCCTATCTTATAGATGCCGAGGAATGACAAATAAGAATTAATAAACAAACATAAAAATCAAAACTAGCATATAAACTTCACTGAGAAACAAAACTTTGTTCTTAATTTCAATGCAAGCTTGCTTTGGAGATCTATAGATAGTAGTTCTAATTCTTTTTTCGTAGAGTTGAAAATGGCACTTTGGATTTCTTCATAAAAATTGAAATAAGCAAATAGACTAATTATACCAAATATGTCACTTGAAAAAGAAAATCATCAAAGAAAATAATCACACAAACCATCCAAAATTATTTACGGAGGCCATAGGGTTCCTCAGGCCTTCTTTTATTTTTCATCTGTACTTTTCGATTTCAAGTAGATTTTGGTCCTGTTGTGAATTTTTGTTTGGTTCAATATTGAAATTTGGTACTTTTTTAAGTTTTTGGGCTTTCAATCAAATGATTTTGAAGCCGCAACCTCAAATAGGTTCAAATGTTGCTAAATATCTTGGGCTGTTTTGAATTTTTGCTTAAATGTCGTTAAAAGTTTTCTAACATTCATGTTCGCTATTTTTCCGAAGGTTGGCTCTCTCTCTTTGATTTGGACTTCCTCTTCTTCAAAATTTGCAAAATCTTCAAGCTCTAACAATGCGATCTGTAAACACACACTCATGACCATTCCTCTGCTAGCCATGGTATTAGCTCGAATGCTCGAGCAGCCATGGTGGTCGTGAGCTTAAGATCTACAACCTTTAGGTCTCATAACCATGGTGGCTTGAGCTCTTCTTTAGTCGCAAGCTTGCTCGAGAAGCCATGGCATCCGCGAGTTTCAAGCTTGAGCTTGAGTGGTCATGGTGGCCGTGAGCTTGGAAGCCAGATATGGCCATGGCAAACTACAAGCTTCAAGATCAAACGTCTATGGGCAACGACCTTCAAAGCTAGCTCTTGTCATGGAGGCTGCAAGCTTCGAGCTCAAATGGCCAAGGCCGTGAGTTTGGATCTTAAGCATGGTAGTAGCTATGAGTTGCGATCATGAGTGTCCATGGCGATAGTGAGCTTCATAGCCAAATTGACCATAGCAGCCACAAACTTCGAGTTCAAGTGGCTGTGGTTGTGAGCTTCGACTGCAAGCTTCAAAGCCAGATATGGCCATGGCCACTGCAAGCTTTGAACTTATATGGCCATGGTCGCAAGCTTTGGAACCAGATTAGGTCATAACAGACGCAAGCTTCAAACTTGAGTAGCCATGACAGCTGCAAGCTTTGAAGTTAGATCTGGTCATAGTGGCCGCAAGCTTTGTCCTCAAATGACCATGGCCATGAGCAGGTCGAGTGACCACAGCGGTCACAACCTTCGAGCTCAAATGGTCATGGTTGTGAGCTTTGAGCTTGAGCAGCCATGGTTGCGATATGACTTCTATTCAACATTTCAATTGTCCACAATGGTGATCACTTTTGATCTTTCTAGAGGTGTGTTTGGTAATGCTTCCTTGATCACAACAACAATACTGTTACCAATATGAGCATATCAGCGATTACCAGCTCCTATGATTCTAATATACATTAAATCTCGGGCTCTGCTGTTATCCGCTACATTCAAATGGCTTTGGGGTTGAATCATATCATTTTTGACTGAAAAAAATAGCGATATAATAGAAGGAAGAGCAATGACCCTTTTTAAAAAAAGCACATGGATGATTTTGGACAAAAAAAAATGGAGGGCATATAGCACGGTCTTGACTTTTGGGCAAGCGTCCATGGACTTGTGCCATTTCACCTAATATTTGTACAAAATAAAATGCTTGTGTGTGAAAAGGACTCAACTAAACAATAAAAAGGGAGTGAATTGCTTGTTTTAGGATTTTTGGAACTTTTCTCTAGCAAAATAATGTGCGAAGGATGAAACAGTGCTTGTAGACAAAATATGCATTGTAGAGAAAGTATCTTCTATATTCAGAAATGTAAAGAGAGTAACAGATATAAGAGATTGCAAATTAATTAATAGTCGTTTCAACCTATACAATTAGGCTCTTCCATTATTGCAGCACTAACAGTCTAGCAAGACTAGAATTCACTAATGTAATCCTTAAAAGCATTTAAAAGCATTTATAGATAAAATTGCCTCTCCATGAGAACTTTAGCTCACTCTACAAGTACATTAACTTCACCCTACACTCAAAGCACTCTGTACAATAATTACACGACA
Source organism: Corymbia maculata (assembly GCA_014182735.1). Classification (NCBI taxonomy): domain Eukaryota; kingdom Viridiplantae; phylum Streptophyta; class Magnoliopsida; order Myrtales; family Myrtaceae; genus Corymbia; species Corymbia maculata. The sequence goes on along the minus strand of CM024688.1, from coordinate 16,854,724 downwards.
ACTCTCTAGAAGAATTATGAATAGAATCATGAGATTGGAAACCTAGGTGCACGTATGAAAGCATCAATCATTTGTGAAAACTGGAGAAACTTGTGGTCCAGGGTTCGGTTATGTGTGGGGACGGGTCACACTCCTACAACATTCTTTTGGTACCACGTTTTTCAATTATGTCCTTTAAATGCAATTCTAGGATAATATCCTAATATTACTATGCGGCTTACGATTTCTCTGAAGATGTAATCAAAGAGATTCATTTGTCGTTTAACACCCTAGCATGACTTTGTGCGCCATGTCTGTTTGTGGTTTGAAAGTATGCAATGGTGTGCAAAAATATGCTCGAGTCTTAATTTGTGATGTGTATGATATTTAATAAATTACTGACGTATAAATAGATTTTGTGTGTTTAGTTTTGAATCTGATGGAATCATATTATTATTGGCCTAATTAGATAGAGGTACTTCTGTCCTTTTGGCAATAGATAGAAAGGATTTTGAAAGCTAAAAACATTTTTAGGAAAAGTAAGCATAATCTTTTCGAAAGTATTCTAGAAAATCATGACATCCGCGGCGCCTTAGTTTCTCGCAGCATTTCGATCTATAGTGGTTTCATTCGTTCAATGGATTTTCTAAATGCAAATATTTAAACATATAAAATAACCGCCTAGAGAAATTATGACATTCTTTGATTTCAGTGAAATAGTAGCTATAAAATCACATATTTATATTTTCTGAAATGATAATTTAGGCTTTATGATGAACTATTTATTCATGAAAAGCCTAATTTTAAACCAGTAGAGTAGCAGCTTATTTGTTATAATAACTCAAGCTTGACTCTAGCAATAAGGGGGCTTAAAACACCATCTATTACCTGAACAAATTTTCTTCATTCCTACCCACCAAAGATCATCTATATCTGCGAGCTTGACTCTCACCAAAATTTCCTTATAAAAACAAGATCAATTCGTTATTAGAGAGAAAGTGCTTTGCCTTTTTCGAAATGAGCAAATGAAGTCTCTATTTATAGGGAAATTTTGAAAACAAAGGGGTGAGGAAAAGATGCATAAGGCAAATGTGGTGAGAGGCCTAAAAATGATGAACAAGGCTTTATAGGTGAGGAACCGGGCTCAAAAGCACAACCTTACACGAGACGAGTTTGGAGACAGCCTAGTCATGTGCTAGGCCAACGTAACCCAGATGGACTGAGCTGATGTGCGGCTGGAGCGGCATGGCTGGGGTTCATGTGTTCGGGTGGGTCGTCACCGTCCATCACCAGGCTGAAGCTAGAAGCAATACATGACGATCGATGGCGGTGGCGGCAGGCTGACCTCATCATTCTTTTGTTTATAGAAAAAAAAATAAAATAATATTTTGATCAAATTTTGACTGATCAAAACTTTTCTATCCAATGTTAGATTGATCTGATTTTTATGCCTACGGAAAGTTCATGATTGAAAGAATGTATAAGGACATTCGAAGGGTACGAGATATGAGGATAATGGGCATGAGGTACCATACCCAGGTATAATCCCTGAACCAATGAAGGACGTGTTGCACATTCTTTTAGAACCGCTTAGATTACCTTCCCTTTTTCTTGCATTTTCTGCAAGAAACATCACGAAGAGCACGAAGACTACCTCCATGATCCAACTACAACACTCAAGCATTGCCACCAGCACCAAAGTCCCACGTCGATGGCATCGTTGACCCCATCCATCCCGATCGAGGCAGCCTCGCCTTAGTCTGAGCCCCACAATGTTGATGGCAACCAAAACACCTTCGCTTTGAGCTTGACGGCTCCTCTGACAATGTCCACATTGCCTATGAAACAAATCTTTTTTTTTTTTTTTGGATTTGGGTACAAATTTTTTGGAAGCAAACCAGACAGCGAAAATGCATTGTATAAATCATTGATATTGCTAATTATTTTTACCATTTATATAAGAGATAGTCTATTTAAATAGGTTTGATTTTCATTTTGTGTGAATCTATAAATTATTGTGAAATGTTGACACTTGAATTTTTGAGATTGTATATTTTTTGTATCTGAGTTTACTACATTTAGATACTACCAACATTTTGTTAGGAATAATATATACTCACCAAAGAAAATAGGAGGTCTGATTATGAATTTCATTTAAATTATTTCGGTTATAAATTTGAATATGAGTCGACCCGACACGCAAAACGAGCCATAAATTCATTTGAACTTCCGAGTTCGAGCCCGCACGAGCCACTGGCTTTCTTTCATGGGCTTGACCATGAGGGAAATATGCAACAGACTTACCTGGCCAGCACAAGTGAAAAGGAATTTTGCTGCACGTGTGCAGAGAAAAAAGTAAAAAAGAATAAAGAATAAAGGGAATGAATTCAAGCACGTGCGTGGCTTTTTGTGTGATTTCTTGTTGATTGTTCCTCGGGTTTCAGCAAGCATAAACAGGGAAATTAGTAAAAAATATGCATGATGTAGTTCGATTTGCATCCAATCTTAATTCAATTCAGACCGGTACCAGTGCAGGAAAAATAAAACTTTTTGATTTTTAATTAATAGTTAATTTCGACAATTAGTATAGATGTATTCATCCACCATTTATTTTGCATAGTGTGGATTAGTTTTGCTTTAATTCATGACATTACGTCGATTTGGTTTTATTTATTTTCTAGTGTGCACTAACTTTGGCCTCGCAGGAAGTTTAAGGTTGAAATTCCAATTGAATGCAGTGGAAATTTTCATGAAATCCGGAATTATGTTACATACTATTTTGGCATGTAATATTGATTCATGCATATAGATTCCAGTTCAAATCTATTTCGGCACTTATTTTTTAGTTGAATTTCGTTTCACTATGGAAAAATATAAATAAAGAATAGGAAAAGTTGAAAAGGAAAAGGAAAATGAATAAATAATTTGCATTTTCTCAAAAAAGGAATTCATCTAGGAGTGCATTTAGGGAATCATGCATTTTTATTAACAGATTTTGTTTTCTTAACATTGCATTGCACTTTAGATTGCATTAATTAAATTTTATTTCTAGATGTAATGTTTCGTTTTAGCAAAGTAGTTTATAAAGTAGATATTCATGGCGTATCATTTATTTATTCTCCCGTTTTGACCAGTAGTTTAATTTGTAGATAAACATCGAGTTTATGTTTATAGCTCAAGGGTCCTATCTCAAAATTTAGTAACAAGGCTTTGTTTTGATTTTTTCCGGATGCTGCTTGGTTCTTTATTTTCCTACTTCTATCTGCTCTATTTGTTTCAATATTATTGGATTTTATATGTGTTTGCTTGAGTGATTTTATGCACGATCAGCTGCCTTGCTCAACATTGAGGAGAAAACAGGGAAATAAGGTTGGGAAGATCGCATGTATAATCATTTTCGTGAAAAGAGAAAAGCTATCAAATAGGGCATTAGAATATTTAGGTAATCCCTTTATCCAGAAATCTATGGTTCACAAAAGTGAGATAGGTTTCCATGTCTTACTTGACTCCTAATCGGCTCATAATATGTTGGTTGAAACTCTTAATAGGAATCGAATTGAGATTAGTAGGACTTTGGAGACCTCATGCCAAGAGCAGGCATCACCTTACAGGAGAAACCATTTACACTCTTTTGTTAATCCATCAACTCCCTCGAGGATCTTGTCTAGAGAGTATCATGACATAGAATTGGTTTTTCCTCCTGAAATTAAAAAAGATGAATAGAAAAAATAATGGAAATGATTAAGCTGAATCATATCGCAAAAAATGGTTTGGCTTGGTTGGATCTTGACTCTAAAATGGTTTGGTTTAACTTTTCTTTAAACTGCATTGATTGTTGAAAATGAAAAAAAGCAATCAAATAAAATGCACATAATAAGGAAATGAATTGGACATCAGATTTATGTGGTACAGTTTGTGTGAATCGATATTCACAGAAAGAGCAATATATAATTTCACTATAGATCAAACGATACAATTGAAATTATAACCATATTCGAGTTACTCAGATATCTTTTATGTTTCAAGCATACAATTACACTTAATAATTTACACAGTGTGTAGTCTAATGGTTCTTTTTGGAATATTTCTCAATCTCATAAAGAAATGATACAAATCTTCATGCAAAATTTAAATGGCTCCGAAACAAGATTTAAAATAAGAATTTGGTGTAATTTCACGAAGAAAACCTCTCTAAATCAAACCTCTCGACAGGAGCTTTCGGCACATTTTTCAATCTCCATTTAGCGACCTCCGGAGAAGCCTCCCGAGCTGTCTATGACATGAGGAGCTCTTTCCTCTTCCAAATAGAGAAGAAGGGAAGCAGTGACTGGCCACCATGAAAAGACAGTCATGAAAGATCATTAATCACTTTATCCTTTTCCCTTTCTTCAGCTGAGCAAATTTGTCATTCTATGTTGGGAAAAGTAAATTATCAGTGCCATCAAAGCACATTTAAATGCCAAAATCGAAGAAAAATGATCACTTTATATCATCAAATCTGCAAAATAATATTTTTAGCTAACGTGGCTTACTGAAACATGGGAATGCTGAACAACGTTGTTTAACCAATTTTTCGCGGATTACTTAAGTGCTAAATTTTTTAAAAAATGATTTTTCTAGGGTCAACACTTTTGAAAAGGATTTTTTAAGTGCTAAACTTTTTGAAAAATGATTTTTTCAGTGCCAAAATTTTTGAAAAACGATTTTTCAAGGCCAAATTTTTATTGACACTAAAAATTATTTTTAAAAAATGGCATTGAAAAAATCATTTTTCAAAAAAATTAGCACTAAAAAAATCATTTTCAAAAAATTTGGCACTTAAGTGATCCTTTTTCAAATCTTGGTACTGAAAAAATTATTTTTCAAAAAATTTGGCACTAAAGTGATCTTTTTTCAAAAATCTTGGAACTGAAAAATCGTTTTTTAAAAAATTTGGCATTTAAGTGATCTATAAAAAGTTGGTTAAATAAGTTAAGAAATCAAATGTTAATTTTGGCTGGAATATCTTGCCGGAGGCACTTAAGGGTCTATTTGGAATCATTCCAATTTTTATGTTCCCCTGTTCCCTAGAATCAAAAAGGGAAATCACCATAAGGCCATCATAGAAAAGAAGGTCATTTAGAATGGCCAATCAAATGAAAAAGACGGTCTTCTTTTTTTTTATAGAAACTTTTTTTTGGGGACCACTCTTTTGGCCCATGTCATCAGTGGCCATCATCAATCACTTTATCCTTTTCCCTTTCTTCAGCCGAGCAAAGTTGTCGCTCATGGTGAAGACCATCATGATCACTCTTTCTTTCTTTCCACGTTCAAAGCAACACCATGATGGAGTGGTATCATGGCCATTCACAGGCCAAATGGCATTTCCTCTCTTGAACAATGGTCGAGCGTCAATAATTCTCATCCGGTCAGTTTCGTCCAACTATTTCAAACTCGAAACATATTTTCACATTCATATAGTTTCATTTGATTTGAAATCCAAACCACACACCATGCTCACGTTTTAATAATTGTCAATATGGAAATAAGTGTTGTAAAAGATTTGCGCAATTATTTATAAGAAGAGATCAAAACAAATATTTCATAATGTGTAGTAAGTATATGCTTAGATAATGCTTAGGTGGAGCATTTTTTTTTTTTTTTTGTAGTGAATGCAACAAATCTAATCTTTGTAGTACAAAGGAAAATTTTCTAGCTATCAAGAATTCCTCGTGTCATCATTAGAGAGGCAATTTTTTAGGAATATTTTATTATTATGAATTCATATCGATAAATTGCATTTTATCTATATAAATATGTTTAACATAGATATAGCTATAGAATAATTGTAAATTATTTAAACGGCTGAGAATCAAATATTATTAATCCAAAAGTTCAAAAGGACGGAGAAAAGCACTAAGAAGAAACTCAATAGAAATTGGGCGTGTGAAAGGGTACACCTCCATAATGGTCCTCCACCTTATATTTTATAAAGTCATCAACTTTATTGACTATAAATTGCACCCACTATAAAGTTTTTCGTCTGTAAATTTCAATTAAATCTTGTGAGTCGCACAATATAAACATCCAAAATGACGTCTCTAACTAATGAAAGTGGTATCAGGCTTTGGCTATTCAAATCAATAATTCCATTGTTCATATCTTATCATAAACTTCCTTTCTCTAATTTTATAAATTTCTAAAGAAGGATGACGTCACGCCCCAATTTTACCATGCGTGACAACTCCTTATTTTCTAGCGGTCATTTGAATGCAACATCCCAATGAATCACCAACCAGTTTGTTTTATCTTTTAGTTAAGCACATGCTTTCAACTAAAACCCAATCAATCTTCATAATAGGGATAGCAGGAAGACGTAGCAAATAATTGCACAAACACCACCTTTATTTATAAACATAATTATTGACCCTAGGGAAAAGTTATACAAGCCTTGTTCATGGGCGATTTCCAATGTGGCCTACAAAAAGATACCAGAGCCAAGTTAATCCACTTTCATAAAAAAGGAGGTTCAGTCAAAAGGTAGGCCCTAGATGCCTACATGTACTCTTCTGGGTCAGAATATTTGGACGGGGTATCATTTACGGTGTCATCAAGGGCATCAATATCTATGGGATCTTAGACCTCATCACTTGGACCCTCATCTAGTGGCCCGTTGAAGCCCCTTAGAGGGCCCCAAACATCCTCCCTTTGCTTGATGAACCGGGCCTTGAAAACATGGGGTGTGTACAAATCCAGCCCCTTATCCATCCAAACGGTGGTGACGTGATGCTCGTACATGTAGGTGCGACCCGAAACTAGGCGCGTGGTGACTACGGTGCCCATGTCCATGGGGACATCAATCACACCGGGTATTATGTCATGCTAAGGTCTTGACAATAGTTAACAACAAATGAGATATACTTAGTAAATTAAAGTCTTAAGCCTCGATTAAGAAGTTCGCTCGCCTTAGGTGCAACCTATTATCGATAGCAAAGAGACCCACGTTTTGCCTTAACTATTAATGTGCATAGATCCTCAATCATAAATAGTAATAATAGCCATCGAATGCAATCACAGGCATCCTGACTTTGTTTTGGCACATGCACTCTGCATGCTACAATTTATTACGTGCCAAAAATAATATAATCAGGCATTCACTTAATCAAAACACAATTCATATTTCTTAGGCTCAATGCAACCATGTGTGTTTTGATTATTAAGACTCCTTGGGCCACTGTTAACACACGAGTTGTCAGTCTTTCGGCTCAACTGGACATCATCCTACCCCATCAACCATGGAAACATTTAGAACTCCCGCCCATATGGCATTCCTCAACGAGCATAAGTTCGGCCATGACCTCGATACGGTATCCGGACTCCTGCTGAGCATCTGATGAATATCGCATGACCTTGAGAGTCACGGCCACTGTAAAGGTTAGCGGTCTTCTGACATGGCTGGAATATTTTATGTGATCATGCAAAGCACAACCATCACTCATAACCATTTCTTTCTTTTCACTTATTCGATGCACTATGGTTTATGCTCACACAACATGTTATTGCAAGTGTCACACGTACAATGCAATGTAATAATAATAGGTGGTCATGCAAATTTGCTTAATTTATCCACACAACCTCCCGTAAAACATAACAATTGAAGTATATAATCGAGCAATCACATTTCCAAGACAAACAAGCTTTCAACCACAATGAATGTGTATAATGTTAGCATACAAATCGAAAAGTTAACATGGATAGCGTTCACTCATCGCCCTATTGCGATTATCCAATAGTCATTTATAAGTAACCCATGTATACACAATAACTGATAATTAATTATTCTACCCATATTTAAATATCTAAAAGGGTACTAATCGCAATTAAGTATTATCCAACAATTAATAATGTTCCAAGAATATTCACAATTAATTATTCCCATAATAATTAACCAATACTATAAGAAATTACTCATAATCAATTATTACCACAACAATAATTATCACAAAGGGAATAATCACCCTTAATTATCATCACAATAATTAGTTAACACTTAGAAAATAAAGCATAATAATTACTTCTATAAATGCTTAATTGCCTCAAAAGAATTAACCATAATTAATTATTTCCCTAAAAAATTAATTACCACAAGATAAATCATCCTAAGTAATTATTCACATAAATAACTAATTGTCACAAGTCAGATTATCATAATTAATTATTTTCATAAATATTTAATTCTCATAAAATAAACTAATAATAATTAATTATTTCCATAAATAATTAATGGTCACACAATAAATCATCATAATTAATTATCATAAATAGTTAATTACCACAATTTAAATTAATCATAATAAATTATTTCTATAAATAATTAATTATAATAAAATAATGCTAATAACAATTAACTAATTAATTAGCATTAATATAATTAAACTATGATTAACCCAAATTAAACAAGATTAGTGAATCTAATTAACCTTAAACATAATCTAACTATCATCAACTCTAATCAAGATTGGTTCTAACTAATCTACCTCTAATTTGAGATTAACCCTCTAATTGAGGGTTTAGGAAATTAACAGCACAATGAAGGGGTGGCTAACGGTAAACAACTCACAGGATTAAAACATGACACAAAGAAAGGTTTGGCAACAACAAGTGGCAAGGTGGAAATAGAGAGGAAATGAGGAAGAATGAAGGAAAAAAAAAGGAGAAAGAGAGCTCTACCGATCACCAAGGGAGGAGAGAGAGAAACTTAGGGGCAATTGGGTTTAAGCTACAAAAGCAAGCCAAAATTGAAGGGGTACAATGATGGAGAACAAAATAGGCGGTGATGATGAAGGTGACATTAGTCTTAGGAAAATGGACCCAACCACAACAACCGGAAATGAGGAAGAACAATGAAGGAAAAATGCCATACCTTGCACGTTATATATCAAGGGGAGAGACCAATCACATACGAGTCTAAGGAATCAATTCATGCTAACTTTGGCATCACACAAGTCCCGGCCCTAGGACAACCGAACTCCCACCGCAAAATAGGCTGATGGCTCATGATAGCATTTTCTTCCTTTAAATAGGCTTGCAGGGAGGTGGGTGGTGGCTAGGTTGAGAGAGGAGCAAAAACAAGCTGGCTAGAGCTCTGGCAAGTTGGTGGCCGGTGGCTGGTGATTTCAGGGGGTCAAGAGGGAGTTGTGTGTGGCTGGTATAGGCAGGCGGAAGCTGAAGTGCAGATGGCCAATCTTTAACATCGGCAGCCGAGAGGGTTTGACAAGGTGATAACAAGGGCAATGAACAACTCTAATGGTGGAAATGGAGAGGAAATGAGGAAGAATGAAGGAAAAACAAGGAGAGAGGGCTAAGGAAAATGGGGGCTAGGAAACGGGCCGGAAAATGATCACCAAGGGGGGAGAGAGAAACTTAGGAGGGGGCAAGTTGGGTTTAAGCTACAAAAACAAGCCAAAATTGAAGTGTATAAAGCTAGTTTTATTCTCTACCAAGTGTTTGCTTTTTGAGGATTGCTTAAGACCACACAATTAAAGTTTATAGAAGAAAAGGACCCATGGGCTCAATAGGAGATATGGGCTTATTGAGCCCATGGTGGCTACCTATGGTGGACACAAGGCCCAATGGGCCTATTGTTGGCCAGTTCCTCACGAACCCAAATTCTTGGCCCATTAATCCCTTTTTTCAAATTTTTCGGCTTATTGATAAACTTAAGTATTAATGAGGCCACATCCAATAAATCAGTTTTGAAGTCCTTGAAAATTCGATACCTAAAATCATATTGAGATTTGTGGTAAATTCAATCAAATGCAACTTTAGCATGACCTAAACTATTGGGTGGCATTTATGGGTTTTCTCTTATTTGACTCATAATTGATGAAATTCAATTTATGTCCGAGCTTCTCTAATTTAGGGGTGATCGTTGGTTGTCATAAAATCATGAGGAACCCATTGCTCACCTTGAGTACTAAGTAAAAAGAAAATCGGTTTAACATTGTTTTAGTTAGTATCGAAATCGTGTGGAATCCCGTAAATCCGACCTCATACTCTTGTTGAATCGATTTATTTTTGTTCATTAATTGAATTGTAATAGTGCGACATCAACCCTCTTTGATTCTTATGGTCGAGTGGCCTATCCTTGATTGAACTCTCTGATCGTACATGTATCGATCTTCAATTGTCTTTCCGAATAGGTTAGTTAACTCGTGAGTGATTAGTTCAGAATAAACATAACTAATAGTGCATTGCTTAAATAATCATTCAACATATCCCAAAATGAGGTTGAAATTTAGAGTGTCACAACTCTTCCTCTCTTATAGAAATTTTGTCTTTGAAATTTGAACTATTGCTCTGATCCTCAAAAAAATACGGGTAGTGACGCTTCATCATAGCCTCACTTTCCCATGTGGCTCCTTCCATTCTATGGTGTTGCCAAATTACCTTGACTAAGGGAATTATCTTGTTCCGCTGTACTTTCTCCTTTTGATTCACTATTCGAACTAGTCTTTCCATCTCTATTTTCTTGAAATTTAGCATGTGAGTTGGATCCGGTTCATATTTCTTTGACATTAACACATGACAGACATCATGCATTTGAGCAAGTCTCGACAACAACGCAAGATGATAGGCCAAAATCATGATTCTTTCCAAAATCTAAAAAGGTCCAACATACCTTTCTATGAACTCGGTTGTCCATTTTCTTTTTGCCGAACCTCGAAGTACTTTGAGCAAGTGCATTAGGCAAAATACCTTAAGGAACACATGATTGCCAACTTGAAACTTTAATGGCCTATGCCATTCATCCGCGTAACTTTTCTAGCAACTTTAGGCTATCTTTAACCTTTCTCGAATAATCTTAACAGCATCCATAGACTATTGCACTAACTCTAAGCCTATAATTTTTCGCTTGCCAACTTCGTCCTAGCAAATTAGAGTTCTACAGGGCTTGCCATACAATGCCTCAAACAATGCCATCTTAATACTCTATTTGTAACTATTGTTGTAGGCAAACTCAATGAGATGAAATTGTTCCTCCCAAATTTCTTTAAAATCCAACACATAGGTTCGCAGCATATCCTTGAGCATCTAAATTGTCCTTTTCGATTGATCATTTGTTTGCGGATGATGTGCCACGCTATATTGTAGCTTGGTTCCTATGGTAGTTTGCAAGCTTTTCTAAAATGCAGCAGTGAACTTAGGGTCTTGATTTGACGTGATCGTCACTAGCACTTCATAAGGCATACAATCTATCACACGTACAATTCTGCATACCTATCCAAGGCAAAGTCCTTTCGTACAAAGATAAAATGTGCAGATTTTGTCAGTTTGTTTACTATGACCCAAATTAAGTTATTGCCTCGTTGACTTCTCGATAATCCCATCACAAAGTCTATTATGATATGTCCCCACTTCCATTTGATAATCTTAAGGGGTTGCAGTAATCCACTAGGCTTGCAATGTTGCGTTTTCACTTGTTTGCATGTCAAATAGTTAGCCACGTGCTTGACAATATCCAATTTCATGCTATTCCACCAATAATATTATTGCAAATTCCAGTACATCTTTGTGCTATCCGGATGTATACTATTCTCGCTATGGTGAGCTTTTGACAAGATTTCCTCCTTAAGCTTCGCATCTTGGGCACACACAATTATCCATGGAATTTCAAGATCATGTTCTGGGATAATTGAAAATCCGATTTTCTCTTAGCTGCATCCATCTGCAAAATCTTTTGGATTGCAGGGCTCGTAGATTGCGCTACTTTAATCCAGGTTTGCATTTTGGGATCAATTCTAAGGGTATCATTAGACTCGAAAGCTTACCTTGAACTTAAACTCTGAATCTCGAATTCCTTCGAGCGAGATCCACTCTTGAACCATAATATGCGTAATCGATGACTTTCGATTATGTGTATCTACTATCTTGTTAGCCTTGTCAAGGTGGTACATAATGTCGTAGTTGTAATCTTTGAGAAGTTTCATCCATCAACGTTGCCTCATGTTCAATTTCTTTTGGGAAAACAAATACTTTAAGCTTTGATGGTCCGTATAAATTTGAAATCTTTCTCCACAAAAGTAGTGCCTCCATATTTTTAATGCAAAGATGATTGCCACTAATTTCAAATCGTGTGTTGGATAGTTCAACTCATGAGATCTTAATTGTCTAGATGTGTATGCAACCACTTTACCATGTTGCATTAGAACAAAGCCCGGTCCCTTATATGGCATATCTATAAATAGGGACCAAAGATGGTATTATCAATACTAGTGCGGTAGTCAGTTTATACTTAAGCTCTTGGAAGCTACATTCATGCTTGTTCATCTATTCAAACATTTCGTCCTTCTTTAGCAATCGCGACAAAAGCATAGCTATTGTCAAGAATTTTTTCACAATCGTCTATAAAAGCCAACCAATCCCAAGAAACTATGAATTTTAGTTACCATACTTGATCTCGACCAGTTCATGACTACTTCAATTTTTGCTGGATCCATTGAAATCCCTTTGCTAGAAATTACATGACCAAGAAAAGCTACTTGAGTTAACCAAAACTCGCACTTACTAAACTTAGCATACAGTTCATGTTCTCGAAGGGTTTACGACACCTTCCTCAAATGCCATTCATGTTCCTCTCGACTCCTTGAATATACTAGAATGTCTTCGATAAATATGATCACAAACTAGTCTAAATACTCATTGAACACACGATTCATCAAATCCATAAATGTAATAGGAGCATTTGTTAGACCAAACAACATTACAATGAACTTATTATGACCATAACGTGTGCGAAATGCCATCTTTGGTATATCCTCTTTTTTTATTCTTAACTGATGATAGCTTGTCTTAGGTCTATCTCAAAGAATATCGAAGCACTTTGGAGTTGGTCAAACAAATCTTCTATCCTTGGCAATGAGTACTTATTCTTGATCGTCACCTGATTGAGTTACCGATAGTCAATGCATAATCGCAATGACCCATCCTTCTTTCTCATGAACAAAACTAGTGTGCCCCAAGGTGACACACTATGATAAATAAATCTTTTATCCAACAACTTTTGCATTTGCACCTTTAATTCATTTAGCTCCGACAACGCCATTCTGTAGGGTGCTTTGAAAATGACTCCGTCCAAAGGGCCAACTCAATCACAAATTCTATCTCCCTTTCTAGGGGTAATCCAGGTAATTCCATTGGAAAAACATCGGAATAATCTTGTGTTACTGCAATATCTTCCATCCTTGGTTCCTCCACCAACATATTAACCACAGTCGCCAAGTAATCCTAGCAACCTTCATTTAGCAGCTTACTCACCTCAAGTGAGGTAATTAGTGGAATAGAGGGTGTGATGCCCTGCAAATTTCTAATTCTTGGAGTAGAATAAATGGGCTCGAAGAATGGTATTTGGGCTAACCGAAGAGCACAGTGAGCCAAGTGTGAGTGCAAAGAATATGCATCTAAGGAGTTGAGGTCTTGGACTAACTGGAGAGAGATTGGGTTGCTAGTGGGCCCAATGGGCCGTACAAACCATTAGGGGCTGGGATGGCAACAAACATTCCATGTTGATATAGCGAGGTGTTAGAATCGGTCTAATGATTATTGAAATTTTAGGGCTAAGTATGACAAAAATATTTTAACATAGTATTTGTCACGCCTCGAACCCCAAGCACGCAACAACCCCTTACCATGGTTAATTGAAAGGAACATCCCAGGACTCATCGATGACCATTCATTTTTATCTTTCATTAAGCACAAGCGGAAGATGAACCATCATCAGTCCAAACAAACAATCAAACAATCAAGCAAGGATAGATGGATGAACAGCAAAATGACAGCAACTACTCATTTATACATTCTTATTGGATTAACTAACGAATGATTGTTTTCCGATTTACAAGCCCAACTAAGGGGGCTGATCCATCCACTAAGCCAAACCACAAAGAAACTAGGCTTGGCTAATCCATTTATACAAAAAGAACCTTCGGGTTCAGCACCACTGACACTCGGACCCATCAGACTCAGGCTCCATCGGGTTAATCACTGGAGGAGCCGAGGCAGGATTCTCCATTGAGCCATTCTAAGGGCCTAAAATGGTTATACAATAACCAGTGAGATAAAATCTCAGCAGTTCTCCCCCTTGAACTCCGGTTAGTACACCAACTTAACTCGGGGTATCTCTCTAGAACCACCCCTCACACAACCCAACAATAAATAACTAGCAATCAGCAACCAAACAATAGATAGGGGAAACCTACAATCATATAGTCGGTTCACATGCAACCTTACCCGTTATGACATACCTTACGCGTTAAATGTCAGCACAATACAGACAATGCACATGACCGTTAGATGATGCAATTCATCAATCACATGCGAGTCGCGTCACAAGCGATCTCACGTAGCCATTGCCACATCCGGCATGTTATCAATTTATGCGTGTGTGCCATAAATAATGTGATCACCTCATGCATAATTGGAACCAATGATGCAATGTTTCTCATACACTCTTGCATCCACACGTGTTTCGATTATTACTACTCCACAGAGCTATAATCGAACCCCCGCCAGTGTTTACTGGCATAGCCAAGCATCGTGCGGCGACGTTAAGGGACTCCCACCCAAAATGACATTCCCAAAGGAGCATGGGTTTAGCTTCTACTACGACTCTACATTCGAACCCCCGTCGGGTTTCCAATAAATCAAACTATCACCCCCCGAACTACGACCGGGGCGGCGGGTTCAACTTGGTGATCACACAAGCATACCACCACAATCCACTTATTATCTTTGAGCATTAGCCAATACACACATGCTTGCATATAAAACCAAAAATCATTTCTCATAAAAGCGGTCTATTTCCATGTTTCTCGGACAAATCATTTTCCCCTTTCTTTTATGAAAACCATACGATTCAAGTAGATATTCATGCAATGACACATCCAATTCACCTCATTAAATCAAGACACATGAAATTATGCACATTTTAGCTTCTAAATGAACAGTGCAATGAACAGTAATCATAAATAGTAATCATGAATAGTAATCATGAACAGTGTAATTTCAAAATTCAATAATTTAAACATTAAATTCAAAAATTAAACAAAACATTAATTAAAAAAATAATCAATCAATTAAGCTAAACATGCCTAATTAACACATAAACCACCATTTAAGCAATAATGAAGCACATAAAGCAAGATTAAGCTAAGCTAATCTTAACCATCTATCTAACCACCTATCTTAGGGCTAATACAACTTAATTAAATTTCCTAAACCAACATTGCCACTAATTAACACAACCCTAAGCAAGGTTGGGCACTAACAAAGGATTATGGGCTAAACTCACCCGTTAAGTGGGCCGACAACACGGACATGGCAACGATGATGAAGGTGACACCCGAGGACCTCTACCATAGTGATCCAAGGCGGTCCGGGGTCAAAATAGCAACAAAAACTCAAACTCCCTTTGCAACTTTGAAAAACTGACTTCCGGAGGAGCAAAGTGGCTAATTGAAGCAAAAAGGGCTGGCCAGAGCTCCGACAAGTGGTTGGTCGGTGACCGGCATTAGCTGAGGGTCGAGGGGGAACGGTTGGTGGATGGGATAGGCGAAGATTGGGTTAGAAAGGGAGGAAAATAATTGAAATAGGTGGAGTAGCACAACAGCAGGCAGTCAAAGGACTGTTGACTTCTGGCCAGCCGGCGAGTTCGACCGGCGAATGGTTGCCATGGGGCATATGGTCTGGGCCTCTTGAGCACGGTGGTGGGTGGCACGGGCGATGACAAGCATGAGAATGCCATGAACAACTCAGGTTTTTGGAGAAAGGTCAGAAGGAGAAGTAGAAGGAAAAAAGGAAAACAAGCGAAGAGAGATGTGCGGTTTTTGGAAGAGCTGAAGGGGAGAGAGAGAATAAAGTGAGGGATACTTCAAGGCCTCATCAAGATCATTAAATGCTTGTCCCAACTCCAAGCAAATGACATCATCTTCTCTCTCTTCTTTTGTTCTTTCTTCAAAATATCTAGGGGCAAAATAGTCATTTTCACCTTGCACATTTTCCAATCTGCCTTGGATTGAAAATGAATGGTGGGCCTAAGAAATAGGCTAAAAAATGAATAGGAATGGGCTCGAGAATTTGTTAGGCTCGAAATGGCTCAAGGTTAGACAATGGGCTTAGAAGGGTAAATTGGTCGATTTAGTCCAACAGGCTCACTTGCTTGCCTCGAGCCTACCATGGTGGCCATCCTACCTTGGGAATGAGGTCCACACTAGTCTTGCCCGACCCACATCCTCGTAGGCTCATTTCCTCGATATGTAAATCCCTTTTCCAAAAACTCGGCTCAATTGACATTATCGACTGTCGAAGAATAATTGTCCAAAAGTCCATCTTGGATGTTCCCGAAAATTTGAAATCCAATACTGGATTCTCTTGCCTCGTTAATTTCGCCCAAATGCCATTTTGGTACAACTCAAACTGATAGGCAACTTCGAGGATTCACACGTAACCGACTCGTGCCAAATCATGTTTAAGACATCTCGACACATGGACGTCATTGACTACATGAAATTGCAAAGGATAGATTCTTATTTCAAAATACATGATTACCAAGGATCGACATAGGGTCGTTCGCAGGCTCGATAACAGTAAATGGAATTACCCGTCGTCCCATTATGTTATGTTCGAGAATCGAATTCTAGTCGTCCTTGAAATCAGCCTGCATATCTACAGTATTGTCCTCATGCAAGTCTCACGGTCAAGTCGTTTTTCCGAATCAAGTTCTTTAGTGGCATGAGTTCTGTCCTCATTAGCCTTCCCTCTCAAGGTCAGTATCTCGGAAATGATTAGTTCCGAGTGAGATTAATCAACAATGCATTGATGAAATTCACATTCATTCATCCCTCAAAGGGTTCGAATTTTAGAACATCACTGTGCTAATGCAACCATGGAGTGAAGTGACCAACAAGGAGAATCTGTCTTCTCTTGTGAGCGAAATCCTGAGGGCAATTTGGGGGAAATAAGATTGTAGGATTAGCTTAGGATTAGCTGGTTTTGCTTTTTCATTAAGGTATAATTGAATAAGAAACAAAGCATGGAAAAGCTTGCATGCAAAAGAGACAAAAGTCTCTTCGTTTTCCCTTCACGTCCGCCGTCCCCCTAACCTCATCATTACAAGAAACTTCCTTCACCAATCCAGCCTTGTGCATGGCTGCCACCTTCTTTTTCCAAGACCATCATTAGCTTAATTCCTACACTCCACCTCTTCTCTGTTTCTCTTCCTTCCCTGTTCCCTTCGGCTCTTCTTTCCCTCTCCGTCTCTCGCTCTCTCCCGACACTTCCCTTCCCTTTTCTCTCTAAGAATCCTTTCAAGCTTTGTTCGTGAGAGGCACCAGCAGCTCCAAGGTCTTCAAGCAGCTCCAGAGTTTTGAATCTCGAACGACAAAACAGATAGGGGAATGAGCGGGGTGTCAAATCCTACCATCCGTGTGACAGTTGCGGAGGTTAGTCAGGTAAAGGGATCAAGGTGTAGGCAGCTATAAAGGGGCAAGTTTTGGTCGAATACACGGCATGGGGAGATTTTAGACTCGTATGTGAGTGTTGTGGTGGTTGAACGAAGCTGTGAAGGTTGACTTGCTTGTGTGGATTTGGGAGGAGAAATGAAATGCACGCTGCTTTGGCTATTGGATGGCCTGCATGTGGCTATTTTGTCTTAGATAGCTTGTAAATGGTTGTTTTGTGCCTTAAATTTGGAGAAACGTGATTGCATGTGTTCTGTGATGGCTTAAGTTTGCATGCTCATGATCCGTGATAGTAAAAAGGGCAGGTGTGTTCGAATAATAGATGTTCCCTGTTTCCGGACCTTCTGCTTTCGGTTGGACTGCGTAGCTTGAAAATTTTGTAGAGGACGGTGGCATAGGATTTTGAGAAAATTCCTTCATGGAAACTGCTCCTAAGATTCCACTCTATAAATATAATTTAATTAGAAATTTGTGGATCGGGACGATTGTGAATCTGACGCCGTTTTACCATAGGAGAGAATCTGCTTGAGCTGGGAAAATGTGAACTTTAGGGATTGCAGGAATTTTATAAATTTTTATGGAGTGATTTTTGAAATAATTTCTTAATGAAAGTTGTTAGGTATGTCCTTTAGTATATCATAAAAAAATCACAAATCAAACGGTGAGGTCAGTACGTCGCAATGATCATATCTTTAGGAACTGAAATATGTACATAGGGACAGTGTGGTGGGACACGTTGCGTGATTTTTGAAATACTTTCTCAATGAAAGTTGTTAGGTTTGTCCTGTAGTATATCATACAAAAATCACAGATCAAATGGTGAGGTCAGGACGTCGCAATGATCATATCTTTAGGAACTGAAATCTGGACATGGGGACAGTATGGTGAGTCGCGTAATGAGAATTACTGCTCTTAATACAAGAAGAAATAAATCTAGCTTCCTTCATGAAAAAGTTAGACCTATGTCTTGGCAACATCATACTGAAATTTTGGAGATTTTTCGACTTAGATTACTATACTTTTCAAAATTATTCTTAAAACTATGCAATTGAGCTTAATTTCTGCCGGTAATTAGAATTGGGTACAATGTGGATCTGTGTGCGACTTTTCTTGCTGGGAGTCCTGTGAATTATTGGGTGATTGGCTATGTTGGGAACATGAGATTGAAGGCTGTGGATGACTTGTGCTTGCGTGTACATGAATATGCGTGAGAATGGATATGTTCTTTGGTGGTCTAGGCGTATGCGATTCATGGACGTGTGCGCGAGTGTCTCGTGCGTAAATGGCACGTTGAATTGTCACATGGAAGTGCATTCGTATGCTGGATGCTTGGTGTGGTGTTAAATAAAGAACTCATGTGATAATGTATGAATGAATCAAGCCAAAAGATGATCATCGGCCAGCGACCCGATGATGTCCCTGGGGAGAGGGGGTTGCCCCTGTGGTGAAGGTAGGGATGCCTCGATTGAAACTACAAGGCCAGGGACCTTTGGGTACCGAGATGTCTTGGAGGGAGATGCCTAGGGCCAGCAACCCCTGGAAGTCCGGCCAGTGACCCGGAAGAGACTTGAGTGGATCCGGCCAGCGTCTTGGACCAAATCTAACTCAAGGGTGGATAAAATTGGTTACACAGAAATTAACTCCATCTGGCGTGTATGTACGTGAGCATGCGTGAAGTCGGAAGTGCCTGCGTTGTGTTTATGTTTAATATATGGAGTGTTTGATTGCTTGCTTGCTTCATGGATGCTAGTAGGAGGTTCGTTGCATTAGCGCATGACTCATGATATGTCGACGGATTGCACTGTTGGCATGCTTTGAACTTTCTGCCTAGACTAGTCAATCGTTTAACCTTGCTTGGATAGTGCAACTTAAAACCTTGCTATATTCCTCTACTAGGCAATTTCTCATCCCTTATTTTTGCAGGTCGATAGATATATGTGCCTTCTATAGCTACATATGGTGCACCTATATATCTAGAGGGCCGTCTCCAAGACATAGTGGAGGTGGAGTCAAGCATTGTATTCACCCGTTATGAGTGTAGGATTTTCTTTGCAGATGCGCGCCCCACCTTATTTTCCATGAAGTTCGTCTTCTAGTTTTTCAACTGTTGGTAGTTTGTTTGTAAAATAAACTGAGAGGTGCCTTGTCCCATATCGAAAAGATGTGAGTGCGCACGTGGACGAGATTTGGCACTAACCAATGATCATTCATTTTTATTTATTAAAAAAAAATTCGGATTTATTTTTATAAAAATTAATCATAATGTCATGTTGAAATAGTGCGGCTGTTCATGAAGAAGTTATGGTTATTTTTTATTTATTTATTTCAAATTTTATTTTTCTTCCAATAGGTATCTTAAAGTTCGTACCTATTCAAATATAACATTTTAATATTTGAAAGGTTGTGTCTGTTCAGATATAACTTCTTTCGAAAAGATATCTTTGTTAATTTTTTGCAACCTTTCATGAAGAGTTACCTATGTTTCTATATATATGTCAGTTTTGAAAAACCATGAATGGTAACACAATCACGAATTACAATTTTCAAGTCCCCTTTCAAAACTGCAGCCAATTGTTTTCAATTGTTTTCTAGAGAGACCCTGGAGATATACTAGAATTGCTATCTAGTATTCTCATTTGAGACTTTGTTGTATCCTGGGGAAATTTGCCGGTGACCATTAGCAACTTTGTGGGGCAAATAAATCCTTAAAGAAAGTGATATCACGCCTCAAAGTCCGTTGTGATTGCTCTATTGATTCAACTCATATTGACTTCATTGTTCTACCCAAATTCAAAGACAATTTCCCCAACATCAACTTGGACGGTGAGCTGATTGGACCTCTCTCTTGGTGAGTGGTCGGGCTGACGACCAAGCTCGACGGATGAGTGGTTAGGTCGACAGCCCAGGCGGACAAGTCCAGCTAGGTGGAGCTCCTTAGTTGCAGTACTATGAGGATGTACGGGGAAAATGACCGGGGAGAGGAGATAGGAAACCTTTTGACCTCTCCCAAGTGTTTTGTTTTTGGGTGTCATCTTGATGTGGTTGCTTAAAAATGAATTGTCAAGGTGTAAACTTTCCCCATGTAATTGGATGTCATGAATGACATAAGAAGAATTTCATTAAAAACTTACTCTCTTGTGTGTCTTTTTCATATCTTTTTCATATTATAAATGTTGGTGACGGCCTGGGACGTCACAAAGGGTCCTCCTCTCGATTCTCGACAAATTTGTAGCTACCACACCCCCATCGCAATTTCATGATAGATGGAGTCGTGTAGGTGTCAAGAAAACTTGAACGTGGTTTGAGGTTGAGTCAAGCACGAGTTGATAACACGTAAATTCTCGAAGCCGCCTGTTAGTTTGAGACGTACTAAGACTACATTCGATCGAAACTGACTACGAATGTTAATCTAATTTTGGATGTTGGACTTTTAGGAATGTTAGGGATGAACCTTTGGATGATGCCTTTATAATCCTCGAATTTATTGGTAAGTCCGAATTGATGGAAAAGGGATTAAAGGGCTGGAAAGTGCAGCTCACAAGGAAGTGGGCCGGCAAGGCCCAAGTGGGCCTCATGCCCAATAGTGGGCAGCCACAAGGTGGGCCCAAGTCAGCCAAGTAGGCTCGTTTAGCTCAATTAGCCCACTTAACCCATTTCTAGCCCATTATCCGTTTGAGCCCAATTTGAGCCCAATGACTTGTAGAACCCATTCCTATTCATTTCTAGCTCGTTTCCAAGATTAATTGCCTTCTTCTTATCTTCAATCCAAAGACAATTTGGTAATTGAGCCCAAGGTGAAAATACCAAAATGCCCTTCTTGGCATTATGCATGCAAAACAAAAGAGGAAGAGAAGTCTTTGGTAATCATGAGTCTTTGCATGGGAAATAGGAGAAAGCGATGTGCATTGAAGGGGCTTCATCTTCTCTCTCTCCTCCTTTCTCCTCTCCCCTTGGCCGACCACCCCTCTCTCTTCCCATTCTTCTTCCTTTTCTTTATTTCTTCCATTTTCCTTGCTTGTTTAGCTTCATTGTCGCCCAAGCCACCTATAGTAGTGATTGAGAGCCCCTATCCATACCCCCTGTCACTGCCGCTCACTAGTCCTAGCCGTCGGACCACCTGCCGACCGTCCAGACCACCACTGCTCTTTGTTCGCCTCTACTTCTCCTTACTGCACCCACTGGAAATGCCTAGATGCTGCTGTTTCTGCCTCATTGTTGCTCGGACCAGTCACCACCACCTCATCCTTAGCCATTTGGAGCCACTAGATGCTAGCCAGCCGCTAGCTCGGCTATCCGTCGATCCCCTTGATTCTGTTCGGTTTTCTGCAAAACAGAGGAAACTAGCACTTGCAGCTACTATTTCCGTCCCCGGGCCGCCTCACATAGATGCTTCCAATGTCCCCGTTGTTGCCCTCTCCACCGCCATCGCACTAGTGTCTCCGGCCCAATTAACAAGTGAGGTTTACACTTTAATCCTTCGATTAGTCCATTAAACTTTCTTAGGACTAGGTTAAATTGTAGTTAATGTTAGTTAGGGGATTTATTAAGATTAACTATGACTAGGATGATTGGTTAGAAAGATGACCATGGTTGGGTTAGTCAAAAAGTGGACTAAGGTTAGTTAAGTAACCAATGTTGGGTTAATTAACTAAGGTTGACTTATGGCAAAGTTAATTAACCGATGTTAAGTTAATTAACTAGAGTTGACCTATGGTTAGGTTAATTAACTAGGGTTGAGTTAATTAACTATGGTGGAAGCATGGTTAGGTTAGTTGACTATGATTAACTTTAATTAATTTTAATCATGCTTAGTGCTAATTAACGGTGGTTAATTAAGATAATTGAGGATTAGTGAGATAATCTTGATTAGTATTATTTTATTAAAAATAATTAATTTCTTTTTAATTATTATTAAATTCGTTAATTATTATTAATTATTTTAATAATAATTAATTAATTAAATTATGAATAATATTAATTATTTATAATTAAATTTTGGGACTAATTTGATGAGTCCGTATTTATTAAAGCATGTTAAATTGCTGCTTGGATCCATAAGGTATTGATCGTGTAATCAAATTTGTCGAGTGCTTGATTGTTCTAATAATTATGCCTTGATGTTTGTGTACTATTGTATGGACATATAAAAGGAAAAATCTCAAGATGTCAAGTTTTGAAATGAAAATGGGAATGATATGTTTTTATGATAAGGCATGAAACTAGGATGGGTTTTGAAATAAAATGTGCTCATGTGCAATTTTTCCCTGCAATTCTTACATGAAAAATGTGCAATAGACTTTTATGTTGAGCGTGTACCACGTTTGCATTGGTTAATGCATGGGATTAGTAAATTATGGTGTGCTTATGTGGTCACGTAATATAACCCGTCACCCCAGCGGGAGTTTGGGGGACAAAGTCCGACTTGTCGGAAATCCCAACGGGAGTTCAAATGCAGGTCGCGGTAAAGGCCGGACCTATGCTCCCTTGAGAAAGTCGTCTAGGCGGGAGTTCCAAATGTAACCGTGCCCAGTGGGGCAGGGCAATGCCTGGCTAAGCTAGAAGACACCAACAGGAGTTCAGTTGTGGCCCTTAAGGACATTAATAATCGGAACACGCATGAATGTAGGAGTGCGTGAGAAACATGTTGTCATTGGTTTTGATTATGCATGTGTTGGTTACACTGATTATGTTATGCTTGAGTTGGTACCATGCAAGGTGTGGCAATGGCCAAATGAGATTACTTACAATACGATTCGATTGTGGTTGATTAATGTAATGATGAGAGTGCAATATGCATTAATTGTGATATGCATGTGTACTTATCGTGTAGGGTATGGCATGACCGGGTAAGATTGCATGCAAGTCGATTGCTTGTCGATGTTATTCATGGAGTAACTAAGTAGATCAAGTTATTGATTGAGGCAAACAAGTATGGTTTTGCTATTGATCTGCTTGAGTGATTTGGCTATGCAATAAGTACCTCGAGGAGAGTTGATGTCCTAACCGGGGCTTAAGGTAAGAACTCACTAAGATTACATCTCATTTATTGTTCCTAAACAATTTCGAGTCCCTAGGATGGCGCACCACTCGATGCAGTTTTGGTTCCCTAAGGATTGGGAGATCATTGTCTTGACCCATTAGTTTCCAAGACGGGTGCACCTGTATGAGAAGTATGTGTCCACCATTTAGGTGGATGAGGGATCGGGGATGTGGGTTCCCCATCAGTTCTTAGTGCGGTTCCTCCGACAGGGTGAAATTTTGCTTGGCCCTCTACATGGTTTTAATGACCCGCCTAGTAAGGGCCCTAAGGATGAGGATTGGGATTCCATGGAGATAGACCCTCCAAATGGGACTGTGGAGAATCTCGATCTTGCCATGCTAACAACTAACTCGTATCCCTCTGACTACAACCCGACGAAGCCCGACTTTTATGGATCCTTGTATTTTGGTAGTCCCTGAAGGACATACCAAACTCAAGTTTTTGAGGAGAGTAGATTAACCCAGCCCTAGCACCTTTTTGTAGGCTTGGAAAGGAACTCACCCACTGACGGGCTTGTAATGAAAAAGTGTTCCTTTATGGGTTAATCTAATGATTAAATAAAAGAGTGGGTTTGCTACTATAGTGTTGTTCATCCTACTATCCTCGTTGTTGTTGATTGCTTGATTGGGTGTTAGATCATTTCCACTTGCGCATAATGAAAAGATAAAAAGAATGGTCGGTGCCACATCATGGGACATCGTATTTATTTGACCAAAGTGAAGAGGTTGTCGTGCACTTGGGGTTCGGGACATAACAGCTTCGGCCTTGTCACATAGGATGGCTAATGGTGACTAGACCACCACATCAACAATTTCCAGCCAATTTGGCCGGAATAACTAAATTTGTAGATCGTCAAAAAGTTTAAAACTAAATTGATTCAATTAAAAGATTTAACAATGAATTGGCAAATTGTCAAAAATTTTAGGACTAAATTGGTTAAATTAAAATGTTTATGAGTAAATTGGCATAAGTGCACTAGGTTTAGATTTTTTTGGAAATTTTCCTACAAATAGACTAATTATATCAAATTAATGAATTGAAAAAAAAAACTTAACTTCATCAAAAAAAAAAAAATTAACGCGAGAACTCAAACCACCGGAGAACTATTTATGGTAGAGGCCATAGTTTTCTTTTGGCCTTCTTCTATTTTGACTCATATCGATATATTTTCGATTATAAGTAGATTTTGGAGCTATTGTGAGCTTCGAGCTCAAACCTTCATACTATGAGCTTCAAGCTTGAGCAACCGTGGTAGTCACAAGCTTTGAAATTGAATTTGACCATGGTGGCCACACGCTTCGTGCTCGAATGGCTATGACTGTGAGCTTCTAGTTTGAGTGGCCATGGCTGCAATATGACTTCTCTTAGCGTGCCACTTGTTCACTTCAGCATAAATTGTTCGAAAAGGAGCCACATAATAGAAGGATGCGGGATGGCCCTAGTTAAAAGTACATAAATGATTTTGCAAAAAAAAAAAAATATTACATAGACGGTTTTGACTTTGGACATGAGTACAAGGACAACGAGTGTCATTTCACCTAATATTCATACCAATAAATTGGTTGTTGTTGGATCTTTTAGAAACTTTTTCGTGCATAATGATGCATAACGAAATTAAGGTCATCTTCATCAGCCTACCCTCTTCTAGAGGCATTTTCATTTACGAAAGCCGCTAGTAGTAGTTTTTCCAATGACGATGCCTAGCCTGGACAACATTCCTTATTTTTACATCTGGATACCCACATGCCTCGCACCCTTCGTTCCAAGTTATATATTTTTCTTCTCCAACAAGATAGTAGTATCCTTGTGTTTTGCATTTTAGAATTCAGACAAAGTAGTTTATATACTTACTCAGGTCCAATATAAATTGATTGTTGTAGGATCTTTTAGAAAAAAATTTGTGCAGCACAATGCGTAGAGAATGAATACTGTTTGCAGACGAAGTATGCATTGCAAAGCAAATGTCCTCTAACAACAAATAGATAGAAGGGTCTACAAAATATTTTATAGTGATTTAACCTATCCACTTAGTCTCCTCATTATCCCATCTCTAATAGCTCAATGACAAGATTAAAATCCATCAATGCGATCTTTGAAACTTTGAAAGCTTTTACAAGAAAGTTGCCTCTCCACTGTCCTAGCTTTTACTATTAGAATCATGAGATTTTTTATTTCAGAGAATGAGCACAAGAACTAAGACCAAGCTTTGAGATTGACCCCCACACACGCATATAAAACTCGATCGATACATTGGAGTCCTCAAAAACGTGTGTATGATGTTTGAATGAATTCAGAGAAAATTGTTCAAAAAGTTACAAACTTATTGTATTTTTGTCAATTCAATTCTAAATATTTTAATTTTGTCAATGCAGTCCTAAACATTTTCACATTTTGCCATTTGAATCCATTCGGCTAATTTTGGTTAGAAATGACTGATGTGGATGGCCAGCGCTCACTTTTTAATAATATTATGATATTTTAATAATTTTTTGAAAATTGTATGGCTTTTTTCTTTTTAGTTTTCTTTGTTACTTTTTTTAGGGTTTTGGAGAGGGCCGGCCAACCCTCACTAGCCTTGGGTAAGAGTGCCATGGCCCTCGCCATTGATAGCAAGGGCGCACAAGCCCTTTCCCAAAATCGGCGAGGGCCGTAGTGCCCTTGCCAGATTTAGCCAGGCAAAGGCTCAGTACCCTAGATCTAGCGAGGATGGCGACCTTGCTTGGGGCCCTCGCTTGGCCAGATTTGGTGAGGGTGTCATGGCCTTTGCCTAGGGCCAACGAGGGTCGGCCAACCCTCACCTATGGTTGACAACCCTCACTAGCCTTAGCTAAAAAAAAAAAATAGCAAAAAAAGTGAAAAAGAAGAAGAAAAAAAAATCATAAAAATTCAAATTATTATAATGATATATTTTTTTAAATGCCACGTGAATGATTTTCAGCTAAAATTGGCTAAATAGACTCAATTGGCAAAAAAGGGCAATAGATTTAAGACTTTTTGGACAATTTTTCCAATAAATTCATAATGACACATGGATGATGCGAAAAGTGGTGACAATGAGTGTAGGACAAAATGTACCCAAAGTATTGGTGAAGTGCAAATGTAGACATTACCTTTGGTTATCTATTATTGTGAGGTCTAAATTTCGATCCATTTCGAGATATATGAAATGGTTATTTTATCAATACGCTGCTAGTTATATTTACTCGGAACTGCCTACTCATGAGATACTAACCAAAGGGAAAAGGCTATTAAGGATTCAAGCACACACGACCAAAAAACTTGACCATGAGTTGACGATTCAACCATAAAGATTGACAAGGGATGATCTTGTGCAAATATACCCCGATCAAGGAACAATTGTAGATTGATTCACAGAGAAATATAATCGGATCATTGATTCCGTATTACTATTATATGAATTGCGAACGACCCTAAATTGATTCCTCGCAATTACATGACAACCAAGGTATTCATGAATCAAGGAGACCTAATCAAGGATTGGTATTATTTCAACTACGGGTCAAATACATGTAATTCCTAAGAGGCACCAACATACCAAAGCTGGGTTGGTTGAATTTAGCTATGAATTTCAATTCGATTTAAGATATCAAACTTTCAAGGACATTAAGACTTAAATATTGGATGTTGCCTCATTATTCCTTATATTTATTGATAACCTTGAAAATTTTGGAAAAGGGATTGACAGGTCGAGATTTAGAACCAAAAAAGGAGTTAGGCAACCGAAGGCCCATTGGGCCTCACACCCAAAGTGGGCGGCCACAAGGGCCCAAGCAAGCCCAAGCTCAAGTTGGGCCCAACCAAGCCCACTCAAATTGGGCCAAGCCTATTTAAGCCCATTTCCATTAATTGAGCCCATTAAGCCACCAAGGCCAAACCAAGGCCCATTTCAATATTTTGGCCCAAAGGCGAAATTGGAAAAATTATATCTTAAATGTGAAATGACCCTTTTGCCCTTTCTAGAAGCCTTGGCTTGTTGAGAAATTTTTTATTCTATTCTATTTTCTTTTATTCTCTCTCCTCCCTACTTTTCTCATTTGGCCGCCCCCTCCCCTACGTTTTCTTCTCTCTCTCTCCCCCTCCCTCTCCTGACATTTTCCCCTTTTCCCCGTCAAAACCCCCATAAAATCTCTCATCTCCCTTTCTTCTCTCACGTTAACCCCACCACCACCATCGTTCGCAACCGCCGCACATCACCAATCGCCATCTGGACCATCGCTACTCGCTGCTCGTGCTGTCCGTCTGTCCCTCCATCCATTGTCCTCACCAAAGCCCCCCTTTTCTCTCTCTCCCAAACTAAACCACCGCCACTGTCAAGACCCAATTTTTACTGGTGCCTCTTGCCTTTTCCGAGGCTAGCCATGCACAGTCCTCACCACCACAGTCGTGCCCATGTCTTTGGAATTGCTAACCAGTGAGTTAACGCTCTAATCCCTTGATTAGTCCATTGAACTTGCTTAGAGTTAGTTTATTTTATAATCAAACTTAATTAGGATTAGTTTAATTAAGTTAATCTCGATTATATGGCTAATCATGATTAGGGATAGTTTAATTATAGTTAATCTTGATAAGTATTAATTGATTATGTAGCCGATAAGTTGATAGGCAGAAATGATAAGTTATTGCGATAAGTGATAAGAAGTGGAGATAGGCTATCAAGAATTGATAAGTGGACAATGATAGCCTATCAAGGAAAAAAGGTGATAAGATGTCGTTGAAGGGACGATAAGCTATCAGTAATTGGACAATAAGCTATTGCCAAATAGATGATAAGTTATTAAGAAATAAGTGATAAATTATCACCAAAGGGGCGATAAACTATCGCTATTTAATTGATAAGTTATCAGAGAAAATTGATAGGCTATCACAATTAGAGTGATAAATGTTGCTTAATATGTAATTTCTGCTTGAATTTTTTGAGATTTTCTTGCACATGTCATGTTGTTGTATGTCTACTTTGCCTTGAAAAATAATTACCCCAACTAAAACTTTGTTTTCAATTTTTAAAGAATATTTTATGGACATGTAAAGAGTAAACCCCAAGGTATCAGGTTTATATATCATGTTTTATGATTTAATTGGGGTAAGGATGTTTTAAAATGATTGCATACAAAGTTTGACTGGTTTTTGTTAGTATGTGATCACGTGTGAATATTTTCCTGCATTTTCACATGAAAAATGTATAATAGTTTATTATGTTTAGCACATACCACGTCTACATTGGTTAATGATTGAAGAATAAAATGGATTGAGTGATTTAAGGTGGTCGTGTGATCACATTAAAGGAACCCGTCACCCAAGCGGGATTTTGGGGGATGATGCTCAATTTATTGGATGCTTGGTAGGGGTCCAAATGCCAAGTTGTGGTCAAGGCTAGATTGATGCTCCTTTGAGGAATACCGTATGGGTAGTGGTTCCAAACGTTGCTATGCCTGATGGGGGCGGGATAATGCTTGGTCATGTCAGAAAATTGACAACTTGTGTGTTAACAATGGCTTGAGGGCCCTAAATAATCGGAACACGTGCAACTGCATTGCGCATGAGGAAATATGAATGGTTGTTTGATTATGTGAATGCCTCATTACATTATTTCTAGCGTGTGTGGGTTTGCATCGTGCAGGGTACGTGCCAAGGCAATGTAAGGGTGCTTGCAATTTGATGCAACAGCTTGTGAATTTTATTATGATGATTTCTGCCTAATCATGTTTAATCATAGTTAGGGCAAAGCATAGGTCGCTTTGCTATTTATCTACCGTCGATATTTGGTTGCATGTTTTCGGTACTCCCAAGGAGAATTGACTTCCTAACCAAGACTTGATCATTGACTAATTGAGATTTATATTTCACCCATTATTGTTTAATCATTTTTAGGTCCATAGTATGGAGAACCGGCTAATGGAGCTATTTGTGGCCATGTTTGGAAGAAGTAGATTAACCCTGGACTTGTTAGTTTTGTTGGTTCGGTAGAAAGTTGCTCATTGTAAGGGCCTGTGCATATAAACTTCCTAAGATTAACCAATAATTAAACCAAAGTTGTGTTGGTAATGTTGCTATTGTGGTTTTCCTTACTATCTCTATTGTTGTATTGGTTGGAGATTGTTTTATCACTTTTGCATGCATTTAATTAAAAAATAAAAAGAATGGTTGGCAACGCTTCATTAGACGTCGCATTCAAATGACTGCAAATGAACAAGGGTTGTCCCATGCTCAAGGGTTGGGATATGACACTTATCACACTTTTAACTAATATGCCACAAACATAAAATTACTAGCATTTAATTCTAGCTAAATTTGCACATAGACGATCTTGATATCTTGTAACCTACCAATATGTTCTCCAACATGTGTTGGGAAAGATAATTGCGCTATATCTAATCTACACGAGAATTATGTTGAGGCTTGCTAATGTGACGGTGTCGTTAGACTTGAGTTTCTAATGGTGTTATGTTTACCACAATTTTCAATCCAAGAATAACTAGCTTCTGGAAGTTTATAGGTTAGTTTGATTCTTCAAAAATTAAAAATCAATTCCCTAACAAGAGAATGTATCTTAAAGGACTTCATTTGTCCTTTCTAACTAGTTCCCTTGAATCTCAACCTCCATCCCATCTCTCCTCTATTAACAACTTTGCAGTATGATCTTTCCTTTTTTTGCACACATTTTGATATAATGAAACGTGAAATGTTCATAAAATAAGAATATTCACATTGAACAACGTTTTACTCTTGATAAATGTCGCAATATCTATATCATAAAATAAAAAGAGAAATTTATGACATTCGCTTGTTTATAATAAAACTAAGTGATTGTCTATATAAGTAAAATTTTTCATTCTATAAAGTTTTGCCTTTATAATGTAACGTTGGAAATTCATTGTATACTATCATAATCTTAATATTAAAAAGATCATATTTTCACATACTTAGTAATATGTTGCACTTAGAAAAAGGAAAAACAGAAAGAAAAAAAACATCGTGAGTGGTGGTGCAACATGGTAAAATTAATTAACAAGGCATTTTATAAAATCATGTGTACACAATTACGATCAAACATAACAATTTATAGAATATCATAAGATGAAATAATTATAATTTACCATGTTTCAAACTTGATCACATCGGTCATATAGTAAATTCACAAGATTCAATTTTGTTCAGGTCTTACGAGCTACATTGATTATATCCAAGTGGAAAATGTCCTGATAATTTTGTTTTTTCGGGTGATCAGATGACCAGCTAAAATCATCATTTCCCAAAAGGAATAAGGGGCTCTGTACGAAGAAGAGAGAACCACAGAACAAAGGGTAAAAAAGGAAGAGCGGTGCCATTTATGGGGAACGTCCCAAGGAAACCGGACAAAAAAGTCAATCGGTTTCCTTGGTAAAGAACAGGGGGTGACGGTGCAGTCAGCTGAGCATTTTTCAATTATGTCCATGCTTGTAACATAGGTATGGTTGGAAAAAAATTCCTCTAATCTTGATGAGATATTACGTAAACACTGGAACCTGCACTAAGGTCCCACCAGATTTCATATAGTTCTAAAATGCTTCTGCTTCTCATATCACCCTTGGTTTATTTAATAACCTTATTCAAAGAGGACAACTTCAGCTATGGCGTGAGCATGAGATTGCACATCTCATGCGAGTGACTCGACAGCAGGTGCAAAAGCCTACCCCTTTTACCTAACCATATAAGCATCCTCTGTGGTTATTATTGCTGGTCTTCCCATCTTCATTTTCTTCGTGAATACGAAGAACGCACGCTTAACCACCAGTCATCCTCACAATAATCTATGTCGATTAAGAGCAGGGTAAGTGACCGACGCCGTCCGAGCGCTCAGTGGACAACTAATGTAAGATGAATTTATCTTGCAAGGAATGACGCTCGTCAAGTATTGCCACAAACAGACCCAATTAAACCAGAATGTGTGAAGATAGAACTTCAGGGACCCGTAGTGCGGCCGCTGATTAGGAAGCCCAAAAATGCAGCTCATCCTCATGTCCAGAACTCCGCTCTTCACGAGCTTCCGGCACAACCGACCAATGTGGTTGTTGTTCGATAGCAATGAGTTCAACAGGTTCGGCATGGAGCAGACGACCTCCGGGACCACATCGTACAGGTTGTTCCGGCGAAGTTGAGCTGCTCAATCTTGTCCAAGCAGCTGAGCGAGCATGGGAGCTGTCCTGTCAGGTAGTTGCCCCCCGCGTCAAAGATGGTGGCCTTTCTCAAGAACCCAATCTCGTAAGGAATGGAATCCTTGAGCCGGTTGTTCAGGAAGAGCACTTCAATCAGCATCGAAGAGGCGTTGGCGATGCTCCTTGGGATCGGGCCCGTGAACTTGTTGTTGGCTGGGGTGAGGTGGAGCACCCGGGTCGAGCTGAAGTGGATTGGGATCTTTGCATGAAGTTGTAGTTGTTGATGTAGAGCACGTCGAGGGCTTGCTTGAAGACCTGCGGTGGGACGGACCCAGTGAAGGCATTGAAACGAATGCCCAAGAACGACAGGTTGGTGATCCCAAACACCACGGTCGGGAATGCCCAGGAGAAGTTGTTGCTGACGTTGAGCTCGTAGAAGTACGGGAGCTGTGCAATCTTCTGCGGGATGATGCCGGATGGTGGAGAATACCTCTAAATCTAAAGAAGATGAGAAGGTCATATTGCCCATCTTCTACGATGTGAAACCTGATGACGTGAAGCTGGAAACTGAGTAGTACAACAAGGCCATATCGAATTTGGAGCAAAATACGGAGGATATAGAGAAATGGCGGCAGGCTCTCCAAAAGGTTGGTGGCACCGACGGATGGGAGCCGAAGAAAGATTGAAGTTAACAATCTAACCATGATTGTGAAAATTATTTTGTACAATCGGGCTATAGTTCTCATAAAAATTCATTAATTATATTCCAACTCTGATTTCCCTCAATTTAAATAGAAAGTTTCAAATCCTTCTTTTATTTTTTTACAACATGAGATTTCCAAATTTTTTCTGATCTAGTAGTAGGGTTATTATAATTTCATTTTTCACCAATTTTCCATCGCATGAAAATTTTGACTTGGATCCATGTATGTATTAAGATTACTATTCGATGCTAGAGATTAAGGAACTGTTGCCTTTGCAAAGTTGTTTTCCACATCAGAAGAAATGAGTAAATCTTCTATTAAAGTAATTTATTAGATGTTTATATATTGATTCCTCTGCCCTTTTTTGCCAGAAAATCTGATTCTTCCACTTGACATAGAGATCAGACATTTCACTTCCTGTATTCCTTAAACTTGTGATGGATGTTCAATTTTGTAATTCATAATGTCCCAAAGCTTTGGGGGGTAACGTTGAATTTTGATATATCCTAAACTTGATCACGTTCCCACCTGGTTTCGTAGTAGATGGTTGGTCAACATGCAAATTTGTCACCTTTTCTCAATTGAAACTGTTCAACTTTGTGGCAGCTATATGGAACTTATCAGGGCAGTTGTTGAAGAGGTTGTGGTCAGCTCAAGACAAGAGAAAGACAAGTAACCAAATATTTAGTTGGAATGGAGAATCAAATAGAAGCCATAAACAAATTATTAGACATCGACTCTGAAAGTGTGCGGCTAATTGAAATCTATGGGATGGACGGCATCGGTAAAACAACACTTGCCAAGATTATCTTCAACCGACTGTGTCCTCGATTTAGGAAAAACTGCAGCTTTCTTGAAGACGTGAGCAAAACGGCAAAAGGCGAAAGCAATGGTTTGAAGGAGTCACAAGAACAATTATTGTGTGACATCTCTTATTCTGGAGTAGCTTGTAAGATTCTTGACATTGATCAAGGGATCAATATGATTGGAGAAACAATTTGCAACAAGAAGACGTTAATTGTGTTGGATGATGTTGATGAGGCCTACCAGATCCAAGAACTAATTGGGGAGAAATCTTTGTATCCTGGTACTAGAATACTTGTTACTACTAGGGACAAGAGCGTTCTAAATATCAGGGAATTTAAGTATAAATTTAAGGATTATGAAATGGTGCGGTTGAGCGATAGAGACGCAATTAAACTTTTTAGTAGGCATGCCTTCAATGATGACTCTCCACCAAACAATTCGTACACTCTTTCAAGAAGGATTGTCTCTACTGCAGATGGCCTACCACTAGCTCTTAAAGCAATAGGTTCATCGCTTTTTGAGAAAAAAGAAGAAGAGAAATATGGGAAGAGATGCTAGAGAAGCTAAAGGAAACACCTCATACGGACATCTATGAAAAGCTATTGATTAGCTATGAGGCCTTAGAGTGGAATGAACAAGAGATATTCCTTGATATCGCATGCTATTTCGTTGGCGAGAATAAGACTCATCCAATGTACATGTGGAAGGCTTGTAAGTTTTACCCAGAGGGTGCTATTAAGGTCCTTATTAACAAATGCATGATAAAGGAGTTAGACAATAATAGCCTTTGGATGCACAATCAATTTAAAGACTTTGGAAGGACAATTGCCAAAAAAAAAGGAACGAGATTGTGGGATGAAGACAACATCATTTGTGTTTTAAGATCAACAGAGGTAATATATGGCCAAATTTGAATAGAAATTTGCTTATAACCTCTTCTTAATTGATGTTCCACGTTTTTGAATTGGGAGCTACTCTTCTACTACGTTTTATTCTTTTCTTCTATGAAATAAAATAGTGGGATATTGACAAATTCTTCTTTCTGCTCCTTAATGTCATTGGCAGACCTAGGGAAGCGTTCAAGCACTCTGTTTAAAATCGTCAAAAGATCCTATAATTGTCACTTCGAAGCAAATTAAGCGGTTCCCAAATATACGGTTTATTTTGTTGGGTGAGGTATACTGCCAAGGTGACTTTAGGGGCTGTCTTTCCGAGTCGAAATGGATCAGTTTGGATTATGGTTATGCTATTCGTCCTAGACCTGCTGCCGCCCATCGGATCAATTTGGATTACGGAGGGTTTGAGCCAACTAGTTGTTGGCATCCAGAAAACATTGTTGTGTTGAACCTTTCTGGGCTTGATATGATAGAAGATGTGTTCCAGAGCCTAATTAAGGTATGCTAGTTTCCCTCTTTGTCTAATGTTCAATGAAAGTAAAAATCTGATGGATTTATGATCTAATTTTCTCATTGGTAGCCTAAATCCATATTTATTTCTTGTCTGTCCTGATGTTTCATTGGCTTTTGCAGGGGGCAAGGAAATTGAAGGTTCTCACTCTTTGTTATAATACGTTGATACATCGGACACCAACTTTTCCCCGGAACCAAGGTTTAAAGAAGTTGACTATTTCTACATTTTTTTCCTTGAAGGAAATTGGTTGCTCTATTGGGAAACTGACGAAGCTGACTCACTTGAGTTTTGAGTTATGTGTTGAACTTGAAAAATTTCCTAAACAAATTGGAGGATTACAGAAACTGCAGCACCTCTCTCTTAGGAGTTGCGATAGCTTGAGGGAACTCCCCGATTCAGTTTTGAAATTAACATCATTAAAGAAGCTGGATCTATGGGACACGAGAATTACAAGGTTACCGGATTCCATTGATAGACTACCAAGCTTGTTATCTGTCAATGTATTATTCACACCGATTGAAAAACTGCCCAGCACAATGGGCAAGCTTCTTTGCCTCCGAACACTGCATTTGAATAATTGTGACCAGATACAAGAGCTGCCGGAGCTCCCTAGAAGTTTGACCTCTCTACAGTTGTCATCTACTTCCTTGGTAATTGTCCCTAACCTTTCATACCTTACTAATCTAGTTGAACTGGCCCTATCCAATGGCTCTGAATCTGTGGCCAAATCAGATATAATTCAACCTTGCGACATGCAGTGGATCGAGAGTTTATCCAATCTGAGCAAGCTGCGATTTTGCTTTTCAAATGTCTACATTTCAACTATAGAGCTGGGTTCCCTTTCTCTGCTGGAAGAACTTACTCTACATGGAGTAGACGTGCCAGCTTTCAAACAACTTCCATCAGAGTTGATAGTTCTAGAGCTCTACGACACTCGAGGAAAACAAATACAGCTTCCTCCATTGGAAAAGGAGACTGCAATCGTCTCATCAAGTTCGGGAGAATTGGGGGAAAACAAGATTTTACGGCAAATTGAAATTAAATCCATCGAGGACCATAAATCGTCAGGGTGGGTTCATCCGTGGGATGAGCCTGGGTGCTATGAGCTACAAGCTCCCAAGTTGATTGATCATTGGAGGGGAGCCTTCCATTTGCCAAGCTCCCTAAATATGCTTCGAAAATTCGTTCTGTGGGGGTGCCCGGGGTTCAAGATATTCAATTTGTTTCTACCCTGGAATCATTGTTAGTATTTTCTATTGGAGGGTGCACTTCATTAGAAAGGTTAGGTGGTTTGTCAAACTTGAAGAACTTGATGGAGTTGACTCTTAACCGATGTTGGAGCCTACAGGTTGTTGAGGGCATTGGCGAATTAGAGTTTTTGCATCAGTTGAAAATTGATCGGTGCGGATCAGTAGAGAGGATTCTTGATCCATCGAGCTCAAAAATACCAGATGAGTGCTCAATACACATAACACGTAGTGGGAATTTACCTGACTGTGATCGAACTCCCTACACTTGGAAGTCTTGTAGAGAGAAGATTCTGAGTGGAACTGAAATTGAAACAATGGACTCCGAAACAGAAACAACGAACTCTGAAACAGAAACAGAAACAGGGGATGCTCTGGTGTGCCTTGGTGCTACTCTTACAATGCCGCAGTTGAGCTCTATATATCAAAGATCGGACTCTGAAACAGAAACATAGGAAAGGGTGCACCTTCTTTCTATTCATGGATCATCGTTGTTTCTTCTGCTTTACTTGCTTTCTAGTTCTGCTTTATTCTAGTGAAGACACACAATGAACTGATTCTGAAACGTGCAACTCAGGATAATTTTATTAAAATTTGCCATCTTACTGGGAATCTCCATATGCTGTGTGTCCACTTTGGTGGCAAGGTTAGGGATCTTATATACCTCACCATCTATAACAAAAGGGCCTTTCTTAAGAGAAATTTTTAGGCTCAAGAGACCTCACCTCAACTCACCTTATCATTTCCTTCTACAGGAATCGTTTGATTTTTATCATTGAACCATGGATTGAATTGGGATTAGGGTTCTTTTCCATGTTTTCTTCTTCCTCTCTCCTGCTGCTCAAGCAAATTGCTGTCCCCCAATCCATGTCGCTACTCGCTCGCTCCTTGCAAGCTTCAGTCTGTTGTTTGCCGTGTCGGTCGTCATCATCTCTTCTTTCCCAGGTTCCATCATCTGCAAGCTTCAAGTCCTTTACGAGCTTCAAGTTCCATGTCCGTGAGCTTCAAGTCCTTCTCCAGTGCCACTTTTCACTCTAGTGCACATTTTCTTCTTCAGTGCTGCTCAGCTGGAGGAATTTAGTGCATTCATTAACTTCATCAGTGGCGGAAGTCATGGGCCTGAAATCAAGCTCTGGATCACTAGCTAATTGCTGAAGAACAGGTAAGAGTGGTGTGGCAGTTGGTGTTTAGTTGAATGTAATGGTGCGCTTTATCTTTGCGTAGTTAAGCATAAGCTTGAGCTCTAGCTTCATATGGTAATAGTTGTGTAAGGGTCTGCTTTGTTGCAATTGTTTGACTATTTGAGTGCCGAGTCTAGTTATGTTGCTATGCTTTTGTGGACTACTCAATTGAGTGTAATCGTGTGCATCTTCTCGTGAAGAGTTTATCTGTAAGTATATTCGAAAGTCTGGATAATGCTCGCTTTAATGAGTATCCATTGTCTCTTTATTACCTGTGAGGGGCTCTTGATGATTGAAATGAAGCAAACAATGCTTCTCTTCTTGGTTCATCATGCAGAATTAAATTGGGATATTTGGTTTTTTATTTTTTCCTTTTCATATTTTGGGCAGTTGTGGTTTCCATTGGTAATTTGAGGTCCGCTGCATATGGTTGTGGATTCCCCAGGTCAATTTCACTATGTGATTGACTGGACAATTGGCTAGACAAAGTACACACGGCTTTTATTTATTGAAGCAGAAACACCAAATCTTGTCGCTTCATGATTACTCCCACATTTCTGTTCTCCGTTTTGCAAATATCTTCTTATATGAATTGAAAGAAGAGAAAAATGAGCCACCTTGTAGCAAGGCGCTTGGTTAGGCTCTTGTGCTTCTTAATTTACTTGCCTGGTGCTACATTGTTTTATGCCTAATTCCCCTTCCGAAATCAGCAATTCCTTCCTACTTTCTCACATCTAAGATGAATCCTAAGGAACATCTTAAAACTCGGCGACTCAGGTGTTATCCTTTGGATGTGTTCATCGGAACATAATTAGGAGACCACCTAGTATTTAAGCAAGTACATAAGCATCAATCAGAAATTAGAACTAGCGAAAGAGCTCCGGCATAAGGTTATGACATACTTTGCCCTGCATGAGACTCTACACCAGAATTGAAAACAGACCCGCCATCCAAAGTTTTGCAACTCGCTATATATAATGACAGCCTTCTCCACATTTATCGAATCCAACCGTTCTAGTATGGCAAGACAGCTTATAGCACAATAAGAGAAACTTGGAAGGGAAAAAAGAGGTGAAAGGGATATAAATCTTTAAGAAACATCCTCAAGAAGCACAAAAATTTTAATTTATCAAAGACGAGGACAAGACACCGAGTATCATCTACATTTTGCAGTGCTCCCTCATCAATGTCTGGTTGGCGATATACATACTATAATAAACTAACTTTAATCAAAATTCTATAACATGACATAATCTAACCTCTTACATGTAGAACAAAGCCTAAGGTAAGTTTGTCACTCTCATGATATTGAAAGCTTAAAAACACATAGAACGATGCCAACGAAAATTAACTTAAGAAACGAAGGATTAGGCTTGATTCATAACCATAATGCTCTTTAAGTCAATTGAAAGACAAGACTTTCTTTCATTATTTGGAAGAACAAAGGTTTAATTATGCCCCAGAGGTTTTTTGGGCCAATGAAAACTAGGTCCAATTTGTTAGGGAAATCCCTTATGATGTTTTGAAGATGACAAAATAAATCAAAAAGCTACTAACGTGTTTATTGAGTAACGTAGTGAAAAACGCACAAGCCGCTATGCAGATGATGGAAAGCTTCTGAGTCTGGATAAAGCAGACAAAGAAGCACATAAAGTCTCTGAGTCTGGATGAAGCAGACGGAAGACTCGTACCAGACCGAGATTTAAGTCTGACCGTACCAGACTGAGATTTAAGTCTGAACGAACCAGACTGAGATTTTAAGTCTGAACGAACCAGACTAGAAATCTAGGCAAATTCAGAACTTAAGACCATCGGACTTAAGATGAACCTACAGGATAAGATCACCAATGGTCAAGTATTTCACTTACTTTATTTATATTGATTTTGTTGTATCAAATTGATTGGCAGGATCAATCAACGGACAACTTCCAAAGAAGAATAGAACACTTATGGAAGCTCGGATTCGATTGTATGGGCGAACGTAATCCAAGAGGATCCAATCTACCTCAAACGGTCAAAAAGACTTGCCTTATAAAGTCTGTCCAGGAAAGGGAAGACGAAACTCTCAAGGAAAGAGCCAACGGTCGAGTGTGGCTTGGAGAGTATATAAGAATAGGATGAGACCTAGGAGACTAGAGTGGATAAATATATTCCAAGGCTGATTCAATTCTTCACTAGTTGTCTGAAAAAGAGCGTAACTGAGTGATCCTAGTGAATTACAAGAAGAGTGACTTTGTGAGACATATCATCACTAAGTGCTAACACTCGAGAGTGTGTAATCACCGTTGATCATATAGTGAAATACAGCCTATTGGCTGATCGCCTGGAGAGTGGACGTAAGCTTGTCTAAAGCCGAACCACTATAAACTGTGTTTGCAATCTTCTCTACTCTCTTTATTTAATTTCTGTTTGTTGATTGCAATAGTTTGTTATTACGTACGCATAAAATTCCTATACACCTATTCACCCCCCCTCTAGGTGTTAATACTAGTTCTAACAATTGGTATCAGAGCCTCATGCTCAGTATCTTGAAGTGTTTATTACTTCAGAGCTAAAGATCTTTCATGGCTAGTATTTTTGCACCAGGTCTGATTGAGGGACGAAGCATCACCAGACCACCTTACTTTGATGGGAAAGAGTACAATGTCTGGAAAAACAATATGAAGGCATTCCTAAGATCTAAGGATTTGTTGGAATGGGATGTTGTTGAGAAAGGAATCAATCCTAATATTGTATTAGCATCTACTAGAAAAGAGGATGGCGAAACGCTTCAATCATCGGTTACTCTATCTCAAAAAGACATAACAAAAAGGGAAGCTTTAGATGCAAAGGCTATCTACTCTCTTTACTGTGCTTTATCTCCTAATGAGTATAATCGAATTTCCTCTTGTGAAACAGCAAAGGAAGTATGGGATAGGTTGCACGTTACCTATGAAGGGACTGATCGTGTAAAAGAGACCAAAGTAAATATTTTACTTGGTCAATATGAATCATTCAAGATGAAGCCAGGAGAATCCATTGGAGACATGTTCAGCAGATTCACTGAAATAGTGAATGGACTTGCATATCAAGGACAACCTGTCCCAGAACCAATGAAGGTCAACAAGCTCTTGAGAGGATTATCGAAGGATTGGAACAATGTCAAGACTTCAATCCGTGAGACGTTGAGGATTTCGTCTTTATCTGTTGATGAACTTATTGGAACTTTGGAATCTTATGAAGCGGAACGTATAAATGATGAAGATCCAGAAGGTAAGAAGTTAATTGCTTTAAAATCTAATGCTAATTTTAATGAGGCAGATTTTGAGGAAGATAAAAAGGATGACGATGAGGAGATGAGGTCGTTGATCAAAAAATCTGAACACCTTGTGAGAAAAAGAAGCAACTCGAAAAGGAAGAAGTCCACAAAGAAAGCCGAGACGTGGAGCGACATCGAGTGTGAATCCAACGATGATGAGGATTTATGCTTAATGGCGGGCATTGAATTTGAAGAAGACGAGGTAACATGTTCAAATCTTATTCTTGATGAAGATGATCCTTTTGAAGAGTTATGCGCAGAACATAAGAAAGCGTTGAAGAATATCTCTAAATTGAGAGAGAAAAATTCTACGAATGAGACAAGGATCGTTGAGCTGGAAAAGGAGAATTCTTTTGTTAAGGAAGAGAAAGATTTTTTGCAAAAGGAAAATGATTCCTATAAGGAAGAAATTCCGAAATTTTGCAAGAAATTTTCTATTGGCTCAAAGACATTAGAGCATGTCATCTCCATACAAAAGTCAAAAGTAAAGGAGAGATTGAGGCGCAAACCTTTGATCCACCCTTATCGAAGTCATTTTGGTAAGCATTTTGTGAAGCCTATTGGATCTCAATTTTTTAATTGCTTGAATTGTGGTGATCATAATCACTTTAAGCAACAATGTCCACTTGATTGGAGGAAATCCAAGTCAATCAATTGGAAATTTGATGCTTCCTCTAACCAAAATGGACCCAAATTCATTTGGGTACCAAAGAAAAGATAAGTTGTTTTCTTGCAGGTAATAAAGGTAAGGAAGCGAGAATCTGTTTGTGCATAATGTTCTTTTTATGCTTCGGTTGATTTAGATTTTATAATAATTATATTCTATAATTGGTTATATTGAAGGAAGAATCATGTGATATATTTTTGGTAGTTTTGTGAGTTGGAATTTGATACGTGTGATTAATTTAATATCCTACTTAGAGATAATCATGATTATTTGATCGGATTTTATGCTCTTTTCTTTTGTTATATTTTGCAAAGAGAAATTTTATTTTATGAGATATTATCATGCGGGATATTTTCCCTTGAATTCTCTTTTTGTGTCGAGCTTGGAATGAATATTTGAGTATCTTTGAAGATTTCCTATTTGTGCTCTAACGTGAAAGAAGGATCCAAATTCATGGATACCAAAAGAAAAAAAAAGCTTACTGCAGGAAATTTTACAAAAGAAGAATGATTGCAAAAATCTATGCAAATCATTGAGCAATCAGAAGAATATCTCAAGCGATGATTGATGAGACATGTTTCTAAATCAATGGTATATATAAATATATACATTGGGTAAGGAAATAAAATATTCCATCTTTATCATCTTGCCTTCCAAATTTATACATAAATTTTTGACGGTTCAAGATGATTTCGATGACTCACGTGTGATTTATATTGCAAAAAAAAAATCTCATCAGATATTACACATTTTTATTACTTGATTTGGCACGTGATAAAAATTCTACTTCGTTTTTGCATATTGCATCAATAATATCTTTTGAAATTTATGCTTAGGGAAATCCCTTTAATCTTGAAAGATATTGTTGTATTTTGGGATTCACTTGCTATAATCTTAGAAGATATTTTATATTAGGCAAGTTTGATCCGCAAATTGAAGGAATGTATGTGCGTAATATTGTCTATAATTTGCAGATATTATTATCTATTTTACAAGGATTTGTAGGTGGCAAAATATATTTCCATATAAGGTTGGGAAAGCTTATTTCGAACTTGTGGAGATTTTTGAAGGCTCAAAAATTCTATTCATTGCACAGAATTTTTAGAAATTATTAAGCAGGCCACTAATGTGTTATATGTAAGGTTGAATAGTTTTGGATTGAAATTTATATTGTCATATATGTTATCCAAT
Source organism: Corymbia maculata (assembly GCA_014182735.1). Classification (NCBI taxonomy): domain Eukaryota; kingdom Viridiplantae; phylum Streptophyta; class Magnoliopsida; order Myrtales; family Myrtaceae; genus Corymbia; species Corymbia maculata. The sequence goes on along the minus strand of CM024688.1, from coordinate 16,812,552 downwards.
TTATTTCACAAGAAAAGGCATTCTATATTACATGAAATATTATAACAATGCATTTGTGCAGAAAGTTTGTTAAGTTTATGCAGAATAAATTTGAGGCGAGCTTGATTGAAGAAAACAAACTTCTACCTCAAATTTCAAAAGCAAATGAATGCTGTGAATGTTGTTACTACAAAGGAAATAAAGGGACAACATTGCATTCAACGTGCACAAGTTGCGATTAGTATTATTGCAAATACTATCATGAGGACAGGGGGAGAAAGTGAATATAAAAAGAAATGGAGAATCGTGATCATTTTGAAAAGGCAACAAATTGAGGGGGAGCATTGATCAAATATGGCAGATTTTTTAATTGATCTTGATCCTGATTACTATGGAAAGAAAAGGTAAATTGTGTTCTACATAATTTGGTAAGTATATCATTAATTTCTTAACTTGGCAGATTTTTGTTGATATATATGAGCTATATTGAATATTCTTTATGTTCATATCAACATGATATCTTTAAAGTTTGCATTTCATGCCTCATATATTTTTAAAGATATTATGTGAATTTATTCTCCACGTGACACCCTTTTTGCATTGTTATCGCTTTTTGATTATGTCAAAAAGGGGGAGAAAATATGTATATGCATATGTGCTAATTGGTTTATTTTCTTTAGTGCATAATATTGAGCTGTAATCATTTCTATATATTATTTTGCTCAATTTATCAATTATCTTCTATTATATAATCTCCTATTTTGAATGACATTCATTGAATATATGAAATGTTGGAGATTGCATTATGTGCTTATGATACTTTGATTTATCAATATATTTAAAAAGCATAATTGCACATCTGCATATTCAGAGATTGTTTTGTCATCATCAAAAAGGGGGAGATTGTTAGGGAAATCCCTTATGATGTTTTGAAGATGACAAAATAAATCAAAAGGCTACTAACGTGTTTATTGAGTAACGTAGTGAAAAATGCACAAGCCGCTATGCAGATGATGGAAAGCTTTTGAGTCTGGATAAAGCAGACAAAGAAGCACATAAAGTCTTTGAGTCTGGATGAAGCAGACGGAAGACTCGTACCAGACTGAGATTTAAGTCTGACCGAACCAGACTGAGATTTAAGTCTGAACGAACCAGACTGAGATTTTAAGTCTGAACGAACCAGACTAGAAATCTAGGCAAATTCAGAACTTAAGACCATCGGACTTAAGATGAACCTACAGGATAAGATCACCAACGCTCAAGTATTTCACTTACTTTATTTATATTGATTTTGTTGTATCAAATTGATTGGCAGGATCAATCAACGGACAACTTCCAAAGAAGAATAGAACACTTATGGAAGCTCGGATTCTGATTGTATGGGCGAACAGAATCCAAGGGGATCCAATCTACCTCCAACGGTCAAAAAGACTTGCCTTATAAAGTCTGTCCAGGAAAGGGAAGACGAAACTCTCAAGGAAAGAGCCAACGGTTGAGTGTGGCTTGGAGAGTATATAAGAATAGGATGAGACCTAGGAGACTAGAGTGGATAAATATATTCCAAGGCTGATTCAATTCTTCAATAGTTGTCTGAAAAAGAGCGTAACTGAGTGATCCTAGTGAATTACAAGAAGAGTGACTTTGTGAGACATATCATCACCAAGTGCTAACACTCGAGAGTGTGTAATCACCGTTGATCATATAGTGAAATACAGCCTATTGGCTGATCGCCTGGAGAGTGGACGTAAGTTTGTCTAAAGCCGAACCACTATAAACTGTGTTTGCAATCTTCTCTACTCTCTTTATTTAATTTCTGTTTGTTGATTGCAATAGTTTGTTATTACGTACGCATAAAATTCCTATACACCTATTCACCCCCCCTCTAGGTGTTAATACTAGTTCCAACACAATTGTCCATTTTCTTCGGCTGAATATTTTGTCATTATTTTTCATTTATTTCGTGAAAAATGAATGATTTGAAAAATATTTTTTAAAAAATATTACTTGTATCGATTACAAAAATAAATGATCGGCAAATTTTTTTATCGTTCACCAAAATATTTAGACATAAATTATTATTGATAATAAAAATATTAATTATTGACTAATAATTTACAGCGATGCAATATATCATTTTTTAGTAAACGTTTTTGGGATCATTTATTTTTCATGAAACAAATACAACATAATTATTGTCGAATGCTTCCCTAAATTTGACCTGCTGCATTTGGTCATTGGGAAATAATATCTAACATAACATGATTAAAGGAAACTTTATATTATTATTAGGCCCGCCGTCAGTGTGTAAAATAAAAACAGAGAGAGCTTTGGCTAAATTTCTCAGTCATCAAGTCTCTCTATGGGCAGTATTTCTTAAGAGCCTAACATTTAGTTGCGTTGAACTTTAATTTAGTCGATCGATATTTTATTAAATTTCCTCTAAGCTATGTACCAATATAGTCCAGGACAAACACAACACTAACATAACCTAATAATATTGCTGTAAAAGTGCCTTTGATGTCAGTTTTAGTATGTTTTGAAATAATGCCCTATCAAAACAATTGGTGAATATCGGTAATTGTTTGATTTTATGAATGAATAGATGAAACCGACACCACGGGGTGGTGGCCGTGAGTGGCAGTCTGACAATGGTGATTGACCGATGTCCATCCCAGTCTTTGATATTTTGTAATAACTTTAGTCTGGTCTAGTTTAAACTAGTTAATTAGAGAACTTAGGTTCTAATTAGCTTAAATCATTGATTAATAAAAAGCCAAATAGACTTAGCCTCAATTTTAATAAATTGCTAGGGTAGTTTAGCCCAAGTTTCACTATAATCAAATAATTAGAATTAGGCTCAACCTAGATAGGATTTAACTCTAACTCAAGCTTCCGAAGGATCATGTATCGAAACTCAATAACAAGAGCATGTAGTATTATTTGTTTGACTTGTATCGGGTTTTCTTTTCTTGCATTTAGATAGATACTTTCAATTTCTTACGCCTTCAATTTGGTTGTTAATTTCCTCCAAAATAAAATAGGGCTAGATTAGACTTTCAATGAACCCTACAAAAACATTTGCATGGTCACTTAGTAAATTGATACCTTTGGGATCGTAAATGGTAATTAAGAGTGAATGAGCAATTACATAACATACTTTCAACTTAGGTTCCGAAAAGGCGTCAATAGAATTATTAGGGGAAAAGTGTCAAAAAGGTCATAAACCTTTTGCATTGGTGCCAATTTAGTCCTAAACCTTTTGAGTTAGTGCAAATTTAGTCATAAACCTTTTGAATTGATACCAATTTAGTCTTAAAACTTTTAACCTAGTGTCAATTCAATTCTTCCAGCTAATTTTGGTCGGATTTTGTTAACATGGATGCCAGACGGCTGACGTGGCATGGCTGGAGCTAATATAAACAAATTTTAATAATATTTTAATATTTCTCGAATAACTTATTTTGTTTTGTTTTGTTTTCTTTCCTTTTCTTTTTTTTCCTAGTTCTCTCCTTCCTCAACCAGTCGCTGACTAGGTGACCGGCTAGAGAGCCGGGCCAGCAAGGTCGAGGTCAACCTCGTAGGCCTCCAGTGCGCCTAGGGCAGCCTTGTGCCGAGGCAGCAAGGCTCACCCTCGCCAAATCCAACGAGGGTTGAGCCTCGCCGGCCATGGGTGAGGCCTGACCTCGCCTGCCCGCCCCTCTGGCCGGTCGCCTAGCCAGCGACTGGCTGAGAAAGAAGAGAATCGCGGAAAAAAAAAAGAAAAAGAAAAAGAAGAAAGAAAATAAATAATTCCGAAAATATTAAAAATATAATTAAAATTTGTCCTCGTCGGCGTCGGCGATGTCATACTAACCTTCCGATATTCACATCAGCAAAATTTGGCCAAAATTAGCCGGAAGAACCAAATTAGCACTAGATTAAAAGTTTTAGAACTAAATTGGCACAAATTCAAAAGGTTTAGGACTAAATTGGCACTAATAAAATATTTAGAACTAAATTGATACTAATGCAAAATGTTTAAGACTTTTCCCGAATTATTAGCGTACACAAGTCCCCGAACATAGAATTTCTAGTTGCATGGGAATTGAGACAACACTCTCGCGTCTCAATTGGTTTCGACTAACCCCAAATGGCTAGTGGTGACTCTTAGCAAAAACTTAGGGGTTAAAGAATTAGAAAATGAAATGCAATATCACGCAACGTATAGTTTTGGGAGAGCCCATGCTCTTAATTGATGACCTCTTGGATAGTCATTAGATGAGTCCTTAGAACTTTCTTGATGAACCTTTTGGACCGTTTTTGAGCAATACCTCTAAACAATTCCAAAAGGATGAAAAATTTTGGGAGGGTTGTGATAAGCGCCACAATGCTCAAGTGGATTTGGGAGAGGATCGGGGCCCTTGCCGGCCAAGGGTTGGGAAAAAAAAAAAAAAAAAAAAAAAAAAATAACAAAAGGGCCTTTATTAAGAGAAATTTAGGCTCACAAGGCCTCATTAAAAATTTCCCATCTTACTAGAAATCTCCATATGATGTGCTTGTCTCGACCTCGGTGGAGAGACTAGGGATCTTATTTCCCTCACCAGTTGTAACAAAAGGGCCTTTCTCAAGAGAAATTTAGGCTCACAAGGCCTCTTATTATTTCCTTTTGCAGAACCAGGAAAAGAAAGAGAAGAAAAGAGAGAGAAAGACGAAGTCCACAAAAGAACAAAGAAAAAGAAAAAGAAAAAGGAGAAAATTTAAAAAATAGTTTGAATGCATTTGTTTCACAAAAAATTTAAGATTTGGAAAACATTTTTCAAAAAATGATTGTTTATTCGTTTACAAAAATAAATGATTGAAAAATATTTTCATCATTGACAAAAATAATGAAGCATAAATTATTAATAATAATAATACAAATTTTGACTAATATATTTAAGCAATACAATTAATCATTTTTCGGAAAATATTACTCAACTCTTGAGTTTTACATGAAATAAATGTACTCATTTTTTGAAACAAGATCAATTTTATCCCAAATTTGTAATTGGGTATAAAATTGAAGAAAATCCCAAATTCCAAAAAAAAAGAAGTGGGATGAGGGTTCTTTTTCACGATTTCTTCTCCCTCTCTCCTGAAGCTCAAGCAAATCGCCATTGCTCAATCCTCAGCCGCTCCCCACCCGATCCTTGTCGCTACGTGCTCGCTTCTTGCAAGCTTAAGTCTATCGTTTGCGGTCGTCTCTTCTTTCCCAGGTTCTGTCATCTGCAAGCTTCGAGTCCTTCATTAGTTTCAATTTCCATGTCTCTGAGCTTCAAGTCCTTCAGTGCCACTTTTCCCCAGGTTCCGTCACCTGCAAGCTTCAGTCTATCTCTGGACAGTTCGCTGTGGCCCGATCCATGTCTCTACTCGCTCGCTCCTCACAAGCTTCAGCTTGTCGTTCACCGTGTCAGTCGCCATCGTCTCTTCTTTCCCAGGTTCTGTCCTCTGTGAGCTTCAAGTTCATCGTCCACAAGCTTCAAGTCCTCCGCGAGCTTCAAGTTCCATGTCCGCGAGCTTCAAGTCCTTCTCCAGTGCCACTTTTCACTCTAGTGCACATTTTCTTCTTCAGTGCCGCTCAGCTGGAGCAATTTAGTGCATTCGTTAACTTCACTAGTGGCGAAAGGCATGGGCCTGAACTCAAGTTCTGAACTCTAAATGAGGTTCTACCTTTACTTAAATTGAGGCATAAGTATAGCAGGAGTGCCAAAACTTGGCACGAATAGACACTTAAATGCCAAAACTTACACACGGTACACTTAAATGCCACTTTTAAAAAAAAATGGATCACTTAAGTGCCAAATCGCTGGGACCCTGTCGAAAATTCTACGTGGCAATTTTTTATTAATTTTTTTTTGCCTATATGGCTCGCCGAAAATTGAAATGACGAAAAACTAGTGCAAAACTATGTCATTTTTCCACTGACGTGGATTTTAAAAATTATTAATTAAATAATTTAAAAAATAAATTATTATAAAATTGATTAATTAAAAAAAAAGGGGGAGGGGAAATCGGCGAGGGCTATGTAGCCCTCACCGCCCCCGCCACCGTTGCCGCCATCGCCGGGAAGGACCGGCGACGACGGGCGAGGGTCGGCCGGCCTACGACGAGGGCCTACGGGCCCTCGCCCGCATCTAGGGCGAGGGTCGTAACCCTCCCCCGGCATCCGACGAGGGTCTCCGGCCTCGCCCAACCGGGCCAAGGATTGCTGGCCACCCGGACCCCGGCCGATCTGGGAACCGGCGGCCCTTGGCCCGGCTGGGCAAGGGCTGGCGACCCTCGCCAGATTTGGGGGAGGGTCGCCGACCACCGGCCGGGGCCCGGCCGACCCTCGCCCACCATCACCGGCCCTTCTCGGAGATGGTGGGGGGCGGCGATGCGGCTGGGCGAGGGCCGCACAGCCCTCGCCGATCCCATTCTTCTTTTTTTTTTTTTTAATAAAATTGATTTTAATGCTTTAAAAATCTGACATGGACAACTTTTTTTTATTAAAATTGCCACGTGGATTTTTTATTTTGAAAAGAATGCTCCGTCAGCAAATGAAGTCGCCGGAAAATAGACACGTGGCGGTTTGGTCGGCATTTTTCGCTGTTGGCACTTAACTGATCCCTTTTGCTCCGATTTTGGCACTTAAATGTACCGCTTGTAAGTTTTTGCACTTAAGTGTCCCTCCATGCCAAGTTTTGGCACTCCTGGGGTCCGTACCTCCTTAAATTGAACTATTAAAATTAGATTCTGCGAAGTGTGGATTTGTTTTGGAAGCTCTTGTTGCAAGTGTGGACAGATTTCGGAATTAGCAGACATGAAATAAGTACTTAAGGTGCAAATTGAAGATTGGTTTTTGTAATTTACAAGAAAACGTTTCTGTTAGTTTTCATAAAAGTGATCAAAAAATTACTCAATTGCATTGGATGATCTAATGTAGAGGTAAAACATACATTATTCGCCTCCATTTCTCTGCAATATGATTCCCATAAATGACCTTTCTCTATAAATTAACTCCTCTCACTTATATATCCAATCAACAATAATGATGATTTGTGTTATTTTCTTTTATCTTGGGTAATAATATGGGTGGTCCCTAAACTTTTCCCTATCATGCAATGTTGTACTGGAAATATTTTGCAATTCCATAGATTGTCATATTTTGAATTTGACTCAATATTTTCATTCCTCGAAGAAGACTAATAAAAATTGTTGATATGGCAATTAATACCATTAACTAGACGTCTAATATGTTGACGAGGACACCTACATGGACACCATTAACTAGCTGTTCAATTTAGACTAGACATGAGGTTAAGTCGTGTGACCTAGATATGAAGTTGAGCACCTCCATCAATGGAGGTCATGTGCCTCGCCCCAAACTCCATTGGAATTGAGAGAGAGAGAGAGAGGGGTTGAGCTAGGTGCGGAGGTTCGGCACAGGGAGCCCCGGCGGCATGGCACAACAGGACCACACTGGTGATTACACCAGCAGCGGTGGCCAGCCTTAAACACCGAGCAAAATTTGGAGACGACTATTACCTTGCTCTTTAGCTCGGGTATGATTTGTATTGTCTGTCACCAACATCGACAAACCCCAAAAGATATATCATGGCCTGATGTTAATGTCCAACAATAAATCCCGCCATGATTGAACCGATCAGAGCTACCTACGACCAATTATATAACTATAATATAGAGCTACTTGTGTGCACGAGCCAAAGCCAAATGACAGCGATGCAGCACCTTTCTCCATCTCTTTGCTCTTTCATCATGATGATCATATCATGAAGATCGTCGGACTTCGAAAAGCCGATTATATTTTCATCACTAAATGATATGTACAATTCCTTAATTTCATAATTGAAAATGCTTTTGAAAGAAATTACATTACATAGGAGAAATGGTTAAAACATGGATAACTCTATCTGCAAATGTGGGTATAGATGCGAACACACTTGCAAGTGCAAATTCCAAAAAAAAGAAGAAGTAAAAAGACCTCTCATAATTTTTTCATTAATTCAAACGAATAAGATATTTTGCAAAACAATGAAATGTATATATTAATCTAGAAAACTCTAAAATCCGGCGAATATTTTCTAGGATCACTATTTGGTTTATTTCCTTATATTTATTGTATTTTAGAAATTTTGTTGGGAGTTTAGGTGATTCGTTTCAACTTTTAGTAATTATCTAGTTACATATTTTTGCACCATGAGAATTATGTGGCATGATTTTCGTTTGTCAAGGGCACATTTGTTTCACTGGAAGTTGTTTTTTCTTTTTTTTTTTGGTAAGGTAAGAATTATCATAAAATCGACCAGCGGAATGTACAACAATGGGGGAGACACGGTACCAACAACCACTCAACTAGACGAAGTGTCATTGGAGTAGAGGGGTACCATGGTCACCAAAAGAAAATTACAAGTAGGCTAGGAACATAGAAGAACCAAGAGGACACAATTCATCCTATACTATATTGTGGCTGGCTCCACACCAAAAATGTGAGCGTCTATCCCCCAACTACGCTGCATTCTTCTATTTCTGGGAATATCCTCAACCGATTTGAAAGCTAGAGCTTTCTCCTTGACCGCCTTACAAAGGTATAGTTTCATGGAAGGGACATAAAGATTGTGGCCACGGAAGAGAATATCATTCCTGGTTTTCCAGATAATATAGCATAAAGATCCAAAGGAAAAACGTGCTATCTCTTGGTAGAAACCTTTGCTAGTCACAGAGTTAATAACCCATTGAAGATTGTTCGACCAAGAGGAGTTGTGCCAAGGGAGATTACACTTATCAGCCCAGAAATTAGATAGAGAATTGGAGATGCAACAATCAAAAAATAGGTGGTTAATTGAATCAGGCCTAGAGTTGCACAGAGCATAGACCGAATTAGGGATACTGCCATATGACATAAGATATTCCTGAGTGGGAAGACGATCTTTGGTGATAAGACAAAGAAGGAACTAATATCTAGGGGCCAAAGTCTTATCCCAGACAAAAGAGGATCAAAGAACCGGATTGGATTTGCACCGAATTATATCCCACGCTGAAGCCACTGAAAATTTACTAGAGGAATCCTCCACCCAAGAAAAGGTATCTTGACCAATTGAGAGGTGAGGAACCGGAATTTGCCATAAAGCCAGCTCTTGGAGTAATTGAGTCCCATCCGAGGAATATATGTCCTTCACCTTCGCTTGTCTAAGAATGTCTGATTGGTAGATGTAACTGTTTGAAAATACCAAGTTTAGGGGACCAATGTCAAGCCATGGATTAAACCAAAGCGACATAGATTCACCATCTCCTATCTTCCATCTGAAGTGGGGTTGGAGTACATCCCTTAGAGTAAGAATCTTCCTCCAAGCCCAAGAGCAAAGAGTAAGAGTCGAAGAATTCCAGAAATTATTCCTTTTGAGATATGTGGCATGAATCCATTTGCATCATAAAAACTCTTTATCAGAAAATAGCAACCAGATTTGTTTAGCCATGGCTGCTTTGTTGCTATCTCTGATTCTTCTTATACCAAGGCCTCCTTTCGAGAGGGGAAGGTAGACGTCAACCCATGATACCTTTGCACCTCCCGAACCCATGGATGGGCCTTTCTAGAGGAATTGTCTGCATATTTGCTCTATCTTATCCACTACCGAAGATGGGAGCCAAAAGATGGAGGCCCAAAAAGTTTGGATAGCATGTAACACCAACTTAATAAGTTGTAGTCAGCCGGCAAAAGAAAGAAACCGATGGGTCCAAGATTAGATTCTAGCAGTGAGATGGCATACAAGAGCATTGCAGTCCACTTTGCTCATTCTGGAAGTAATTATAGGTACACCCAAGTAGCGCACAAGGAAGGAACCAAGGTTGAAGCCAAGCGCTTGCATGATCTACTCCTTGGTAGTCTTAGACCCTCCTAAAATAAAGACTTCACTCTTGTTGGTATTGGGAACTAGACCACTCCAAGTAGAGAATAATTTAAGCCCATTCTGGAGGCAAGAGATAGAGGCAGGGCTTGCTTCACTAAAGAGAAAAACGTCGTCTGCAAAAAAAAGGTGAGATAGGCGTGTAGCCTTGCACCGCCAGCGGTATCGAAAATCCAGATGCTGAGTGTAAGAGTCGAGAATCCCAGTGAAAACCTCCATAATCAAGGTGAATAGGTATGGCGACATGGGGTCACCTTACCTTATACTACGACCATTGGAAAAAAAGCCATGGAGTTCACCATTTATGAATATAGCAAATTTTGGGGTACGAACGCATACCATAATGAGTTTTGTGAGGTGAGGAAACCCAAATGCTTGAAAAGTTTTCTCTAAAAAGTCCCAGTCAAGAGTATCATAGGCCTTCCTAAAATCCACCTTGATGGCACACTTTGGGATATAAAGCTTATTATGAAACCCACTGAAAAGTTCTTGGATAAGAAGAATATTGTCGCTGATCCTTCTACCTTTTACAAAAGCGGTTTGAATCGGACTAATTAGATATGGAAGAACCGTAGCAATTCTAGAGGAGAATATCTTAGTGGTACACTTGTATATAGTATTACAATAGGCAATTGGCCGAAAGTCAGAGACTGATGTTGCATTGGGGATTTTTGGCACTAGGGCAACTATAGTATTGTTAACTTCCTTGAGCAAGCATCCGGTTTCAAGGAAATCCATTACCGCTTCAGTAACTGAATGGCCCACCATGTCCTAATTCTTTTTAAAGAAGTTAACATTGTATCCATCAGGACCAGGGGCTTTATTTCTAGTCAAAGAAAACATAGCATCGCGAATATCGGAAGGAAGAAAAGGTTGGGATAGAGAGTTGATGTGTTCTTCATTGAGAAGGGAGTGAATGACATCCTTGAGATCCTGTAGAGAAGGCCTCACAGTCATCCCAACCAGAGCAAGAAGATCTTGGAAATATGAAACAAAAACCTTCGGTACATCCTTCAGGTCCGTTACCGTTTGTCCTGAGCCGTCCACAACGGAGATAATACGATTACGGAGGTGCCTATGGTTGACTGAATGATGAAAGAACTTAGTATTATGGTCCCCTTCCTTTAGCCAACGAATTCTAGATTTTTGTCTGAAGGACTCCTCAAGAGATCGAAGTTCAATATAGTCCTTGAGTTGAGAATGTTCCTTAGCCGCCAAAGAGCTACTTTGAGGGTCTAGATGAAGTGCCTCTTGAGTGGTTGAAAGGACCCTTTTAGCAGAGGCTACCCTCAAGGAGATCTCTGAGTAAGCATCTCTATTAAGACACTTAAGCCGGCTCTTTAGAAGCTTGAGTCTAGTGTAGAGTTTGTACATAGGAGAACCTGCTACTTGGGTCTCCCAAGACTGAGTTACTAGCATGGGGAAATCAGGGTGGCTCATCCAAAGGTTATAAAATTTAAAAGGAATATGCCGAGTACCAGGAGCAAGAATTCTCACAGTTATCGGAGTGTGGTCAGACAAGCTTGGGGCCAAGAAGGATGCTTCAGAGAAGGAGAAGGTGGTGCACCAACAGTTGTTGACCAGGACCCGGTCTATTTTCCGTTGTTTCCTGTAAATACCAGAGGAGGTGGATCAAGTAAAACGGAAGCCCATATAACAAAGATCAAAAAGTTCAGCTTAGTCCATGCAATTCCTAAAATCATCAAAAGCGAGAATCTAGACATCCGGGCTCCCCATGCGATCAGAAGAATCCTGGATGGCATTGAAATCACCGGCAACCATCCAAGGACTTTCCTTGAGAGAAGAGCTCAGACTAACTAGCTTACTCCATAAGGGTCTGCGAGCAACAAAGGTGTGCTCACCATATATCACCGAGAGAAGTAGTGTAGACCCTGAGTTCAAAATTTTTATGTCACCATGAATGATCTAGTCAGAACAAGTTCGAGTATTGAAACATACCAAAAGCGGGTTCCATCCAACCCAAATACGCCCTCGAGGAGAGTATTCATAATTTGTAACGCACATCCAGCCAGGGAGTAAAGCAGAGGAGGGATTAGGAAAACTAGCAACAGGAACTTTAGTTTCCAATAAGCCAAGACAACAAATATTATTAAGGCGCACAAGCTATCTAACTTCAGCCTGCTTAACAGGATTCATAAGACCCATGACATTCCAAAAACCAAAAGACATTATCGTACAACAGGAAGGGCAAGCGGACTATTTTCTTTTTGGCTGCCTTCTGGTGGTTGCTAGTTTATCTTTGACAGAAGCTGTCCTTGATGAAGGACTAGGCTTGTTAATCTGCACAGATTTTGCTTTAACACAAGGAGTAATAGGGGGAGGCCCCAACTCACTAGCTTGCTCAATCCTCACCTCAGTGAGCTGCAGATCATGTAGGTCATTTTTTGGAGGAGCAGGTCTCATCTTCTGACCTGAACTAGCATCAGCAACAAGGGCCACTGCTGAACTAGCAACAATAATAGACCCTGGAAGGGCAGCACCAAGGCCCGCCTCCTGACCTGGATCGAGGGAGGCAGCTCCTGCAAATTCTGGTGAAACGCAAACAACAGCAGCAGCTACCTTGTCCTAGCCTGCAAGAATAGCAACATCACAAGCTGGCATTGAGGGAACAACAACAGCACTAGCTAGAAAAGGAACAGCAACTGCATTCACTGAAGAAGGAACAGTAGCAACACCAGTGAGCCTTGAAGGGAGAACAACAGCAGCACCAACAAGCCTTGAATCATTGTCAGCAACACCAGCTAAAGAATGGACAGCAGCAGCACTCATTGAAAGGGCCACCGCAGTAGCACGCACTAAAAAGGGATCAGCAACAGCACCCTCGAGCCTTGAAGCATCAGTTGCAGCACCGGGTTTTTGAATAATAGCAGCACCAGCAGCTCTTGTTGAAGAAACACTAGTAGCAGACTCTAGGGAACCTGCTCCAGGACACATCTCTTGACCTGAGTAGATGAGACCAGCACCAGCAAAACCTGGAGAAGAACACACGGCAGCAAGACGCTCTTGGACAGCATCAGCAATCTCTAAGGCATCAGTAGCAACAATCTCCTCATCTAGATCATCATCTGAGTCAAAATAAGATGAGGGAGTGGGATCAAGCGCTAGCTGCTTATTCCTACTAGCCCGGCGGTTTTGCTTGCTATTGACTCGTTTCCATTCCAGCGTAGGGGCTGGACAAGCATCCATACCCTGTTGAGAGACGGTGATAAAAGGGCCTTGTTCATCCCTAATAGCTGGAAGATCAGATGGCTGGACACATGCCTAGATAGCTGGTTCAGACTGAGCCGAGCAGGGGACTTAAGCAAGGCACCGATGTCCAAAAGTACCACATAAATGGCATGATACAGGTTTCCATTCATACTCAACGTCCACTATACGGGTTTGCCCATTTAGGTCAACCATAATAGTATCACAGCAAGTTTTTGTGGCAGCAAGTTCGACACATACCCGAGCAAATGAAATCATTTTTAGTTGTTCCGTGCGATGGTCTACATAGAGCGATCTTCCCACAGCGCTAGCAACTTTGCTAATCCCCTCAGCGGACCACAACCCATAGGAGAGATTCTTCAGTCTAATTCAAACTGGGATTATAGAATGGTCTCCTTTTTTCAACTCTAACAAGGGGTGCCATTGTTGAAGGATTAACGACACACGTGCTACGGTCAAAGGACCACCTTCTATCACGTTCCGTCTGAAATCAGGGTCCGAGATATGAAAAAAATAGAAGCCTTGGTCATTTGCTTTAACCTCTAGCAAGCGTTGGCCCCAAAGATGGTTAAGGGCTGACTCAACTAGCTTGAACGGGAGTTTCTTCCCCACAAAGTAGCCGACTAAACATTCATGCCAAATAGGATCAACAGCGCTAAGGTCCTCCTCTGAACAATGAATTATGTTATCCCCACCCGAACAAGGATCAATATAAGTAAGAGAATATCCTTGCATAGCAGCCTTGGCTACATTTGCTCAAGAGTGAGTGGCTGGAGCCGGTATTCCAGCTAACTGAGACGACGTGCCTATCCTATGCTCTGCTGTAATGGAAGCCTGACCATGGAAAGGCCCAGCTACACCCATACCAGTAGGTCTGCTGTCATTTCTTTTCCCCACCACAACAGGAACTTGGGCAACATTTTTGCCTCTTAACAAAAGATCCCCAGCAGCATAATCATGGGCAACATTGTTGCCTCTAGGCATTTGATCTCCAGCAGCATTTCGGCTAGCTGGAGCCCTACTTCGGCTACGATGTCGACCACCGCCTAATCCAAGGAGGGATTGCGAACTAGTAGAACCCCTTTCCATGAATCCACGAATAGAACTACCCAACTAGCAAAACCTAAGATTACCCATCGCAAGGCAGAACCGCGGAGAAGAAAACCTTACCCGAACAAAGAAGAGGGGATCAGGTGTTCGGCTTCCACACGACTTCACCTCCGAAGTGAGATTATCGTCGGAGCCAGCAATTGCCGGCGTGGAGGAACCCCAAAACCAGAGCTACAGTTGTCGGGAGCTTCGAAAATAGAGAGGGTGTGAACAGTAAAAGATCCTTTTGGTCAATCATGTCACTTCTAACTCATTTTCTCTTGTTTCACTGGAAGTTAATTATTTCAGAAATGATTTTTTTCTAAGAAACAATTGTTTAAAATAATTAAATACCAAAAAATTATTTTTATTGTTAACAAATATATTTTCGTTGACAACAAACATATTTTCATTAATTCTTAATTTTTTGAGAAACAAGCCCCTAAATTTTTGTTTGCCAATTTGTCCTTTTACGTGCGTCAATCACATTCGAGCTATTTTTCTTCTAATGTTATAAACTAAACTCATGTGTAGGAGATAAAGTGGTGTCCATCAATAAGAGGTCAATATGGAAGGTAGGCTTCTTTTAATTTGTATCAAAATCTTTTTTCTTCTTTTTAAGAACTGAACTATTTTATTTGTTTTGCTCTGTTTTCCTTGTTTTTCTTTGGGCAAGAATTCTTTCATCTCAATGATTTCCCCATAGTCTAGTCATGCTAATCCACATTTAAACATGCACATCGATCATTCAAATAGTGGGCAGTCACTTAAAAGCATTAAATATAATAACATATAACTCACAAGAATAAAATCACTTCCAAAACTTAAAAAAAAAAATGAAATTCATATCATTATAGTCAGGTTACATCGTAGCTCTAAAAAAGAAAATTATAACATAATAGAAAAAGAAACGTAAATATGAATTAAACCCAACATTTTGAATCATAAAACTAGAATTCTATCGTTTCTTTTAGTCTTTTATTAAAAATACTTGAAAAACTCTTGTAACAATGAAAAAAAACGATCTAAAAATAAAAACTTAGCTATCCCCCAAGCTTTCAATGCTATACTAGGATAACATCCAAGACTCCTAAAATAAGGCAATTACTTATTTTTCGCGTAAAATCAGGGAATAAATCATAGAACTCTTGATTTGGCATGCACTTTCCAACGCTTCAGTGGGTGGCGTCTTCCTTTCCTTCTTTTTGCCATTTTTCTTATTTTCTCCATGTCTCATTATACTGCATAAACAAGGAAATTTGAGTAAAAGGAGGGAAATCCAAATATTTTCTCACAAACATTTCATTATTCGTTGCCTAAAAGAGGTAAAATAACTCTATTTTTATGGAGTTATCAATAATTTTATGATTTGATTGTACCTTTTAAAAGTTTTAAGATCTCAATTACACTTTATAAATAAGTTTTATGACTTGCAGCATGCTTATCTCTAACATTGAAAAGGAGTGTAGTTGGTATTTCCTCCCCCACTCTTTTACTTATTGAAAAACACATGAGGTCGATGTGGGTAAACAGGTATAGAATTAATAATCGTTTAAACCTGGAGGAAGCCCATTCTCCTTTTTGGAAGTCAAACTGCAAAGATAAAAGCAAGACTTAATAATTTCATATCTAGATTTAATTGTACTTGAAGGCCCAATCCAACCAAGCGATTTGGGGGATAGGAAGCATTGGGCCCATAGATAATGGGCCGAAGTGGATCGATGTAGGCCCAATCGGCCCACTTCCGCGAACGACACGGTCAGAGCTTATGAACCAGGAGTCACGGCTGGAACACGCCCCCCTCTTCGTTCGCCACTCTCCCTCACGGTCGCACGTCTCCTCCCGTTTCTCGAAGATTCCTGGGTTTCGTCGAGTTCTTGCCCCCACCATCAGCGCGCTCTCGCCCCGACCCGCCGACCGCCGACAGCCATGGCCAAAGATTTCGAGTTCGCCGATCAGGTTACTCCGTCGTTCGATATGCATCTCTCTCTCTCTCTCGTATGTCGGACAATCGGAAGTTTCCGTGGTTCCGGTGACGGAATCCCGCAGATCTGGGCTGTTCTAGTATACGTGTGGGGACTTTTGGCTTGCCTTCTGTGTTTTCGTCTTCTCGAATTTGCAGAATTTGCGACGGTGCTGGTTTGGGTTTCAATGTTGCGCTTCTTAGCTCTCTCGGAATGCAAAAGCTAGCGTTGAACGGCTTGCTCAACCACGTGTATGAATTGAGCCGGGACGCGATACTGATCGACGGACAGAGCGGATACCACGAGGCGGCGCCGGGGAGGATATCGGCGATATTCACAGCGGCGGTGCTGGCGAGGAGCAAGGAGGGCGGCTTGGCGGAGACGCACGCGTTCGTGCATGACTTCGACCGGGGGGGGGTAGGGGAGAGTTTATAGCGACGAGTTCTTGAGTAGGGTTTCGGCTTCGGCCAATTCATCTTCGTTGTCAACATCAATGGCGTAATTCAGGTATAATTCAAGGATTGACAGGGGGGTTGATGACGAACATGATGATTGAATTGAGGATTGTTACTAATATTTTTCTCCAATCTTTTAGATGCCCTATAATGACCATAAGAATCATAGACGGACATAAAAAATGGCAACAAGCATATTAACTTTATTGAGAAAAATAAAAAACTTCGTTTTTAATTTGAATGCATGTGCTCGCTTTGCAGGTCTAAACATACTAGTTTTAATCCTTTTTTCGTCAAGTTAAAAATCGCACTTTGAATTTCTTCCTGAAAATTGAAATAAGCATAGAGACCAATTATATCAAATTAATCACTTGGAAATAAAAACTCTTAACTTTATCAAAGAAAATAATTAAAGGCTACTCAAACCATCCAAATACTATTTACCGGGGAGGCCTAAGCGGTCCTTGGGCCCTCTATTTTATTATTCATTGATACTTTTCGACTTTAATTAGATTTTGGGCCTATTGTAAATTTTAATTTGGTTTAATATTGGAATTTGGTACTTTTTCGCTGTTGGGCTTTTAAAACTCGAATGGTTCTGAAGCAGAAACCTCAACCAGTTTCAAATGTTGCTAAATATTTTGGGGCCGTCGTGAATTTTTGCTGATGTGGCGTAGACGTTGTTAAAATATTTTTGATATTTATCTTTTTTTCTTTATATTCAAACGTTGACTCTGTCCTTGACTTGGAATTCTTCCTCTTGCCCAAAATATGTAAATCCTAACAATGCAATTCCTAAGTACCTACTCACGACCATTCTTTCGCTAGCTATGGCCGCAGCTCAAATGCTCAAGCAGCAATGGCGATTGCAAGCTTGAGATCTACGACCTTTAGGTTTCACACACATTGGCCGCTCAAGCTCTATCCAAGCCATGAGCTTCAAGCTCGAGAAGCCATGACGGTCGTGATCTTCAAGCTTGAGTTCAAGGGATGATGGTGGTTGTGAGCTTTGAAGTAGATCTAGCCATGGCAAATCGCAAGCTTGGAGCTCAAACAGCTATGGACCTGGAGCTTCAAAGCCAGACTGGTCATAAAAGCTACAAGTTTTGAGATCAAACTACCATGGCCGTGATTTTGGAGCTTGAGTAGCCATGGCAGTCATGAGCTTTGAAAACAGATTTGGCCATGGCAGCCATAAGCTTCAAGCTTGACCAGCAATGCCAACCGCAAGCTTCGAAACATGATGTGGCCATGGCTGCCACAAGCTTTGAAGCCAGATTTGGTCATAGCAGCCGCAAGCTTCAAGCTAAAGCAGCCATTGTGACTGTGAACTTCAAAGCCGTACATGGCAGCCATATGTGGCAATAGTGGTCACAGACTTCAAGCTCAAACGTCCATGGCCACAAAAGCTCGAGCAACCATAACGGTTGCAAACTTCAAGCTCAAATGGCCATGGTTGTGAGCTTCGAGCTTGACCGGCCATAGTTACAAAATGGCTTCTACTCAATGTTTCAATTATCCACATCAGCATAAATCACCTAAAAAAAGTAGTGGCATAATAAAAAAATGAGCAATGACCATTTCCAAAAAGTTTAGGGATGATTTTGGAAAAAAAAAAAAAAGGGTACAAGGACGGTCTTGAATTTTGGGCAAGACTACACGGACGATTGGTGCCGTGCAAATCTAGACGAAGGCTGGGGAAGAAGCAAGCAGAGTTTAGAAGTATTTTGCCAGATTGTTGGGGATGGAGCAAGCATCAACCACAAGAGCTCCTTGAAGGTCTATCAAATGGCCAACACCTCTAGTTGACTCGATGGCTTGGGACTACGTCTTCATCTGAACGCTCGACAATGATCCCTCCATTTACTCACTTTTGACCCTGTTTCGAATCTAAATGAATGCTCTTTGTTCTTGCTTTACGTCTCTCATGACTCTGTACCGATTCATCCAAAATGGTTTTCTTTTTCTTTTTTTGTCCATTTTTGCATGTTCATCAAATGGGTGGGGTGGTAATGCGGTGGAGAAATGAACTTCGATGGTGTCAAAGAGTAAAAGCAAGAACAATGTAAGGATGCATTTATTTTGTGAAAAAATAAAAAATTTTAAAAATATTTTTTATTAAAGATGACGACCTATATCATCTACAATAATAAATAAATAAATAAATAAATAATGTTGGACTAATTATCTCAAATAATATAAATGATCAATTTAAGAAAATATTATTCTAAATCATTTATCTTTTACGAAACCGGCGTAACTTTCATTTAACCATTCAACCACTATGCTTTGTAGAGACCTTTGTAATCAACACCAAATGAGGACGAGAGCTTACGAAGCCATTGCTCATTACACTGTACTTTCTCTTTCTCTTTTCTAGGTGAAAGTCACTTTGCTTTTTGGGAAACGAAGAATGGAAGAAATAAGTTTGATCGAATTTCTCAAGTCACTAAACATTAGAAAAATTTATGGTGTTTTTGGTCAGGATTTACGGCAAGGTGGTAATATTGTAGCAACCCAGGCGGATTCACAAAGCAAGCACCTCAAACTCTATTCACACAAAGGAAAAGAAAAAGAAGAAAAAAATTTAGAAAATGCAAAAAAATTGCAAAATTGATCAACATCAGCCGTTGGCCATGCAATCAAAATTTGAAGAACGAAGTATATTGAAAAATCGTTATAAGGCTGAGGACTCAATGTGTCATACTAAAAGTTTAGGACTAAATTGACTGCCGTATAATAAATTATTACTTTTTGAACAATTTTAGAGTCTAACAACACAGCTGGAATCGACTAATGCAATACGTGAAACCTTTAGAGCATTTACAAATGAAATTGCCTCTTCAAGAGGAATTGTAGCTCACTCTGCAAGTAGATTAATTTCACATACACTCCAAGCATTCTGTACAATAATTACATCAGTACTCTCTTATAGAATTACGAGCAGATATAGGTTTTCATAGAATAAGCAAAGAAGTTAAAAAAACGCTTTGAGGCTGTTTTGATCAATTGGGCTAACCTTCAAGAACGACTTTGGTGCAATATATAGGGTGCACTTGGTTCAGCATTTTCAATGGGCTTTCAGGCCGAAAGCCCCTTGGGAGAATGCTGAACCGTTTGGTTCAATTTTTAAAATAGCTTTTAGCTTTCAAGTGGCCTTCAAAATGCTGAAACTATTATTTTCCTTCCAAAACTACCCTCATTAGTTTTTCATATTTCTGATTTTGCCCTTGGTTTTTTTTTTTTTCATATTTCCGGACCGGCAAAAGGCTCCGGCGAGGGTCGCGCGACCCAGTCGAGGGCTGCCGGAGGTCGCCCGACCTCGGGCGACCCAGGCTCACTACGACCCAAGCGACCGATGCCTGGGTCTCGCTGTCGCAGGTGGCCCTCGCCTGGGTCTTGCGAGGGTTGCGCGACCACCAGGCGCCGTCGCGCAACCCTCGCAAGACCCAAGTGAGGGCTGCTTGTAGCCGCGAGACCCAAGCGGTGATCGCTTGGGTCGCGGTGAGCCCGGGTCGAGCGACCCTTGCCGAGGGTCGCCCGAGGTCGGGCGACCTCCGACAGCCCTCAACTGGGGCCACGCGACCCTCGCAGAGGTCACCCGACCTCGGGTGATGGACGCCAGCGCCAAATCTAGCTCGTCGGCGGCTGTAGCCCTTCACCGGACCAGCGAAGGGTTTGTCCAATTTTGCAAAAAATAAAATAAATAAATAAATAAATATATATATATATACCTATAATACCCGTCAAAGCCCATTGCGAAAGTTTTTTTTTACCAAACGCATGTTCAACTCAAAGTCTATTTGCAAGAAAATTTTACCAAACACAATTGCATTTCCCCAGGTAGCTTTGGGCTTTTACCATTTGCATTGGACTCAAAGCCCCTTGCGAATCTTGAACCAAACCCATAGTCTTCCAACCTTGACCAACACATTGGACTCTTTATATAGGGACTTGCCGATAGGGGTGAGCACGGTTCGCGGGTATAACCGAGAACCAAAGAACCGCACTGGAGGGTCCGGTTCGGTTCTCGGTTCTAAGGAGACCGGTTCCGGTTCCCAGTTCCATTTTTTTCGGAACCGGCGGTTCCCGATTCGATTCCTGGTTCTTATGGGAATCGGAACCGGACCGGAACTATGTTTAACCTAAAAATCCTCAAAAACCCTCATTCAATTTGTTTCTTCCTTTCAGACCACCCTCATCTGTTTCTTCATTCTCTCCCTCGATTCCCCGACCCCGACACTCTCTCATATCGGCGAGCGGCGCATGTCACACCGACGCTCTCTACTGCCTAAGGTCGTATGGGGCCACCGGCGACCGGAGTGACCTGCTGCTGTCAGCCGAGATCATCGACACCTGCGCTTCCACGGCGCGTGCTTCTATCAGGTGAGTCATCGAGTGCTGTCTTTATCCATTTTCGGAATATTACCCAAGAATTGTGTACGTCGCTCCGTGAAAAAGGAAGAGAAAGATTGCAAAGAATCTACTTGATTCGGGACAAGAATGTCCCGTCGATGCTCTATTTCTTGATTTACGAGTAACTAGACTTATGGACCAGCTACTTGCTATGTAAGGAGGAAGACAACAATTTCGAATGTCCTGCATAAAAAGATTTCAGTGTAATATGATTTAGCTCAACCGAATAGAAATTATTTCAATCTGCATAAATCAAGAATATTTATAGTCATTGCTTTACTCTTTCTTCCTTATTACAATTTGGTCGGGAGCCCGTGTTTGCAATTTCCCCTATCTTGAAAAAATTAGGTAAGAGTTCTGACGTTTTTGACCATAATGGGTTTTATGATAATCCCTGTTTTAATTCGATTATATTTGTTTTGTGATGAAATAATGGTCGGGGTTCGAGTTTTCTGGTGATTGCGGTTCGGCCATCGGTGCTTTTCAGGGCGAGAAAAAAAATAAAATCTAACATTTGATATTTTGTTTTGGACTGGGGCTTTCTTTGAAATAAATGTGGGCATATGAGTTTAGGTGATGATATTTTCTGCAGATGTATGTCTCTTCCTCTTGAGGATCTGGCTAACTGGGAAAAAATCACAATGATTGATACAGGCATGTGATGTTTTTATGTGGTAGAGGAGGGGTGTTCACGGTGGGTGCGGTGGTTGCCAATCTCCCGGGGGACCATCGGAGGCGCAACTTCTTCCTTGACCTTTTCCTTGAGGTACTACTATAGCGATAATCAGAACAAACCATCCTTTTCCTAGGATATGAAATGGTTGATAGTGTAATGACGAGCTATTGAATCATTGACTTCATTTAATTGAAAATTGATAACTAAGCTCCCTGTAATTACTGTTTCTTTTATCTGTAAGAGAACACATTATACATTGCAGGAGTCTACTTTACTATGGACTTCAAGGAAGAAGAAGAAAACTACTAAGGAGGTGGTTTCTTTGTCAAGGAAAAGTATCAGTTCATCCAAGACGATATCTTTTTCTTACTCTAGGAGAGATCAGAATTGTCCACTTCAATTTTTGGGTAGATTCCTGTACCTTCCTATTTCATGTCCAAGTATAGTGGACGCATATCCTACTCTAAACACTTCAAAGCATGGACTAAAGTCCCTTTCTTCCTTGCAGTATTCCGCAGCTTTCATAACATCCCTAGAGACGATCACATTGGTCATCTTGGCAAGAAGTTTAATCAAAATCGCATGTCAATCTTTAGTCATATTTCAGTTCGGTTTCACTTGCAACAGGAATCTTTGGTGCGTTCACTACTTCGCTTTGTCCCCCAATCTATTTTATGTTCAAAGAATAGGCGGATGAGAGCAACCTCTAGAATTTCAATTTTGTTTTTATTTCTCTGTGCTTTCTAGAATTTGTGTTGCATGGAGTTAATGTTGTTGAGTTATAATCCAGCAAAGAAGTTCTTGCATGGGAAATAATCTGCTTAAATTGCTGATTTTAGTGTGATCGTAGGTGATTGTGTAGTTGTAATTTTAGATCTAGGAATTGTTGGAAGGCGCTGATTTGGATCTATTCTGATTTGGATTTTGTGATCATAATGTGTGTTTTTATTGTGCTTGGCCTATTGGTGGATGTTTTGCTTCAAAATTTAGTTGCTAGACATTGAAATTCCAAGTTGAGGATATTTTGTAACTATAGAAAATTTTAGAGTGATGGTGTTGTGGGTTTTGGTACAGAGAAGTACGTATTGGAAGTGAAAGTGTTGTGATAAAGCTTGCGCAGCCACTTCTCGAGGTAAGTGTTGTGAAAGTTTTGGATATTAAAAAAAAAAAGAACCTATTAGAATCTGGAACCGACCTTGGAACTTGTAACAGGATAAGTTACACGTTCCAGATTATGACGGGTAAGTTCCAGGTTCCAAAAAATGAGAAACATGTACCTGAGGATAGGTTCCAGGTTCCAAGCAGAATCTGTAAGGAATCTGGAACCGCTCACCCCTACTTGCCGATGCTCTAAGGATCCAACGTTTGGTTTGGCAGGAGCAATAGCTACGTTTTTGGGCCAATTCTAGGATTTTATTTAAAATAGGAGATGGAGTCGCCATCAATTAATTTAAGAAAACTAAGTTGATTGGAAACTAAGTGTACGTGGGAAAGCATTGGTCATTTGCATTGGTCATTTGCAAAAACCAAAGAAACTTGCAGTCATTTAGGGGTTCATTTATGGGTCGAAAGGGGTTAGACACCGCACAATTCTCTTTTTTTGGTAAAGATAAGTATTATAGATGATTTTCAACCATACATATATACAAGGGTGTGAGACAAGGCACCACCCACACTCAATGGGACAACACGTCGCTGGAGTGGGGGGGGGGCGAGTTCACAAATGGAAGAGAAACAAGTACAACAAGTAGAAATAAGGAAATTCTACTTGTGAAGATGTAATCAAGGAAATTCTTTTGTCACTTTATGGGCCAGCATGAATATAATCTTTTGATCATAGATAATAATAAGGATCTTTGAGAGCTAAAAAATGTTTTTAGGGAGAATAAATATAATATTTTTGAAAGTATTATAGAAAATCACGATATCCGTGGGGCCTTTGTTCACAGACGGGGGGCCTTAGTCTCCAACCTTCGAGTTTGCCCGGACCGATTCTCGCGGCATTTCAATCCATGGGTTGGTTTCATGCAACAGATTTTCCAATGCAAATATTTTAACAAGCAAAACAATTGCCCAGAGATACTATGATAATTATTTATTGAAGTGGAATAATAGCTGCAAAATCACGTTCTTAGATTTTCTTCAAGGAGTAATTTAGGCATTATGACGATTCATTTATTCATGAAAAGCCTAATTTTAAACCAATAGACTCATTTTTTCATGAAAAGCCTAATTTTAAACCAATAGACTAACAACTAATTTATATATTAATTCAAGCCTAGCTCCAACAACATAATGATATTGATTTTATTTAAGGGGGTTTAGAACACTTATCTATTGCCTGAACAAATTTTTTTTCATACCCACCTAGGATCACCGATTTTTGCACACTTGACCTCTCACCGGAATTTTTTTTTTATAAAACAACATCAAGTTGGTTATTATAATTTGAGTGAATAAATAGAGAGAGAGGGTTTTGAAATGCATTACCTTTGTCGAAATGAGCAAATGAAGTAGGAAAATTTCGAAAACAAAGGGGTATGATGCACTTCATAAGGGAAACGATGCATAACATAAGGCAAATGTGGCGAAAGGCCTAAAAATGATGAAGGCTTCATAGGTGCGGAACAAGGGCTTCAAAAGCCTAGCTTCACATGTGGCCATGCACCATTTGGGCCCAGTCATGCGATAGGACATGTCGCCTAGGCATGCCAGGCCAATGTTTAATTGGGCCTAGTAGGGCTTTAGCTCAAGTGTGGATTGTCGCTATTCCATCATCGGGCTAACACTGGAAGCAACATTTGGCAACCGCCAGTGGTGGCGAAGACGGGGGATGACGTCATAATTCTTTTTGTTTTTCAAAAGAAATTTAGAATAATATTTTTCAAAAAATTTGACCAAATTTTGATCAATTATAACTTTTCAATCCAACCTTTGGTCTGCAGAAGTAAGATGGGCTCCCATGTTTTACTTAAGTCCTATTCAATTCATAAAAAATTAGCGGTGACTCTTAATCAAATGAGCCAATTAATAGAAACTAAGTTAACATCAATCATGCCATGAGCAAGTGTCATCTTGCAAGAGGGACCATTTGTGCTTGCTTAGTAACCCAACAACTTCCTCTAGGATCTCTCCTCGGAAGGGTCGTGACAGAGAATTTCCGTTTTTTCTCATGAAATTACAAATGATGAATAAAAAAAAAAGAAGAAAAAATGATTAAGCTGAATCAAACACAAAAAAATGGTTTGGCTTGGTTTGATATTGTTTATAATACAATTTAGTTTGGTTTCACTCTTCTTCAAACCATATTGCTGAAAATAAAACAAGCGATCTTATTAAATATACAAAAATAAGGAAGTGAATCGGACATCAAATTTACATGGTTCAATCTTGTGACCTATGTCTATGAGGAAATGAGCATATGATTTCATTATAAATGAAACGATACAATGGAGGTTACAATCATACTCGACTCAATCGCATTCTCTTGATATTTTTCATCCATCAAATACAACTAATAACTCTATCTTCAATTATCATAGTTTCTCTCGAAATAATACCTCAATCTCATAAAAGAATGACATGAATGTTAACACAAAATTTAATCAACTTCATTTTATGTAATTTCACGAAGAAAACCTTTCCAAATCAACCCCTAAGAGGAAATTTTCAATTTCCTCCGTGCAGTCCTTGGACCTCTCATTAAGAGCTCTTCCTCTTCATATTTAAAGAGAAAATTCACTAGAAGCAAATAAAGAAGATGAAAGGAAATAATTAGTGGCCATCATTAAACGACCTCATTCTTGCAGCTTTCTTTGTCTTGTGCCTTTCCCTTCCATCCCATATCAGCGGTAGCCATCGTCAATCTCTCTTTTCCCTTTATTAAGCTGACCGAAGTCGTCCCTTATGGTCAAGACTAGCACGTTCTCTCTTTCTTTCCACGCTCAAAGCAACACCATGATGGGATGGCATCACGGCCATGGACAGGCCATTGTTGCATTTCCTCTTATTACTCTTGAGTAGAGGGCGAGTGTCCATTATTCTCTTTTGGTCTTAGTTTGATCTGGCTCCAGCGCAAGATATACTTCAACATCTAAGGTGAAGACCAAAAAAATATTTCGCAGTAAGTATATGCTTAGGTAATGCTTAGGTGAAGCATCTTTTATGTAGTGAATACAACAAATCCAATCTCAATAGTATGAAGGAAAATTTTCTAGTTATCCAGAGTCCATGTGTCATAATAAGAAGCGATTCTTTAGGAATATTTTGCTATTATGTATTTATATAAAACTATGATTTCATCTAGATAATTGTTTAACCATAGATATAGTTATAGAATAATTGGAAATGATTTAAAAGCTTGAAAATCAGATTTTTTTTTAATTCAAAATTTCAAGAAAGCACGTATAAGAAACTCAAAAGATATTGCGCGTTTGAAAAGGTACACCCCCATAATTGTCCTCCTCCTCATTTTTTTCTAGAAAAGGTGCAGCTCCTTAATTGTCCTCCTCCTTGTTTTTTCTATAGCCATCAACTTTGTTGACTATAAATTAAAAGTTACAATTGCTAAGAAGTTGCCTGTCCCTCAATTAAATCCCATGAGTCATGTAATACATAGGTCCAAAATGATGTCTCTCGCTAAATGTGGCATCAGACTTCAAGCGCTCAAACCAAGAATTACATTGTATGTATCTTACAATCAATAGCCTTCTCTTCTTTTCAACTATAATGCTCTTGTTCTTCTTTTGTAAATTTTTGAAGGAGGATAATTTGGTGGAGAAGCTTTTCAAATTAAGAATGTAATAAAGTGTAATGTTGTTGTTTCTAAAACATGCAAATGGCTGAAATTTGACAAATAATAGCTGCACATTCGAAATGAATCGAGGTAGATTTGGGCTCTGATATATGTATATGGTTTGTCAATAGGCAAATTTTTCACCTTTTCTCAATTGAAATTGTTGGACTTTGTGGCAGCTATGGGAAATTTATAAAGTCGGTTGGTAATGAGAGAGGCTTAAGACATGACAAAGGCAAGTGATCAAGATTTAGCTGGAATGGAGTGTCAAATAGCAGCCATAAACAATTCGAAGCTCCTTCATGTATGTAAAATCTAGTCCATGGAGCAAAATCTCCTCACCATCTTGGTGCTCAGGTCTCCCCATCCAATTTTTTGGTTGAGGCAACATGAGTATCTTCAATTCAGGAAACACATGCCGCATTAGTTTAGCAAGCATATCACTGCCAACATCAACTAGGCATATTGCCCAACATTTCTCAAGCTCTTCCTTCCTCGTTAGGTGACAATTGTTGTTCATCATTGAGGAATTTTGACCTTTAAGTGGAGTTGAGACGACCACCTCACTGTAAAGATCATGTATGGTCACATGTTTCTTGTCATCGCCTCCATCCTACAACAAACAAATGGAACGGAGGCTATCTAGAAGAGTATTCAATCTATCCCTTGCACCTTGTATCTTCTCATCGAATCTCTCAAACAAGACCAAGCCCATGCCTAGAACAAACAGAGTTTCAACTTCAATGGTCCCACCGATAAGACCACAGAGCAAGAATAAGGACTTGGCCTCCTCACTCTTCAAATGGTCATAACTCAACTTCACTATGGTTTCCACTTTTGGCTCATCTATTTTTATCAACATGCTATCCCATACATACACTTTGCTATCTTTCAAGGTGCTCGCGACGGAGATAATCAGAAGAGGCAAACCTGCAAGCTTGTTGACCACTCGACGTGCTTTTGCTTTCAAATCATCGTCGTCTTTGAGCCTGTTGCCAACTGTCTTTTCAAATAGCCTGAAAGCTTCGTCATTGTTTAAGCCTTCAAGAAAAAATTTTCGAATCGGCAAGCATCTTCCCCAGCACATTCAGAAATCTCGATGTAAGCAACAATTTGCATTTTCCGCTCGTGTCTCCTGAAGGAATTCCGACCGCTTCCAAATTCAGTTCCTCCCATAGGTCGTCCAACATAATGAGAACCTTCTCATTCGGATTACTCTGCAGTTTCTGTAACAGAAGATCTCTTCTTCCCTGTTGGGTTTCCTTGTCCTTCAGACTCAGATTCAAGGCGTCAGCTATCTGGCCTTGGATATTAATCAAGTCTGGAGTCCGCGAGACTTCCACTTTGACGATCATTTCGAACGGTCTCCCCTTTTTCTTCAGTGTCTTCTCGACTTTCTTCAACAGCGTAGTCTTTCCCACGCCGCCAGGCCCATAGATGCCAATCACTTTCAGCTTCTCATCATCCAGAGCTTCCATTATGTCCTGAAAGATGGAAGCTCGCGAATCGGTGATAAAGTTGCCTCCATCACCGGCCGAAGAATTCGCACCAGGAGCACCGCGAACAAGCCCCGGCGGTGGATTCTCGTAGTCAACCTTGTCAAATCGACCCCGCACAGCGAGTGCCCGGATGTCTTTGACCGTCCTGCTCGCCTCTTTGCCGAGACGATATCGCGCCTTCGGGTTGGGAAGCCACCCGTAGAAGCAAGCTGTCTTAGCTATCCCGTCATTTTCCAGTATTTTGCGTGCGTTGGTGATGCCGGCATCCACTTCTTTCATCCATTTCTCGACATCGGCTTCAATCCGCTTTATGTTGTTTTGAGCTTCATCGATGGAATGCTGCACCCTTTGCCTCGTGTGATCCAGCTCCACAATTTCAACATTAAGTTCGCGAACGCGGCGGTCGGAGAATATTATGTAGCCGCAGTGCCGACCGACCGGAGCCACCAGCCACTTTGCCACTTCGCAAGCTACAGACACAGCAATATCCGCCATTTTCACCCCGTTTCGACTTCTTCTACCTTTCTGGCTTTCTTTCCTTCTTCTTTGTGGAGAAACGAGAGTTAGGAATTTCGCGTTACTAGATTGATGTTCCCTAAG
Source organism: Corymbia maculata (assembly GCA_014182735.1). NCBI lineage: Eukaryota > Viridiplantae > Streptophyta > Magnoliopsida > Myrtales > Myrtaceae > Corymbia > Corymbia maculata. The sequence goes on along the minus strand of CM024688.1, from coordinate 16,783,928 downwards.
ATGCCCCTCGCTTCTTCCAATGCGCACGGGCTATTCAGGGATGTCATTTAATCGTATCTCGATCATGCTTGACCTTAAAGATACTGATTTAAAACAAGTGGGCCCCACCCCCACCCCCGCCATTTCTTTTTGGGCTAAAATTGCCTTCAGACCCCACCGCTTGCGGAATGCGAGAATCATCCGGCTAGCTTCCACTGTCACCGTCCATCTTATCATTTCATACGTGCTCAGCTCCAGCGATCAATGGCGTCAGAGCTCGCCGGCCTCGAGTCTCGCCAGACCAGCGAGCCTAAGCTCACCAGAGGCTGACGAGCTAGAGACTTAGCCCATGGTAGGTCGTCCGCGATCAGCCAAAAAAGAAGAAAGCAAAATAAAAGGAAGAATAAAAAGAAAAAAATTAACAAAAAATCAAATTAGAAAAGAAAAAAACAAGTGACAGCTAGCAAGGGTACGAGATAAGAAAGAGTGAGTAATGAAAATATTTTTCCTTATGTGAAAAGTGAAAAACATTTTCAACTAATTTAAAAGAATTTTTTTTATGAAAAATATTTTCCTCAATTAATTAATTTTACTTGAAACGAATGCTAAAAAATCTAAAAAATGTTTTTTGGGAAATTGTTTTCCACCAAACAAACGAAACCTCAATTTTATGAAGATTAATAAGCATAATCATCAGTTTTTTGTGAGAACCTCACTTTAGCAGTTCCAAATAAACCCAATTTCATTGATTAATTGCACCTCATTAATTGTACCGGTGAATATAAAGTGTATTTGTATGTAAACATGCATGTTAAGGAGATCATTGACTCCATGTTAGCGTAGCATGGACTTGATAATGTAAGCTTATTTGAGGAATTATATGGATCTCACGCTATTCAATGGTCGAGCCTGCCCACCTCCCCCTCTGACCTCTCTCTGCTGTTAACCTACACGTAATGAATGACCCTCTTTCCAACTCTCTGCAAAATATAACGTAACAATTCACGCTTAACCTCCAAATCCTTACGAGCCTCTCCCTCCCTAACACGTGCCAAAACCGCATGTCCACCGTCGTTGCTCTGATGCTCCTCTCTCTCTCTCTCTCTCTCTCTCTCTCTCTCTCTCTCTCTCTCTCTAAAACGCAGAGGAGGAGGAAGGTACAACGAAGTGATGTTAAAGAGTTAACCAGGGTAGAGTTGAAGTTTACAGTTTGGCCATCGTCGATCGCTTGGCAATTGCCAAAGCTTCGTGTTTTTTCAACCTGTTGGTGCAGATGGGGGCAGTACGACTTCGTGCATGTGAAGGCTGCTCAGTCAATCACCGAGGGACCCAACTTCACCGTATTGGTCCCATCTTTCTTTTATTTAGATGCTCTGTACGACATTTGAGATGTGAACAGTATAGCAAGATTTTCAGCCCCCTATATCAATTGTACAGAAAATAGACAAATCTAAAAATCGGAAGAGAAGAGCAAAGAATATCTTTTATTTAAGAACATGTATTTACCTATATACCTAGAAATATAGAAATTAAAAAAGGACTTGCCAAAAAAGCCTCAAAGCATCATGGCAATGTGTGAGGAGGAGAAAATATTCAGTGTGCCAATTAACAACTTTTCAAAAGGATGCAATATAAAAACTGTGTCTCCGTTAATTATTAGGTGTGTGTGAAATGGAGGGACCACCGTACCTAATAGAGATTGTCAATTAGCGACCCTCCATTGACACCTAAGAAATACCTACTATTAATTTTGTGCATGTTCATGGATTTTGAGGTACATTCACAGCTCCTTTTAGAGAAACTGAAGGTTCATGGAAGATGTCGTTTCAGTTCTAGTATAATCTATTGGAAATTTCCTATAATTGGCTTATATTAATTAATCAATTTTCTATTTTATATAATCGGGTTAATGGATATTCTAATATATTTTAAACCCTAAAGTGATCTTATTGAATTGGGTTTTGGCATCTATTAATAACGGGCCTAGTTGAGCAGCAAAGTGTAGGCAATTGTGTTTAACTGAAGCCTGTAATGGGAGGGGCTCAGTTGACACGCTGTTGATTAGGGTTTGCTAGGTCCCCTCTCTAGCCTATAAAAGGGTAGGTTATACCTATCAGCCGCTGAATCCCATTAAAGCTGTTATACCAAAATAGGTCATAGAGAGGAAGATCTGGCATTCCGATAGATCACTGACACTGTCAGTTTGATCTGTTTTTTATCAAGCGAGACTATGATTCAAACATGTACGTTTTAATTCCGCTGTGCATATAGGTTTTGGTGTTTTACATTCATATATGGATATAATTATTCTTGATTAATTAGTTATTTATGTAGATAATTTCTACATGTGGTATCAAAGCTAGTCATATATGATTGTAGAATCCAAAAAAAAATTTTAAAGAACAAATTCAAAATTTCTTCTCTTGAACCGAATGTTGTCGTTATTTTTTCATGTGGACTCTTTGATCGATTGATTCTGAAACCTTAGGGTTTTTATTCTATATGTCGAGATCTTTCCAACCATATATAATTTATATATTTTCGTTGAGAATTGAGAGAGAATTTCGAATTTGAAATTCTAGGGTTTATACCTTGAAAAGTTCTGAAATTTTTTAAATTAGTTGCAATTGAATGATGTTTGTAATAAATTGTTGCATGGGTATTGTTATATATATATATATATATATTATATATATGTTTTATAATTGTTTGGTTGCATGAAAGTGAGTTTTTTTGCCTTAAACTTGAGAAAATTGAATTTCGGCCATGGGTATATAAGATCCAAAAATTTTGAAGCTTCAATATTGATGACTTGTTCGTTTGTTCTTCATTTAATTCACTTTAATCTATTTATGATGATGTTAGAAGCAAAACTCATGGAAAAATTTCATCAAAATCAACCCTAATTTGTGTTTTTTGAGATTTGGGTCGAAATCGGGTCGTGTGACCCAGTTTGCAGACTTCAGGACCCGGCTGGAGATTGAAGAAGACCTCCAACCAGGCCAGGCGGTTCTCTGGACTTTTAGCCTGCCTGTTCCAACCCATCTTTTGGATTGGTTGAAATATTGGGCGTAAAGCCCATCTTTTAGGCTTATGGGGATTCCAGTTTTCTGGAAGAAGCCTAGGCGGGCCGGGCTTCCAGATTTCTAGGCACAAGCCCAGAATCCAGGATTCTGGAATAGGCCCACGCGGGCCAGTGGCCAGAATTTTCTGGCCCGAGCCAGTTGGAGCCATTTTTTTTTTTTGCAGTAATAATAATAATAATTATAATAAATGATTAAAAAAAAAAGAGAGTGACAAAATTGTTGTTTAATAAATGTAATATGATTTTGGGAAGCATATGTCATAAAGTGATTCATATTGTTTGATGAATTTTTGGGCATTGATTAAATGGAACATTATTTACAGATTGTTAAAGTTTGTAAATTATTAAAATTTCTTATTGATAAAAATTAGTATATACAATCACCTATCCAAAGGGGGTTATTATGTATATTAATTTGAAAAGTGCATGAAGATAAATTCTAAAATTAAAAGATGGGGATGTATGACTCAAAAAGATTTATCTGTCCAAAGGGGATAAATTTTTTAAAGTTATATGTAATTCCCCTCTATATTGATATATTAGAGATAATTGATGGGATGTGTGACTCAAAATGTTTATCTACCCAAAGGGGATAAATTTTGAGAGTTATATGTGATTTCCTTTTGTGTTAAGATAATGGGAATGTATAATTTAAATGATTTGTCTGCTCAAAGGGGATTGATCATTGACAATTATATGTAATTCTCCTTGTTGTTGTTTTACAAATTTCATGCTGTGGAAAATAATGGTGCATTATGCGTTCTGCCCAAAGGGGAGTTTATAACGTACTAATTATTTTGTGGAATTATTTATTACCCATAATTGATTATATTGCATTATGTGTGACAAACAGTTACTTTTGCTATGAACAACAACAATGCCACGGTTGAGATATTAACTTGATCAAATTTTAAGAGGTGGAAGCAAGATATAGAGTTTGCTTTGGGAATTGTGGATATGGGTGTTTTAGAGTCTTTTGATCTCTTTTGTTAGTGGGAGCTGTGTAGTTTACATTTTTGGATATTACAGTTATATGTAAACTGATAAAGCTTTAATAATGTCTATTAAAGCATTTATTTTTTATGATCATCACTGTTGATTCTATTGTTATCATTTCTCCTGTTGACTGAGAAATAGAAATATGAAACAGTATCTTTAAACAAATTTTAGTTTAAAGACAACTAGATGTCGCTAATTATGAAATCTCATGTTGAATTGTGACATAGTTGTGCAATTTCATATTGTTTAGAAATCGCACTGAGGCAATTTCATGTTGTTTAGAAATTGCTCACTAATGCAATTTCATGTCGTTAAGAAATTGCATTGAGAACCGATAAGAAATAATGTATATATTAATCACATGTTGGCACTATTTCTTACTACACTACTAGGCCCATGATCCATGAAAATATAATGCTTATTATATGTGATTATGGAAGGTCATGTGTTATGGTATTTTCTTAACACGTTGATCGCCATAGTCCTATAATGAGATTATATAGGATTGGATTGGTTTTGAGATGCCGTTATTGGAATATTATTTTTCAAAATTGTGGCCACATAAAACAAATTTTCAGTTATTAACCCGAGAGTGTCGTTTTCAAAATAAAATCATTTTCAAAATAAAAATAAATTAATTAATGTAGCCCAAGTGGGAGAATGTTGGAAATTTCCTATAATGGGCTTACATTAATTAATCAATTTTCTACTTTATATAATCGGGTTAATGGATATTCCAATATATTTTAAACCCTAAAGTGATCTTATTGAATTGGGTTTTGGCATCTATTAATAACGAGCCTAGTTGAGCAGCAAAGTGTAGTGTAGGCAATTGTGTTTAACGAAACCCGTAATGGGAGGGGCTCGGTTGACACGCTGTTGATTAGGTTTGCTAAATCCCCTCTCTAGCCTATAAAATGGTAGGTTATACTTATCAACCGCTGAATCCCATTAAAGCTGCTATACCAAAATAGGTCATAGAGAGGAAGATGCGCATTCCGATAGATCACCGACACTTTGTCGCTTTGATATGTTTTTTATCAAGCGAGACTATGGTTCAAACAAGTACGTTTTAATTCCGCTGTGCATATAGGTTTTGGTGTTTTACATTCATATATGGATATAATTATTCTTGATTAATTAGTTATTTATGTAAATAATTTCTACATAATCATCATTTATTTTTCGAAGGTCACTTCAATAGTTCTAAAACAACCCAATTTCATTGATGATTACATCTTGTTAACATTTTTAATTAATATGAAATGTATTTGTGTGTAATTCTCTCTCTCTCTCTCTCTCTCTCTCTCACCTCTCTTTGCATATAATCTCCACGTAACGATCTTCTTTCCTATTCCTACAAAAGTAACGTAACAATCCTCTGCAAACTCCAAATCCTCACGTGTCCCACTCCTTCCCCAACTATAGCGCCAACCACACACATCCACTCACTCACACCCTCTCTCTGAGGCCGTGAATAATAATAATAATAATAATAATAATAATAATAATTTTATAACATAAATTGATTTTTTATCTGTATTGCATAAACAAGTTTCTAAAAAAAAAATCTAATATAAAGTTTCTATTTTCGAAATAAAAATTTATTTGTAAATGACACAAGAGATCGACGGGCAGGCAACGGACGGTTCGCGGATGGGTAGCCGATTAGTAAAAAGCGTGAGTGATAAGAAGTATTTTTATTTTTTTTTTTTAATTTTCTATTTTTAATTTATTTTTGAGAAGAAAAAAATAAAATAATTATCTTATGCACCTGCAACGCAGAGGAGGTGGACGAGGATGACAGAACAAAGTGAGGTTAAGGAGTTAATCATGTTAGAGTTGAGTTGCTTTTTGGAAATGGTCGGTTGCTAGAAGTGTTAATATGGGTTATAAACTCATATTATGACCCATTTTTAGTTAAATGGGTCAAATATAGGTTAAGTGAAGTTAAATATGGGTCAAGTGAAAGTTAAATATGGGTTGAGTGAGTTTAGGTAGACCCTCATCTCTCTCCTTCCATCCCCCTCCTCTCCATCCCCCTCATCTATGCGTTCTCGACCTCCGTTGCCAATCTGATGAAGTTCACTCAACAATAATTAAAAAATCAATTTTTTTTTAAAATTATTTTCCTCAAACTATTTCAATTTAGAGGTATCCACATTTTTTTATTTTTTTTATTATTTAATTTACTTTATAAATTTAATGTGAAATTTTATTCAAATAATTTATATGTGAAAAGTTTAAAGTGGACTAAATAAGTGGAAGTATATTTTCTTAAATTAAGTTAAATATTAATATGTGTTGGTAATATGAGTCGGGTATGGGTTGGGTATGGATCGGATCGGGTATGGGTCATCAAATTTACATTGCATGAAAATGGGTCAAAACGGATTAAATGGATCGATGTGGATCGAACCATTTTCGACCTGATTCAAATCTGACTCGACCCACCTATTTGACACTCCTACCAATTGCTTGACAATCGTTAAAGCTCCATGATATGTCACCCTCATGCTGCAGATGGGCAGTGCGACTTGGTACATCGGGTCACGGGATAATTATTAAGCTTCGTCTTATGTCAAATCACGCCTAGGGACCAACTCCGCTGTACTGTACCATTTATCTTTGTACACGTTGTCCAGGCGGCTTCAAGTTAACGTGTTCACAATCTTGTATGATTATATATTTGGTCCCAAATTCGTACAAATTGTTTTACGAAATAACATCAACAAATATTCTTGAAAAAGCAATCTCTTAATTCGGTCGATCATGTTGACCAAATTTTTTTTTTAAATTCGGTCAATCACCCAAAACAAAAACAGTCATAATTGATGGGCAAACATACTTACAAATATAATCCAAAAATTTAAATAACCCAATATAATCAAATAGTCATCATCTACATAGGATTATTGTAATATCGTAATAGAAACTGTTATTCTATTGACTATGATCTAATAAAAATTTCTAGTTAAAAAGGCATGTTTTCCATATATAACCGTGACATTTAATTTCTACATTGAAATACAAATAATATTAGATAAACAGTTACAAGATATTGATCAACGAAATAAATTAAAAGAACCTGCCACCCCTCTATAAAACATCTCCTTGCACCATTGCACAGAATGAAGTTGCCGTCTTGTTCATCCACTTTGTTTTTATGTGCAAACCATCTACGTCTCGACTCTGCTTCTTCATTCTTACTATAGATTGACGGGCCCGAGCAAACGGCAATCTATAATGCTGAGTGCAAAACACAATTTGGGTGAGAAACTTACTGCTATTTTTTTTATGTTTCTTTGAGTAACATATGCTAATGCACCAATTATGAAGTGGATACGTATTATTGACGAGGACATCGACTTGTAGGGAAATTTATCATCTCGAGTTTCACATCAAATGGAAGATGATATTTATGGATAGTACCACTCCAAATGTTCGCTACCTTGATTTTTCTTTTGAGAGCAAGACCCTTATAAAATCGAACGGGCCATTCCATAGAACAAAGTGGGTTTTAGAAATCAGGTGAAAATAAGTGAGGAAATAAAGATCCAAGGATTACAAAGTGAATGGTAGACAGAGGTTTTCATGTGGGCCTATAAGATATTTTCCTCTAAAAAGTGGCGGGAAGTAGAAAAAAAAAAGAAAATATCGTCAAAAACCATAAATTACACTCAATTAGTGACATATTTATCTTAGATATTTTTCTATGGTATAAAAAATAATAAATTATGTTCACTATAATATGTTTATCTCCCATTAAGATATCATTGGATGTGCAACTTTTGGTCTCCATGTACTTTAAAGACTCTAAGCCATTACGGCCTTCCATAGCTCTTAGCTTAAGACAACCTTTTAGTTCAACACATCTTAGCTTTTTTTCGAATTGCATAGGTTAATTAGTCTTTCAATTGAATCGCAGGCAACAAAGATCTCGATTCCCCCACACCTTGAATCTCAACTACTCTCGATTCCTCAAGCACGATAGATCAATTGTCATTTCAAGGCATTCACCATTCCCTCAACTTCATCTAGCTTTCCAAGACAGGAAAATGTACTACCAAGGATTCATCAATAATGAGAGTTGATAGGTATTGCGTCTCCAATAACGCCCAATTTCTCTGATAAAATGCAATGAAGATAAGCCCTATAAGAGTTGCTCAATTTCCCTACCGCTCTTAATAAATAAAGCAAATTATGCTGCGACCATCAACCCCTCGTTCTTCCAAGCCCATGACCCAAAACTTGTACTACTAGATTTTAATTGATCATGCCTCATCATTTGATTGTAAACTTTGATGAAACTAGCTTTTTAGCCCATAACTATGCATGGATTGCATCTTAGTGACGGGAAACTGATCGAAGCTGAAGTCGAGCAATGGGTGACACGCGTGCAGACGGTCGCCGACAAGGCACACAACGAGCTGGAACACGATGGTAGAGCCAAGAAAGATTGCTTCTGTGGGTGGCTTCCCAACCTAAAGGAGCATTATCGTCTCGGCAGGGAAGCTAGGAGGACAGTCCTCGACATCCAGGCCCTCATCTCGAAGAGTCACTTCCCGAAGGTCTACTACGAGAATGCTCCGCCAGGGTACGTCACTGGCACTTCCGACGTGAATACGTCAGCCGGTGATCAGGGCAACAATATCTTTGAGTCACGAGCTTCCTTCCTAGAAAAAATAATGGATGCGCTGAATGATGAGAAGTTCAAAGTGATCGGGGTCTACGGCCATGGTGGTGTGGGGAAGACTACCTTGTTGGAGGAAGTCAAGAAGAAGAGCGAGAAGGGATTGTTCGGCATGATCGCCAAAGCGAAAGCATCGCAGACTCAAGACTTGAAGAAAATCCAAGACGATATTGCTTATGCCTTCCGTCTAAATCTGAAGGACGAGCCAAGCGAAGAGGGAAGAAGGGACCGTCTGTTTCAGAAAATACAGAGCTGTCCGACGAAGGTTCTCATAATATTGGACGATCTGTGGAACGAACTTGATTTGAAGGCAGTAGGAATTCCTTTGGGAGATGAGAGCAGCAGGTGCAAGTTGTTGCTCACATCGAGATTTGAGGATGTGCTGAAGAAAGAGATGTGTGCTGATGAAACATTTCATCTTAAAGGTTTAGAGGACGGCGAAGCTTTTAGGCTATTTGAAAAGACGGTTGGCGACAGGCTCAGAAACGACGAGGAATTGAAAGCAATAGCAGTTCAACTGGTCAAGAAGCTTGCAGGTTTGCCTCTTTTGATTATCTCCGTTGCGCGCACCTTGAAAGATAGCGGTGCGTACGCATGGAGAAACGCTTCAATAAAAATAGACGTGTCAAAAGTGGAAACCATAGTGAAGTTGAGTTATGACCATTTGAAGAGTGAGGGCACCAAGTCCTTATTCTTGATTTGCGGTCTTATTGGCGGGACCATTCAAGTTGAAACTCTATTGGTACTGGGCATGGGTTTGGACTTGTTTGGGGAATTCAAAAAGACGATACAAGATTCAAGGGATAGATTGAATGTTATGATTGATAAACTCCGTTCCGCTTGTTTGCTGCTAGATGATGGCGATGACAAGGAAAATGTGACCATACATGATCTTTACAGTGAGGTGGTCACCTCAACTCCAATTACAGGTCAGAATTCCTTAATGATGAATAGTAATTACGGCTCATGGCCGAAGGAAAAGCTTGAGAAATGTTGGGCAATATGCCAAGTTGATGTAAGTAGAGATAGGCTTGACAAACTAATGACGTGTCGGTTTGCCGACTTGAAGATACTCATGTTATCTCAAACAAAAGGCTGGTATTGGATGCCAGAACACCAACCTGATTTGGGAGATTGCTCGGGACTACTAGATTTCACATACATGAAGGAGCTTCGAGTCCTATATCTTTGCAATATGCATATCACTAGTATACCTTCCTCGATTAGAATTCTCGGGAACCTCTAGTCGTTATACTTAGACCAATGCGATGTGGAGGATGTGGCAATTCTTGGCAAGCTCAAAGCATTGCAAATTCTCAGTTTCATGGGGTCTACAATTTCTAGGCTACCTCAAGAAATTGGGGAATTGACAAATCTAAGATCGTTGAATCTAAGCAATTGCTACAAGCTTGAGATAATCGAGTCTAGTGTCCTAAAAAGCTTAATCAAATTGGAAGAGTTACATATGAAGGAAAGCTTTGATCAATGGATGGGCAAGGATGAAATGCCTTCGGAATTTTGTAATGTTACGCTTGCCGAGTTGAAGAGCTTGAGAAAGATAGCCTCTTTGGAAATATCGATCCCTAATCCCACCATACTCTTAGAGGATGCTGACTTACCATTTGAGAACATGATCAGATTTTGGATCAACATAGGAAATGCTCGGGGAGGGAATTTGAAGGTCTGAGAACCATGATGCTCGAATTGAGAGGGAATGATGGTATTCTTTCAAAGGAATGGGTTCAAAAATCCTGCATAAGACTCAATACTTGCATTTGGATGGATTGAGAGAGTTCAAGGAGAACGCTCACGAGTTGTGCATTCGAGGATTTCAGCAATTGGAGCATCTCGACATTGAAAATAGCCCATCAGTAAAGTACATTGCTAGTTCATCCAATGGTGCTTTTCCGATTTTGGAGTCTTTGTTCCTCGTAAATCTTATTAATCTGGAGAAGATATGCCACGGTCACATCGTTGGAGAGTGCTTAAGCAAACTAAAAGCTGTGACAGTCGAGAACTGCAAACAATTGAAATATTTGTGGTGTCTTTCACAAATTCCAAAACTTGGGCGGTTAGAAGAGATTAAAGTACGGGAATGTGACTCAATGCGAGCCATTTTCACAATTGATGCAAGAAAAGATATAGTTCTTGTCGATGACAGAGTTGAGTTCCCTTACGTACGTCGTCTGGATTTGGTTAAGTTACCAAACATGACGGCTTTTTGCATAGAAGCTGAAATGACATCAAAAGGTGCTCCAGTTCAGGTAACTCCGTCATTTTCTCCTCGTGTCAGTTTGCCTTATTAAGAGGGTATAAATTTCACTCTCATACTACACATTTTCATTCACATTCAACTATAGGTAGAGGGAAACGTCTTCCTACGACTTCTTTTTATTTCTATTTTTTTTCAATTTTAGATAATTGCACGAATTAATTGGGCTCAAGGGTTTCTACCATGACTAATTTATTACTCATTTAACATTTTTAATTAGTAGAATAAACAGCGTATTGAACGAATGAACCTTCAAGGAGTGAACGAAATTGAATAATTTCAAAATGAATAAAGCAACCTCTAGAGATTAAATAAATGGAATGCGAATGAAGAGCTACAAAACAAAGAAAGTCCACATAATTCTTGTCCCAACTTCATGCAAGTTGGAACTGATTCCAACACATCATGCCAACATAACCGTGTCAACGTCAGCTATTTTGAGGATATTTCCTTCTCCATTTATTCAGGCTAAGATCTTAAATATTTTTTATTGATCAATTAAGTTTTTGACGTTTTTAAAAGCAACAAGCCCATTCGTGCACTTTGGGTTCATTCATATTCTTTCAGGTAGTGGTTGTGGATGAAGAAGGAGGAGACGAAGGGATAGAGTTGGTAACCACTACTTCTGAATTATAGGACACTTATTCAGATTCCTTATTTGATAGAAAGGTAAACATCCCTTCTCTTGAGATTTTGCCCACAATAACCATAAATACTCGTTTGCTTTGGGGCAAGTAACAATATCTCTTTGAAGATTCTTATTTGGTTTTATTTGTTCAAATGTGTTCACAATTTATAACTACATTAGTAGAGAAACTTAGTTCTTCCACCGCATTAGATAGGAGGTTAGGATTAGGCCAAATTGTCAAATTTTTCACAACTGTGATCCGACGTATTACTCTTATGAGCAGGTTAGTTTACCAAAGTTGGAGGAGTTACAACTTTGCTTGGTAGGATCCTTCAAAAGGATATGGCGTGATGAACATTTCAGAAGTTCCTTATGCAAATTAACCACCATCATCCTTAAAAGTTGCTTTGACCTACTCCACAGCTTCCCTTCGACAATCATAGAGAGATTGTGCAACCTGAAAAGTGTCGAGGTTAATAACTATTCATCCTTGAAATCGCTGTTTGATTGTGGGTCCCTGGACTCAAATACGGGACAAACAAGGGTATTGCTTCCCGAATTGGGAAGCATCAACGTCCAAAGTTGTCCCTCCCTGGAATCGTTGTTTAATTGTGGGTCCCATTATTCAAATGCAGAACACAAAATTGTACCGCTCCCCAAATTGGAAGAAGTGAGCATGAGTGGAGCAGAAAGGCTGAGACACGTGGTGATGAGCGACTCTCGAACAGTTTTGGGTTTTCCTAGTCTTAAAACTGTCAATGTTGAGAATTGATCTAACCTAAGGTATCTCTTCCCCAATCATACGGCCACAACTCTAGGGAAACTTGAGAAGCTAAAAATTACTAAATGCAAACAGATGAAGGAAGTGATTCCCGAGAAAGAAGTTGGTCGATCAGAGGCGGAAGTGATGAGTTTCCCTTGCTTAAGTGAACTAACACTTAAAGAGCTCGATAAACTGATTAATTTTAGTTCAAGAAGTTGTTCATATGATTTTGCCTCCTTAGAAGATCTAAAAATTATGGGGTGCCATAACTTTAGAGCGTTCATCCGGAATCCTACAAGTGTCGAGAGGCAATTACGTGAGACGGCCGAAGAAAATGACGAATCGCCACAGCCATTGTTCAATGAGACGGTTTGCTCTATTCCTTATTGTATTTGCATTCTTGCATTATCATGTTTTAGGACGAACAATATAATAAATTTCTCCTACTTGTCATCCTTTCTCACATTATCCTCGTGCAGGTCTCATTTCCCAATATAAGAAAACTAGAAATTGAAGGCGCTCAGTGCAAAGAGCTATGGAACAATCAAATTCAAAATGATTCCTTTTGCAAATTGGAATTCCTTGAATTGAATCACTGTGCCAATCTCTTACATATTGCCCAGTCCCATATGTCGAAGAGGCTACAACACTGTCTCAAGGAAGTACGAGTGACTTCATGCCATTCGGTCGAGACCATATTTGAAGGTGATGGTGTGGATATAGGGAGTGGTAAATTGAGGAAGCTTGTCTTGTCTCATCTTGATAACTTGACGCACATCTGGCAGTGCAATGGTCTCTCAATCGATACGACAATCACCTTCTTCGTATTTACTAATCTTAAACTTTTTGATTTGCCGAAATTCAGGAGCATCTTGCCACAAAAATACACCGAGCGATGCCCATCCTTGCATCTCTGGAGTAAATTAAGTTGTGGAACAGAGTCAGACCAATTTCGTGTCAAAACTATTGAAACAATCATTAAGTGACACAACTTAGATTTTGGTTGGATAATTGTCCTTATATAGGACTATAACTTCTTTTTAAGAATAATCTTTTCCATTGGATTACTATGTTCTTTAATTTAGTCGGATATTGAAATTTTTATCCGCCAAATACTTTTTTCATTTGGGTAAGAACTTTTAAACTTAGAGCTCCTAACAATGAGGCAATTTGGGGCCAGAGTAAGTCTTTAGACTGTTTCGTCTAAACTCTCAGATGTAAAACACAAGAATATTCCTACTTTGTTAGAGAAGAAAAATATACAATTCGGAACAAGGGGTGAGAGCACCGACGTGTTAAAATAAAGAATGCAGTTAGACTAGACGCCCTCATTGGAGGGACCATCGCTAGCAACCCTAGTAGGTCGACCTCAACTTCATTTCACTATAAACTCATGACCCTTCAACAGGCCCTAAGTTGAGGTTTTGTTTGGATTGGCAAAAAGTACACAATGGAATCCCCCATTTGACTGAATGATTACTTAAGGTTACCTTGTCCTTTTGAATTATTTATCAAGAGAGATTTTTTTTTAATGGAATTAGTCAATAAAAATAAGTCGTGCAAAATGATGCACATTGCATGACTTGTAATAGGTCATATAGATGCGACAAAGCTTTGGAAAATTAGCCACCATAATTTGTCTTATCGTGATAGGAGGACAAATCAAAGACATTATTGTGGCGCATTGTCGAAATATGAAGGTAGTGATTGTGGATGAAGGAGGAAGAGATGGACGCATAGATGATGTTGTAAAGTTCTCTTTACTGTAGCAACTACGTATATATGACTGTCCCACAAAGAAATTCTTCTCATGTCCTTATGAAAAGAAAGAGTCAGCAATCATTACTTTGGATTCACAAGAAGCTTGTGCGGATTCCTTCTTCAATTGAAAGGTACGCATCCCTTCTCTTTTGATAATACCCATGATAGCCACAGCCACTTGCTTTGCGAGGGTAAGTAATAATATCTCTTTGAATATTTTTACTTAATTTTATTAGTTAATATGTGTTCACAATTTATAACTACATTTGTTAGAGTAAGGTGTCCAGTGAAACTATAGGATTAGGCTAAATTGTCAAAATGTTCATTGCTATGATGTGACACATAAATCTTATAAGCAGATTGGTTTACCAAGTTCGGTGGAATTAACGCTTTGCTCAGTAAAATCCTTCAAAAAATATGGCAAAAGGCACAATGAACTTCCTGGAAGTTCCTTCGGCCAATTAGCCAATCCCACTCATAAAAATTGCTCCAAGCTAATCAATGTCTTCCCTTCCACAATCATAGAGAGATTGCACAACTTGAAAGTTGTCAAGAGTTTTAAAGTATCCCTCCTCGAAATCGTGGTTCGATTTTGGTAATTAGCCATTTGTATAATATGGCACTTAATGTAGAAATTGGGACTGAAGGATTTATTTAGTCTCTCAACAGAATCGTAAACCTCCTTTCAGACTTACAAGTGGAACAAACAATAAACAAATAACTAAAATTATGGGGTGCGTCTCCGAACAACGTCCACCAAAAGAAACCTTTTAACCACGGCTCCCCACCGTCCATGTTCATACCATTATTTTAAGGAAAAAAAAGGATAGGAAAATTATGTTCATCTTTCTAGATGGGTTACTATTATACGAACACTTCATAATACCAGTAAAATATCACTAGCTCTTCCTCCACAAAAGTGCTCTTAAAACCCACCATATATTTGTTTGTTAGTAGAAAGTAATCTTTTCATATCTTTTCCAATTTTGGTCATTGCTTTTACGTTCCATCTCAATTCTAAAGTATATATAATATTATATTGAGTTAATATCATGAAAATAAAAACCAAATCGATACACCATTTTCATATTTAATTCAAACTAATTTTTATAACGTGATAAATCTCTAATCAGTACATATGCATCACATTTCTCCCAAACTAATGTGGCAGGAGTATTTTTTTTTTTTTTATGATATGAAAAATTGATTCAAGGTATGACACAAACGTACTGGTTTGGAATTTTATATGATGCCAAAATCGATCTACATTAAATATGACACCAATATGTCTGTTTTGAGGGATTTTTTTATAGTATAAATCTTAAAACATTATATGTGTGCATATAATATTTAGAAAAGAAAATTCCTCAAAGAAAAGAGGGCGGAGAAGGAAACTCCCAAATGGTTTTGGTTTTTCCTAATCTAAAAAATATCTACGTTGAAAGTTTCTCCGACTTAAGAAATCTCTTCCCCTATTGTACGGCCACAACTCTAAGGAAACTTGAGTGGATGGGTTGCAAACGAGTTAAGGAAGTGTTTCCCAAAAAAGAAGGTAGTTGATCAGAGGCAGTGTGATGAGTTTTCATCTAGCATCCTATAAGTATCATGAGGTAGTTAGACGAGATGGCCAAAGAAGATGATGAATCACTACAATAATTGTTCAATGAGATGGTTTGCTCTATTCCTTATTGTGATCGTTTATATTTTTGCATTATTATGTTCTAGAACGAACAATGTAATAAATTTGTCCTACTTATCCTCCTTTCTCACATTATCCTCTTACAGGTCTCATTTCCCAATCTAGAAGAACTAGAAATTGAAGGTGCTCAGTGCAAAGAGCTATGGAATAGTCAAATTCCCACCAATTCCTTTTTGAAATTGAGATCTCTTGAGTTGAAGAACTGTGACAATCTCCAACGTATTGGCCCATTCCATTTGTGGAAGAGGCTACAGCACTGTCTCAAGGTCCTAGAAGTGGAATCATGCCGTTCAATCAAGATCATATACGAAGGTGATGAGACAAATGCAAAGGGTGGTATATTAAAGAGGTTGATTTTGCATGATCTTGAAAACTTGAGGCACATTTGGCAGTCCGATGGTCTCCCAAACGTCCTGTTCCCAAACTTGGGCAGTGTACTTGTTGTGAGGTGCCCCCATTTGAAAATGCTTTTCACTACCTTCACGGCAAAATTTCTCGAGCAAATGGAAGTGCTAGTGGTGAAGTCATGTGAAGATATGGAACAAATTGCTGGTCATGAAACATTGGAAGAAGTGATCCACGCGACGATCACCTTCTCCAAGTTAACGCATCTTGGACTTATCAAGTTGCCAAATTTCAGGAGCTTTTTACCTGGTAAATACTCTCGGAAAGACTTCCCATTCTTGAAATACTCGCGCGTAGAAAGCTGTAAAGCAGAGCCGGACCAAGCCCTTGGTGGTTTCTGGGAAGCCCTTCAGCCTCCGCCACACCTCCATCGCTGGCTGAGAGGGGCAAAGAACCGAGAGCATTGATCGAAGGTACTCGGGTGATTTCAACAGTTCTGCCGCAGCGAAGGTGGTCTGTAATGCCGGAGTACTCAAGCTTCGGTCATGACTGTCTGCCTCGACGATTCCATTCCTTGACGTTGCTTCTATCATCTCTTTACTCATATCCGATCTCTCAATCGTTCCATAGCTAATCGTTCTTCATTAAACTAGACCGCATGTGCTCTGTTTTCCGTTGCTATTGCTACTGTCTGTGTGCAAATCGACTGTGATTGAGGCTGTATTTATGATTTGAACTGGTGCTTGTCGGCCAAAATGCATGCCACCTGTTTGATGAAATTCCCGAACTAAATAAGTGTGTATTTGGGTCAGTTCTTACCGAGAATTTCCTTCATTACTAGATTGTTGATCTGTTCTGGTCTTATAAGCGTATTTGAGTTCTGTTTCTTCAAAAAATAAAATCACAGGCATTCAATCTCGAACTTATTTTGAATTTGCTAGAGCCTAGTCAATACATGTTGATTCGTGACTGTTGTGGCCATGAGCTGATGTCAATTAGTCCTTCATTTGATGCTATTCTACTCAGGTAAGCATATTTAGTGATATAAGATTGTGTTATGGTGAATTTCATGTTCCCTTGAAAAGAAATTATGTGGTGAATGAATTAAATTCTATTGGAAACCCATCTGTGTATGCTGCCTGTGTCTTGATATCTCCAATTTGGTTTTCATTTGATTCCAACTTGAGGCTAGTTTGGCTACTGGACCATATATGTTCATGCTAGGAAAATATTATGGTGAATCTCATGCCAATTTTGCTAGAATTATAGTCATAACCAAACTTAACTATTGCTAAAATCGAAGTATTGCATGCTGACCAAAACTGCTTTGTCTAAATTTGGTATTAATTTGGTCTTGGTTGATGCCATTTTGATCACGACTTGCGGTCTTATATGCTCTGTTACAATTCTGAACGTGTGCTGGAATTTGTGGAATGGGCATGAATTAGATGGATTTTGTCTTGGTTCGGTCGCCTATTTTATATCATGTGATCCGAACTTCCTTGTCAATATCACATTTTCAGATGGTAATTGCATGATTAAATTGATGAGATGGCTGCTTAATATTGCCACGAGAGTCTTGGCCACTGCTGTTCAGAATGATGTTTCAAAGATACAATTTTTGTTTTCCTCCCTCCCTCATAGAATTCGCTCGTGAGTTGCTTTTGCGAATTCTACAGGGGAGGGAAGATTAGTCACCAGCACCACCAGTACCTTGCCCTTGAAATCCGTCAGAACCCTGCCCATATGTTTTACCAGGAGTAGGCGATTGTCTCTCCTATAATCCATTCTGCACTGGGGGTGCAGAGGTCCATCTATCTCCTTGCGGCAAGTCTCTATTTTGCTGACAGCAATTGTTGTTATGACCTTATTTATTGACTGTAGTTTCCCCGGTATGAATGCCCTGGATCTCTCCTCTGTCCTTGATATGGATCCTTTCCACCAGGGGCTCTCCTCTGTCCTTGGTGGAAAGGATCCATATCGCTCATTGGCATGGGATTTCTTCTTTCACCTTGCCCTCGGGGATCATAACTTTGCTGAGGAGGTTAATTTTGTGGAGCATGCCGCTGCAAAGGTCCCTGATGAACCATATTGAGGGCTCCGTTGTCTATTTGCCACTTGACCTCCTTGCCCGTCATAGTTTCTATTGCAATCACGCATTCTACCCACCCGGCCTCCCATACTGAACTGGAGGTGGTCTATGAGTAATTACTCCCTTTTCATACTTGTGACCTAATGATTTAGTAAGCTTAACAAAACAGCAAGCGTTGCAGGGTCACAAATCAGACACATTGGAAAGTTGAGGTTATGAAATTAGAGGATGAATGGATTAAATGACTGAAAAAAGGTTCAGAGATAAAATTTCCAGTGGAGTCAAGTCATACCTCCATACTCCTTGTTTTGGGGATCAATGTAGGAATCTGGTGATACGAAAACAACTCCAGGTAGATAGGAAACTTATCAAAAGACGCTTTTGAATTGCTTTGACTTTGCTTTAGTCCATCACGGCCTGATAAGTGGTCGTGCTACATGCACGATTTCTCTTTTTTCCTTCATATCGAAACACGAGTATCGAATGCCATCTCAACTTTGCAATGTACATCATGCCATGGTTGCCTTGGGACATCGACAGCAGACCATACTCATCACAAAAAGCAATTAATTCTCGTGATCAGGAAATAACATATCCATTTTTTTATGGTGGTAAATGTAAACATCGGCTTAACTATCGCAAATGTGGGGTTGTGAATGTCAATTTTAAAAGTAGGTGTCAAGATCGCTATACAGCTTGTGCACGGGAGAGTTGTATTGGCCATTGCATAGGTCCAACCCGCCAAAGAAAGCCATTTGTTGTGGTTGTTTCCCAAAACAATTTGTTTGTATTGAGAAAAAGTACACAATTGGAACCCCCACTTCATTGAATGATTTTTTAAGGTTACGTTATGCTTTTGAGTTATTTTTCAATAGAGATAAATTTTAATATAACTAGTCAATGAAAATTAGTTATACACGTTGCACGACTACACTTGTTAGTGAGGACAATTTGTTTTTAGAAATTTGGATGCCCATGCTGATTCATTTTGGCATACTTATGCCCAATTATTTATTTATTTATTTATTTATTTATTCTTATTTATCATTACAAATGCTTGTTTGACTAAAGATCTCCATCCTCATTGCTTTAACGTCTTGTCTTCTATGGCTTAAATATTTTCAACCTTTCCTCTCTTTTTCAGACGTGGGTAACTTTTAAAAACAGAACGTAAGTTCATTTAGTATTAAAGCAGATAATGATATTTTCAAACTTTCCTAGCAGGAGGGAGAGAGGGAGATGAAATTAAATGAAGGCATATAAATGAGGAATTAATGGAGAGGAAGTCGATGGAGCTGATAACAAAAGGGTGCAAAATCCTTTGATCAAAGTGATACTTCACCATTACGATAATAAAACGGTAAGAAAAGTAGTGAAATTGATCTGAATAAATTTTCTATTGAAAATATCAATATAATGATCCATGAAGTTTCATGAAAAAAATTAAATTGATTAGTTAAATCTGACAATCAAAAAAATAAATTAACAATGAAAGCAATTATTATCTGCGATGACTTTAGGGGGGGGATTTTGTTGGGTAACAAAAGACTCTCGAGTATTATTTTTTCTAATTTAAACAAAGAAGGGTGATAATTCATCCAAATTACAAAGCTCTAGTCGAAATTAATACCATGAGATATTAAATGAAAACCGAGATCGAAACTCTAAACTGAAATTGAACGTGGTTTGAAATGAAACATTTGACTGCAGTCTGATAGGGAGGACCTCATTTTGCATTTCCTTCTGTTTTCTCCCACTTTTAAGAGGAAATATTTTTGTAGTCCACAAGAAAATTTTTCTCTGCCATTCTCTTTTTCACTTCCCTCGCACTAATTTTAGCCCAGCAAGGAAAGAAAATTTCTAATCCTGTACCATAACACGGTAGGTTATAGGGGTCAACAAACATAGCTTGTATTTCCGAGCATGCTTCACTAAATACTAGTTTCACATTAAGGTAGCTTAGCATTGGTATAGTGTCCCCAAACATACTGGTGAGTTCTCCTTTGTGGAATGTTGATCGTGACTTTTGAAATTACAAAATCTGGCCAATTTTCCATTGCCTTCTAATCGCATTTATGCATTAGTAGATATGGATTATTGATCCCGTTAACATACATATAGAAGCATACTAATGCACCTTGTCGCAACCTCACCTCGGGTGCACCACCTAGGGTTTGGCTAATGGATTACTAAGCCTAAATTTAGTTCGGGCTCTCTCGAGCCCATACTAATTCGCGACTTAGGGTTTAAGTATTTTAACATGCCAATGATTTTTATTTAGGAGTCGTCACTAATCTATTTTTGGTGGGTCGATTAGAAACCCAAGTAAAGTACGGGAGAGTTACTCACTCCTACGAACCAGAAACTATGGGATCGAGGACTTGATTACGTTAAATTTCTCTAATGCCCTTTCGGTACCTTTTCTCTTTTATTTAAAAAATGATTTGCAGGCAATTTAGATTGATTTTAATTTAATCCTAACATGCAATGTGATCATGCGAGTGCACAATCATTATTTAACACTCAATAAAGCAAAGTAATAAATTGCAAGCATAAAGAAGAAATACTTACCTCGAAGCAACGAAAGCATCTACAATATTAGTTAGAAAATCACATCAACCTAAGAGTGATTTCTAATTAATACGCAATCACTCGAATTTTGGATTTTATCTTATTTAATGAGGCCTAAGACTAACATGCAATGCATGTAATGACGTACGAAAGTGTCTAAATTTACTAGCATGCAATGTGCAACTTAATAGTAAACTATATGTCACGCAACATTAATTATTTAACTTAATCTAACGCTAGAAAATATTCAATGCAACTATCCTAATATGTCACGCATTCAAATGGCCCTAAACATGCAATGACCAAATGACACACGGAAGATGACCTAATTCTACGTGATATGAGCATGGCAATTTTTATGTTTTTTTCTTTTTTATGATCAAAATTCGAAATAAAAAGACCTATATGTAAACATGAAAACTATCCTAAAATATTCTAATAAGAAGCACATCTAACTCCTCTATATATTTTTTTTGGGTTTTTTAATAAGCCAAATCAATTCGAGCAAAGGCATATCAACACATAAAGCAACTGAATCATATAAAGCATACAATTTTCCACCACCCAAGATAGAAAATCAAAATAATCAAAAACCTGATCCGACGTCTCGCGGCTCAATATTTTTGATTATTGAGATTTTTATCACGACATGACGACCTCACTAAATCGGAATATGCCAAATATCTCAAAGGAAATCACGTTAGCAATAAATGCATTGCTAATTAGGCAACTTTATATTCAGATAAGTGAACGGGGTAATATATCATGAAAATCAATTTCGTGCATCAACGATGTTTCAAATAAGAAAACAAAATATTCTAAACTAAAAGTAGGCAGGATATTTACCTAATTCCAATATTTACTTCCAAATTTGACAACTCGCGAACCTCGATCGTCAAGTGGTGGACTAGCGCGGTTCTCAGTGGGACTCACGGATCTTTAGCTTAGATTAGTATCAAAGACAAGCTCCTCAAGTCCTGTGAAACAGAACACAACAATGCTTGGATGGTGGGATTTCACAATGACTTGTCAGTGTTGACTTTGGTAATTCGGAGAACTTTTGCTCTTCAACCAAAAATACTACCGCCTAGCTGGAGTAGCAGGAACCGAGGAATGATTGCTGGGCAATATTGAGCACGACTAGAAGCGGTGGTACGAAAGAGCAGCTCCGGGCTTGATCAGGCTAGAGACGGCACGACGGAGGATGACGGGGCATCGCAACTCCAGCAGCAAGCTTCTAGGAGTCGTGGGTGATGGAGCAATCGCCTCGTAGTGCCTGGACTCCTTCGATTCTGCGAACCACGGAACACGAGTCGTCGTCGAAGATGGAGTAGCTAACAGCTTTTTTTTTGGCGCAATATCATGGACGCGGGTCTCCTTGGATCAGTGCGAGCAGCAAAGACGTCGACATCGCGGGTCAAAGGTTGCCCAAGAAGAATCTCCCCCTTTTTCTCTTTCGTCTTCTCCCTTTTCTGTGTTTTTTCTTGTGTCTCCCTCTCCCTTGAGTTGTAGGGTCCTTTTATAGGCAAAAGGGGCTGAGCCATCAAGGAAAGAAAGCATATTTTATTTTCTCTTGGGATGCTTTAAAATATATTTCACTTTCCTTGTGTATTACACGTCCATGTGCCCTTATTGAAGGATGTGCACATCTTTCCTTCTTTGAAGAAGGAAACATGTTGCTCAATATATGCTCTTTACGTGCAACAAATCTTTTCTTGCTCGCATGTTCGCATCGAATCACAAAATATGAATATTCTTCGCCATTCCTTAGACCAAATATCAGCCCCAAATTGACCCAACATTGCCAAAAATTCAAGATCGTAACAGAGTTATCCGGATTCCAAATCTTGTAAAGATGAGCTCACAATTTATCCTTGATGATATGTGAATATATTACCCAAATATATGAAAAATCTACCGCCGCGTCATCGAATATTTGGAAATATATCAATTTTCCCACTTGTCGATCTTGAACGGGCTTGGCCAAATTTTCACTTATTGTGGGCTTAGTCAAACTCGTTAAGTTAAAGTTTAGAACCATCAATTGAAGTCCATCCGTTATCAGCCCAATGCAAAAGCAATAAATGCTTCTAAAACTATATGCTACGCAATTTAATCCTAATATTTTTTGTTTAGGGGTTAAAATTAATTCCTAAATTTTTGTGCATTAAATTACGAATGATCAATCAAAATTTAGGTGTCAACACACCTCATATTCACTTGTCCCATTAATGAGAGGTTCATCGAATCGATGCATAATGGAAGGATGCCTCACAAGCTCAGTGCAGGCGGTCCTCCACCCAAATCAAACCGAACACAACCGTCAGGAGTTTCCCCCAGAAATAGCAAGCAGAGAAACCCCGAGCAACATGCCTCGGACTCGCTGGCCTCCAATGTCATCATCTCTGCTGGTTTCCACTCTGGCGGCTGCGAATGGCTTCACCACTACTTCGCCTGCCTAGACATCGACCACCTGGGCCTTCTACTTGTGGAAGACCACTCGGGCAACCAACTCCACCTCTCCTCTGAACGTGGCACTGCTGCGGGGGACGCTGGTGGCAATGATAGTGGGGATTGGGATGGGGGACTGATTCTGCTGGTTGGGGCAGCACCATAGACACTGCAAGGCAGAGACGCTGCAACTGTAGATAGGGCATGGTGCGCGTCGTGGTGAAGCAAGGCAGCGCGGCCGTGGCCCATTAGTGTTGCTGCTGCAAAGGCTCCTCTCTATTGTTACAAACCACCCCGCCGCCTCTGCCATCGCCTCTCTGAGCTCTGCTATGGCCTGTCGAAGCCCCATCGGTGGCTTCGATTCGTCCTCTGCTGCTTTCTCTCTCTCCTGGGAAATGACTCCGCTCTACTCTCTCTGATGCAGCAAACCACGCTTACGCCGTTGCCTCACAAAGCCCCACTGGCGGCTCCGAATTGTCCTCCTGTTGTGGTGGAACTCTGTGCCATCCTCACCATGTAGTTGTTTAAAGGCCGTGTGGTTCTCAGTTTAAACTGAAAGATTGGTCTATATTCTGATACCTGTTGTGAAACTTCAAGGAGGAAGCTGTGAAGTTAATTAACGCGAGATAAAGGGTGCAGCGTTCCATCGATGAAGCTCAAAACAACACAAAGCCGATCGAAGCTGACGTCCAGAAATGGGATACAGGTGCAGAGATCCTCCCCGACGAGGCACGCAACAGTGCTGGAAAACGACAGAAGAGCCAAGAAAACTTGCTCCCGCAGGTGGCTTCCCAACCTGAAGGTGCATTATCGTCTTTGGCAGGGAGGTGAGGAGGACAATCGAGGCCATCCGATCACTCGAATCGCAGAGTGAATTCCAAAAGGTCTACTACAAGAATCCTCAGCCATAAATCAAAACATAAGGACTTAGAAGATAGTTTTAATCCTTATAATGTAATTAGAGAATTTTTAATTGAACATATTAAAATAAAAAATAATACGTTTCTTTCAAAGATAGTTATCTAGTTCACCACCTACGAGACAACATTTTTAAGCCTTGACTTTCAATGGCGTCGATTTGTCGAGACCTCAATGATTTTTTTAGAAAAATGTGTTGCCATTGATAATTTTTTGCATGTACTCAATAAAATCTCAAATAGAACGGTAACTTTAGATAAATGAAGTGATTAATTTCTACTTGGCATCCGTAAATTTCGTTGTTTGCTCTTAATTTTATCTAATCAATGCAAGTCTAGTTTCCCTATTCAATTTTTCCTCTATACTTTCAATTTGCTTGCAAATTCAGTTTTCCACATTTTGGTTCTAGTTGTTAATTGTTTTGGAAAAAAGATAAATGTAAAATTAATGAAAAATGAGAAACGGAGTGCAGAAAACAGGGGTAAGAGATGCAAAGGAAATCTCAATGATCGAGCATGACTTTCTCTCAGTAAGGATTAAACCTCAAATTGCTGACTTCAAAATGTCAAAGTTTGAATTTAAGGGAAGAAGGAACTCTGAGTCAATTTTGCATTAGAGGGATTGAGTCGACAAAAACCTCCCACTAAGAACAAAATGACCCAATCCGTAACGATAATCATCGATACGTCGATCCGATATAAGCAAGATCATCTATGAGTAGTTTTGCTCGGATGGCAAAACGACGAATGAGAAGAAGCAACAACGACGCATCACCCGGAGCTTAAATTCATGGAAACGACCGGGCATGGCAATGATCTGCATCTAGTGCGCTTGAAAGTCTTTTTTTGCGAGACATTGCTAGACGGAGAGAACGAACATGACTTGGAATCTCTGTCTATTCCAAGCTCAGCATCGAAGCAGAGCGAGCGGCAGAGTGAGTGCTCCTGTCTTCGATCAGATCAACTGTGACGGCCTCGCAAGGCGGAGGAGAAGGGGAGAGAGAAGGCCAGGCCAGGGGAAAAAAGCTGAAATGTTGGGGTAATGGGGCTAATGGGTCTGGGCCGCAGATCAAATTATTGGGTTGCTCTTGTGGGCCTCACCAGTTGGATCAACTTGGCCTTTTCTATTTGCTATTTATTTATTATTCTTTTTCTTTTGTTCTTTTGACTACCATTCCTTGTTTCTGTATTCTTCCTTTTGAAAAAAACTTATGCTTAATTTGTCAACTAAAATTCAGATGTTACGGTTTCAAATATATTTATCCTAGTATTTGAAGAAGAATATTATGTTTTGTTGTGTCAAATCTTTACTTATTAAAGGTGAGAGTAGTTTCTTGATCGGTGGAAGAAATTGGCCAAAAATGGGACAATCCAATTGAATAGAATTGGGTATACATTTATGAGATATCGACCCACTTAGAGTGACTTGATCTATGACTTAGATTAATGTTGAACCCAAATCTAATCTCACTCATTTGGTAGGTTTGAAATCCCATAAGACTAACTACAAGGAGGGAGGGAGGGGGAGAGAGAGATGGCTGAGCCTTCTTTAGCGAAAAGCTGGTATTTTCGTATTTTTGTTTGTTGTTAGAGGACTCTTTTTCACTTTATTCCAAATTTCCAAAGTGAAGAAATGATAAGATGATTGAGGATTCCAACCTTGTAAAAAGATATGACCTTTAACTTAAAATAACCTGTAAGTTAGTTATCATCATTATCAGGATTTTATCAATGCCTAAACAATACTAATTATCAATTCTTTTGAAATTTTATGAGCATGTTAGTAATATACAAATAATATATAAGTTACTTATATTCCACTAATATACTTGACGATCAACTTCTTTGGAATTGGACAACTGTTTTTAGTAAATTACCAATTCAATAATCTCCCAATAAATCAGCGAATCATCAAATTTTTGTTGTTGTTGATTATTAAACTAACAAGAGGAGATTAAAAAAAGGAACAAATAATGACACAGAATTAAGACGAGAAAGAGTCGAGGAAAAAGCAAATATGTTGTGGGCCCACAGAACTCTTCGTGTGAGGGAAGAAGGAACTCATTTTGCATTTCCATCTCTTTCTTTCTTCCCACTTTTAGGAGGAATATATTTGTGGGGCCCCCAGGAATATTTTTGTCTACATTTCTTTCACTTCCCTCGCACTTATTCTTAGCCCAGCAAGGCAAGTATTTCCTTCGATCTTTATTTCCTCTCCTTTTGGCCCAATTCCTAAAACCCGCTTTGCTCTATGGAATGACCCGACTCAGTTCTATATGGGTTCAAACCTTTAAAAGAAAAATTAGGGTAACGAATATTCGGAGTGGCTCTTTATTTATAAATAATATCTTCCTTTTTACCTGAAATTTGATATGTACAAATTCCTTTATAAATATTGATGTCCTCATCAATAACAATATGCATGGACTTGACTATATATGCTATGATAAGAAGGAAGAAATAGATATGAGCCATAAATAGTATGCATAAAGAAACAAAGTGGATGAACGAGGCAATATCTTCATCCTTTGCAATGGTGCATGTAAATGTTTTATATAGGAGCAAAAGGTTCTTTTAATTTATTTTGTCCATCAATATCTTGTAATTGTTTATCTTATAATATGTGTTTTTCAATATAGAAATTCTTTTAATTTATTTTGTCCATTAATATCTTGTACTTGTTTATCTTATAATATCTGTTTTTCAATATAGAAATTGAATATCATGGCTACAAATGGAATATATACCTTTTTGACTAAATTTTTTTATTAGGTCCACGGTTGATACAAAATAGCTTCAATTGTGGCACTACTATAATTATACGTGCATGATGAATATTTCATTATATCGGGTTAGTTAAATTTTTGGATTATTGTATAAGTATAGTTTCCCATAGATTAAAACTATTCTTGTTTTGGATGATCGATTGAATTAAGAGGTTGTGCTTCTTGGAATATTTGCTATCGTTATTCGTAGGACAATATGTACAAATTTGGGACTAAATATGTCATTAAATATGGTTGTGCGCTCATTAACGAGATGCTTCCAAGCTTTTTCAGCATTCCTTTTGAATTTCTATTTTACTCGATGTATAGGTATATACATTTGCTTGAATGAAAGACATTATTTACTACTATTTTCCGATGACTGAGTTTTGTCTATCTTCTGTACATTTGATGTAGGGGCTGACCATTTTTATATACTTGTCACATGTCAACCATTCAACTTAATTAAGAACAATGCTCATGCGACGGTCCGCTACTTTTTTTAAAGAATGACCGTGCCTTCTTCACCACTAATTTCCCTTGAGGCAACCGGTTAAAAATAAGTTTAATTGGTTCCCGAGCGTTTTGATTTTAGGAAGCGAAAAGAAGGCAGAAGATAGGAGGAAAAAGGGATACATATCATCCGGCTTAAACACAATAAGTGATTCTACTATTCTTTTTCTCACTTTGACTCGCTTTGTTTCATCAAATATTGGACGTTGCTAGAAAGTAATTTTTTTAAAAATTATTTTTAAGAGAGATGATTTAAATTTTCCTGCGTCCTCAACCTTCATTGGCACCTCTAGATTTTGGAACTTTGGACCTTAATGCTAGGCTCGAAAATTCGACGCTCGAAAATTAGACGGTTGCTCAGGTTGCTCAGTCCTTAGGAAATTGAGAACTCACATAACGCAATGTTTCTTGTCGGCAAATCCCATCGACTCCAATGTCTAAAATTTTTATTTAGAAAAGGTTGGCCACAAAACAAGAAAAAAGAAAAGAAAGAAGACGACCACAATTTAGATATTTAGAAGTATGAAATGATTTATTTGTTCCGATTCAACGTCATAGATTAACTTGATTACTTTTTCTAGTATCAATGTTGCAATTGAATTATGAGAAATTGTAAAATAAACATGATCAGAAGCTATTTATGATTTTATTGGTTCGTATAAAATTTGATTCATTATGAACGTATACTTGATGACCAAAGAAAAAGAACTATACAAACAATTTCTTTACTATTTTTCTTTTCATACAAGTTCAGAATTCCGAGGCCATCTTAGAAATTACTCTAATAAAATTTTTAAGTCTCATTATAAAAGTTAACAGACTCCATAACACGTGTAATGTAGGCGCATGTTTGATGTGTCCTGATATCATCATCCCTTTAATGGATTATTGGTATGTTGTTGTGTACCAAAAGAAAAGAAGGTGAAAGCCCACAATCTACCACGTAAAATGAAACGTGCGGCCTGCCCTTGCACCGTTACTAAATTAAAATAAGCTTAAGCTAGCAACGTGCAATATAGTGACTTGCGTTCGACTCCTGAAGCCCGTCCCTTCAGCTGTACCAGTAGTACATATACCATCCCAGGGTAGCCAGCCAAAAGCAAGAGAAGCAAAACACCCAGGGAGCTCCTCCCGTGGCGTGATGGATCCACCCGCGGCCATGAACAGCAGCGGGGAACAGTCTGATTCGCGGAGCCTCCGCACCATCTACTGCAACGATCGCGAGGCCAATCAGCCAATGAACTTCAAGGTCAGTCGCATTTCGTTTCGTACCCTTCCATTCCGATCCGTTCATGTTAGGTCGCGAGATGTGCGAGGTGAAAGCGGTGCGAGAGGAAATTCATCTAGTCGAGAGGCTGCAGGAGAGGCTTGGACTCGAGAGTACTAAGTTTGACACGTCAAATTTAATTTAGGCTTTATTTATTTTACCGAAAATGAATAATTGAAAATATATTTTTGAAAGATAATTGCTTGTATCGTTTAAAAAAATGAATGAATAAAAAATGTTTTCATTGTCCACAAAAATATTTAAATATAAATTGTTATCGATAATGAAAATATTTTTCATTAACTAATTATTTTCAGCGATAAAATGCTTATTTTGAAAAAAAGTTTGTAATTATTTATTTTTCATGAAACAAACGAAACCTAGCTTCATATATTTTATGGAAAATGTGATGCTTTTAGAAAATATTTTCTAAAAAAAGTTATTTTCCAGGAAAATGAATATTTTTCAATGTTTGGTGGAGACATTAAAAATGAAGTGAAAATATTTTTTTCCATTTGATAAGGAAAATATTTTCGTTCATGCAAAAATTTTCAATAATTATTTTATTTTATTTTTTAAAATCAATTCTTACTTATTTTTTGTTTTCCTTTTCTTTCTTTTTTTCTTCTTTAGCCAATCGCTAGCCATGGCAATGGTCAACAACCAGCCACAAGCAAGCTCAAGCCTCATCATAGGCAGGAAAGGCTCTAGCTCGCCAGATACTAACGAGGTTGAACCTTGCTAACCTGTGGCGAGGCTTCACCTTGCTTGATCTGATGAGGCCGATGAGCTCTAGCCTTGCCAAATCCAGTGAGCTAGACGTGGCTAGAAACTCACCAATCTTGGGCGAGCCTTAACCGCACCTAGCTCATCGGATCTAGTGAGGCTTGAGACCGTCAAGTGAGCTCGGGCCTCGCCGGATTTGGCGAGCTAGGCGAGGCTTAAGCTCACCCACTAGCCTCAAGTGAACTCAAGCGAGGTGAACCCTTGCTGCAAAGAAAAAGGGGATAAAAAAGTAAAGAAAAGGAAAATTTTCAAATTTCAAATTTTTTAAAAAATAAAAATAAAAGGAAAAGGTATTTGGTGAATAAAATTGCCCAGTTTAGAAGTGAAAGAAAGAAGATAACAAGCTGAAAATATTTTTCCCTATTTTATAAAGCTTATTTCATTGGTGGAAAATGTTTTCCCCAACCAATTTATTTTTCGTAAAATGAATGCCAGAAAATCAGGAAAACATTTTCCTAAAAGTTATTTTTTGCGAAATAGACAGAGTATTAGTTTTGTTTTTTTCATTTTCTCTTTTCAGATATCGCGGAGAGTGGATGAATTCGGTTTCTTCCGGTTGTGATGTGAAAATAGGCTTTCTCTGAGTTTTTAGTGATGAGTAATTTGGTTTCTCTCGAGATGATGATGAGTCTTTGCTGACCTTAATACTGTAGAGTGAAGATTTCGTAAGAGTTGGTGCCATTGTATGGTGTACCGGTGAACGGTGTAGATAAAGCCATTGGTGGAGCTATCAAACTGAAATCTGATTTTGCTGGAGTCGCATTAAGGAAATTATCGTCGGAAGCAACTAATCTGTTAATATGCACTCGCAATTGGAAATATTGCCAAAAAAGTCCTAAACACATTGTATTTGTGCCATCCTTTTTAATTTGATAAATTAAGTCTTTATAGTAAATTTTGGCTAGAAATTGGCCATGTGGACCCTAAATGTTCTATGTGGCATAATCGATGCTGACATGGACAAAGTTTGCAATTTTGTAAAAGAATTTTTGAATGTTTTGAATTTTTTTTTCTCTTTGCTTTTTATTTTCATTGTGTTGGTGAGTGTCTTTGGCAACCCTCGCCTAACTTGAGCAAGGGTCACTTGTGTGCAGCCGACGAGGCCACGATGACCTCAGCCAAGTCCTTTGCCACTTTGTCAATCATAGGTGAGGGCGCAAAGGCCCTTGCCAAATGTGGGCAAAGCCTTCACGGTCAGCGAGGACTTTTGCAACTTCACCGGCTGCGGGCCAAGCGGCCATCGCTCAATCTAGGTGAGCCCTTCATGATTGCAAGGGCCTTGCCAATGGCTTAGTGACCAACAAGGGTCAACCCTCACAGGCCACAAAGAGAAAAAAGACTAAGAAAATTAAAAAAGAATCACAAGATTTTATAAATTACAACAAATTATCCATGTCAAAATCAACTATACCTCGTAGGAAGACTGTTGTCCATATCACCAATTTTTGGCTCACATTGGCTAGGAGGACCCCATCGGCAAATTATCAAAAAGTTTATGAGTAAATTAACTAAATTGAAAGGTTTAGAATTAAATAGGTATAAGCGAAATTGGTGTAGGACTTTTTTTTATAATTTCCCTCCACAGTTTGAGCCATGTGAATTTTGATCTTTCCACCGGGAAAAATATTAAATCTTCTATTTTTCGATTTGTGGTGACTATCATATGAGACTAACTCATTTAACAGATATCAAAAGTAGATCACTGGTTTGCTTTAATGTACTTGTCGTTCCTTGAACTTTGTTTCTGTTATCCTTGATTGTTAGCTAGCCTTCGTATCGCTTGTCTCTCCCCATGGAAGTTCGTTTTTCTTGGTGATTTCACAGTGGACCCCAATGAAGAAGACTTAATAAAATAAATAAATAAAGGAGACTTCGATGAACAAGTTGTTACTTTATTTTCACTACATAGAAGAGCTGAAACCTGCTCTAGCTTTTTCATTTTTTATGACAATTAAAGTATCTGGACCTTTTTAAGTTTTTTAAAATGGTAAGAGCCCTTTTCAATATAATTGTTCTGCTAATTGATTCGTTATAAGGATTCTAAGAGGAGAATTCATCAAGAGGATATGGTCATATCTTGTTGTCTCGCTGCATTTATTATAATCTTAGATTTGACTAGCGACCTTAACATTTGAGCTTGGAGTCTCAACTTGACCAAAAGCTTTATGTTGCATCCAATCTATCATAGATGGAATTTCACTAAGTTTGATACTTGAATGAGATTATCTGTGGTTGTCATTTCATTCTATCATTTATGGAGCTTCCAAGGGTTCTTGCTTTCTTATTTTGTCTTTAACTGCCATGTTTTCAATTGTCAAGGGAAACTCAATATCGACAACCAAGTACAACTTCTTCATGTTTATACCTAAAGGGTTGTTTGAACAAGTAAATCGGCATGAAATCTTTTGTGCCATGGAGTTTATGGTTACTTATACCCATTGCACGTTTAGTGAACATTGTTTTGTGTTGGTGCATTACTGTCATGTGGGATTGTTGACACCCGAATTTTTATTTATTTTATTTTAAATGCACATCTATCTTTTGCATATATAAATATATATTAATTTACAGAAAAGAAAAAAAATTGAAACAAAATTTCGAAAAAAAAAAATTCGGTCCAGCCCACTTTTTTAATCTTTGAAGCCCATTACTTTATTTCATACAAGCCCACTATAATTCCTAGAAGCACAAGCCCAGCCTATCTCCTCTTACCCTCAATTCTCCTTCTTTTCCCCACACAAGCAAGAAAGGCAGCAGGAACACGCGAGGAAGAGGGGGACGTCGCCCTTACTCCTGACGTCAGCCGCGTGACGCCAGCAGGGGAATTCCCTTGCTGCGTTGTCACGCGGCGAGAGGAGCACCGGATTTTCGGTTAGAAGGAACGCTCGACGATACGGACAGGGGGGGCTTTCCCCGGGCGACGGCTTCTGGCCGCTGCCGAGGGCCGCTCTGCGGCAATTTTTCGACGTCGGTTTCCTGGTCCCGACATTCTCCAACTCCTCTTCGACCTGCTGGTGGTCGGCATCCTCTCCGACGGCCGCCCAATCCCCCCATCGAACACCTCCTTCTCCAAGGCAGTTAACATCGACACCTACGGGAATCTTCGGACGAAGACGGAGACGGACACCGGAGGCCGTTCGAACGGTGATTCACGTGCATAGGGACAGCGGCGGAGGAGAACACGAAAAAAAATCCGAGAGCGAAGGAAGGCAACGACGCCGCTCGGGCGACCCTTCACCGTGGAGACGAGAGCCCGATCCACCACGGAGACGAGAGCCTCGGCTTCATAGCCTACGAGCCCATCCTCCTCCTCGGCCGCTACCACTTCGCCGGCATCGACGTGAGGACCCGGGTCAAGGGCGGCGGCCACACCTCACAGATCTACGCCATTCGCCAAGGCATCGTCAAGACCCTGGTCGCTTTCTACCAGAAGTTCGTGGATTCGTGGACGAGCAAAGGAAGAAAAACCAAATCTGGAAAAGGAGAAAACTGGAGAACATAAGAGAAAAGAGGCGCCGGTTTTTTGGTTCTCGGAGAAGAAAGCGCAAGGCCGAACCAGATCTGAGGAAGGAGTAGAGAGTGAGCTTCGAGGAGAATAGATCTGAGAGAACCAGATCTGAGAGAGAGGAGAGAGAAGAATCGGTGAAGGCAGAAGGCTGGTTTTCGGGTTTTTGAAAGGAAAAACGGGATGCGGGTTTTTCTTGGGTTTCGAGGAAGCAACCGGGAGAGAGCTGGGCGATCCGAGAGATAGAAGCCGAGCGCGCAAAAGGAGAACAGATCGATGAAGAGAGACGGAGCCGCGAGGAAGACAAGATCCACGGCCCAAACGTCGTTGTCCCGTCGACCGGTCTCGCGACGCCGCCGCCGTTCATCAACAGACGACGAGGCCTGCTGGTGACCAGCAAGTCGCTCTCGCCGCCATCCGCGCCCGAAGCCACCCTGACGCACGACGATCCCGCCACTCACGGGCCGCCTAGACCTCACGCTGCCCCTGCTGCCGACCGCTATCAAGCCGCTCGCCGCTTCGTCGCCCGGTTGCTGGTCTCACGCCGGTCGCCGCCCGTCGCCGTGGCCGGGCGAGACACGCCCGGCCGTCCCCATCGGCGCCACGAGGAGAGGAGCGGCCGAGAAATGCGATCCGGGTCAACAATGGGTCGGGTAAGGTACAAATGGGTAGGGTTAGGTTATTGGGTTAGTAGAAGTGGACCGGGCCGGGTTTATATTTAATTTGTTCTGTGGGCTTGTCTTTATTTAAGTCTCAACTAAATTGTGGGCTGTACTGGTTTCGGTTGGGCTGACTCTATTTTTTGCGAATGGGCCTAGACTATTATTTGGGCGAATTTTGTAAATAGATGAAATGGGCCATTTTATTTTCTTTTGTTAATGGGCTATTTTACTTTACTTTATTAATGGGCCATTTTAAAAGATTTTTGACCGGCCGTTCGGCCAGCCCGGTCGTTGTTCCGCCCGGCCCGATAGGGGCCGGGTCGGTTTAGTAGGGGGGCCGGGTCTCCCGACCCGGCCCGAATTACTTTTTAATTAATTAAAAAAATCCAAAAATGTGAAAAAAATTAAATATTAAAAAATATTAAGAAAATATTAAAATTTTCTTTTCGAAAATCATTAAAAATTAAAAAAATTTAAATTTCAGAAAGGTTTTAAAATTTTAATTTAATTCATTTTACTTTATTTCTTTTTTTTTCGAATATTCAAAAATTCCAAAAAAAATAGAAAAAAATTAGAAAATTCCAAAAGAAACATTAATAAATGTTTTTACATTCCAGAAAAGCCAAAAATTTACAAAAAATTCGAAAATATTAAAAAATATTAAAAAGCACAAAAATTCAGAAAAAATTCAGAAAAATCAGAAAAAATTGCAAAAATTCAGAAAACCCTTAGAAAAGAAAAAAGATCAAAATTGAATAAGCCTTTAAGGCTCTACAATAGATTTTTGAATGTGCTGCCATGTCTTTAGTTGACACACAATTAAGTTAGGTACCGAAAGGGCGTTAGTCACATAACTAACGTAATCAAGTCCCCGACCCTAAACTCTCTGGTTGCGTAAATAGTGAGACACGCTCCCATGTCTCGTTTGGTTTCTAGTCGACCTTAATAAACTAGTGGCGACTCCTTATTTGAAATTTTTTACGAACACCCAACGTCGCGCGGGGTATGGGCTTGGGAGAGCCCAAGTTAATGAAGAGCCGTCAGCCCGAAATTAACAATACCCCTAAACCTATTATTAAATTAATTTTAGGTCGCGACAGGGATCGTAATCGAGTAGATGCTTGACATCTTTTATGTCATCAAATTGACAATTCAAGTGGATTGCTAACCTGTACTTTCTCACGATATCAATTTTGTTGGCAATACCTTTCAGGTATGTAAAATATTCTTAAACTATACTGGCCAGGTTGTTTGTATGAGTGAGCGTTGAGACTAGTGCACTCTTGGGTACCATCATTTTAGAGCTTTTCATATGATTTCCAATCATGTCTGAAGTTGTCATTTGGCATTTCCTTGGTCATAACTATGATGGTTTTGTGGTGTTCATCTACCTTCAAATGCACTTATTTGCAATATAAGTACTCCATATATTACACGTTCATAGCCTATTTCTAAGATTCTGTACATTGTGAAACCTAGGAGTTATTTTCTTATGATACAATGTTCTATGCCAATTCATGCAAAAAGTGAGTATTCGGGGGCGAGAAATGAAGAACCTGGTTGGTGATAGATATAATCTAGCGAATGTGCCTTTCCGCCTTTCGAGCAGCCCATTTGAAACATTGAACTTCAATTTGGGATTACTGTTATATCATAAAACAATCTTGGTAGTTCAATCTCTTTTAAATTCACTTTCAATTCTGGTTTCATGCGTTTGTTAGAAACTCTGTGCTAGAACCAATGTTGTAACTTCAAATATACCATCATGCTTGAGCATGCAGGTTTCTAATTTCTCAATATGTGATCAAGATGTTTCTGTATGTTTTCATGATTTTATGTGCTTGTAAATTGCGGAAAGTTCTAGAAAGAGTGCTTGCTTTGTAATGATCACCTTATTACTTGTTTTCATGTCGGACACGTCGTAGACTCGTGTAGTTATGTCACCTTCTTGGGCATTTTCAATCATGGCTATACCATATATAGATAGACAATGAAGTAAGGCACCTTTATTTTGTCCGTATTAATTCGTACTTTTTTTTATTGTGATTCAAAGCTGTAGCGACCTGCTTTTGATTTGTCGGTCCTTTGAGCCTTGCAACAAGTATGGGCCCCCTCTGTTTGGTTCTTCTTGTATCTCTTGGTAAAGAGGCAAATGAGGACTGGATAAGTATATAATATCTCATGCATAATTCGTCTTTATTTTGCATGCTGTCGAGATTTCTTCTTCTTCTTCTTCTTCTTCTTCTTCTTCTTTTCTTTTTTTATTCAGCAATTTTAGTTCTTGTGATGCTATTTGGTGTTTATGAAGGGTCGGTTTTGTTTCCTATATACCAAGTCATATAATTGCGTTAGAGGAGATACTAGAATATGCTTAACCTCTCTTTTTATGCATAACAGAAACATTTTCAAGCTGACAAGGAATAAATAACACTCCTGTGGACGGGTTACAAGATGGACGGTGGGAGCCCATCCCCTAGGAAAAGCTACAAGTTGGAGATATTGTGAAAGTGGGTAGTGTTTTATGCTTTCGGACTGAATTTTTTTTTGTGTGATTCGTCATGTGATTTTGTTTCTTCCAATGAAAGACCTTGTCTTATTAAAGTCAAATCATTTGTGTATGGATGGATGTCATCTTCGGAGTGTTATCTTTATGTTGGAATTGGCAATATCGAGCAACCCAGTTTTTATCATTTTGTGTTAAGTTCTCCAATTTTATAATGTGAGGTGATTATTGCTAATTGAGCTTCTATAACCATGCCGCATTCACTATTTATTCCACAAATTCTAAACATATCTCTCTTCGACGATCAAGCTTGTCTTCTACGATTAAGACTTTACTATGTTTGCCTTCTGCCTTTAGGCTCTTTCAAAAATTCACAAAATAGATTTCAACAAGTTTACTAACTAAAACTATGCTTTTAACAATATCATTAAGTTGTTCGTCTCATAAAAAAGATCAAAACAAGTATTTTTCCTTCTCCCTTGAATTCGGTTAAAAAATAGCAATAACCAGAAGGACATTTTTGTCGTTTTAAAGCAGGGCACTTTCGTGATTTGACAAGTTCTCGATTCTGCTTCGCGTCCGTAGCCTCTCACGGCCTCTCTAGCTTGACCGGCGGTCGCCAGTTCCACCGGAAGCCACCGCCGGTCTTCCATCTCCGACCACGTGAGGCAGCACGAAGGAAGGCACACAATACAAGCACAGAAGAAACGAAGCTCGATCCTGGAATCCAAACTTCATTTTCGTTGATTTCGAGGTTCGCCGGAGTTGAATAGCCGTCAGATTCGAGTGTTGTGACGTCTCCACCATCTCGCATCAGTTCCTCTTCATTAGCCGCGACTCCATTCATGACTTCGATTGCGGTTCCAGTGTCGTCTTGTGGCAGTGCCGATCATGTGCTGTTCTGACTGCGAGACGCTCCTTCGATTCGTTTTTTCACTTCCGTGATCAGTGGAAGCTTGCGGTAAGTTCGAATCACATGGGAAATGATGTCTCGTCCCCGGTTCCTGAAACTTTCGGATTTTCTCTCCGCCGATTGAACTCTCCAAGCTCTGTGAATCAGAACCAAAGCTGCTCTCGCGTCTAACGAAGGTACGGATACTGAGCAGGAAATGTTCGATGAAATGACCGAAAGACTCTATCCATTATTCTGTCCCGCTGCTGGCCATTAGAATTAATGCTATAGTGAGGTTGTGCTCACTGTCTGGAAAGTCGCTGAGTCATCATCTCGAGTTCGTGCCGTCATCGCCACCAAATCATCAGGTCGTCTCTTCTCCAATTAAAATTTGTTATCAGTGTCGATTTGTTTCTAGACTCGTCTCTTGATCTCTGTTCTGTTTTTTTCTCTCGCCTTTCACTTGACTGCTTCGTTGGACCTCTGTTGAGTCGTCGCGCCCAGACACTCCTCATCACCAAAAGCCAGATGCAGGACCGTGACGGTATAAGCCAAGGAGGTGGGGTCACGATTGCTTTCGATAATACCGGTTGCCTTCTTCGGACCTTCCTGTGTGTGTACACATTCGAGATGTCCGGAATGGTATTTAACCATTTATTGAAAGGTTCTGTGGACGGAAGCTTATTCTAGGATTCCATTTATTGAAAGGTTCTGTTTGATATATTTGGTCCTAAAGTGGTGGTGCGATCAATTGCCTTTCACATTGCAAGTTGGATCATGAAATTCCACGAATTGGACCTTTGATTGTATGCGACGACATGATATCCTCCGATGGCTATGTTCGCAACCTTAAGGAGGAAGCTGTGAAGTTGATTGACGTGAGACAAAGGGTACAGCATTCCATCGGTGAAGCTCAAAACAACACGAAGCTGATTGAAGC
The DNA here is from genome assembly GCA_014182735.1 of Corymbia maculata. NCBI lineage: Eukaryota > Viridiplantae > Streptophyta > Magnoliopsida > Myrtales > Myrtaceae > Corymbia > Corymbia maculata. The sequence continues at coordinate 16,745,840 of CM024688.1, read as the reverse complement.
CGACGTCAGCATCTGTAAATTTCATCGTCCGCTTCTAGTTTTCTCTAAATACATTGTCGATTTCAATACAAGTCTAGATATTCCTACTCAATTTTTCACCTGTACTTTCAATTTGCTCACCATTTCAATTTCCCACATTTTGATTCGAGTTGCTAATTGTTTTGGAAAAGAAACCAAGTGCACAAAATCTCAATGATCGAGCCTGTCTCTCTCAGTAAAGATTAAACTCGAACTGCTTTTAAGTCCGAATCCGACAGAAGAAGGAACTCTGGAGTCAATTCCGCCTTGCATAGCTCACTGCATCAGAGGGATTGAGTTGCACCTTCGCTGAATAGCAAAATGGCCGAATAAGGAGGAAGCAATGGCAGGACATCATTAGCTGCAGCTTGAGTTCATGGAAAGGAGCGGCGATGGCAATAATGATCGGCATCTGGTGCGCTTGGAAGTCTTCTGGCAGAGACGTTGCTAGGCAGAGAAAAGGAACGTGAAGAGAGAGAGAGAGAGAGAGAGAGAGAAGAGAGGAAACTAGCTGAAATGTTGCGGTGATGGGTGGTCTGGGCCGCGGATTAAATCATTGGGTTGCTCTTGTGGACCGCATGAGTCGCACCAAATTAGCCTTTTGTTAATTTATAATTCTTTTATCATTCGATGTCAATAGTTTCAAATATATTTACTCTAAAATATGAAGAAGAATATCATGCCATCGTGGACAAAGTGCAAGACGTTGTTTGCTTTGTTGAGTAAAATCATTACTCGCCAAAGGCTGGAGTAGTTTTTATTGAACAATGGAAGAAATGGGCCACAAAAATGGGACAATCCAGTCAAATAGAATAGTATATGTGCTGCTGAAATATTGAATCATTTAAAACGACTTGATTTATGACTCGGATTCATAGAGACCCTAGGTCTGATCTCGCCCATTTGGTGGGTCAAAATCCTAGAAATCACAATGAAAGATTACACAAAGATCATTACAAGGTGAGAGGGAGATGGCTTTCTTTAGTGATAGATGATTCCTTTGTGTTTTACTTTTCTTGTTTGAGGATTCTTTTGCAATTTATTTAAAATTTTCAAAGTGAAGAAATGATTAAACAAGGCAAAGAGTCGAGGAAAAAGCAAAAGAAATGAATAAACATGTTGAAAATAACATACATTTATGAAAAAAGCAATTTTTATAAAGTTTTACCTAAAAAACCGATCAAGTGGTTAGTTGAGTGATCCTAGACTTAATTTGCAAGTCAAAAGTCACAAGTTAATTTCCCAGTCTATTCTCGATTTCGAGATAATTATGCAAATAACTCGGTGCAATTAATTTGAAGAGAATCTAGTGGTGAACGCATCCACCTATTCGTGGCCAAAGATTGTTATGGGTTGGAGAAACTCCAAATAGAATGTCCAGCAAAAGCATTTGAATCTTTGTTGATGCCCCTCGATGACGGGCTGTGACTCTTCCATGATGACTTCGAGAAAATTTCCTTCACATGCAAAACCATAATCGTTTATGATAATAATGATAATAATGGACAATTTTGTCTCCACACGGGAAAAAGGCAAATATATGGCGGAGTAGTCCGCATTGAGCATTTGACCCTTCAAGTTTCATTTGCTCCTTTTGTTTGTTTAGGAGAATCTAATGTTCTTTTCTTTTATTACATTTTTGTTTTTTTTGGGTGTGAACTCAAATGCTGAAAAATAATATTTGAACGAAGAGACTTAAGACACAGTATTGCATTACTGTTGTTGTGTTTGGCACGTGGCATAAAATGAGAGGTTCAAGAATTTAGCGAGGAACTATTATTTGGCTTTGACCAAGCCCCTCAGCTTTTGAGAAGACAGGCCCTAAAAGGAGACTCGCTTACAAATGGTCATGATAACCTGCCGAAACATGCCATTTCAACTTTAGAAATGATATCTGCGGGCTTTTGAGTCGGTCTATTTCTTTCTTGTCAAGATAAAACAAAGTGAATAGACACGTTGAAGAAATTATGGGTAGTTCTCCCAAGGAAGTCCATGAAATGTTGATGATAAGTTTGGAGAAGTTAGATTAAGGGGAAAAACATATATTTCTCAATTATGTTGTTTGTCTTTCACTGAGTATATAATGATGTTGCAACTAATTAGAGAAAACAAACTCCTTCTCTTGTATAAACTTTCTTTGGTATTCGAGGACGCGAAGTTGCAATCGATGTGAAATTATAGGAGTCAAGTCATAACGGCAAATTAAAGGTTGATGATAAGCTTCCATGGAGAATGATAATGCAAGACAACTGGACAGTTCTCGTATTTACAAAGGAATGGCATAGTGGCCCGCCTTGTTTTAAATTACCAGAGCACAAGATTTTGCAGACATTTTTTTTCCAAAAAAATAAGCTTGGGTCTTTAAGTTCATGCATAATCAAATGTAGGCATAAAAAACCTATGCCCATTGAGAACGAACCAAGAGATGCAGGCGATAGACATTTTCCATATTCTCTAATCATCCGTTTGATAGTAATGAAGGTGGATTTTGACAATACAATCCACGCTGATGGAGTGAGCATGTCACGTTTCACCATGGAAAGAATAGGAAAATACAACGGTTTGGCCTTCCACAACCGTGGACATTATCTTCCTCAAATTTTTCAAATGTAGTTTTCATTATCCTTGTAGAGGTATGCATTCACCTCACTAGCAATTGACACCGAAGCGCTCGAGGCCTGCCCCCTTTTTTTCTTGGGGCGCATGTGGCCCAAGAGCACCGGTCCGAACTGGCATGGCCCATTGACCATCCTAACTAAAATCTATTCGGCTTCATGTACAGACGTTGGAACAATTTCAAATAGTCGAGGATGCTTCACAAAAAGAAAAGTGCTGCCTACGGCTTCATAGATATTTTTGGAGCTTGAACCTATCTCGTTCGAACATCCCACACATTCCCCATCTCGCATTCACTTTATGTCCGTCCTTCCACTGTCTCCTGTCTTTCACCGAAAGTGTTGCCGACACCTTCGCAGATAATTTCGGAACCTCAACCCATCAAATCAGACATCTGTAAAATTTCCCGTCTCGCAGTCACTCCATGTCCTTTCTATCCTTCACCGAAAGTTATTGGTGACATCTTTGTTGACATTTTAGGAGCCTCCACCAATCTCATTCAGACATCCATCCACATTTCCCATCTCCCCATTCAAGCCGTGTCCTCACTGTCGTCTATCCATCACCGTAACTCAGACGTCTGTGACGTTTCCCATCTCAAAATGATTAAGATTCCAGAAAATGTAATATATCATGGGCCCACTGAGCTTGTCGTTTGAGGGACGGAAGAACTCAGCATCTCCCCTCTATTTCCTCCCACTTATTGGAGGAAAATATCTTAGCAACGTGATCCACGATCGATCGAAGTCGTACTGCCCGTTCACAGCATCAATGAGATTGAGATTGATGTTATGCAAAGCTTTAATAATTGTCAAGTGACTAATGATGGCAAAAGAACTTGAAACCATTTTCTGAGAGTCGAGTCCTTCTCTGAAAGTGTTGTGTTGCCGACACCATATAGATGGTTTTGGAGCTTCAACCCATTTTATTCAAATATCTGTCACGTCTGATCTCAAAATGACGAGTCAAGGAAATGCACTATATTATGGGTCTATTGAACTCATCGTTTATGCGAAGAAGGAACTCATTTTGCATTTCCCCTCTCATCCCCTTTCACCTTTTGGAAGAAAATATCTTTGCAACGTGACCCACGATGCATCAAAGTCCAACCGCCCATCTACTACAGCATAAATGAGATTGGTGAAGCTCTAATAATTGTCGATTGACTGACGCTGGTCAAAAAGCAAAACTTAACTATACCTTGGTTAACTCATAACCTCATTTTGTTCCGTCTTTGTTCTCCTCCTCTGCGTTTTAGAGAGAGAGAGAGAGAGAGAGAGAGAGAGACAGCAGCGTCAAAGCAACGATGGTGGACGTGTCAGGGAAGGGGAGACGTGTAAGGACTTGGAGTTTGGCAATGAGAAGCGTTGGCTCTGTAAATTGTAACGTTATTTAATTTTGCAGGGAATTACGTGGAGGGTATTAGGAAAGAGATTCGACAGAGAGATAGAAAGATCCGTATAATTCATGAAATAAGTTGTAAGCTAACATTATCGAGTGAATGCAACACTGAGATGGGGTTAATGATCCCCTTAACATATACATAATTTTTTACAAATACAATTCATATTCACTAGATCTATTACCGAAGTGTAATCAATCAAATAAAATTGGGCTTTTTTAAAACTATTGAAGTGTGGTTTCGAGAAATCAACGATGATTATAATTAGTAATTTCGAAACAAAAAATAATAAAGGCATCTTCCATGAACCTTCAATTTGTACATGTAACCCAAAACCTATAAATATTCCATTAATTAAATTAGATTAAAAAATAGAGAAAGGAACTTGTGATGACGTTTTTCCGAAGTTAACCTTATATTGCTAGTGCCATTCACGGACTTATTACTTGAGAGATGCTTTTACAAGGAAAATAATACAAACTCTTGACAAGAAAAGCATTTTGGCTAAAACAGACGGTGGCCATATAGTACGCATGACAGGAGAAAGCATTATTGCACTAGCACTAAGTGGACTCTATTATTGTCCAACTTTAGTAAAGCTGATACGTAAAGAACTCATGAAGTGACTGGAATTGGAGTGCATTATCCGAATCAAAATCTGGACTCCGGCCGCCGCTGATATGCTAGAGCCAAGCATGGCTCTCGTGATTTTTAGCTGGTGAGGACTGAAGTCAATTTCAATACAATAGAAATGGTGGAATAGTCCATTTGTTTTCAATCAAGCGTACTCAGATGGAGGAACTTCTCTTTTGGAGATTTCGTAGAAGTTGTGGAAAGATGATCAGATGACAAGCCGAAACATGAATACATAAGAGAACTGCAACTTAAAAAAAATATAACTAAAATCAAGTTATTCATTTATTAGGATATTCAAGCAATTGACATGTGTATATTTCTCGATTTTTATTTATTTATTAGCACCTGCATATATTGTTGCCGATAACATTATTCACCATTGCGTTAGTAACTAACGAACACGTCGGATTTTGCACTTGAATCTCAACTTCTCCTACTTAGAACAACTTTGGAGGCCACGCCTGCTTTCGGTAGACGAAGCCTTACACGATACATGAGAGCGTGGGCAGATTACTCGCATCGACAAAGACGAAATAGAGCCAAGCTTTCCAAATTCCACGTAAAAAAATACAGGTTAAGTTAAAGACTTATCAAGCTTTTGATGAAATATAATATCATATTGATAAAAGATCATGGAATCCTTGATAAAAAGCTATGAAGTATCGACATTCATTTTTGTTTTTTGGGTTTGAGCTCAAATGCTGAAAAAGAATATTTGAACAACGAGACCTTAGACACAGTGTTGCATCACTCTTGTTGCGTTTCGCACATGGCATAAAATGAGAGGTTCAAGCAACTAGCGAGGAACTATTATTTGGTTTTGATCAAGCCCTTCAACTTTTGAAAAGACATGCCCTAAAAAGAGACTCACTTACAAATGGTCATGACAAATTGTCGGAGTATGCCATTTCAACTCTAGAAATGATTTCTTTGGCTCTTGAGGTTACCGGTCCATTTCTTTCTTGTCAAGATAAAACAAATTGAACAGACACGTTGAAGAAATTATGGGTAGTTCTCCCAAGGAAGTCCATGAAATGTTGATGAAAAGTTCCGAGAAGTTACATTATGGGGAAAATCAAATATTTCTTGATTATGTTGTTTGGCTTTCATTGGGTGTATAATGATGTCGCAATTAATTATAGAAAACAAAATCCTTCTCTTGTATGAATTTTGTTTAATATTTTAGCACGCGAAATTGCAATCCATGCGAAATTACAATAGTTAAGTCATAACAACAAATTAAAGGCCAATGACAAGCTTCCATAGAGAATGACAATGGAGGACAGTTAGACAGATCTCATATTTACAAAGGAATGGCGGTAGAGCACGAGACTCTGTAGACTTTTTTTTTTTTTCAAAAATAAATTTGGGTTCCTTAAGGTCAAGCATATTTTAAAATGTAGGCATGGACAACCTATGCGCATTGAAAACAAGCCAAGAGATGCAGGCGATAGACATTTTTCACATTTTAATTACTCAATATTTGCCTACGGTTTCTAATAATCGGTCTGATAAAGTGAGCATGTCACGTTCACCATGGAAAGAATAGGAAAACACGACGGTTTGGCCTTCCACTGCTATCGACATTGTCTTCCTCAAATTTTTTAAATGTAAGTTCCGTCATCCTTACTGAGATCTTCATTCACCTCACCAGCAATTGACACCGAAGTGCTTGACACCTGCCCCTTTTTTTCTTGGGGCGCATGTGGCCCAAGAGCACAGATCAAACCGGCACGGCTTGTTGGCCATCCTAACTAAAGTCTATTGGGTTTCATGCACAACCATTAGAACATTTTCAGATGGTCGAGGCTCCATCGCAAAAAGAAACTGCTGCCGACGGCTTCATAGATATTTTTGGAGCTTCAACCCGTCTCTTTCGAACATCCATCACATTTCCCATCTCCCATTCACTATACTTCCGTCCTTCACTGACTTCTGTCTTTCACCTTAGGTGTTGCCGACACCTTCGCAGATAATTTCGGGACCTCAACCCATCAAAATTCGGACATCTCTATCATAGTCACTGTGCGTCCTTTCTATCCTTCACCGAAAGTTGTTGGTGACGGCTTCGTTGACGCTTTAGGAGCTTCGACCAATCTTGTTCAGACATCTATCCACATTTCTAATCTCCCCCATTCAATCTGCGTCGTCAGTGTCTTGTCTTCTTTCCTTCCCGTAACTTAGACGTTTGTCACATGTCCCGTCTCGAAATGACTAAGAGTCTAGAAAATGCAATGATTATAGGTCCATTGAGCTCGTCATTTGAGGGAAGGAGGAACTCATTTTGCATTTTGCATTTCTCCTCTCTTCCCTCTCCATTTTTCGAGGAAAATATCTTTGCAACGAGACTCATTATGCATCAAAGTCGTACCGCCCATCTACAGCATGGATGAGATTAATTGTCGAATGACCGATGACCGAAGACAAAACTTAACTCTACCTTGGTTAACTCTTAACCTTCTTTTGTTGTGTCTTCATGAATGGAGTAGCTGTGCATGTGCAAAAAATTAGTCGATAAGTGTCTCTCAAATGTCAATGGAGTGTTTACTGTTTATGACTATTAGAGTATCTGACTAATATTTCATAATATGCCAGAGTCAATTCATTCCACACATGATAGATAATTACCAAAGATCTACAAATTTTATACTACATATTTTTCGAAAATCTGTCAGTTACCACATTTGACTTCTATTTTTATCTCAATTTCCATTTGAAGTTGATTTGGGCAGCTTAACTTTCTAAATTAGGGAGCTGAGCTCCCATTTCTTTTATTATTATCTCCCGGGAAGGTTTTGTGAATATTTTTTCCATACTAGAAGTTATTAGTTATGTAAATTCTAAACTTAATCTCACGTTATATATGTTTTTTTTCATGTGAAAAAATAACTAAGATGGAATCTTTGCGTAGTTATGAGGCTGAAAATTAGTTTAATCAAATTTTAGATTTAAATGATGATGCATGGTTACTTAAAATCTAACGGCAGAAGTTTTAGGGCACGGGCGTGGAAGAACTTTTGGTTGATGGTCGCATCATAATTAGCTTAAATAACAACAGGGAAATTGAGCACAACTCTCGTCTTATCTTTGTTACATTTTGTCAGTCAAATTGGGCATTATCGGAGACGCAATACTTGTTGACTAATGTCGTCAATGAATCCTCGACGGTGCACTTTTCCCTCTAGAAAGGCTTGGTGAAATAGATGAAATTACGAATTATTCTGTGCAAATGCCTCACGAGGACACCCGATCCGTCGTGCTCGAGGAATCCACAATCCTTAGAACTATCTTATTTAGAAAGAGTTCTTGAGGTTCAAGGTTTGGGGGAATCGGGATCTTTGTTGCATGTGATCCGATTGAAACTTTACCGGACCTATGCAATTTGAAGAAGCCAAGGCATGTTGAACTGAAAGGTTGTCCTAAGCTAAGACCCATGAGAAGCCGCAATAGCTTAGTCTTTAAAGTACTTGGAGACCAAAGGTAGCAGATCTCTTGAAATGTGTTGCTCAATGCATCGAGATTGACCAAGATAGAGATGGAAGTGTAACAACCGTAGTAGCAGATATGGTAAGAAAATGCCATGCAATTGTGGTAGATGTGCAATGTTTTAACTAATCTTCCGGTGTCATGGACTCTAATTTTTCATGTTAGGTGTCATCTTGTACGAGATATGTTTGCATTAAAAACTCCGGCTATTTGTGAGTAATACTACTTAAGTATGGGATGAATTGGGATTTTGGTCTTGTTTTATCAAAGTTCAGATATTCAAAATTGAATTAAATCATGGATTGCCGACATTGAAGCAGATATATATTAATAAAGGGTACTAGAGGTCATCGTCCACTCGTGTACTGTCAATAGTATGGGTTAAGTATTTTTCATCTTAACTCAAATTACGTCTTGCACTAACATTATTACTTGTCATTTGCTCAGGCCCATCAATCCGTAATAAGAAAGAAGAAGAGATGAGCTCTGGATGGTTTGCATGAAGAAACAAACTGGACGAACAATACAACGTACTTATTCTCGCCAATGGTGCATGGAGATGCATTATACAGGGGTGGGAGGTGTTCTTTTATTTAATTTCGCTTCTGTGCCAATTGTTTTTGGAATAACAATTGAATATTACAAGTTTACAACTATAAATCTAATATATCATACCTTTGTAATTAGAACTTTATTATGTCCGCGGTCAAGATATTTAAATTTTGAATTATATGGGTAAGCATATTTTACCATTGATTAAAATCAGTTTTTATTTTGGGTAATTGACCAAATTAAAAGGTTGCTTTTTTTTTTTCAAGAACATTTGTTCTTATTCGTAAAATAATTGGTAAAAATTTGGGACTAGACATGTAATCATTATATGGTTGTGCCCACATTTACGTAATGAAGTTAATAATAGTGTTCATATGCGTGAAGTCCGAACTACATATAGGACAGTACGTGTAAGAGGTCGTGCTGCCATCTGAGCATGAGGTTGATATACGAAACTTAATATTTGTTATGTGAACCCGATGAAGACAAAAAAGAAACTTAAAATTTACCATGATTAGCTATTAACATCACCTTTTTTTTCTTTATCTTCATTTTGGTTTGGCACCACTTCCGTCTTTCTGTCTATCAAATTGAAGACGTGATCGAAACTCTAGACTGAAATTGAACTTAGCCTGAAATGAGAGATGCGATTGGCAGCAATATTGTGGAGAGGTTAAAAATAATGAAGAAGTTGAATTGAAGGAATAGAAGAAACAACAATTAAAAACATTGAAGAGACCTAATTACATCATATGTAATGGATGAAGGGATGGTTAAAACAACAATTTATAGTGAAAGAACACAAATATTTGATTACCAAGCAGAGTAATAATGGTAGAATAAGAACCCGACTACATGAGATTAGGAAGAAAATAAAATGTTCAAATTACGCCTCAGGAAGATTACGGGCCTCGTTAATATAAAGCTTGTTCGACTTCCTCGGATTCTCTTATTTCCCTCTGTTTCCTCTCACAAGTAAGAGGAAATAATTTGTGGGCCCATGGGAAAATTTTTCTCTTGGGTTCTCTTCGTTGGATCAATCAACATAGGCAGTGCAATTAATGCATGGTTTTCTCTAAAACCATACTTAAAGAAAAGAAAAGAAATGAATAATTTCTCTTAAGGGAGAGATGAAATGGGGTGAAAATTGTTAGATAATTTCCATATATTGCAATCTCGAACCAAAGAGCTTAAGTGATTATGTTAAGTCCTGGGTTTAGGGTGCATCAAATTGGAGTCAGAAGAGGACAGTAGTTATCCGTATGCCAAGTGCTTGGAGGATGTAATATTATATGAAAGTAAATTAAGAATACTGGGGGCTAAGTATGTAAGGTTGAAAAGTATAAGACGAGCGCATGTACATTAGACAAGGACAGGCCAGAGAGCTTGTTCCCTTTCTTCAGACGGGCTCACATGTCACTTTTTTCTGTCGGTGCAGTTTGGTTGTGCGCCTTTCCTTGAGACAAGAAAATCCAACTTGGATTTTCCTGGACTGGACGACGTGCAGAACCAAAGGCAGGACAGAGTGGGGTCCCTGGGCCTGGTGTTGACATAATGAGGAGGTTTGATATTTGTCACGTGACCCCACGATGTATCAGGTCGTACTCCTCATCTGCAGCATGAGATTGACATAACATGAAGCTTTTTTTTTTGGTAACCCGGGAACTCCCCGCACGGCTGACAGCCGGAGAGGTAAACCCGGGGCGACACATAAGCGGGAGGACCCACCACCCCCGGTGCCACACTTAAGAATCCCTAACGACTGCGCGGGGATTCGAACTCCTTCCCTTCGTGAGGGGAAGAGAGCCCGAAGCCAACGCAGCCGCTGCGGGCGGTGGTGACATAACATGAAGCTTTGATAACGCCCAAGTGACCAACGACGGTCAAAAAGCAGCTTAACCGCACCTTGGTTAACTCTTAACCTCACTTTGCGCTGTCTTCTTCCTCCTCCTCCTCCCCGTCTACGTTTGAGAGAGAGAGAGAGAGAGAGAGAGAGAGAGAGAGAGACGGCGGTGTGGTTGTACGTGCTATGGAGGGAGAGACCCGTTAGGATGTGGGAGTCTGCAATGAGAAGCGTTCACTAAATCTGTCAACGATGTGTAATCAATCAATGAAATTGGATTCTCTTAGAATTATTAAAGTGAAGTTTTCGGCGAATATTTTTTCTCTACTAGAAACTATTGCTTATGTAAATTCTAACCTTAATCTCACATTATATACGTTTTTTTTTCATGTGACACATTAAGGATGTATTTATTTTGTAGAAAATACTTTTAGAAAAAAAAATTTCGTAATTTTTCAGCAAAATGAGCCAACAGAAAATATTTTTCTAATCAATTGAAAAAATTTCTTAAATTTAGAAAAATGATTTCCCCTTTGAAATAAATGGAAAATGATTTCCGAATATATTGGTTAACAAATGATTGCTCTTATAAATATGTATTTTTGAAATTTTTATTTTTTATCGATTTTTTAAAATTTTTTCCTTAAAATCGATTTTATTTTAATTTTTTTTCTTTCTTTTTCTTCCTTTCTTTCTTTTCTTCTTCTCAGCCCTTCGCTGGCCGCCACCATGGCCAACAAGCTGGCAACCTCCGATGATGAGGCTCGAGCTCGCCCAATGCCAGCAAGTTTATATCGCTTTATTATAATGGTGCATTTATGACAATATTCGAGTGGTTAAAGATAATTAATTATGATAAAATATAAGTCTTTAAGGCGAAGAGATCAAACAAATAGTAGCAAGTATATGCTTAGATAGTGCTTAGGTGGAGCAAGTCCAATCTCAATAATACGAAGGAAAATCTTTTAATTATCCATAGTTCCACATGTTAAGAGGGATTCTTTATGAATATTTTTTATTATGCATTTATATAGATAAATTGTGATTTTATCTATATAGATATGTTTAACTATAGATATAACTATAAAATCATTATAAATTATTTAAATGTTTGAAAATCATATTTTATTTAATAAAAAGTTCAAAGGCGCTGACGAGAAACTCCAAAGAAACTAGGCATGTGAAAATGTACACCTTCATATATAATTGTTCAACATCTCATTTTTTCTAAAGCTATCAACTGTATTGGCTATAGTTGCTGTGAAGTTGCCTATGAAGTTGCCTGTCCGTAACTTTCAATCTAATCCCGTGAGTCACGCAATACAAACATCCAAAATGATGTCTCTCACTAACGAAAGTGGCATCAGACTTCGGGCGTTCAAATCTAGAATTTCATTGTATATCCTTTTCTCCTTTGTAATGAAACACGCTTGTTCTTCTTTTGTAAATTTCCGAAGGAGGATGATCTTGTAGAGAAGCTTTTCACATGAATGTGATAAAACTCTTCCCATTAATTAATGTAATGTTATTGTTTCTAAAATGTGCAATCCCAAAGAAAAACTGAAAATTCACAAATAACAGCTTGTGCATTCAAAATAAATTTGAGGTAGATTTGAGCTTTGATATATGGAAATGGTTTGTCAACATGCAAATTTGTTATATTTTCTCAATTGAAATTGTTTGACTTTGTGGCAACAATGGAAATCTTATCAAGTCAATTTGTTAATGAGATTGTGGTTAGGCTCAAGACAAGGTAGAGACAAATGATCGAATATTTAGTTGGAATGGAGGATTGAATAGTAGCCATGAACAATTTATTAGACATCGGTTCTAGTGGCATGCGGTTCACTAGGATCTATGGGATGGGCGGCATTGGTAAAACAACACCCCCTAAGGTTATTTTCAACCAGCTATATCCTTGCTTTTGGAAAAACTACAGCTTGCTTGATGACATGAGGGAAAAGCCAAAAACCAAGGGCTTGGTCCAGTTGCATGAAAAATTATTGTCCGATGTCTCTTATTGTAGAGTGGCTCGTGACATTGATAGCATTGGTAGATGCTAATTTTAATGGATGATATCGATGAAGACAACCATATCCCATGCATCCTTAAGGAAAATTGTGTTATTATGCATTTATATAGATAAAATGTGGTTTTATCTTATAAATATGTTTAACCGTAGATATAGCTAGAGACTAATTATAAATGATTTAAATTTTTTTCAAATCAGATTTTATTTTATTCAAAATTTCCAAGGCACCAAGAAGAAACTCGAAAGTAATTGGGCGTGTGAGATGCACACCTCCATAATTGTCTTCCATCTCATTTTTCAATAGCCATCAACTTTATTGACTATAAATTGAAAGCTACAGTTGCTGTGAAGTTGTTTATCCATAACTTTCAATTTAATCCCGTGAGTCACGCAAAACAAACATCCAAAACGATGTCTCTCACTGACGAAAGTGACATTGGGCTTCAGGCATTAAAATCAAGAATTTCATCATTTCTCATAGTGAACATAATTTTTTTTCCTTTTCTATTGTAATGCACTTTTTCTTCTTTTGTAAATTTCTGAAGTAGGATGATGTAGTGTGGAAGCTTTCCACGTTAAGAATGTAGTAAAAGTCTTCCCATCAAGGAATGTAATGTTATTATTACTAAAATGTCCAATCTAAAAGAATGGCTGAAATTTGACAAACAATGAGCCACGCACTCAAAGTAACGCACTTAAAACTTTTTCGAAGGCATGCCTTGGACAACAACTCTCCTCTGGTCAATTACTACACTCTTTCAAAAGGCATTGTCTCTACCACATATGGTCTACCTTTAGATCTTGAAGCAGTAAGTCAAAAAACTAATTAGTGCGATAACATCGATTTCCACATGCCTAAAACTTTGCGGATTTATTAAAGTTGTATGTAACATGCATGATTAATTAAAAGGTAAAAACGTAATTTCGATAAATGGCATTTTGGTATCTTTTGATGATCTTGTAATATGATGCCGCATGATCTTCTAATTTACTTAAAAAGTAAGCATTAACGCTTTTTATGTATTCCAATCTTTTGAGGCAATGGCTTGAAAGCATAGGATGTGCATTCTCATAGTGTTTTCATAAGGTATTGCTAAGTTGTATGAAGTACTGTATCAAAGATGACCATACTTATGATATCCTATTGCTATATCTTTGGAAGGATTGCTGTTTTATAGATAATTTGTGCAAACTTGGGTTCATAAAACCATCATGAATGCATTATGTGTATTTTGAATGCTATTCTTAAGACAATATTTTGTTCAAATTTGATCACAATGTCCTTTACTTATTACCTTAGAGAGTCTCGCTAGCTATCCTTGAATGGAGCTAACCTAATGCGTGTGATGGAGCGGTGATGGAGCGATTTGCATGTATAGATCGTTGTTAATTCACTCAAATGTTTTGGATACTACTATTATAAATGGGATAAAATAAATGTGGACAAGTCATTATCTCAATGACTTCGTACAGTATGCCAAATTAGTCAACAAGTCAAAACAACTAATAACGCCACAAAAAGACATATAAATAAAACAAGCCAAAAAATAAATAATTGTGGCTATGCTCTATCTGATCTTCATTACTTCTACCACAACACTTCAAATTTTGAAGGATAATATTCATTACGATTTTCAATTTTTCATGAAATATTTATTAAGAGATGAAATATGAAAATGATTTATGTTAAATCATGCTGAACAAAAAAATGTATCGCTAACAAATGTAGTGAAAAAACAGACTTATTTGATATGTCATGATTGTAGTTACAAATTTATGATGTTCTTGATATGTTGCGTCCAAAACTAAACAATAAAATATATGCGACCATAAAATCATGGGAAATGAAGGAAGCAAAGGGAAAGGTACGCATGGGCTGGCACGATTCAAGCGAGAAAGGGGCAATAAAAGAACATCACTATGCATTGTCAGAGGGATCTTAGAAGAAACGGGTCGTGTAGATGGCATTGAATCTCGTCCTTATGATTGGAGTTAATGTGAAGCAGGTGATGGGACAAATTCTATCATCAACCCTGAATTTAAGCTTATAAATATTGATCGATATCTTAAGAAAATAAAAGATAGTTTTTCATGCATTCTTCATGAATGCCTAATGCTATTGAATATCTTTTAGCTTGCTTTCACTTTCCTACATACCATATTCCTTTTTGAGAAAAAAAGCTATTAAATAAAATGCCCAAAACAAAAAAAAAAATGAATAGAACATTAGATTTATATGATTCAATCATGTGATTTACGCCTATAGGAAAAATAGTATAAGATTCTATTATAGATCAAAAAATATAATGAAAATTATAATCACATTCAAGTTATTTAAATGCTTTTGATGCTTTTTAGCTTCTAATTATATTTAATAATGTTTAACATTTAAAATTTCTCCACCGCGAAGAAATTACACAAATCTTAACAAAAGATATAATAGGCTTCGGAGCACAAATATTTGGCGTGATCAAGGGGAACTCTCGGCACGCTTTTCAATATGCTCTGTGCAGCCTTCAGAGCTCTCTTGGCATTTGAAGAGGAAATTCAGCAGAACCAAACAAAGAAGAAGGAAGGAAACAACTGAGTGGCCAACATGAAAAGACACCATCCCTGCAACTTTCTTTGTCTTCTTCCCTTTCGGCCCATATCAGCAATGACCATCATTGATCTCGTTGTCCCTTTCTTCAGCTGAGCAAAGCCGTCTTTGTGGTCAAGCCAATCATGGTTTCTCTCTCTTTTCGTGCTCAAAACAGCACCACGATGGAGTGGGATCATGGCCAATTGACAGGCCATCCCTGCATTTCCTCTCATCAATTTTGAACAGTGGTCCAGCGTCCATAAGTCTCATTCGGTCCTATTTCATCCAACGAGCTCAAATTTATAATATATTCTAACATATTTAAATAATTTGGTTTGGTTCAACGTCCAAACCACTCTAACCACATTGTGCTCACATTCTAACAGTAGTCTATAGGAAATAAATGATTATTTGCTTTTTAATATAATGACATATTTTATGAGAATATTTGAGAGTTAAAGGAAATTACTTATAATTAAAGGTAAGTCTTTGAGGTGAAGAGATCAAAAAAAATATTTCAGAATAAGTAGTTGTACTTATATGCTTAGGTAATGCTTAGGTGGAACATTTGTTGTAGAGAATGCAGCAAATCCAATCTTTATAGTATGAAGGAGATTTTTCTAATTATCCGGAGTCCCAAGTGTAAGAATGGTAGGCGATCTTTTAGGAATATTTTGTTGCCCTATATAAATAAATCGTTATTTTACAATACTAGATTGGGATTTTAAATATGCACAACTATAAATATAGAGAATCAAATATTCTTAATCCAAAAGTTCAAAAGCACAAAGCAAAAAAGCAAAAAGGAGAAACTCGAAAGAAATTAGGCATGTAAAAGGTGCACCTCCGTAATTGTCCTTCGCCTTATTTTTCCTTTTTAAAGCCATCAACTTTATTGACTATAAATTGGAAACTGCACCTGCTACAAAGTTGCCCGTATACGTATTGGATGGCAAATCGGATCTGATTCAAATATATGAAATGTCATATGGCGAGCTCAGAGAATAGGTGAGAGGCTTGACCTTGCTAAGTGCGAAGCATGCTCCTATGGCGAACTTAGAGACAGGTGCAAGCACCAGCAATACTTCAAGAAGTGAGCACCAAGTCTTCTTGAGTTTTAGAGGGCTTGATACTAGTCGTACGTTCACGGATTTCCTCCGCCAAGACTTGGTAAATGTTGGGATTCGCGTTTTCATCCATGATGAAGGGCTTCGACCAGGTGAAAGAATTAGTGACAACATTCTACAAGAGATCGACGATTCCAAGCTCTACATACCCATCTTCTCTAAAGATTATGCTTCAAGTCTTTGGTGCCTCGACGAGCTCGCGAGGATGGTGGAGAACAGCTCTAAACATAAAGAAGATGGGAAACAGAATGCCATTTTGCCCATCTTCTACAACGTAAAGCCCGATGACGTGAAGCTAAAATCTGAGTTGTACAAGGTTGCCATCTCGAATTTGGAGAAAACCATAGAGGATCAAAATAATAAGTTCACCCTGAAGGATATAAAGACGTGGCGGCAAGCGCTCGGAGAAGTTGGTCGCACCAAAGGATGGGAGCTAGAGAAATATCCAGGGTAACAATCTAACCATGATTGTGAAAATTATTTTGTACAATCGGGCCATTTTTTATTTAAGTAAACCTTCTATTACAGTAATTCATTAGATGTTTATTTTGATTGTTCTACCCTTTATTGCCAAAATTTCTTATCCTTCTGCTTGATAAAGATCAAACATTTCTCTTCTATAGCCTAAACTTGATCGCGTTCTCACTTGGTTGGTTACTCACCTTTTCTCAATTGAAAATGTTCAACTTTGCGGCAGCTATGCGAAACTTATCCAGGTGGTTGTTCATGAGGTTTTGGTCAGGCTCAAGACAAGACAGAGACATGTAACCGAAGATTTAGTTGGAATGGAGGATCCAATAGCAGACATAAACAATTTATTAGGCATTGACTCTAGTGATGTACGGCTAATTGGAATCTCTGGGATGGGCGGCATCGGTAAAACAACACTTGACAAGATTATCTTCAACCAACTATGTCCTCACTTTGGGAGATACTGCAGCTTTCTTGACGACGTGGGGGAAATAGCAAAAACCAAGGGTTTAGAGAAGTTGCAAAAAAAATTATTGTCCAACGTCGCTAGAGTGGAACCTTACATTCCAAACGTTGATGAGGGGACCAAAAGGATTGAAGAAACAATTTGCAACAAGAATGTGCTAATTGTATTGGATGATGTTAAGGAGGCCATTCAGATCCAAAAACTCATTGGAGAGGAAAATTTCTATCCTGGTACTAGAATACTTGTTACTACTAGGGACAAAAACGTTCTGATTAGCAACAAGTATAACTTTGTGTCTTATGAAATGAAGGGGTTGAGCGGCCAAAACGCACTTAAACTTTTTAGTAGGCATGCCTTCAATAATGACTCTCCTCTAGCTGGTTATCGTAGTCTTTCAATGGACATCATCAATACTACATATGGACTACCTTTAGCTCTTCAAGCAATTGGTTCATCACTTTTTCAGAAAAAGAGAGAAATATGGTTGGAGTACCTAAAGAAGCTAAAGGAAGCACCTCATAAGGATGTCTTGGCAACGCTAACGATTAGCTATGAGGCCTTAGAACAGTATGAAAAAGATATATTCCTCGATATTGCATGCTTTTTTGTTGGCGAGAATAAGACTAATCCAATGTATGTGTGGGAGGATTGTAAGTTTTACCCAGAGAGTTCCATTGAGGTCCTTATTAAAAAATGCATGATAAAGGTGTTTGATGATAATAGCCTTTGGATGCATGATCAATTTAGAGATCTTGGAAGGAAAATTGCCAAAGAAGAGGGAACCCGATTGTGGGATAAAGACGACACCATTCCCAAATTAAAATCAATAGAGGTAAAGTATGGCCAAATTTGAATAGAAATTTGCTTGTAACCTCTTCTTAATTGATGATTCACAGTTTTGAATTGGGAGCTACTCTTCTACCACGTTTTTTCTTTTCTTCTACGAAATAAAATATTGGGATATTGACAAATTCCTCTTTCTGCTCCTTAATGTCATTGGCAGATCAAGGGAAGCGTTCAAGCACTCTGTTTGAAAAGGAGGAGTACGTCAAAACATCCTACAATCATCACTTCGAAGCAAATGAAGCGATTCCCGCATATACGGTTTCTTTCATTGTGTGAGGTAAACTGCGAAGGTGACTTTAGGGGCTGTCTTTCCGAGCTGAAATGGACAGTTTGGATTACGGTTATGTTATTCCTCCTATACCTGTCGCCGATCGTGTTCAAATATTTGAGGCAACTGATTCGTTGCATCTAGAAAATGTGGTTGTGGTGAATCTTTCTGGGGTTGATATCACAATAGACGTGTTCACAAGCCTAATCAAGGTATGCCAATTTCCCTCTCCGTCTAATTTTCTCTTTCAGTGAAGGACAAAATTAGATGGATTTATGATCTGATTTTCTCATTGGTAGCCTAAATCCATATTTATCTCGTTTGTCCTGATATTTCATTGGCTTTTGTAGGGAGCAAGGAAATTGAAGGTTCTCACTCTTTGTTATAATACGTCGATACATGGGACACCAACTTTTCCTCAGGACTCAATCTTAGAGAAGTTGACTATTTCTAATTTTCTTTCGTTGAAGAAAATTCATCACTCTATTGGGAAACTAAGGAAGCTGATCGACTTGAATTTTGAGTTATGTGTCGAACTTGAAAAATTGCCTAAACAAATTGGAGAATTACAGGAACTGCAGCAACTCTCTCTTAGGAGTTGCGATAGCTTGAGGGAACTCCCCGACTCAGTTTTGAAATTAACTTCATTAAAGAAGCTGGATGTATGGGGCACAAGAATTACGAGGTTACCGGATTTCATTGATAGACTATCAAGCTTGTCATCTATCGATGCATCATTTACATCGATTGAAAAATTGCCCAGTACAATGAGCAAGCTTCTTTGCCTCCAAGCACTGCATTTGAATAAGTTTAATCGGATACAAGAGCTGTCGGAGCTCCCTAAAAGTTTGACCACTCTACAGTTGATATCTACTTCGTTGGTGACTGTCCCTAACCTCTCATACCTTACTAATCTAGTTGAACTGGCCCTATCCGATGGCTCTGAATATGTTGCCGAATCAGATATAATTCAACCTTGCGACTTGTAGTGGATTGGGAGTTTATCCGGACTTAGCAAGCTGCAACTTTGCTTTTCAAATGTTTGCGTTTCAACTATAGAGTTGGGTTCCCTTTCTCTGCTGGAAGAACTTACTCTACATGGAGTAGGCGTGCCCGCTTTCGAACAACTTCCATCGTCAAAGTTGCAGGTTCTAGAGCTCTATGACACTCGAGGGAAAAAAATACAGCTTCCTCCATTGGAAAAGGAGACTGCAATCGTTGCATCAAGTTCGAGAGAATCGGAAGAAAGCGAGGAAAAGAAGAAAATCGTTGCATCAAGTTCGAGAGAATCGGAAGAAAGCAAGGTGCTAAGGCAAATTGAAATTACTTTTAATGAAGGCCATAAAGTACCGGATGGGTCAAGTAGTCTGCGGGAGGAGCCCGGGTGCAATGAGCTAAAAGCTCCCGAGTTGATTGATCATTGGAGGGAGACTTCCGTTTCCCAAGCTCCATGAAAACGCTTCGGAAACTCGTTCTATGTGGGTGCCCAGGGGTTCAGGATATTGAATTTGCTCCTGCGCTGTTGTTCACATTGTCTGTTGGAGGGTGCACTTCATTACAAAGATTAGGCGGTTTGTCAAACTCGAAGTTCCTGAGGGAGTTGAATCTTAACCGGTGCTGGAGCCTACAGGTTGTCGAGGGCATTGACAAATTAGAGTTTTTGCATAAGTTGAAAATTGATCGGTGTGGATCAGTGGAGAGGATTCTTGATCCATTGAACTCAAAAATACCAGGTAAGTGCTCGATAGAAATAACATGTAGTGGGGAGTTACCCGACTCTGGTCGAACTTCCAACACTTGGGAGTCTTACAGAAAGATTCTGAATGGAACTGAAATGGAAACAATGGACTCTGAAACAGAAACAAGGGATCCAGAAACAGGGGAAGCTACCGGGATGTCTTTTCATATAGTACCGCGGGGGAACCTTATATTTGGATTATAGCAATCTGAAACAGAAACAGGGGATGCTGCGTTCCACCTTTCCTCTCTAGTTAAAATAGCGGATGAAGAAAAAACGGACTCTGAAAAAGAAGCGGAAGCAGAAGCAGAATCAGAATCAGAAACAGAAACAGAGGAAAGGGTGCGCCTTCTTTCTATTCATTGCTTTACTTGCTTTCTATTTCTTGTTTTTTAAAATTCCCGATTTTACTGGGAATCTCCATATGCTGTGTGTGTGTGTCCACTTCGGTGGCGACGTACGGGATCTTACATCCCTCACCAACTATAAGGGAAATTTTTAGGCCTAAGAGACCTCACCTCAACTCACCTTATCGTTTCCTTCTGCAGGAAAACTTCAACTTTTATTTTTGAACGACGGATTGAATTGGGATTAGGGTTCTTTTCCACGTTTTCTTCTTCCTCTCTCCCGCTTCTCAAGCAAATCGCTCTGGCCGGATCCGCGTCGCTGCTCACTAGCTCCTCGAAAGCTTCAGTCCGTCGTTTGCCGTGTTGATTGCCATCGTCTCTTCGTCCCCAGGTTCCCTTGTCCACGAGCTTCAAGTTCGTCGTCCGCAAGCTTCAAGTCCTTTGTGAGCTTCAAGTTCCATGTCCGTGAGCTTCGAGTCCTTCTCCAGTGCTACTTTTCAATCTAGTGCACATTTTCTTCTTCAGTGCTGCTCAGCTAGAGGAATTTAGTGCATTCATTAACTTCATCAGTGGCGGAAGTGATGGGCCTGAACTCAAGCTCTGGATCACTAGCCAATCGCAGAAGAACAGGTAAGAGTGAAAAAGGTGTGCCAGTTGGTGTGTTTTTTTCTTCTTCTTATTTTCGGTCAGAGTGGCAGTTGGTGTTTAGTTGAATGTGATCGTGTGATTTATCTCTGCGTAGTTAAGCATGAGCTCGAGGTCTAGCTCTAGCTTCATATGGTAATAGTTGTGTAAGGGTGCAATTGTTTGACTATTTGAGTGCCTAGTCTAGTTATGTTGTTATGCTTTTGTGGACTCCTTGATTGAGTGTAATCCTGTGCATCTTCTCCAGAAGAGTTTATCTGTAAGTATATTCTAAGGTCTGGATAATGGTCACTTTAATGAGTATCTACTGTTTCTTTATTACATGTGAGGAGTTCTTGATGATTGAAAATGAAGCAAACAGTGCTTCTCTTCTTGGTTCATCATGCAGAATTAAAATGGGATATTCAGTTTTTTTTTTCCATATTTTGGGCAGTTGTGGTTTCCATTGGTAATTTGAGGTCTGCTGCATATTTTTGGGGTTTCCACCAGTCAAATTTACTATGTGACCAATTGGACAATTGGCTAGACAAAACACACATAGGTTTGTTATTTATTGAAGCAAAAATACCAAATCTTGCCGCTTGATGATTACTACCACGTTCCTGCTCTCCGTTCTGCAAATATCTTCTTATTTGAATTGAAAGAAGAGAAAAAAATGAGCCACTTTGTAACAAGGTGCTTGTTCAGGCTCTTGTGCATCTTAATTTGCTTTCTTAGTGCTTCATTGTTTCATGCTTGATTCTTCTCTGGAATCAATGGTCCCTTCCGACTTTTTCACATCTAAGATGAGACATAAGGGATGTCTTAAAACTATGGCGACTTGGTTTTATCCTTTGGATGCGTTCATCGGAACATAATTAGAAGACCACCATGTATTTAAACAAATACACGACGTACTTAGCACCAATCGGAAATTAGAAACAAGTCAGAGTTCCATCAGAAGGTTATGACATAGTTTGCCCTACATGAGACTCTGCACCAGGAGTGCAACCAAACCCACATCCAAAGTTTTGCAACTCACTATATATCTGATAGGAGTCTCGACATATATCGAGTCCAATCGTTTTAGTATGGCAAGACAGCATATAGCACAATAAGAGATCCTTCAAAGGGAAAAAAGGGGGTGAAAGGGATGTCCATTATTTAAGAAACATCCTCAAGAAGCAAAAAATTATAATTGGTCAAAGACGAGGACAAGACACCAAATATCAACTTCTCCTTATGTATCCTCAGAAAAAGATTCATCTTCATTTTGCAGTTGCTTTGATGTTTGAATCATTGTTCAGGCACAACAATGTATGACATTTGATACTAGAGATTATCCAACAATAGCAACTTCAATCTCCATAGAGAGATCCCCCTCATCAATGTCTGGCTAGCAATACACACACCGTAAAGTAACTGCAATCAAAATTCTATAACATGACATAATCTGGCCTTTTACATGCAAAACAGAGCCTAATTTAAGTTCATCACTCTCATGATGTTGAAAACTTAATAACATAGAACAACACCAAGGAACTTGCATCGATTGAAAGAGTTTGCAAATCTAGGACGCTTTATTCCAAAAGATACAATCTATCACCTTATTGATGTTAAGAACATTAACTTGTCAAAAATGACCAAAATTTGTATGGCACTGAGTGCATATAGCAAATGCGGATCATGTTTGATATTTTCACCAAAGCTGCCTGCACGAGCAGCCTAAGTGTCGTTCGCACTTCTTTCTTTAGAGCCAAGTTTTAAAAATATAAATAAATAAAGCAACACTAATCACTCCTAAGACATGATCATCATTGTAATAGATGAAATTTGTTAATCCCAAGTTAAAATCTTAATCATACTGTCAAATAAGAAATATTTGATTGAATGTGGAGTTGAGGTTTTGTGAGCCGCATGTTTTTCGTGGGTAGTCGCGGAATAGAAGCCAAGAGACAGATAAACACAAACCGACCCGTGGCATTGCAGGATCCATGAAACAACTTCATTTGAATCCACAGTGCCAATTTTTCCAAGAAGATCTAGACTAGTCAATCCCTAATATGCTCCATTCAGTCTCAAGTTCTCCATAACCACCTAATATCCTTTTTCTGAGTACAAGATCAACCTAAAAACTCAAATCAGTAAACTCCAAATGCTAAATCGCAGATCTAGATAAATCATGTATGCGAGAAGTAAACCATGTCATTTTCAATCTCAACAGATGATATATACTTGACATGTTTATCGCCAACGAGCTCCCCCATCTGTCAATAAGAGACTACATATTCATGAACATGGAATTGAATCTCACAAATGCCACCTAAGAACTCAAAAACTCAAGTGCAAAAAGCATATCGTTACGAAGTTTTTCTGAGGTCATCAAGGATCGTGACAATCCTATAAATTTAACAAAAGGTTATGTTCGACTTTGTTTTGAACAACCGCATGCGTATTAACATTGCAAGGAGGGAATGAAGCTCATCTCCATTTCTTATTGGAGTAGATGTGTCCGTGCTCAAATTGCTTGCATTCCCAGTTGCTGAATCAAGCATAAAACAGTATCCTGGCATATAGTTCAAAGAAAACACGTCATACGGACAAACAAGCAAGGTTCCATCACAAGTAATTCGATGAACACCCATCAGCAATTACGATTCAAATAACAACTATAACATAACATTTCTGAAATATCAATGTCACCTTCTTACACTAATATCAGTCTTGATTACCATAAGAGATCTCCCTTATTCTCTTTCTAGCTCCAAATTGAGTTTGTTCTTTGATTTTTCTTTTCCAAATTTTCCTTCATGAAATAAATTTATTTGCTCCTTTTCAGTTTTTCCGGAATCGAATGAGCACGTAGGAGCCAAGTGGGAGCCAGCATGGCATTGAATAGCTACTTAACAGCCACATAAGCAATTTTGTTTGTTTTCTTGACGGAAATATCAATTTGAACAAAGAAAACATAAGTTAAGGATTTGATAGCACAAATAAAAAAAATCAAGAATTAAATTACACAAACTAATAAAGTTTAGAGACTTCCAATAGCTTTATGCCATGATAGGATGATAACTTGCAAAAGAAAGGTGGGAAGATTTTGTAGTTTATTGTCTAAATTTCAGCATCACTTCGAAATATTTTTCTCAATGCCTAAGAGATGATTATATCTATTGACATCTAAATTTTGACTAAATAATTATATTTAAATTGCGTACAAAATTAGGGACCAATTTGGCTCTAACAAAAATGATTTTTAAATCACCAAAGTGTTAATATTATTTGCATTTTACTAAGTTTTATTTTATTTTTTTATTTTCCCTTATTTTGCACTATTTTCGGATAATTATTATTAAAAAAAAGGAGAGCCCACGTGGGCTGGGCCTTCGCACCCAGCCCCTTTTTTCCATCTTTTCTTCCACATGGGCCTCGGCTCATCTGGCCCCCTAATCTTTGCGGCCCGGCCCGGCCCAGCCCTTCTTCTTCTTCTTCGTCTTCCTTTCTTCTCTCTTCCCTAACGCTGCAGCACACGCGCGGTGATGGCGTTCGTGGAAGCTAGATCTCTCGCCGGCGTTGCCATGGCACTCACTGTGTCAACAGGGGGTTCAGGTTCTTCACCGGGGCGGTGTAGGTAGGAGCCGCCCAAGCGCCGACTTCAACAATGAACGCACGGCCAGGAGGGCAAGCCCGCCGCTGCTGTCTCGTCAGAACTAGGTAAGAGAGAGGCCAGCGACGGCCGCGATCCGGGTCTGTAACCGGGTCGGGTGCGGGCGTGAATCGGTTAAGGTTACTGACGATTCGGTATTGATGCATGTGAGCTCATTTCTAATTTGTGTGTGGGGTGGCCGCATGGGCTTGGTAAATTTTGGCGGGGGCCGAACACTTCTTTTATTAGGCGGCGGGCTCAGTTTTATGGGTCCGAGGCTAGTTTTTAGAGGGGCTACGTCTAGGCCTGTGGCGGCCTACCCGGGTCGATTCCGATTCGGCGATCCAACCCTGTCGTTTATTTTATAAATATTGCATTATTTTAATATGTAAAAATGTTTTAAATAAAAAATCCAAAAACTATTTTTATTCCAAAATATCAAAAAATAATTTATATATTCCAGAAAAATCTCACAATATGATTTTTAAGTAATTTTCTCCACGAATGTAGGGAAAGTCTTTAAAAAATAAAAAATAAACCTCAAATTCAAACAAGATTAAGTACTAAAAATGTATTAACGATTAATTAGTATAATCATGTTTCTCTAGTTGTGTAGAAATAAAGTATTTCTCTCAATATTTTATTTAGATTTCTAATCAATTTACTCCAAATCGATTAGTGGCAATTTCTATTTGAAATTTTTGACTTGTAGATTAAAAAACTCAAATCATTAATCGTGAATTAGTGGGTCTGGGAAAGCTCGGTTTAAGCACTAAGCTTAGCAACCCGTTAGCCTCCGCTCCAGGAGGTTGCAACAATATCTCACTTACATTGACGTCATTTTAATAGATGGAGCGTGCACTATCATTGGTTTGATTACATTAATAACACCAAAGTTTTGGCCACCCCTTGGTGGCAAAAGTCCACTATCAATGCATGTACTTTAGCGCTATAACTTTTTGGCAACGTATTTAAGTGTCGAAATCAAAGAAAAATGATCATTTATGCTTAGCTGGAAATCCTACATGGCTTGCTAGAAAATAAGAATGCTAAACAAAGTCGTTTAACTAATTTTTCATGGATTACTTAAGTGCCAAGTTTTAAAAAAATGATTTTTTTAGTGTCAAGACTTTTGAAAAAGGATTTTTTAAGTGCTAAATTTTTTGAAAAATGATATTTTCAATGCCAAACTTTTTGAAAAATGATTTTTTCAAGGCCAAATTTCATTGACACTAAAAACTTATTTTTTTTAAATTGGCATTGAAAAAAATCGTTTTGAAAAAATTTGGCACTTAAGTGATCATTTTTAAAAAATTTTGGCACTAAAAAAATTGTTTTTCAAAAAAATTGGCACTTAAGATCTTTTTTAAAAAAATCTTCGCATTGAAAATCGTTTTTCAAAAAAATTGGCATTTAAGTGATCTACAAAAAGTTGATTAAATAAGTTAAGAAATCACGTGTTAATTTTGGCTAGAATATTTTACCGAAGGCACTTAAGGGTCTATTTGGAATCATTCCAATTTTTCTGTTTTTTTTTTGTTCTTTTGTTCCATGGAATAGAAAAATAATAGAAATATGTTTGGTAACGTCCACTAAAAAGTTGTTCTAATGAATAGATTTAGAATATAAATGAAAAATAGAAAAAAGTAGTTTATTGTTCATGGGAATAATTTATAGAAACTTATTTATTGGAGACCACTCGCCGCTTGCCATCGGTCGCCGATCGCCCGCTGTTGATTGTTGGCCGTTGGCCCTCGCTCACCCAGCACCCTCGCCTACTCACCATCGAATGCTGATTGCCAATCAATGGCCGTTGGCCACCCGTAAGTTTGCTAGCCATTTGTTGTCGCCCTTTGCCCAACAATCGGTGACCTGACATCCTGCACCTGGTGACCGACAACTCGGTGCCTGGTGAATGGCGACTTAGCGCCTGGTGCCTGGTGATGGGTGGGTTGGCGACCGGTGACCAACAGTTGCCAACCGACATGTGGCACGGCATGCTCGCGTTTGATTTGGTTTGGTTTGGTTTCATCCAACTATTTCAAACTTGAAACAAATTTTCACATTCATATAGTTTGATTTGATTTGATTTGAAATCCAAGCCACACGACATACTCACGTTTTAATAATTGTCAATACATAAAATAAGTGTTGTAAAAGCTTTGCGCAATGATTTATAAGAAGAGATCAAAACAAATATTTCATAGGGAGTAGTATGTTTATGTTTAGCTGCTTATATAGTGCTTAGACAGAGCATTTTTTTTTTTTTTTTTTTGGTAATGAATGCAGCAAATCTAATCTTTGTAGTACGAAGGAAAATTTTCTAGTTATCAAGAGTTCTCCCTATCATTATTAGAGGCAATTTTTTAGGAACATTTTATTATTATGAATTTATATCGATAACTTGCGATTTCATCTATATAAATATGTTTAACATAGATATAGCTATATAATTAATTGTAAAATTATTTAAACGGCTGAGGATCATATAATATTAAACCAAAAGTTCAAAAGGACAAAGAGAAAAGTACCAAGAAGAAACTCTATAGAAAATGGACGTGTGAAAAGGTACACCTCCATAATTGTCCTCCACCTTATTTTTTATAAAGTCATCAACTTTATTGACTATAAATTGCACCCACTATAAATTTTTTCATCCGTAAATTACAATTAAATCTAGTAACTACAAACCCACTCGCATCTATACTTGACAATAATTGTTTGACTGGACCCAATTTCACTGACTAGATGAGGAATTTGAGAATTGTTCTCAATTCGGAAAAAATTGGGTATGCACTTGATGAAAAGATGCCAAACTTCTTTCTTGAGGGTAAGACCCAAGAGGAGCGTGTTACTTATGATATGTGACGTGACGATGACTTAAAAGTTAGGTCATATATGCTTGTGTCATGGAGCAAAGGTTTCCGTGGTCAATGGGGCATCGTAATCGAGGATAAACGACCAAAATGCCCCTCGGAGGATCCAAGCACTTCCGGAACATTCTTAGGGGCGGGATTTTCTTGAGTCTTCTAGAATATTTCCAGAATATCCCTAGAATATTCCCAAAATATTCTTAGAATATTCCTAAGGGCAAAAAATATGATAATTAAGATAGTTAGGGAAATACGATCTTGTTCGCCGGATCGAAACTAAATCAATGGTTGTAATCTGAGGGTCTCAAGTATAAAAATGAGTGCCATCTCCCTCATTTGTAGGATCCAACCATTAGCAATCTAAGCTTCTTTCTTTTGTTCAGAGCTTTTCTCTCTAGTTTCTCTTTCTACGATCCGGGTGAGTGAGTGATTAGACGATCCGAAAAAGGCTTGGCTTAGGCCTTAACGATCCCGAACGATCCAAAATAACCTAAGTCGCCGCACGGTTGCGATCCCAAACAATCGGCCCGTGACAAGTGGTATCAGAGCCAAAGAAGAGAGATCTGAGGAGTAGCACCAACTGTTCGAAAAAATGTCGAGCTAAGAAGCTATTGTGGATGGAGAGGTTGCCCAAGTCAGAGAGACTTGCAACCGAAGCAAAAAAAAGGGAAACCTCGTCGGAACCCGTTGCCGCGCTTGATGAGAAGTTTGCAAAAATGCGAAGTGCCGTAGTTGATCTCATTGACGGATTCGATGATGTTTGAGATCGGATCATGGAAGTTGAAGGCTCCCTTCGCAAAGACTTCACGGACGCCATCAACGATGCGACGGTCCCTCTTCAAGCGAAGGATGATGACCTCGAGACATCAATCGACAACTTGAGGGAATGTGTTCGCGCAATGGAAGAGGAGAATCCCCGATAGGATGAGGTCGAAGCCATGAAGGTGGAGATCCAAGAGGTCAGGGCGGAGCTCGCCCTATGCAAACTAAGCATCACAAATGGAGCGATGCCTACCCAAGCGGTGCCTAAGATAGAGGTGCCGAAACCCAAAGAGTTCAAGGGTGATCGATCTGCCAAAGAGGTGGACAACTTCGTATGGAGCATGGAGCAGTACTTCGGAGCCGCCAACATCCAACACGAGAATGTTAAGGTAGAACTGTTGTAATGTTCCTTACTGATACCGCAATGCTGTGGTGGCGCAATAGATGTGATGAGATGAAGCGCGGTGCCCATCCCGTGGAGACGTGGGATGACTTCGTGAAGGAGTTTCGAGAATACTTCTTCCTCGAGTTTGCTCAACAAGAAGCCCGTAGCAAGCTCCATCGCCTCGAACAACGAGGTACGGTCTGAGAGTACGTGAAAGAATTCACCGAACTCAAACTCCAAATCAACAATCTTGGAGAAGATGAGGCTTTCGGAGCGTTCTTAGATGGACTCAAGCCTTGGGCAAAGCAAGAGCTGATGCGTCGGGATGTGAGAAGTCTTCCGAAGGCCTTAACCGTGGCCGAATCGCTCATCGACATCAACAAGTTCGACTCAACGAAGCATCAATCGAGGGATTGGAGGTCGGATCGGTCCTCCGAGGACGAAGGTGGAGACAACTCCCGTGGGCCCAAGGATCAAGGTGGCCGAAAGACTTGGGGAGAAGGCTTGTCCAAACAACCGGTCCATGGAGGTCGATCACAAGCAAACTTGACAAGTAAGTACGATCAACCTCCGCCCACTCCTTGTTTCATTTGCAAGGGGAATCATTGGACACAAAAGTGCCCTCAAAAGCACCGAGTCAACGCCATCCTCTCCATCGAAGATGAAGAACGGCCAAAGGAGGAAAAGCGCCAAATCCGACTTGGTGGGATGACTCTCAACTCTATGCAAGCTCAACCACCGCCCAAGAAGAAGGAGCAAACGGACATGTACTTCTTTGAACTTGAGGTATGTGGAATCACTCTCTATGCCTTAGTCGATACGGGTGTGTTCAACATGTTCATGGTGATCGAGGTAGCAAAGAAGTTGGGCTTGGAAGTGATGCCGAATGGAAGACGATTCAAGACCGTCAACTCGGAAGACCTTGCAAGTGGAGGCACAACCCCTGAGGTCAAAGTTTTGGTGGATGGAAGGGCAAACTCCCGTTCGAAGTAGTTCCGCTCGACGACTATGACCTCATCTTGGGAATGCAATTCTTCGACAAAGCGCGAGCCATGATTGACATGGGGTCCAAGTGCATCATAGTGCTCGACCCGAAGTGTCCATCCATGGTGCCGATGCTTAAAGGGGCGATGAACACCAAGATAATTGCTGCAGTCCATCTCCTCGACAAGAACTTGAAGGTGGCCAAGCGGATGGCCGATCAACAATCGAAGACACCACCAACCGAGAAGCCGAAGGTAGAGTTGGGATGTGATGTCCTGAAATTTGAGCCCTATGAGGGAGGACTGAACGTTAATTTCGCCAATGCATTGTTGGTTGATCTCACTCGGAACTGATTACTCTTGAGATACTGACCTTGAGGGGAAAGGCTAATGAGGACAGAACTCGTGCGACTAAAGAACTTGACCTGGGAAAACAACTCGACCGTGAGACTTGTGCAAGGACGATCCTGTAGTCAGGCAGGCCGATTTCAGGGACGACTAGAAGTCGATTCGCGGACAGAAATAATGAGATGACGGGTGAGTCCGTCTACTGTTATCAAACCAGTGAATGGCCCTATGTCGATCCTTGATAATCGTGTACTTAGAAATAAGAATCGATCCTTCGCAATTTCATGTAGTCAAGGACGTCCATATGTCGAGAAGTCTTGAACGTGAATTGGCACGAGTCGGTTACGCGTGAATCCTTGAAACTGCCTGTCAGTTTGAATAGTACCAAAATGGCATTCGGGCGAAATTGACAAGGCATGAGAATCCAATATTGGATTTCGAATTTTCGGGAACATTCGGGACGGACTTTTGGACGATGCTTCGTAGTCAGTCGACAGTGTCGGATGAGCCAAGTAATTGGAAAAAAGGGATCTTCGGATCGAGGAAATGAGCCTATGAGGATGTGGACCAGGCAAGGACAGTGAGGGCCTCACGCCCAAGGTGGGACAGCCATTGTGGAAGACCGAGACAAGCAAGTGAGCCCGTTGGGCCAAACCGATCATTAACCCTCCCGAGCCCATTGTCTAAATGTGAGCCAATTCGAGCCCAAGAAATTCTCGAGCCCATTCCTATTCATTTTCAGGCCCGTTTCCTAGGCCCGCCTTTCACTTTTAGCTCAAGGACACATTGGGAAATGTGCAAGGTGGAAATGACCAAAATGCCCTTGGATATTTTGAAGAAAAGTCAAAAAGGTAGAGAGAGAAGATGATGTCATGTTTTTGGGACTTGAGCCAAGCAATTGATGCCATTAATTGAGGCTTATGTTCAGCCTCACTTCACTCTCTCTCTCCTCTTCATCTTCTCCAAAAATCGCACCCTCTCTCTCCCTTGCTTCCCTTGCCTTCCTCAGCTTCAATTTCGACCTCTCATAGAAATTGGAGTTGTTCGTTGCTTTCCTAGTGGAATCTCGGGCCGTGCCACCTATCAAAATGTTCAGCATAGAAATTACGTACTGTTCACGGTGGCCGATCACCGAACGGAGCTGCCGTCCGTCCCGTACGGCCGCCTGAAGTCGGCGATCCTCTGACCGTCATTGTGCAGCGTCTCCTGTGCAGCTTCAGTTTTTCCTCCGTTTCTATCCATTTTTGGCCTACCCACTGCCCACACCAACCACACACAACTCTCCCTTGACCCTCTGGAACCCCTAGCCATCGGAAACCAGCTCGCCGGAGCTCCGGCCAGCTTGTTTTTGCTTCGACAAGCAGCTTTCTCCTACTGCAGTGCTGTTTTCTGGAATTTTGTGTTTGGGCAGCGACTGTTGCTATGGTTTCAGCCCTGGGACCACATTGGATCATTGTGGTGGAGGTCCCCGGGTATCGGGTTCGTCGCCACCGCCGCGTTCGGGTCGCCGGCCTGCTTAACGGGTGAGTTTAGCTCCTAATCACTATTAGTGCCTAAACTTACTTAGGGTTGGGTTAATTAGTGTTAATGCTGGTTTAGGAGGGTTAATTAAGTTGTATTATCCCTAAGATATGTGATTAGATAGGTGATTAAGATTAGCTTGGCTTAATCTTGCTTAATTATGCATGATTATGCTTAATTGTGTTTATTTGTGGATTATGTGATAATTAAGCTTGCTTAGTTTAATTAATTGATTAATTTGTGTTTAATTAATGTTTTGTTTAATTTCTGAATTTAATTTATTATTAATTGAATTTCGAAAATTACTGTTCACGGATTATTGTTCATTAATTACTATTCACGGATTCGTTCACTCACTGACTTTTCATCCGGGAAGTGAAATTGTGCATAATTTCATGTGCCTTGATCATATGAAGTGAAATTGATGTGTCATGACATGAACATTCGCATGAATCGTGTGAATTTCACAAAAAGGAAAAAACGGTTTGTCCGAGAGACACCGGAAATGGACCGCTTTTTGAGAAAGAAAGTGATTTGTCCAAGGGACACTGGAAATGGACCTCTTTTATGAGAAATGTGGGGAAAATGGTTTGTCTGAGGGATATCGGAAATGGACCGCTTTTGTGAGAAATGATTTGAGGTTTTATATGCAAGCATGTATGCATTGGCTAATGCTCAAAGATAATAAGTGGATTGTGATGGAATGCTTGTGTGATCACTAAGTTAAACCCGATTTATCAGAGATTATGGAAAGGGAGGGCACGGAAAGGCACGGTTGCGCCTCTGCGGAGGAAGGGTGCCGTAGCGCCGTTGCGCCTCGGAGGGCACGGAAGGGCACAGTTACACCTCTGCGGAGGAAGGGTGCCATAGCGTCGTTGCGCCTCGGAGGGCACGGTTGCGCCTCTGTGGAGGAAAGGCGCCGTAGCGCCATAGCAATAGCACGGAAGGGCACGGTTGTGCCTCTGCGGAGGAAGGGCGCCGCAGCACCGTTGCACCTCGGCCAAGTTGTAGCCTTGTGAGGCAATAATAATCAGAACACGTGTGGATGCGAGAGTGCATGAGAAAACATTGCATCATTGGTTCCGATTATGCATGAGACAATCACATTATTTATGGCACGCACGCATGAATTGATAACGTGCAGGAGTGGCAATGGCCAGGTGAGATCGTTTGTGACGCGACTCGCATGTGATTGATGAACTGCATTATCTAACGGCCATGTGCATTGCGTGTATTGTGCTAACTTATAACGTGCAGGGTATGGCATACTGGGTAAGGTTGCATGCGAACCGACTATTCGATTGTTGGTTGCATTGCTTGTATTGAATGAGATTTAACGTGCAGGGTATGGCATACCGGGTAAGGTTGCATGCGAACCGACCTCTGATTGTTGGTTGAACCTGTTTGTGGTTTGATTGCTGATTGCTGGTTGTTTGTGGTCGGGCTGAGTGAGGGGTGGTTCTGGAGAGATACCCCGGGTTGAGTTGGTGTACTAACCGGGGCTTAGGAGAAGAACTCGTTGAGATTTTATCTCAACCCGTCGTAGTTAACATTTTTCAGGTCTTTAGAATGGTGCACCCGCTGTGGAGAATCCTGCCCCTCGTTTCTCCAGTGATCGACCTGACGGAGTCGAGTCCGATGGGTCCGAGTGACTGTGGTGTTGAACCCGAGGGTTCATTCTGTATAGCTGAATTAGCTTAGTTTCTTTTTGGCCTGGCTTAGAGGATGGATCGACCCCTTTTGTCGGGCTTGTAATTCAAAAGACGATCCTTCGTTGGTTAATCCAGTAAATTGTATAAATGAGTAGTGATGGTTGTTCTTGTTATTCATCCCTCTATCCCTAATTGATTGATTAATTGATTGATTGATTGTTGAACTGGGGATGGTTCGTCTTCCGCTTGCGCATAACAAAAGATTAAAATGAATGGTCGTTGATGAGTCTTGGGACGTCGCTTTCAATCGACCAAGAGAAGGGGTTGTTGCGAGCTCGAGAGTCGGGGCATGACATGGGACCTCCTGCACCAACTCACGATATGCCGATTGAAGCCCTCTTCCCTAAAGTGGAGTACATGCCGCGTACGGATCGTACGCCCAACCGATCATGAAGCCACTCAACCAATCGTTTAAGAAGCCGTTCGAGGTACCGTTCAACTCGGTTAGGGCCAAGCGAAATAGGAAGAAGCGGGAAAAAGCTCGTGCCAAAAAGAACTCTCCTCATGCTGTGAGCGCCAAGGACGTCACTCGAATGAGTGGGGGAGAATGTCACGGAGCAGAGGTTTCCGTGGTCAATGGGGCATTCGTAATCGAGGATAAACGACCAAAACGCCCCTTGGAGGATCCAAGCACTTCCGGAACATTCTTAGGGGCGGGATTTTTTGAGTCTTCTAGAATATTCCTAGGGGCAAAAAATATGATAATTAAGGCAGTTAGGGAAATACGATCTTGTTCGCCGGATCGAAACTAAATCAATGGTTGTAATTTGAGGGCCTCAAGTATAAAAAGGGGTGCCCTCTCCCTCATTTGTAGGATCCAACCATTAGCAATCTAAGCTTCTTTCTTTTGTTCAGAGCTTTTCTCTCTAGTTTCTCTTTCTACATTCGAGTGAGTGAGTGAGTGATCAGATGATCCGAAAAAGGCTTGGCTTAGGCCCTAACGATCCCGAACGATCCAAAATAGCCTAAGTCGCCGCACGGTCGCGATCCCAAACAATCGGCCCATGACACTTGCTTCGATGAATAATGAATTACAGAAGAAGTATGAATCTATGGAAGATGCTAGGTCAATCATTTTGCACTTAAAGGAATACTTTGATGAAAATGGTCGAACCTCTAAATATGAGATATCTAAGGCATTGTACCGTATGAGGATGGCTGAATGATCATCAATTAATGATCATGCTTTGAAAATGATCTGACACATTGAAGAATTGGCTAGGTTGAATATCGTTATGGACAACGAGTTAGTTGTGGATTTAATCCTCCAATATTTACCCAATCCCTTTTCTAGGTTTGTCCAAAACTTTCCACATGTGCAAGATGTAGAAAACTCTTGCCGAGTTACATAGCATGCTGGTAGTTTATGAGAATGAAATGCACAACACGAGGCCAAATGTAGTGGCTATAGCTAAGGCTTCTTATTCAAAAAGCAAGACTATTTTGAAGAACAAGAAATGGAAGGGACCTGTCAAACTTGTTATGCAACCAAAACCCAATATTGAAAAGGGGAGATTTCATTATTGTGGTGTCAAGGGGCATTGGAGGAGGAATTGTAAGAAGTATCTTGCGAGCTTGAAAGTCATGCCTAAGGACCAACCTTGTGAAGGTATGTTGTTTATGCTTGTTGAAACTAATCTTATAGTTAGTGCTGAATCTAGCTCATGAGTTCTAAATTCTACTGTAACTTCACATATTTATATATCTTTGCAAAATTTGGAAACAAGCAGGATGCTAGGGTGAAATGAGATTGTCCTGACATTTGCCAGTGGAGCAAGAGTTGTTACTTTAGTTATATGGACTTTTCATTTATGTTTGCCTTCTGGAAATGTATTGATTTTAAAAAACTATTTACATTATAAGAATGCTGTTATGAACATCATCTCTATACCTCATTTGGGTAAAGAGAATTATGAATTTTCTTTTGTTGATGATGTATGTGCTATTTATCATAATAGAATATGTGTTGGTTTTAGTTTATTAACAATAATCTTTATACCATTACAATGTTTGGTAATGCGATTACAAATGTCAATAAGCAAAATAGAATTGATATAAATGCCATAACTAATAAACACCCAGAGACAGTCCAAATAAAAAGTATGTTTGGCATCTCTGATTAGGTCATATTGGAGAAGATAGAATTAAAAAGTTGAGTACTGATCGATGCATTGATCCATCAATGTTTGAGTCATACTCAACTTATGAGGCATGTCTTCTGAGAAAAATGACCAAAGCGCCGTTTGTGGGATATAGTGCACAAACTACTAACATATTTGGATTAATACATATAGATGTATGTTGATCAATTAATGAAACTGTTAGAGGTGGTTATTCTTACTTTACTTTTATTGATGATCAGTCACGGTATGGTTATTTATACCTAATGAAGTATAAATCTAAATCTTTTAAAAGTTCAAGGAATTCAAGGTTGAAATTGAGAAACAAATAAGAAAATGTATTAAGGCTCTTTAATTGGATCGAGAAGGTGAATACCTTAGTATTGAATTTTTGAATTATCTTAAAGAGAATGGCATTTTATCACAATGGACACCTCTTGAAACTTCAAAACATAATGGTGTATTTGAACGAAGAAATCGTACTTTATTAGATATGGTTCGATATATTATGAGTTACACCGATTTACTTATATCCCTTTGGGGATATGCCCTTGAAGCAGCTTGTATATATATTGAATAGAGTATCGTCTAAATCTATTCCAACTACGCCATATGAGATATGGCATAGTAGGAAATCAAGTCTTAATCATATTAAGGTTTGAGGTTGTCTAACTTTCGTTAAAAAGATAAATATGAAAAAATTGGAGGCAAGATCTGAACAAGGTCACTTCATTGGATATCCAAAGGAAACTCTTGGATATTATTTCTATTTTCATTTAGACCAAAGAATTTTGGTGAGCAAGCATGCTTCTTCTCTAAAATCAGTTCGTCCAAGAAGGTGGTGTTGGGCTGAAAATAGTCTTACATGAAGAAAATAATGAAGTACCAAACAATCGAGTTCATATACCAATCTTTAATTTAGTGGGAGCTTCTGATACACAACCTCTTAGGAGAAGTGCAAGAACGTCTCGCCCACCTGCTCGTTATAGACACTCAGTTGATCATATTGAACCATTATTCATTGTAAATGATAATGATCAACCTAGTGATCCTAAAACCTATGAGGAGGCAATGTCAGATATCGATTCTGGTAAATGGCTAAAAGCCATAAAATCTGAAATGGATTCAATGTATTCCAATGATGTTTGGACCTTAGTTGACCTACCTAATGGTATTGTACCAATTGGTTGTAAAGGGATCTTTAAGAGAAAGATGAATGCTAAAGGTCAAATTGGAATTTATTAAGCACGGCTAGTGGCAAAAGGATATTGTCAGAAAGAAAGAATCAATTATGATGGAATTTTCTCACCTGTGGCAATGCTAAAATCCATTCAGATTGTGTTGACTATGGCCGCACACCATGATTATGAGATATTCCAAATGGATGTTAAAACGGCATTTCTAAATGGTTTTCTCGAGGACATATATATGGAACGGTCACGGAGTTTTGAATCCAATAGCGAAAATCGGAAGGTATGTAGGCTTAAGAGATTCATTTATGGACTCAAACAAGCCTCTAGAAGTTGGAACATTCGTTTTGATAAGGTAGTCAAATCGTTTAGTTTCATAAAAAATTCAGATGAACCTTGTGTATACAAGAAGATCAGTGGGAGTGCAATTGTGTTTCTAGTTTTGTATGTTGATGATATACTTTTGATTGTGAATAATTTACCGATGATATCATTGATAAAACTATTCTTGTCACATAAATTCTCTATGAAAGATTTAGGAGAGGCAACCTACATTTTAGGTATCAAGATCTATGGAGATAGATCAAGACAATTGATTGGCCTCTCACAGTCTATGTACATAGACAAAGTATTAACACGTTTTAACATGCAATGTTCAAATAGAGGATTATTGCCTTTTAGGCAAGAGATCCGTCTTTCCAAAGAGATGTATCCCAACACTTCTGAAAAAAGAGAGCGAATGGCCAAGATACCATTTGTATATGCCATTGGAAGTATAATATATGCTATGCTATATACTAGACCTGATATCGCGCATGTTGTAAGTATTACTAGCATATATCAGTCCGATCCAGGATAAGAGCACTTGATAGTAGTCAAGAATATTCTTAAGTACTTGCAAAGGATTAAGGATTTATTCTTGATATATGGAGAAGGAAAATTTAAAGTTGTAACTTATACATATTCCAATTTTCAATCGGATCCTAATAATTATAAATCTACGTCTGGGTTTGTCTTTACATTTAATGGTGGCGCAATTAGTTGGAAAAGTTCCAAACAAAGCATAACAGTCGATTCCACTACTGAGGCAGAGTATCAGCATGCGTCAAGATAAGTCAGTAGTCTTGTCTACACGTTCAAGTCGTGTAGCAACAATGCCAAGAAGCTCATTTTGGGCGCAAAGGAAGTTGCTTGGATGAAAAAGTTTAGTTATGAACTTGGAGTCATTCCTTCAATTGAGCAACCAATTACATTGTTTTGTGACAACAATGGGGCGATAGCTCAAGTTAAGGAACCAAGGTCTCACCAAAGTCCAAGCACATTGAGAGACACTTCCATCCCATTAGAGAAATTGTTGGGAGATGTGATATTGCCTTGTAGAAAATTGCCTCAGTAGAAAATGTGGCAGATCCCTTCACTAAGGCCTTACCTCAATCTTCTTTGAAAGGCATATTGACAAAATGGGTTTGAGGTACCAGACAAGTTGGCTTTAGTGCAAGTGAGAGATTGTTGGATGTATGCCCTAAAGCTACTATGTAATAGTTACGTATTAGGGATTTCAGTTGTATTACCATTATTATTATTTAATTAATGGCAATGATGTATTTATTCATTTGTCCAATTATTTTATGAATGATTCCATAAGTTTAGTTGAAACTAGACCTATTCTTGAGAAGTCAAAAATATATGTGACGGGTTCATAGTTAGACTAAATCTTTAAACCATTCTTAGTCAATGGATTATTGAGTGGATATTTATAATCCTATTGAGACCGGTGTGTTTTTAACTTCATCATTAAGTATTAGATACTTAAGAGAATGATGAATCGCAAGTCATTGGGTATTGTGATGCATGAGTTAGAACACATGTATTTGTATTAGACAAGTTCACTGAATGCGACGCATATGGAACGATTAGCAACATGGAAGCTTTTAGCGTGGTCGTGAGTGGAATAACACGATTGGCAACAGTTTTTGGTTGTCCCATGATCGGCAACAGTTGCTGGTCGTGGGTGGTTTCCCGCACGTAAAATAGTTCTTATATAAAGCGTGAGTGTGCATTTTTGTGCGTGCGTGTACGAAAACGAAATAGTGAAAATGGATTCTCTCTCATTTGGGTTGTCGCTAAAAACATCAAAGGATATGAAGGATTATTTCCACAAAATTGCTAGTACAATCATAGTGGTGATTATCCATAAGTTCTCTCTTTGTTCAACGTCCATTGGTGGTATGTCTGAACTAGAGATCCGACGTTTGGGGGGGTTCGAACTGAAGAACATTCGAAGCAATTCATTTAAAACGTGTTTCGAGAGGTAATTCATTTAACTCCATTTTTATATTCAAATTTTTGATTAAAACGCACGAACAATGCATTTGGAGATACATGTATAGAAATATTTTATTTTTGTTTCCGCCGTGTTTAATTTAATTTGCCCATATATGATTCTTGAAACCCTAATAGAAGGAGTAGATGGTGAGGCTTTAAATCGAGGAGGGGCGGCCATCAAATGGCGATGATGATCGCTGTGCAGATGCTTTCCAAGATTAGGGGGCGTCGATTCCAACGGCGCGATCATCTCGCC
The DNA here is from genome assembly GCA_014182735.1 of Corymbia maculata. Lineage (NCBI taxonomy): Eukaryota > Viridiplantae > Streptophyta > Magnoliopsida > Myrtales > Myrtaceae > Corymbia > Corymbia maculata. The sequence continues at coordinate 16,706,666 of CM024688.1, read as the reverse complement.
GATATTTTCTGCTCCGATAAGAATGTCGCCGATGCTGGATGAGAGAGAGAGAGAGAGGGGTAATGTAGCCGTTGGCGCCTTCACAGACACGCAGCTTTGACCCGACGACCTTGACGGAGCGTGCCCCCATTTTAAACGACAGAGCTCTCGAGTGCTCATTCTTTTTTTTTTTTTTTTTTTTTTTTTTACCGCATTCTTTTTGAACCGTTTGCTGACGGACGTTTTCATCGAAGAAGCTGCCACTGCAAGTTCACGGAAGGAGGAGGAGGGATTCGGGGAGGATGGAGTTTGTTTAGGTTGAAAGTTACCGAAACACCCCTTGGAATTATCGCTTCTTCTTTTTTCTTTTTCTTTTTTTCTTTTTTTTTTCCTCATGTTATTTCCCTTGCTTGGGGGGCGATGCTATTTTTAATTAACACGCCATGCCCACGGAATTAGCTATTTACGGGCCATTGCATTATCTCCGGAAAAATAAGAAAGAAAGATATTTCTTTTTTTATTTCCAGAACATCATTCATTTCCGATTATGTAAATCTAGATTGAGATTCCAATGCTTATTCAATTGGATAATTTCTGCAGAGATAAAAGGACGTGCCAACAAAAAAAATTAGATTGGTACATGTGTTTCGAGTCTTTTAGGTGCCCATAAAAAACAATGTGTATACCGCCATGAAAAAGTCCTTATCGCTATACTGAGCTAGATGGCTTGGACGTGAGAATCGTATTCTTTTTCTTTTATATCTCAAGGCTATATTATAATAAAAGTATCATTGGAATCATTCAACGGATTAGAAAAAAATGATTCCGTAGAGTTTAGGTTCATCGGACCTTGTTCGGTGCCTTAGCTAAAGAAAAGGGTCCAACGTCTACACCACAAATCTTCAAAAGTAGATACCCCTTTTGTCCCCTTAATCATGCTGCATCCTTATTTATGTATCTGTCCTTTTCTGTCTTGTAAGAATCACCTTGTCCTTTGATTGACTCTTTCAAATGGCTCTTTCTTGGGCAACAGCTAGAAGCCACTTCCGTCGTCCACTAATCCATGGAGGAGCAGCCTCTTTCTCCGGCATTCTAATTTAATAATAATCACCGATTTTTTATTTATCAGAACTCACTAATTAGCTATGTTCCTAGGATGATTTTTTATTTTATTTTATTTATGTTAACCTTCTCCAGTATGTAAAGCCCTGATTTAGAAATACAAATCGAAACTTGAATAGATGTTCCCAACAAAAAAATGCTTCTTGATTCTACAAGTTATTGAATTTGTGTCGTGCACCTAATTTATAAATAAATATGTTCCTTAATGGCTAAATAGAACTCATATTTAGGACAGAAAATATAAGTGCTTTGGCCAATTTTCAATGAGCACTATGAACGTAAGACTTGGATGCCCATTGCATATTGGCCTTCATTGCCCATTAAATGCATTGGTAATTACTTTTTTTTATTTCATAAGGGCATTAGTTAATGGCTTTTGTTGTGTGGAGGCTTGTAAAATGCTCTACAAGTCCCGTTAACCGCTTAAGTACAAAACTTTTAGTTTATGTAGATTGTTTCAAGTTAGAGCAGTCTCATACACTTGATACAAATTGAATATATGTCATTTAATTCCTAATCTAATAATTCCCTATGTATATTGCTTTATACTATGAATGTCAAAGAGCATCTAGACATTACTTTTTAAAATCATTTTTAAAAAATTTATATTAAAATGTGGATTAGATGAGTTGAGATTACTATAGATGGGAAGCAGATGCTTTAGGATTATTATTTGCATTTATATCAAATCTTGTTAGCAACCGGTCCTCACGAGCCTATAACAAGCGTATCCACAATATATATCACATTTACAATTTTAAAATCACCATTAATGTACTCTGACAAAGTTGCACTGAGACTCCCTTAAATATATCTATTTTTATTTTGATTATTGAATTATTCTTTTGGTCCCTACGGAGCATCAGCTAAGTTAATAACAAAGTGCACGGAGATTATAGGATCCTATCTTCTGTAAATAGCTTACAAATTAACCTCTTCCCTTTTTTAAAGTACCAAGACTACAAATAAAAGGATTATGTTTGAGAGGAAGAATTATTTTGTGAACATTATACTTTACTTTATTAGCTATTGCGCATGAATTGTAAATACATTAATGGATAATAATCATCCCTTCTGCTTCCTTCACAACTTTGGACATTGGTTCAATAGATTTAAGTATGGGGTGCTTATATCAATCTCATGAGATTGATTTTTTTTTTTCACTTAATAATCTAGAGCTCGAGTATAGAGACTCGATTATTTGAAAGGCCGTAAGTTTGATTTAGCGATTAAGAAATTAATTATGTATGATTATTAGACATGCGGCACAAACTCAGCTCTTCACATTGCTGATTGCAAATAATTTCATGATTTGGATCATTCACAATAATTTCAACCCCATCGTGAAATTCACTTACAACTCTTGTCGAGCTCTCTTGTCTTTTAAAGAAGAAAAGAGGATGGCAATGATCATTGATCATCACTCTTTCCAGGGTGGGATTCATTAAGCCGGACTGCTGAATGATATGCCATCGATGCAAGCAGTTTAACCTAAACTCCTCCAAGAAGGTTCCTGGAAAGGATGGATAGGTGGAATAGCAATCGCAGTGGACGAAATGGCATTTCACAATAATGAAACGAATCGTCCTTGGTGGGCCAAAAAGGGTGGAAAAAGGTAAGCTTAAAGACTTGACTACTACCTTACCAAAAAAAAAAAAAAGACTTGACTACTCGGTGAGATCCGAGCGAGAGCTTTCTGCGTGGCGGTGGCCCGAGAGCGCCAGGAGCTGGTTGCGACGAGCGTGACTTCGCTGGATTGATGAGAGCCACTCCTTCTCCTGCTTTCACGTACTCTGTCGTGGCCAGCCTCTGATTTTCCTCCTGGACCGCCAATTGATAGATTCGGCTGAGAGGAGGGACGGGATCCATGGTGAGGATCTGTGACAGGAACATCGAGAAGCGATCGTCCAGAATCAGCAAGAAACGGGTAGCCTTTTCCCTCTCTCTCATCTGTTTGTACTGTTTGAGTGTTGCCTCGGGTCCACTGAGTTCCTCCTCAGCCACCGCGAGGTTTTGTGTGATTATGCCTTGAAGAAGTATTTCAACGGTGTCTATTCTGAGACTGAGAGAGAGATCTGAGAGAGAGGGAGGCAGGGAGAGAGAGAGAAAGGGAGGGTTGACCCTGCTAAGTGCGAAGTGATCCTATGGAGAACTCAGAGCCAGGAACGAGCACCGGCAATACATTAGGAGGTGAGTACCAGGTCTTCCTGAGTTTTAGAGGATCTGATACGCGTCATGTATTCGCTGATATCCTCCACCAAGCCATGATAGATGCCAGGATTCGTGTTTTCATCGATGAGGAAGAGCTTCAACTGGGTGAAAATATTAGGGGCAACCTTGAGCAAGCATTAGACAATTCCAAGCTCTACGTACCCATCTTCTCCAAAAACTATGCTTCAAGTCCCTCGTGCCTTTGCGAGCTTGTGAGGATGGTGGATAAATCTAAAGAAGATGAGAAGGTCATATTGCCCATCTTCTATGATGTGAAACCCGATGATGTGAAGTTAAAAACCGCATTGTACAACAAGGATATATTGAATTTGGAGCAAGAGATGGAGAATCGGAAGAATGAGTTCGGCCCCGAGGATATAAAGAAATGGCGGCAGGCTCTCCAAGAAGTTGGTGGCATCCACGGATGGGAGCCGAAGAAAGATTCAGGGTAACAATATAGTTCTTATAAAAATTCATTACTTATATTCCAACCCTGATTTCCCAAATTTAAGCAGAAAGTTTCAAATTCTTCTTTTGTTTTTTCAAAACGTGAGATTTCCAATTTTTTTCTGACCTGATAATAGGGTTATTATAATTTCATTTTTCACCAATTTTCCATCTTATGAAAAATTTGGCTTTGATCCATGTATGTGTTATGATTCCTATTGGATGCTAGAGTTTAAGGAACTGTTGCCTTTGCAAAGTTTTTTTCCACGCCAAAAAAAAAAAGTAAATCTTTTATTAAAGTAATTTATTAGATGTTTATATATTGATTCTTCTGCCCTTTCATGTCAGAAAAAATCTGATTCTTCCAGTTGACATAAAGATCAGACATTTCACTTCTTGTATTCCTTAAACTTGTAATGGATGTTCAATTTTGTAATTCATCATGTTCCCAAAGCTTTGGGGGTAATGTTGAATTTTGATATATCCTTAACTTGATCACATTCCCCCTAATTGCTTAGTAGATGGTTGGTCAACATGTAAATTTGTCACTTTTTCTCAATTGAAATTGTTCAATTTTGTGGCAGCTATACGAAACTTATCAAGGCAGTTGTTGAAGAGATTGTGGTTAGGCTCAAGACAAGAGAAAGACAAGTAACCAAATATTTAGTTGGAATGGAGGATCGAAAAGCAACCATAAAAAAATTATTAGACATCACTCTGATAGGGTGCGGCTAATTGGAATCTATGGGATGGGCGGTATCGGTAAAACAACACTCGCCAATATTATCTTCAACCAATTATGTCCTCAATTTGGGAAAAACTGCAGCTTTCTTGAAGATGTGAGCAAAATGGCAAAAAGCAAGGGTTTAAAGACATTGCAAGAAAAATTATTGTGTGATATCGCTTTTTCTGGAGTAGCTCGTAAGATTCTTGACATTGATCATGATATCAATATGATTGGAGAAATAATTTGCAACAAGAAGATGTTAATTGTATTGGATGATGTTGATGAGGCTTACCAAATCCAAAAACTAATCGGAGAGAAACCTTTGTATCCTGGTACTCGAATACTTGTTACTACTAGGGACAAGAGCGTTCTAAATATCAGGGGATTTAAGTATAAATTTGAGCAATATGAAATGGTGCAGTTGAGTGACAAAGACGGAATTAAACTTTTTAGTAGGCATGCCTTCAATGACGACTCTCCTCCAGACAATTACTACACTCTTTCAAGAAAGATTGTCTCTACTGTAGATGGACTACCACTAGCTCTTCAAGTAATAGGTTCATCGCTTTCTAGGGCAAAGAGAGAAATATGGGTAGAGTGCCTAGACAAGCTAGAGGAAGCACCTCATAAGGATGTCTTGGCAACGCTAAAGATTAGCTATGATGCCTTAGAGCAGAATGAACAAGAGATATTCCTTGATATCGCATGCTTTTTTATTGGTGAGAATAAGACTAATCCAATGTACATGTGGAAAGAATGTAAGTTCTTCCCAGAAGGCGCCATTGAGGTCCTTATTAACAAATGCATGATAAAGGAGTTGGATGATGATAGCCTTTGGATGCACAAACAGTTTAGAGATCTTGGAAGGGTAATTGCCAAAGACCAGCATACCAGATTGTGGGATATAGATGACATCATTGACAAATTAAACTCAACAGAGGTAAAGTATGGCCAAATTTGAATAGAAAATTGCTTATAACCTCTTCTCAATTGATGATTCACATTTTTAGAATTGGGAGCTACTCTTTGCTACACTTTCTTCTTTTCTTCTACGAAATAAAACAGTGGGATATTGACAAATTCCTCTTTCTGCTCCTTACTGTCATTGGCAGATCAAGGGAAGGGTTCAAGCACTCCATTTCAATTTGAGGGATTCGTCGAAAGGTTCTATAATTGTCACTTCGAGCAAATTAAGCGGTTCCCTTGTATACGGTTTCTTTCGTTGTGTGAGGTAGACTGCCAAGGTGACTTTACGGGCTGTCTTTCCGAGTCGAAATGGATCAGTTTGGATTATGATTGTGATATTTCTCCAAGACCTGCAGCTGCCTATAAGATCAGTTTGGATCGCAGTTATGCTATTCCTCCTAGACCTGCCGCTGCCCATCATCAACGGTTGGTGGCAGCTAGTGCGTGGCATCTAGAAAACGCGGTTGTGTTGAATCTTTCTGGGCTTGATATGACAGAAGATGTGTTGCAGAGCCTAATCGAGGTATGCCGGTTTCCCGCCTAGTGTAATTTTCTCATTCAATGAAGGACAAAATCTGATGGACTTATGATCTAATTTTCTCATTGTTAGCTTAAATCCATATTTATTTCTTGTCTATCCTGATGTTTCATTGACTTTTGTAGGGGGCAAGGAAATTGAAGGTTCTCACTCTTTGTTATAATACATCGATACATAGGATGCCAACTTTTCCTGAGAACCCAGGTTTAGTGAAGTTGACTATTTCTAAATTTTTTTCCTTGAAGGAAATTGATTGCTCTATTGGGAAACTGAAGAAGTTGACTGACTTGAGTTTTGAATTATGTGTCAAACTTGAAAAATTGCCTGAACAAATTGGAGAATTACGGAAACTGCAGCACCTCTCTCTTAGGAGTTGCAATAGCTTGAGGGAACTCCCTGACTCAGATTTCAAATTAAGGTCGTTGACGAAGCTGGATGTTGTAGGCACAAGAATTGCAAGATTACCGGATTCTATTGATAGACTATCAAGCTTGTTATCTGTCAATGTATCATTCACATCAATTGAAAAACTGCCCAGTACAATGAGCAAGCTTCTTTGCCTCCAAACACTGCATTTGAATAATTGTCATCAGATACAAGAGCTGCCGGAGCTCCCTAGAAGTTTGACCACTCTACAATTGACATCTACTTCGTTGGTAACTGCCCCTAACCTCTCATACCTTACTAATCTAGTTGAACTGGCCCTATCCGATGGCTCTGAATCTGTGGCCAAATCAGATATAATTCAAACATGGGACATGCAGTGGATTGAGAGTTTATCTAGACTGAGCAAGCTGCGATTTTGCTTTTCAAATGTCTGCCTTTCAACTATAGAGTTGGGTTCCCTTTCTCTGCTGGAAGAACTTACTCTACATGGAGTAGACGTGCCAACTTTCAAACAACTTCCATCAAAGTTGATAGTTCTAGAGCTATACGACACTCGAGGAAAACAAATACGGCTTCCTCCATTGGAAAAGGAGACTGCAATTGTCTCATCAAGTTCGAGAGAATTGGGGGAAAGCAAGGTGTTACGGCAAACTGAAATTAAATTCATCGAGGACCATAAATCGTCGGAGGGGTGGGTTCATCTGCGGGATGAGCCGGGGTGCAATGAGCTACCAGCTCCCGAGTTGATTGATCATTGGAGGGGAGCCTTCCATTTGCCAAGCTCCCTAAATATGCTTCGAAAATTCGTTCTGTGGGGCTGCCCAGGGGTTCAGGATATTCAATTTGTTTCTACCATGGAATCATTGTTAGTATTTTCTATTGGAGGGTGCACTTCATTAAAAAGGTTAGGCGGTTTGTCAAACTTGAAGAACTTGATGGAGTTGACTCTTAACCGATGTTGGAGCCTACAGGTTGTTGAGGGCATCAACGAATTAGAGTTTTTGCATCAGTTGAAAATTGATCGGTGCGAATCAGTGGAAATGATTCTTGATCCATTGAACTCAAAAATACCAAATAATTGCTCAATACTCATAACACGTAGTGGGGAGTTACCTGACTCTGGTCAAACTGATGACTGTTGGGAGTCTTACAAAGAGAAGATTCTGAATGGAACAGAGCAAGTGTCGGGCTCTGAAATTGAAACAATGGACTATGAAACAGAAACAGAAACAATGGACTATGAAACAGAAACATGAGATCCTCTACAGAAAACGGTGCGCCTTCTTTCTATTCATAGATCATCGCTGTTTCTTCTGCTTTACTTGCTTTCTGTTTCTGCTTTATTCTAGTGAAGAGAGACAATGAATTGATTCTAAAACGTGCAACCAAGGACTATTTTATTAAAATTCCCCATCTTAGTGGGAATCTCCATATACTCTGTGTGTCCACTTCGGTGGCGAGGTTAGGGATCTTATATCCCTCACCATCTATAACAAAAGGGCATTTCTTAAGAGGAATTTTTAGGCTCAAGAGACCTCCCCTCAACTCACCTTTTCGTTTCCTTCTGCAGGAATTGTTCGATTTTTATTTTTTAACAATGGATAAGAATTGGGAATAGGATTCTTTTCCACGTTTGCTTCTTCTTCTCTCCTGCTGCTCAAGCGAATTGCTGTCGCCCGATCTGTGTCGCTAGTCAATCGCTCCTCACAAGCTTCAGTCCATCGTTCGCCGTGTGGGTTGCCATTGTCTCTTCTTTCCCAGGTTCTGTTGTCCACAAGCTTCAAGTCCTTCTTTGTGAGCTTCGAGTCCATGTCCTTGAGCTTCAAGTCCTTCTCCAGTGCCACTTTTCAATCTAGCGCACATTTTCTTCTTCAGTGCTGATCAGCTGGAGGAATTTAGTGCATTCATTAACTTCATCAGTGGCGGGAGTCATCGGCCTGAACTCAAGCTCTGGATCGCTAGCCAATCACTGAAGAACAGGTAAGAGTGGTGTGGCGGTTGGCATTTTTCTTTTTGGTCAATGTGGCGGTTGGTGTTTAGTTGAATGTAATCGAGTGATTTATCTTTTCGTAGTTAAGCGTGAGCTCCAGCTCTAGCTCTAGCTCTAGCTCTAGCTCTAGCTCTGCTTCATATGGTAATAGTTTTATAAGGGTCTGCTTTCTTGCAATTGTTCGACTATTGGAATGCCTGGTCCAATTCTGTTGCTATGTTTTCGTGGACTGCTCAATTGAGTGTAATCATGTTGACTAGGATGTTGTGCATGTTCTCGTGAAGAGTTTATCTGTAAGTATATTTTAAGGTTTGGATAATGGTTGCTTTAATGAGTATCCATTCTCTTTCTTACCTGTGAGGAGCTCTTGATGATTGAAAATGAAGCAAACGGTGCTTCTCTTCTTGGTTCATCCTGCAGAATTAAAATGGGATATCCAGTTTTTTTTTTTTTTTTTTTTTGGCCAGTTGTGGTTTCCCTTGGTAATTTGAGGTCTGGTGCATATCTTTGGGGATTCCACAGGTCGAATTTACTACATGACCAACTGGACATTGACTAGACCAAATGCAGACTGCTTTGTTATCTATTGAAGCAGAAATACCAAATGTTGTCACTTTATGATTACTCCCATGTTCCTGTTCTACGTTTTGCAAATGTCTTCTCATTTGAATTTAAAGAAGAGAGACAGATGAGCCACTTTGTAGCAAGGTGTTTGGTCAGGTTCTTGTGCATCTTAATTTACTTGCTTTGTGCTTCATTTTTTGATGCCTAATTCTCCTCCGGAATCAGCAATTCCTCCAGCTTTCTCATTTCTAAGATGAGTCCTAAGGAATGTCTTAAAACCGGGGCAACTTGGTTTCATCCTTTGGATGTGGTCATTGGAATATGTACTGATTTCTTTTCCTCAATTGTGTCCATTTTGATATCCACCCTCATGTGGTTTGACGAATACCGTGGGAGAAATTTTGAAGCTTTATGTGTTCCAGAATGAATACATTTAAATGAATGCACACCCTCTTTGTAGCTGATTTGTGCTGGGGTGCTTACCTGGGTACTGATGCATTGAATGGTAACTTCAATGTGCCCATATCTTAAAACCATACAAAACATCGAAAGAGCTCCAGCATATTTGCCCTGCACGAGACCCTGCACCAGGAGTTCCACCAAGCCCGCCTTCTCTGCATTTATCGAATCCAACAGTTTTAGTATCGCAAGACAGCATTTAGCAGAATAAGAGAAGCTTCGAAGGGAAATAAAGGGGTGAAAGGGATGTTAATTATTTAAGCAACATCCTCAAGAAAGACCAAAATTGTAATTCATCAAAGAGGAGGAAAAGACACCGGTCATCAATTCTCCCCTCAGATCCCCAGAGAAAGAGAGTCTTCATTTTTGCAGGGTTCTGATGCCTAAATCATAGTCTGGCTAGCAATATACACGCCATATGGTAACTCTGATAAAATTTCTTAAAATTTAAAAAGTTGACATAATCTGACTTCTTAGATGCAAAACAGAGCCTAAGGTAAGTTTATGACTCTCATGATGCTGAAAACTTAAAAACATAAAATGACAACAATGAACTTGCAGTCTATGGTAAGAGCCTGCATATCTAGGACGCTTTGTTCAAAAGGATACAATCTGTTACCTTATTGACGTGAAGAACATCTAACTTGTCAAAAAGGGCCAAAACTGGGACGGCACTAAGTGTGTATGGATGCGGATCATATTCAATGTTTCCACCGAACCTGCCTGCAAAAGCAACCCTAAGAGACATTCACACTAATCACCCCTAGGATGCGGTCATTATTGTAGTAGATATAATTTGTTAATACCAAGCTAAAATCTTGATCAGACTTTCAAAGAAGAATTATTTGATTAGAATGCAGAGGGGAGGAACTGTTAGTTTGGTTAACTGCATCTTTTTCGTGGGTGATCATGAAAGAGTAGCCAAGAGACAAATATCTACAAAACAGACTCATGCTGGCATTGCAGGATCCACGAAACAACTTCATTTGTATCCATTGTCAAGTTTTCCAAGAAGATCTAGAGTGGTCTATTCCCGATACGCTCCATTCAATCTCAAGGGCTCCATAACCACCGACTCAAAACTATCTTTTTTCTGAGTGCAAAATCAACCCTAAAACTCAAATCCGTTGGCTCCAACTCTATGAATAGCAGATCCAAATAAATCAAAGTCATTTTCAGTAACCGGTAGGAAGTGGACAAGAGAAAAAAAGAAGAGAACTGTAAAAATTTTATACCTAACTTTTCGAAGGATATGTAATTTACATGCTCCCCTTCTATCCATAAGAGACTACATAATTATGAACGTGGAATTGAATCTTACACATGCCACCTAAGAATTGATCAACTCAAGTGCAAAAAGCATATGGTTACGGAGTTTCATGAGGTCATCGAGGATCGGAACAGTGCTATAAATTTAAAAAAAGACTACTATTGGCTTTGTTTTGCACAAACGCATGGATATATACATTGAAAAGAGGGAATGAAGCTCGTCTCTATTTCTAACTGGAGAAGATGTGTCCGTGGTCAAATTGCTTGCGCTCCCAATATCCGAATCAAGCATAAAACAATATCCTAGCATATAGTTCTAAGAAAAAATGTCATTCAGACAAACAAGCAAGTTCCATGACAAGTAATTCGACAAACACCCATCAGCAATTACGATTCTAAAAACAACTACGACATCCATTTCGTAGATCTCCCAACTGCGCACCTCTTTATTTTACCAGAGATGTCCCTTATTATCTCGAAACCTGAGCAAGAAACCGGACGGCGCCAGTTAAAGACGATCTAATCAGCAAAAATCAGTCACAATGTCAAGAAAATTCAATGCAGATCAATTTATACAGAAAAAAGAAAATCAAATTGAAGAACAGAAGCAGCATGTGATGATTAAAAGTGAAAAAACGTGCAGAAGTTTGGGACCTTGCCAGTTGATCGATCAGAGATAAATTCGGGTGAAAATGAAGATGTGAGTTCGATTCAAAATAAAAATTGCTCTTCAATTTACTGAAGACAAGATTCTTCCAACTCCCCCAAATCACTAGCTTCCATTCGTTACAGGCTTCGATCTTCTGTGCAACGAAGATCTTCGGTTTACCTAATGCCACCACCGCCTCGAAAGCTGAAGCCGATCGGGCCAGACTGCTATCGGAAGAGATTTTAGCCTCTGTCCCCACTCCAGTGATCAAAATTGAACCATACCCACAGATTGCACGCGGTGGTGCCACCGTCCCAGGCCGCGAACCAATGCATAGTACAAACACGATATATGATTTAGTTTGTGACATCTTAGATTTCGATTCATTTCGAGATATGTAAAATGATTAATTTATTAATGCGCTGTTAGTTACATTTACTTTGAGTTGGCCATTTATGAGGTACTAACTAAAGGGAAAAGACTATAAAGGATTTCGATACGTGTGAATAGAGAACTTGATTATGGATTAATGATTCGACCATAAAGATTGATGAGAGACAATCTTGTGCTAATACAGGCCAATTAAGGAATGATTATAGGTTGATTCATAGAGAAAATATAATTGGATCACGGGTGATTCCATATTACCATTATATTAACTGCGAATGACCCTAAATCAATTATTTATGATCGTGTACTTTAGAATAAGCAATTGATTCTTCATAATTACATAATAACCAAGGTCATTCATGAGTCAAGGAGACTTAAACATGGATTGATAATAATTTTATGGGTTAAATGTGCATAACTCCTATAAACCACCTGTTAGTCTGAAATGTACTAAAAATTCTATTGATCGAATTTAGCCATGAATTTTAATCCAATTTTGAGTATTGAACTTTTAGGGACGTCAATACTAAAATGTTGGACATCATCTCATTTGTAACATCCTCGAAAATCGACCCCATAGAATTGGCCATAAGATCCTGAATGAGTCGACCATGGGCCATTGGCCATGGATCCATTGGTTCGATCGGTAAGGATCAAAGATCGGTTGTGGTTCGATTGACCGACCGGTCATGAACTGCTCGAGACATCAGCCATGAAAGGTATATTGACCATACCAATGGGAACAGACTCCAAGCTCATAAGACAACTTTCCGGTCACAAAGATTTGTCATGGGACAATTTTGGATGGGCAGATGGTCATGGGTCGATCCGACTGGTCCTAGCGCCTGGTCGCAGGTGATTCCGCTCAGCTATGTACCGATACATGGACGATCCGACTTGACCAAAAGCAATTGTCTTTTGACCAAAAATGCATTATTCCCTATTTAATTCTTAGTGATCATAAAGGAATCTTGAATTGGTGAAGTCTGATCATGGATCGATATTACATCGGCCATGAACCATGAGGATAGATCGGGCGCTGATCGGAATGAGACCCGGGATAGACCTGACTATTCCGTTGAAATTCTTAAAGTCCATGAGTGCCTTGACTTAGTGCTAGGTCATGGGTAGCCTTGGAATTAGCTTTGAACTGATCCGAGGACCAATGACTGAATTATGAGGAAAAGTCGCACTAGGCTTAGCAAGAGGCCTAGGGCCAACTGTGCCGACCCAAGGGCCGGCCATTGTGCCGACCGTAGGGCCGACCCTCAAGGCCAACAAACCACCTAAGGAAGTGGTTTGGGCGAATTTGGGGTATGTGGCCCGAACCTCGGGCACATGTAAATTGGTTTTCCGAGACATGTCATATAATCCCTTTTCTAGCCCTGAAATCGACTCGGATGGTGGAATTCTCCGGACTGCCTTCTTGGTTAAGAAAAGGTCAAAAGAGAAGGATTCTCTAGAAACCTTATTGGATAAGGCTTATCCTTACTTTTCAAAGGTTATGATGGTGGTCAAAAATATCTTGGGGGCTATGATGGAGATAGATTACACATGGCCCAATCGAAAGATGACACTCGAACCCTCATTATGAACCTATGGAAATTTAGAAACTTAGTTGGCAAGTTAAGTGACTTTCTAGTCAAACTTCCATAAATGCCAATAAATGAGGGGAAACAAGTGGGCCAATAGGAAAGTGAAAGGCGGGCCATCGTTGATGACGTCTACTCATTAGACCACCAAGTAGAATATTTAGCCATGGATAGTCATCCTTAGGTGCAATTATTGAGGAAAATAGGCTTGCCACTTAAGGATTCTAGGCAGGCCACTTGGAAAGAGAGGATTGGACGGTTAGAAATGCAATGATGAGCTCGGGGACTATAAATAGGAGAAGCCTCTCCTCCTCCCTCATCATTTGCACCATCCTCCTCTTTCCTCTTTCCTCTTTCCTCCTCCCTTGGCCGCCCTCTTCCTCCTCATGCCCACTCTCTCCTTTAATTTTTAAGGAAGCCACTTTCTTTCTATCAAGTAGCTTCTCTAGTCTCATGAGATTTGTCCAGGTAAGTAGAATCTCTTACTTCTCCCTAGTATGATCATTTCTATCATGAGGACTAGACGGTCTTTTCTTGTTGAACTGTGATTGTATGGGAGATTATGTGTGCGTTGGTTCATACGTGAATCTTATGCACGTGTGATTGTTTCACGACTAAGATGATGCCATGGTTCATCGTTGGTGTTCAATGCAAGTTGGGAACGCCCAAAGCCATAAGGCTTGAATCGGCAACGAAGTGTTGGAACTCAAGTCTTGTATGGTACGAGGATCGCCCAAGGCCACGAGGTCCTGGATCGACATCAATACATGCCAACTCCTAGTCTTGTTTGGTACGGGGATTGCTCAAGCCCACAAGGTCTTGGTTGGCATTGAAGTATGCCGAGCTCATGTCTTGGATTTGGTGCGGGACCCTTGGTACTGAGCGTTTGAGCCGAACCTCAGACTTAGAATTATCACGGCATCATTAGACTCGGGTCGTAGAAAGCACGACATGCACGATTATGTATGAGCATGACATTGTTGAGTCATGAATGAGTCGGCTTAAGGAAATGATAAGAATCGGCATAAGTGATGCATTTGTGAGATCACCCCTTGAAAGATGGGAAATATGATGATACCCCCGTAACGGGATGTCTCGAGTAACACCCGGAAGCCTTAGGAAGTTAGCCCCAAGAAGCCTCGGCAAGAGTCGAGAGGGCTTGGTTGAGCTAGGACAACGTCAATTGGTACCCTCGCAACGGGATGTCTCGGGTAACCCCTGGAAGCCTCAGGAAGTTGGCCCCAAGAAGCCTCGGCAAGAGTCGAGAGGGCCTAGTTGAGCCAAGACGATGTAAAGTGATCTACTCGAATGCCGTTTATGCTCAAGTATGAGTAATATGGATTTATGTGTTAGCCGACACGTGAGTAAGTCAAACCCGTGTATATGTGCTCGAGTATGGGTGTTATATGTTCATGTGTTAGTTGATAGTTGAGTAAGTAAAGCCCTTGCATTAGTCATGACATTGTATGTGAGTTGCAATTGATCTGCCATCGACATTGTCTACATGAGTTGCTCTGGCTAGTTGTTGATGAAGGGATGTTACGCTAGCCGAGGGTAGAGGTTTTACTTACTGAGTTTCCCCAAAACTCACCCCTTTACCTTTACAGGTCAATAAGATGGCTAATCCTCTTGTTGTGTGTTTTGGTCTACCGATGAGAATAGAAGGGTCGACCGTAGACGTCATACACGTTGGAGCAGGGATAACATACTAGAGATATACCTCAACTGTGTGGGTTCACAAGGGATAGGACGAATTGGTCCCTCACCGTTACGAGGCATGGTACGTCTGGTGGGACGGTGAAATGATTGGGTCTATTCGTGGCTTTAGAGGCCCGATGAACCCAAGTGGAGGGTCCACATCCAACGAGACAAATTCTAATAAGTGATACCGGCCCGTAACGGAAAAGGGTTCCCAATTTGGAAACGCGATGGTAGCGGAGATAGGGATACTCGAGCCCTTTTATATTATGTAATATGAAAGTTAGTTGTACACGAGCTACTAATGAAAATAGTAGTATTATATACTTGTGTCCCATGTTCTTCCAGTGATGTTTGTTGAGGATGTGGTTTTTGTGTTTATGTTTCCGCATGTGCATATAAACAAGATAAAATGAATCGGGACGGCGACAAGCCTGGGATGTCATGAAAATAACCCACAGCTTGGACCCTGGAAGGGGGTCATGAAATCATTAGTCCCCAAATTTACCGATTTACATGGAAATGTCAAAAAAGGAATCAACGGACCAAGATTTGAAGCCCGCGAAGGATTTGGACTAGATGAAGGCCTAATGGGCCTCACATCTGCTTGGAATTCAACCACTTGGGCCCAAGAAAGCCCAAGCCCAAGTTGAGCCCAACCAAACCCAAATAAATTTCCAAGCCTATTTCCGAGCCCACCAATTCTAGCCCATTTTGAACTTGACAACTTTGCAAGACCGTTATTATTCATTAAGCCCAAATCTAAGGTCCACGTCTTCATTTCTGACCCTACGGCAATTTGAGAAATTTGTGTCCAAAATGGGTGAAATCACCATATTGCCCCTCTTGACAATTTTGCACAAAGGGATAAAAGAGAGAAAAGACAAAATGGATTGTTTTATTTTATTTCATTTTATTTTTCTCTCTCTCCTCCCTACCTTTTTCCCTTTCGGCAGCCCCTCCCCATGTTTCTTTTCTTTTGACTCTCTCTCTCTCTACCCCCTCCCCACGTTTCTTTTATTCTCTCTCCCCTACTCATTTTCACGTGCGTCAGCCCTCCCCTCACTTCTCTTTCATTTCTTTTCCTCCTTTGGCTTTCATTCTTCTTCATTCTTCATTTTTACCGCACCATATCTCACCAGAATCACCACCGCCGCCACATCGTCGCGCACTGGATCGTCACCATGCTGCCGTCCACCCATCCATGAGCTGTGCCCCACTGTCCATTGTTCCTGTCTCCTCATGGAAACCATTGTTGAACACCCCACCTTGCCGAGACCCATTTTCACGCGGCGATCCCTTGCCGTTCCGGATGTAGCTGGGCGTAACCCTCATCGCTGCCATTGTGCTCGTGTTATTGAAATCGTCATTAGGTGAGTTAATTTCCTAAGCTCTTGATTAGGATATTATACTCTATTACTAGTGGATTACTTTAGGACTAATCTTAGTTAGGATTAGTTTAGCATTAATTAATTATACTTTGTGCTAATTATGATTTGTGATTGATTAACTATAATTAACTATGGTTAGTGATTGATTAATTATAGTTAATCCCTATTAGTAGTAAATTAGTATACTGATCTTGTTTAATATTAAACTGTACTATTAATCATGGGATAAGGTTAATTAGCTTAATTAAATTTGGTTAGTAAAGATTAATTAAATTTATTCATGCTTAGTAATAATTAATTACGATTGATTATTTTACATAGTAATTAATTATAATTAATTATTTTTATTAGATATTAATAATAATTTATTTTAAAAATAATAGTAATTAATTATTTTCCGAAATAATTATAATGATTTATTTTTGGATAATAATTAATTCTTTATTTTTGGATGACAATTAATTAATTTTTTTGAGTAATTAATCATTTTCGGGTATTAAACTATTATTGGGTAATAATTAATTAATTATTTTGAGTAATAAATTAATTTCGGGTGATATATAATGAATTATTTTCGAATTATAATTAATTAAATATTATTGGGTAATAATTAATTAATTATTTTTGAGTAAATGATTATTTTTGGAAAATAAATAAATAATTACTTCAGATAATAATTAATTATTTGGGTTGATAATTGACAAATTATTTTTGGGTAATAGTTAATTGATTATTCTAAGGCGATATTAATAATTAATTGTTTGGAGGTGAATTAATTATAGCGGGTTGTTATTATTATAATTGAAATGGTAGGTGAATTGTATATGTGTTTCTTGCTTGGATTATATGCACCTACTTTACTATCTATGACGTGTTTCACTGTTAAAAGTGAATGTTTTGTGAGAGAATAAAAGGTATTGTCGAAAGTGTATTTTATGGACTTAGTTCATGAGACCTTGATTGTGGATCCTTTGTTTGCCTATAAACTAGGATAGGAAAAAAAAAAAAGAAAAGAAGGAAAGTTGGTACATTCGGCATGTTCATGTGATCACATAAGAAATATTGTTGTGTCGTGTGTTTAAAGTCTACGATGAACTGTTTTATGGGAGCATGAATCAAGTCTGCATTGGTTAAACAAAAGATAATAAAATGAGCATGAGTGATTAGTTGTGTAACGCTTGAATCCCGAGCACGCGATAGCCCCTTCACTTTGGTCAAATGAATATGACTTCCTAGGATGCATCACCAACCATTCTTTTTATCTTGCAATTAAACCATGTGGAAGTAATTCAATAACACCCGATCAATAAACAACAGGGATAGCAAAAAGACCACCACCAACAGTAGCAATGTCGTTTTTATTCTTGAACTAATTAACCATAGAAATTTTATACACAAGCCCCTCAATCGGGCAACTTCCTTTTATAGTCATCAAAATACTAAACATGGTTAATCTACTTCCTTTAACCCAACGGCACACCAACCTATTGCCCTTCACGACTTGCTCCAACACTTCTCAAACCATAGCAATAAAGATGCCATAACTATGGACCTGAAAAATGGTTAACAATGATGATTGAGATATTATCTCAGTGAGTTATCACCCTAAGCCTCGGTCATGATGCCAACTTGCCTTGGGGTTCCTAACAGGTACAACCCTCATCACTACGGCAGATCAAATGCAAAGTGACCCTTGCTTGCCTTAATTATAAATGTGATATACTTGGGCAATGCCATAAGAAACAATCATCAATTAATCAACTCGCAGGCATCCTTACCCGGTCATGCTATACCCTACATGGTATAAATTCTCATGCATGCCATAAATAATGCAACCGGTAGTTTAATCATCTTAGTGATCAATCACAGATGAGTTGATTCACAGGCAATCTTACTCAGTGTGCCATACTCTACACGTTAAACTCCACATAATACACGCGATGCACATGGCCATTAGGTAATGCAATTCAACAATCATGTACGAGTCGTGTTACAGGCGATCTCACTTGGTCATTATCACACCTTGCACGTTATCAATTCATGCGTGCCATAAACAATGTGATCAACTTATGCATAATCGGAACTAATGATGTCATGTTTCTCATGTGTTCTTGCATCCACATATATTCTAATTATTATTGCCTCTCTAGGCCACAACTGAACCCTTGCTAATGGCTACTAGAATAACCAGACATCGCCCTCCCCTGTGAGGCACGGTGACATCAAGGGTTCTCTCCCAAGACGGCATTCCCAAAGGAGTATGGGCTCGGCCTCTACCGCGACTCCGCATTTGGACCCCTGTCAAGTTTCCGACGAATCGGACTATCACCCCTTGAACTTCACCTAAGGTGATGGGTTCGACTTAGAGATCACTCAAGCATACCACCATAATCCATTTTTATCTTGAGCATTAGCTAATGCGCACATGCTTGCATATATAACCTTAAATCATTTCTCATAAAAGCGGTCCATTTCAGTGTTCTTCGGACAAACTGTTTTCCTCTTTTTGTGAAAACCATATGATTCATGTGGATGTCCATGTAATTACACATCCAATTCATCTCATAAAATTAAAGCATATAAAATTAGACAATTTTTCACTTCCAGATGAATAGTGCATGTGAACAATATCGCATGAACAGTGCACATGAACAATAAAATCCAAAACTTAATAATTAATAGATTAAATTCAGAAATCAAGCAAAAAATTAATTAAAGTAAACAATCGAATAATTAATGCTAAATAAGCTTACTTACACATAAACCATCATTAACAAGCACTAATCAAGATTAATCTAAACTAATCATAATCATCTATCTAACCACCTATCTTAGGGCTAATACAACTTAATTAAATCTCTTAAGCTAGCATTAACCATAGCTAAACTACTCTATGCAAGTTTAACAAACTAATTGAAGGATTATAATGTAAACTCATCCAGCAACAATTTTGACAACATGAGCGCGATGGCGGTAGCGAAGGTTATGCGCGGCTACATCCAAAACCTCGAGGGTGTGCTCGGCGAAAATGAGTCTTGGTGGAGGTGGTTTCCAGTGGAGGTGAGAACCGCGAGGGAGAGAGAGAGGCGCGGCTTGGGCAGCCTCGGATGGGTGGCACCACAACAGCACGGTAGCTCCAAAATAGCGACAAGGCGGCCAAGATGGCAAGTGAGGGTGGTCCGGTTGGTCAAGGGGGCATCCAAGGGGAAGAACCATGGAGAAAACAAGAGGAAAAGAGAGAAAAATGAGAGAGAAATGGGAGGAGAGAGGGGTTGAACGCCCAAGGAGAGAGAGGGGGAGAAGAGAGAGAGAGAGAGAGAGAGAGAGAGAGAGATTTCTCTCTCATTTGGTTTCTTGGAAGAAGCCAAGTCCAATTTCCATTCCTTTACATCATTTCTCTTCATAATTTCCTTGACTTTCTTGCCTTTTGTCCTCCAACATTGAATGCTACTTCTAGAAGGGATAAAATAGTAATTCCTCAAAGTATAGTATACTGTATTATATGCATATACGGGCCAAGATTTTATAAGGGCTTGAATAAAATCTGATTTGGGCTCAAATTGTGGAGAAATGGCTAGAAAATGCAATTGGGCTCAAGGCTTGAAGTTGGGCTTGGTGGGCTTGGCTTGGGGCCCACTCGGCTGAACCTTAATGGGTGCAAGCCTATTAGGCCTTCGGTTGGTCCATCTCCTCTTGGTTCCAATTTTTCAGCCCATTGAATCCTTTTTTGATAATTTCCGGGCTTATTGATAAATTCGAGAATTGATGAGGCAACATCTAATATTTTAGTCTCGACATCCTTGAAAGTTCAATATCCAAAATCAAATTGAATGGCGTTTAGGGGCTCTCGCATGTTTGACCCGTGGTTAATAGCTTTTCAATCCATGATCGTGCCTATTCAAATCGGGCGATTCTTGATTGTCATGTAATCATGAGATGTTAATTGCTCATGCTAAGTATAGAGCCAAAAGGAAATCGGTTTAATGCCGTTCGCAGTCAATATCGAAGTTGGGTAGAATCACCTACAATCCGACCTCATATTTCTACCGAATCAATTTATTTTCATTCGCTAATTGGGCTGCAACAATGTGGTATCATTCCCTTTTGATCCTTATGGTCGAGCGGCCTATCTCTGATTGAATTCACTAATCATACACATATCAATTCTTAATTGCATTTTCGACTAGTTAGTTAACTCATGAGAACCAATTTAGAGTAAACGTAATTAACAGCGCATTGATAAAATAACCATTTCATATACCCCAAGATGGGTTGAAATTTAGGATGTCATAGTGTGCTTGCATGATTACATAAGAGAACTAGTAACCCAGTGGGGGTTTGTAGTTGACGAAGTTTGATTTATCAGAATTCTTGGTAGGGGTCTAGAAGTCGAGTCTTGATAAAGGCCACATTGATGCTCGTTTATGGAATGTTGGCTAGGCAAGGATCCCATGACGAAGTCATTCCCAATGGGGTAGGATGAGACCTAATTATGCTAGTAAACTACCAACTCTTGTGTTGGTAGTATCCCCTAATGACCTAAATAATTGGAATATGAGTAAATACATTGTGCATGAGAAAGTAAGAGATGTGTTCTAATTATATATACCTGTTGCATTGAGATAGGCATGTGATAAATTGTACCATGAAGGTTTTGTGTGCCGAGATGAGGTAAGAATGCCTGTGGATGCATTTGTTGACTATTAATGACCATATACGAGTTAGGGCCTATTCGTGCTTACAATTAATGCAAAGTAAGGATTGCTTTGCTATTGATCTATCATCGATAGAAAGGCTGCATATTTAGAATGCACTTGAGTTGAGAAGATTTCCTATTAGAGGCTTAAGTCATTAACATACCGAGTTATATCTCATTTGTTATCGTTAACCATTTTTCAGGTCTATAGTTTGGAGAACCCACAAGTGATGTGGGTAGTTATAGTGTTTGGAAGAAGTAAACTAACTCTGGTCCTATTGGTCCTTTTTGTCGGTGTAATAGGAAGTTGCCTATAATGAGGGCTTGTACATATAAAACTTTCTAGGATTAACTAATAATTGAGACAAAGTTATGTCTTTGATAATGTTGTTGTGATGGTTTTCCTAACTATTCCTATTATTATGCTGATTAGGGATTGTTCAATGTTTCCACATATGTTTAATTGAAAGATAAAAAAATCCTAGGATGTCGTAATCAAATGACCGCAAGAGAGTCGATGTTGTCACATTCTCAAGGGTCGAGACGTGATATCCTCGTCGATTTTGGTACTAGAGTTTGGTCAATACCTGAAGTAATAAGGTGCAATGGGTTTTGAGATGGTTAGTTAGGAAAACACTCCGTGATTGTGCTTGTTTATTTGATTCTCTTATCATAAGTGTGTTATTCATGGTTTCTAATTCCTTGAGGGAATTGGAAAGCACGTTTATGTAAAAATCCCATGAAATGAACAATCTTGACTCAAAAGCCCTTAGAGGAAGGGCAATTATAGGACAGACTAGTGCTAGAGGAAAGGCACTAGGGGATCCTAGATTGGATGAAATTCTATAGGCATTAGAAGTCTTGGGTATTTAGATAAGGCAGCAAGCTCAGACTCAAGCATTCCCATTGTTGCCACCGCTACTACCACGATCGCGCTTAATGGAGTCCCATTGGTTGGAGATGGAATGGTGTACAATTGATACTTAAGTTGGTTGAATAGTTTTTAGAGTAGGAGCCATCCAAGTTCACTAGGACGGGAGATCCTAAGGCCGTAACCCTTTAGATCAAGGAACTAAAGAAAGCATTCGCATTGCTCAAATGCTTAGAGGAAGAAAAGACAACCCTAGTAGTGTACTAATTGCAAGGTGATGCTAGTAATTGGTGGGAAGCAACCCAAGGAAGGGTTTTTCCTAAAGGTGCGACGCTAGAGTGGGGTACCTTCCTTGAAGCGTTCAATAGAGAATACTTTTATGAGCGTGCACAAAAGCAGAAGATAAATGAATTCTTGCGACTTCATTAGAATCATTCGTCAGTCGAGCAATATGAGGCTAAGTTTGCAAAGCTCTCGAAGTATGCACCAAGAATGATTGAGAATCTGATAGACTGAGTCAAAAGGTTTAGGGACTGTCTGAAACTAGAAATTAAGGATCAACTGATGCCCTTGAACTTGAATGATTATTGTGAATGGTATGAAGGGGTCTAGGTAGTCGAAAAAGACATGGCAAAACAAACAACCACATTTGGATTGTGGTTTGCATCTCATCATAATAGTCATCGGTTTGGGAAGAGGTCGATGATAGGAGGGAAACACTCTATCTCACCCAACAAGAATAATGGCGTTGGGAAAATAGTATAGAACTCAAATGTTGGGTGCCGATTCTGTGGAAGACAACACAAAGTAACCATGTGTCCTATTAAGGCTAGAATATTTTTTGCATGGGCCAACAAGGTCATGTTGCAAGGGATTGTCCTCGTTAATAGTGATCTCAACAGTTGCAAGTAGGATAATCAGTTGGAAATGCCCCACATTCTCCTAGGATGGGAGTCTGCTTTGGATGTAGTCAACACGGCCATCAAGTGAATGATTGCCTGTGCAAGCCTATAAGAGTACAACCTCAATTGCCCTTTAGCACAAGGATAAGTATATGCCATTACTAGGAAGGAGGCAAAGCATTCATAGGCTATGGTTACTGGTACGGTCTCTTTGCATGATCATACTGCTCATGTATTATGTATAGTTGAACTATTTGTTAAATTAGTGAGGTTAAGACCGAAACCATTGGAAGTTGTTCTTAGCATTTCAACCCTGTTAAAGGATAAATTATTATTTGTGGTAGGATGTTCTAGTAGTAAGATAACTATTGGCGGTCAAGAGGAAGTGATAAACTTGATTGTTTTAGTGATGTATGACTTTGATATCATTATTGAAATGGATTGGCTCATCCAGCAATGAGCTATAATGAACTATTGCAAAAGAAAGTCCAGTTTAATTATTAGGTGGGGTTAGTTATGAGTTCATTGAAAATCGAGGGGGACCCTCGATCTCTCTGATTACATCACTCGAGGTGACCTAGTTATTGAATGAAGGTTATCAAAGTTATTTGACGCCCGTTGTTAACACATTAGTTGAGGATTAGAAAGGAGGACATTTCGAAGACAACATTTTGCACATGGAACGACCACTACGAGTTTACTGTAGTGTTGTTCGGATTGACCAATGTGCCAGCTACTTTTATGGATTTGATGGATTAAGTGTTCAAGGCATACTTAGATCAATTCATAATCGTGGTTGTGCATGATACATTGGAATATGTGAGGAATTTGGAGGAACATGAATAGCACTTGAGGATAATGCTGTAGACCTTTCGAGAACATAAATAGTATGCTAAGTTTAGTATGTATGAGTTTTGGTTTACTCACGTAGCTTTTTGTTGGTTGTGTGATTTTGGGTGAAGGAATTTCTGTGGACCCGACCAAGATCAAGGTAGTCATGAATAAGCCAAGACTTATGACAGTGACGGAGGTTTGAAGTTTTCTAAGTTAGGCAAGTTATTATAGATAATTTGTAGAAATGTTTCCTATGATAATTACACCATTGCTAAAGAAGGACAAAAAATTTGCATGGATGGATAAGTGCCAGCGTAGTTTTCAAGAGCTTAAGTATAAATTGACTATCATATCAGTTTTGAGGATATAGTCTTGTATCGGAGATTATGATATTTATAGTAATACGTCATATAAGGGATTGGGCTGCGTTTTAATGGAACATAGAAGAGTGGTTGCTTACACATTCCGTCATGTGAGACTTCATGAGTTGAATTACTCGATACACGATTTGGAATTTGTAGTGATCATTTTCACTCTCAAGATTTGGAGGTATTACTTGATGATAGTTGTTGTAATTGGAATTGATTTAAAAGTTATAGGTTTGAATGTCCATGAGAGATAAATTACTTATGGTGAATTGGTGCAATCAATGGTGGACTTTCAATTATAGGTTATGATTATACTTAAAACAACTTTGTGGAGTTAGTAATTTCTTATCTTAGTGAAGTGAGAAGCTATAGGTATTTGATTGTAAGTGATAATCCTTTAAGTGGTGATATCCTTTGATAAGGTTTATGGTGGAGAAGCTATTGTTTGGAAGTCTTAGATTCTATAAAGAACTAGGGTGGATTATTTTAGGAGACGGTTAAGATTGAAATTTAAAGAAATGGATCTTGTCTTTGATGGATTAAGAGTTAATTACCCCATGAGGTCAAATGGACTAATTTTGAAATTGTGTTATCCATGATCTCTTCTCAAAGTGTTAGTAAGGACTTGAATAAGTATTTGAGAGTTTTTGGTATCACAAGAATCAATTTGCACTAATCTTCAAGTGTTGAGGTGATATCCTTGGGCTAGGCATGTAATTGAAGTGAATAGCAAGTTGAAAAGAGAATCGATAACTTGTGAAAATTCAAATTGCAATATGATGAAAATTCAGTGAATTATACTTCAAGTGTTGATGGGTGATCTTGAAGAAATGACCTCATGGATTGATGAGTAAGAGAAAATTTTTGCATTCTATGGTGCTCAGACGAGATTAAAATCGTGAGACTCGACATGGGATAGGCCAAAACAAATAATATCTTTATGAGTTAGTCTCTAGCAATAAGGAACCCTTTCTAATAAGTGTGTGGTTCAAGGATGCCTATAGCAACCTCATCCGATGAGAGTGGAGAGTAATTGTCAGGGCCAAAGGGCTTGAGCAAGAAGCGACTCTTGGTAGGCTTCTAGGAGGTTGAAGGAGGCAAGAATCAACTAAACTACGCACCAAACAAGAACAGAGCATTTCAAGGATAAGATTGCTATTAAAAGGGTGTAGCAAAAGTATGGTTA
This sequence comes from Corymbia maculata, assembly GCA_014182735.1. Taxonomy (NCBI): domain Eukaryota; kingdom Viridiplantae; phylum Streptophyta; class Magnoliopsida; order Myrtales; family Myrtaceae; genus Corymbia; species Corymbia maculata. The sequence goes on along the minus strand of CM024688.1, from coordinate 16,681,430 downwards.
AGTTTGTAAACTCTAGTTTATTGGAATGAGGTCAAAGAAAGGAGGATCACTGGTCTAGAGATTGCTTGGCAATTAATGGATGTTATTAAGATTATCAGAGGTAGGCTAAGGATAGTGCAAAGTCGCTTGAAAAGTAATACAGATGAAAGACTAAAGCCTTTGGAATTTTAAGTATAGTATCATGTTTTCCTTAAGGTGTTGCCGATAAGAAAGACATCTCGATTTAACAAGAAAGAAAAACTGAGTCCTAAATGCATTGAAAGGGATTTGGTAGCATTATGATATTGAGGGAGCAATCTAGGAAAGTGAGTATACAATGAGGCGTCAACACCCTCATTTATTTGAGGAGATAGATAATTCTATAAATTTCAAGGATGAAATTTCTTTAAGGAGGGAAGAGTTGTAACGTCTTGAATTTCGACTCATTTCGGGATATGTGAAATGGTTAATTTATCATGTTGCTAGTTACATTTACTTTAAGTTGGTCACTTATGAGGTACTATTTTAATAGGAAAACTAGTAAGGATTTCGGTACACACAACTAGAGGACTTGACCATGAATTGACGATTCGACCATAAGGATTGATGATGGATGATCCTATGATAATACAAGCCAATTAAGGAATGATTATAGGTTGATTCGCAAAGAAAATATAATCGGATTGCGGGTAATTCCGTATTTCTATTATATCAATTGTGAACGACCCTAAATAAATTCCTAATGATCGTGTACTTTAGAATAATCAATTGATCTCTTGCAATTACATGACAACCGAGATCATCCATGAGTTGAGGAGACTTAAATGTTGATTGATAATATCTCAATCATGGGTCAAATACAGTAACTCCTAGAAACCACAAATTAGTTTGAAATGTACTAAAACTATAGTTGATCAAATTTAGCCATGAATTTTAATCTGATTTTGAGTATTGAACTTTCAAGTTTTAAAAGATTAAAATATTGGACATCACTTCATTAATCCCCAAATTTATCGGTTTGCATAGATATATCAAAAAAAAAAAAAAAAATTGATAGACCGAGATTTGAAGCCTGCGAAAGATTTGGAACGGATGAAGGCCAAATGGGCCCCACACCCACTTGGAATTCGGCCACTTGGTCCCAAGCAAGCCTAAGCCCAAGTTGAGCCAAACCAAGCCCAAATCAATTTCCAAGCCTATTTCCAAGCTCAATTTCAATTCTAACCCATTTTGAACCCAATAACTTTGTAAGTCTGTTACTATTCATTAAGCCCGAATCCAAGGCCCACATCTTCATTTTTGACTCAAGGGCAATTTGAGAAATTTGTGTCATTGGTGAAATTACCATATTGCCCCTCTTGCCTATTATGCACGCAAGGATAAAGGAGAGAAAAGACAAAAGGCATTATTTTATTTTATTTCATTTTATTTTTCTGTCTTCTCCTTACATTTCTCCCTTTCGGCAGCCCCCTTCCCATGTTTCTTTTCTTTTGACTCTCTCTCTCTCCCCCACTCCCCACATTTCTTTTCTTCTCTCTCTAGCCCCCTCAGTTCTCTTTCATTTCTTTTCCTCCTTTGGCTTCCATTCCTCTTCATTCTTCATTTTTGCCGCACCATGCCTCACTAGAATCACCACCACCATCACATCATTATGCACTGAAGCGTCCCCATGCCGCCGTTCGCCCATCCATGAGCCGTGCTCCACCATCCGCTGCTCCTTGCTCCTTATGGAAACCATTGCCGAACATCCCACCCTGTCAACATACAACACTTGCTCTTTTCTATCCATGATCAGCACCAACTTTTCAACATGCAACACTCTATCGTCCACGTGGATCTCTTCAAAATTAAGCACATATGCAGGATTGGGCTTATACTTTCTCAAAATAAACATTTGAAACACGTCATGTACCTAAACAAGTATGGGCAAAAGTGCTAGTCGAAAAGCTAAAATCCCTATTCACTCTAGAATCTTAAAAGGTCCAACTTACCTGGGGCTAAACTTCCCTTTCTTATTGAATCACAACATATCTCTCATAGGTGAGACCTTAAGGAATACGTGATCACCTAGCTGGAACTCTAAAGGTCTCCCCTATTTATCTATTTAACTTTTTCGGCGACTCTAGGTTATTCTAATTCTCTCTCTAATTATCTTAACTGCATCCACTGATAATTAGACTAGCTATGTGCTAGTAATCATTCTTTCTCCAACATCTTCCCAACAAATTGGAGTTCTACAGGCTCAATTGTACAATGCCTCAAATGGGGCCATCTCGATGCTCTGTTGATAGTTGTTGTTGTAGGCAAACTCAACAAGATGTAATTGCTCTTCCCTACCTCTTTTAATGTCCAAAACACAAGCTCACAACATATCCTCAAGCATCTAAATAGTTCTTTCAAATTGGCCATTTGTCTGCGGATGATAAGCTGTGGTATATCGAGGTTTCATTCCCATTGCAATCTGAAGACTTTTCCAAAATGTAGTAGTAAACTCGGGATCTTGATCTAAAGTAATTATCACTAGCATCTCATGGAGACGAATTATTTGTCGCACATACAACTCATCATATCTATCCATAGCAAAATCTTTCCATACAATGATGGAATGGGCTGACTTGGTTTGTCTAACGACTATTACCCAAATAGAATCATTACATCATTAGCTCTTTGTTAATCCCATCACAAAGTTCATTGTGATGGATTCCCACTTCCATTCTAGAATCTCTAGCGGTTGCAAAAGTCTACCTAATTTGCAGTGTTGTGCCTTTACTTGCTAACATGTCAAGCATTTAGCTATTGGTGACATCGGTCTTCATGCCATTTCACCAATAGTATTGCCGAAGATTCTAGTATATCTTTGTGCTATCTGGATAGTTGTTTCTATGAGCTTCTGACAGAATCTCTTCCTTTAGTTTTGTATTGTTGGGTACACACAGTCATCCAAGGAATTTTAATATTCCATCCTCCACTACTTGGAAATCTGGCTTTCTCTTTTCCGTACTCTCTTGTAGAATATTTTGGATTTCAAGGTCTGTCTATTGCATCGCTTTAATCTTTGCCTATACTTCTAGCTCAATTCTAAGTGTAGCGGCTAAAAAGGTGATTTACCTCAAATTTGTACTCTAAGTCTTGTATTCCTTCGAGAAAAATCAATTCTCGAACCATTAGTTGAGCAATAGTTGATTTCTTATCAAGAGTGTCTACTACTCTATTGGCCTTCCTTAGACAATAAAGAATGTTGCAGTCATAGTCCTTGAGAAATTTTATGCAACGTCGTTGCCTCATATTCAACTCTTTTTGGGAAAATAGATACTTCAGGCTTTAGTGATCCATGTAAATCATGAACATTTCTCCACACAAGTGATGCCTTCAAGTTTTCAAGGCAAGGATGATCACTGCCAACTCGAAGTCATGAGTCGGGTAGATCAACTCGTGTGGCCTTAGTTGTCTAGATGCATAAGCCATCACTCTTTCATGTTGCATTAAGACGCAATCCAGTCCCTTTTGAGAAGTGTCACTATAGATTTCATAACATCCGAGGCCAAACATTGTTGTCAAAACTAAGGCAATAGTCAATTTCTACTTGAGTTCTTGGAAACTTCTCTTACACTTATCCGTCCATTTGAACTTTACCTCTTTCTTTAGTAGTCATGTTAGGGGAGAAGCTATGATGGAGAATTGTTCCACGAATTGTTGATAATAACTAGATAGGCGTAGGAAACTTCAAACTTCTGTCGCTATCGTTGGCCTTGGCCAGTTTAAGACTAGTTTTATCTTCATTGGATCCATTGCAATTCTTTCACTAATGTCACATGACTGAGAAAAGCTACCCATGTGAGCCAAAACTCTCACTTGCTGAATTTAACATAAATTGCGTTATCCCAATGAGTTTACGGTATCATCTTAAAATGTTGTTTGTGCTCATTTGGGCTCTTCGAATACACCAATATGCCGTCAATGAGCACTATGACAAATTGGTTTAGGTATGACTTGAGCACTCAATTCATCATATCAATGAAAATAATTGGGGCATTGGTTAGACCAAAGGGTATCACTGTGGATTCATAGTGACCGTATTGTGTCCAGAATGCCATCTTTAGAATGTCTTCCTTCTTGATTCTAAATTGGTGGTAATTTGTTCTCAAGTCTATCTTGGAAAATATCAAAACTCCTTGAAGTTGAAAAAATAAATTGTCGATTCTTGATAACGGGTACTTGTTCTTGACAATAACTTGATTGAGCTGCCAATAATCAATACAAAGATGCAACGAACCGTCTATCTTCTTTACAAACAAAAGTGGTACACCCCATAGGGATGCACTAGGGTGAATAAATCTTTTATCAAGCAACTCTTGCATTTATACCTTCAATTCATTTAATTCTAACAATGCTAGTAAGTAGAGAGCAAACTTGATGACAAACTCTATCTCTCATTTTGGGGGCAATCCTGATTACTCCTTTAGAAAGACAATGGAAAAGTCTTGTATTATAGCAATGTCTTCCATCTTTGGTTCTTCAACAAGTATGTTAATCACGATTGCCAAATAACTTTGGCAACCCTCCTTTAGCAGTTGGGTTACTTCAAGCGATGAAATAAAGGGTATTGAAGGTCCTTTTCTGTTTCCTATAAACTCATAGCTAGGATGGCCAAGCGGATTAAGCTAAATTACCTTACTATAACAATCCACAATAGCTCATTGCTTCGTAAGCCAATCCATCCTAATGATAGCATCAAAGTTATGCATGGCCAAAACAGCTAAGTTTATGGTTTCCTTCTCACCACTAATGATTATCTTACATCCTTAACATCTTACGGTGGACAACACCTTATCCTTCATCGGGGTGGAAACAGTAAGGATTGTTTCCAATAGTTTTGGTTCTAGTCCTGCTAATCTAACAAATTGTTAAGCTACAAATGAATATGTGGCTCCCATGTCAAAGAGCACATAAGCAGCATGTTCATGTAAGGAGACCATACTTGTAATCACGGTTTGAGAGTCCTCAACTTCCTCTTGAGTAATGGCATACACTCTTCCTTGTGTTGCGGTCGATTAGGGTTATTTTGCAATGTAGTTCCCATTTGCGGTCTTGCTTGCGGTTATGGCTATTGTTGCATTCTTGATAGTTGTCATGGACAATTCCTCACAAGATGGCCTTACTAGCCACACCTATAACATGCTCTAGTCTTGGTTAGACATAGAACATTTTCATGCCACCTCCTGCAAAGTCGGCATGCATCGGCTTCCCAATGTTGTTATTCTCGTTAGGAGGGCAAAACTCATTTCGCTCATTATCGGTCTCTTCATTAGGTTGTCTTGGGAAGATGAATAGCATGGTTTAGTTACAGCTGCCCATTCTAGCGAATCCCTTTTTATCAATTGGGCTCACTCGTATAGTTCGTTGTAATCCTTCATATTCAAAGGCACCAACTGGCTTTAGATGTCCAATTTTAAACCATCCCAAAACCTCTTTGCCTTATCCACTAGATCCTTAATTCTAGGTACATACTTTAATAGCTTAGCGAACTTGGCATTGTACTGGTTGACTGTCAAATGATTTTGGTGAAATCATAGAAATTCTAACATCTTCTACTTATGTGTGCACTCGGGGAAATACTTCCCATTGAATGCCTCAACAAAGGCATCTTAGGTCGAGGTTGTGCATTCAGGAAAGATCCTTCCTTGGGTGGCTTTTCACCAATGACTAGCATTACCTTATAGTTGGTACACCATCGATGTTATCTTGTCCTTGGCTAAGTATCTCAAGAGTATAAAAAGTGTCTCTAGCTCCTCGATCCATGAAGTTGCTTCTTCGGAATCACCCATCCCAGCAAACTTTGATGGCTTCAGTTTCAAGAATTGTTCAACCAACCTGTTCATCGGTCATTCACTATCGCTCTAGCTACTAGAAAGTCACCAGGAACAGTAATGGCCTAATTCTGAGTCTGCGTTCCCATCAAGTTTCCTATGGTCTCAAGAGCTTGCAAAATTCCATCCAGTAGGAGTCCTCCTGTGGTCTTCCTCATGAACTTGACTAGCCCTGAGTTGCCCTTTCTCTTTGAATCCTTGGGTCTAGGTTACTCATCTTACAAGGGTTCTAGGGAAAGCTTGCTCTACAATCCCATCAAATGATTAGGAATCAAGAATATTACTCTAGAAATCAGTCAACAATTACAAGCATAGGGTGTTTTTCAAACGATCTATCCCAAAATTCCGAATGCATATTATCACTCTAGGTAATGACCTCACTCTCATATCAAAATTGCAAGGGTTGTCAATCCTTGGACCTTTCTTCCGCAAGCTGTGGGCGCCCAACATTCTCGAGGTCATTGTTTTGCGGTGTCCTAGGAGGCGTCGCCGACCCATCACTGTTATCTTTTAATTAATCACATACGAAAGCATACATTAACATCTCCCAATCAACAACACCAAATAGATAGCAAGGAAAACATGTAAACAAAACACATTTCATATATATGCATCATTAGCAATCGGAAGCAAGATAATTACAAGTCCACTACTACGGGCCTTTTCTAATTTCATCAAAATGGGATAGGGTTAGTCCAAGCTCCTTTAATTATGAGGGTGAGTTCCAAAAAGCAGTCTCCCCATGCAAGATGACCGGTTCACTATGGTTCAAGCTCGGGATCATAGTCAGGGTCGAACTTGGGATTGCTCACAGTGTCATTAGAAAGGTTAGCCACCATGGGATCTAGTTAGGCTCCGTCAAGGTCACTGAGAGGTCTGTTGAACCTACGAAGAGGACCAAAGAGATTCCTGTCAAACCATGCGAACTAAAGCCATGAAGTAATGAGGAACCAAGTGTCCTAGCCCCTCATGCATGCATAAGGTCGTCCCACATCTTTCCATGATCGAATTCTCTGGTCAAGTATATCTCAATCCTTAATTGCCTTTCCCAATCAGATAGTTGGCTCATGAATGATCCTCGAATCAATTCATGATCTACTCCCACTATTGGCGCATCAATGTTTTAGGCCATCCTTGATGTTTGAGATAGGGGTCCGAATTGAGGATGTCACAATAGCCACTTTGATGCAATATATAACCCTCCAAATTTGATCAAAACGTTGGAGTCTTCATATAGGTCATGTAGCGCCTTGCCCGACGCTCTTGAGATCCAAGGTATTATTCAGCAAGAAGAACAAATATGTGATTGGAAATGGATTTTTGGAATTTTTGGGCCAACTCCAATGTTTTCTTTAAGTATGAGATAGAGTCATCACCAATCAATTTAAAAGAGCTAGGCTGATTGGAAACTAGGTACATGTGTGAAAGTATTGGTCATTTGCGAAAGTCAATGAAACTTGTGGTCCAAGGATTCATTTCTGTGTGGGGAGGGGTTAGAATGCCTACAATGCACTTTTGGTACCGCATTTTTCAATGACGTCCTCTTAATTCAATTCTCAAATAATTCCTATCATTCTCAATGGGACTTATGAATTTTTTATTTTTTCTGAGACATAACGAGGGAAATTCCTTTGTCATTTTATGCTCCGGCATGACTTCATGTGTCACGTCCGTTGGGTTTTGAAAACCTACAATGACATGTAAAAACATGCTTGAAAGTATGATCTTTTTGAAAGTATTCTAGAGAATCATGACATCCGTAAGGCTTCGGTTCACGATCGGGGGCCTTAGTCTCCAACCAGTTTTGATCTATGGGTTGATGTTGTCGCTTACCCCATCCATCTCGGTAGAGGCAGCCTTGCCTTAGTCCGAGCCCAATGATGTTGCTGGCGACCAAAACACCTTCCCTTCGAGCTTGATGGCCCCCTAACAATGTCCATCTCGTCCATGGAAAAAATCATCTTTTGTGGTTTGGTTTCAACTTTTTCGAAATCAAACCAACTGTGAAACCACATTGTACAAATTATTGATATTGCCAATTATTTTTACCATTTATGCATGAAATGGCTATTTAAATAGGTTTTGTTTTAATTTTGTGTGAATTTATGAATTGTTGTCAACATAGAATGTTTGCCTGAAATTTGCATCCGCATTTACTGCATTTAGATACTACCAACATTTTGTTAGGAATACCGTATTTGCATCAAAGAAAACATGAGACCCGCCTATGAATTTCATTCAAATTAGTCCGGTTGTGAATTGAATTTGACCCAATTCCAACATTCAAAATGAGCCATGAACTCATCTGAACCTCCGAGTCCAAGCCCGCTCGAAAACGGCTACCTTTCATGGGCTTGACCAAGGGGAAAATATGCGACGGGCTTACCCGGCCAGCACAAGTGAAAGGAATTTTGCTGCAGCTGTGGAAAGTAAGAAGATCAAAAAAAGAAGAAGAGAAAGGAGATTAAATCAAGCCCCTTTTGTGTTAGTTGATATTGATTGTTCCTCGTGTTTCAGTAAGCATAAACATGGAAATAGTAAAAAACCTGCATGACTGACGTAGTTCAATTTGCACACCAATCTTAATTCAGTTCAGACCAGGACCTGTGTAGAAAAAATAATTTTTTTAATTTTTTTTAATAGTTAATTTTGGCAATTAGTATAAACGTATTCATCCACCTTGATTTTTGCGTAGTGTAAATTAGTTTCGCTGTAATTCATAGAATTATATCACTTTAGTTTTCTTTATTTTCTGGTGTTTACAAACTCGATCTTGCAAGAAGTTGAAATTTCAAGGGATGTGGTGCAAATTTTCGTGAAAATCCGGGTTTATATTACATATATTTTGGCATATAGATTCTAGTTCAAATTTATTTCAGCACTCAGTTAACTTTTAGTTTAATTTCGTTTCACTATAAAAATATATATAGATAAGTAAACAAGAGGGAAATGCGGAAAAAAAAACAAATAAAAAATAAACAGCATTTTCATAAAATATATATATAGGAGTGTATTTTGGGAATCAAGCATATTCATTCTCTTAACTTTGCATTGCACTTTCGATTGCATTAAGTAGATTTTACTGCTTGATGTAATGGTTCATTTTAGGAAAGTAGTTTATATAGTAGACATTCATGAAGCATCATTTATTCACTTTCCAGCTTTGAGCCATACTTTATTTTGGAAATTTTACATTGAGTTTTTATCTATATCTAAAGGGGTCCTATCCGGGAAGTTAATAACAAGACTTTGTATTGATTCTTTTTCCCTAATACGGCTCAAGTTCTTTATTTTCCTACCTTTTATTTGCTCTATTTGTTTTAGTATTATTGGATTTTATATGTGTTTGCTTGGGTGAATTTATGCAAGATCACCTGCCTTGCTCAACATTGAGAATAAAATGGGTACCTAAGATTAGGAAGATTGCATGAATAATTGTTTTCATAAAGAGAAAAAAAATCAAATTTGGCATTAGATATATTCAACCTAATCAAGTCCCCAAACTCACAAATCCAAGTAAGATGGGCTTCTGCATTTACTTGACTCCTAATCACTTCATAAAAAAATTAGTTGTGACTCTTATTCAAATAACCAAGTTGAGATTAATCATGCCAAGAGCAAGTGTCGCCTTGGAAGAGGGACCATTTGCACTTGCTTGGTAATCCAACACCTTCCTTGGTGATCTCATCTCAGAGGGTCGCAACATAGAATTTGGTTTTTTCTCATGAAATTACAAATGATAAAGAGATAAAATAAAAAAAGAAAGAACGATAAGCTGAATCAATCTGCAAAAAATGGTTTGGCTTGGTTTGATCTTGACTATAATACTGTTTAGTTTGGTTTCACTTTTCTTCAAGCCATATTTATTGTTGAAAATAAAACTAGTGATCGAATAAAATACGCAAAATAAGGAAATGAATTGGATACCAAATTTAGGTACTTTGGTAGTGTGACCTACATCTACGAGGAAATGAGCACACAATTCCATTATAAATGAAACAATGCAATAAATATTATAATTATGCTCAAATTACTTAAATATTCTTAGTATTTATCATTCCTCAAATATAATTAATCACTCTACCTTTAACCCACACAAGATTTAATCGGCTTCTTTCTGTGTAATTTCACGACGAAAACCTTTTTTCCGAGTCGAACCCTTGCGAGGAAATTTTCAATCTCCTCGGTGCAGTCCTCGGTCCTTTCATCTATTCGAATTTAAAGAGAAATTCAGTAGAAGCAAATAAAGCGGAAGTAGGGAAACAATGAGTGGCCATCGTCAAAAGACACCATTATTGCAGCTTTTTTTGTCGTTTTCATTGCTCTTTTGTCCCACCATCAATCTCTCTTTTCCCTTTTTCAGCTGAGCAAAGCTGTCTCTTATGGTTGAAACCACCGTGGTCTTCCTTTCTTTCCACGCTCAAAGCAACGCCCTGATGGGATGGTAACATTGCCATGGACAGGCCATCATTTCATGTCCTCTCCACACTCTTGAATAGGTCGGGCGTCCATAATGCTCGTCCCGTCTGATTTGATCAAGCTCCGACTGGAGATATATTTCCACATTTATATAATTTGATTTGGCTGATGACACCAACTTCACCATGCTCACATTCTATTAGTTCTCAGAAGAAAATAAGTATTGTAAAAGATTTGCTTTTTAATATAATGACACGTTTATGACAATATTTGAGTGGTTAAAGGTAATTAATTATGATAGAAAATAAGTTTTTAAGGTGAAGAGATCAAACAAATATTTCATAGTGAGTAGTAAGTATATGCTTAGGTAGTGCTTAGGTGGAGCAAATCAAATCTCAATAATATGAAGGAAAATCTTCTAATTATCCATAGTCCTATGTGACATAATGAGAGGAATTCTTTATGAATATTTTGTTATTATGCATTTATATAGATAAATTGTGATTTTATCTATATAAATATGTTTAACCATAGATATAACTATAGAATAAATATAAATGATTTTAATGTTTGAAAGTCAGGTTTTATTTAATTCAAAAGTTCAAAGGCACCGAAAAGAAACTGGGCATGTGAAAACGTACACCTTCATAATTGTCCTGCATCTCTTTTTTTCTAAAGCTATCAACTATACTTATTGTAAAGCTATAGTCGCTGTGAAGTTGCCTATCCGAAACTTTCAATTTAATTCTGTGAGTCATGCTATACAAACGTCCAAAATGATGTCTCTCCCAAACGAAAGTGGCATTGGACTTCGGGCGTTCAAATCTAGAATTTCATCATATATACTTTTCTTCTTTTCTAATGAAAAACACACTTGCTCTCCTTTTGTGAATTTCCGAAGGAGGATGATGCTGTGGAGAAGCTTTTCACATTAAGAATGTAAGAAAACTCTTCCCATTAATGAATGTAATGTTATCATTTCTAAAATGTGCAATCCAAAAGAAAGACTGAAATTTGACAAACAACAGTTGTACATTCGAAATGAATTGAGGTAGATTTGAGCTCTGATATATGTAAATGGTTTGCCAACATGCAAATTTGCTACATTTTCTCAATTGAAACTATGATGTCCTAAAATTCGAGTCCTTTGAAGGATGAATAAATGTGAATTTCGTTCATACGTTATTGGTTGATCTCACTCGGAATTGATCACTTCTAAGATATTGACCATGAAGGGAAAGGCTAATGAGGATAGAACTCATGCGACTAAAAAACTTGATTGGGAAAACAACTTGATCATAAGACTTGCGTAAGGACGATTCTGTGGTTATGCAGGCCGATTTCAGGGATGACTAGAAGTTGATTCACGGACAAAGCATAATGGGATGACAAGTGATTCCGTTTACTATTATCGAGCTCGTAAACAACCCTATGTCGATTCTCGATAAGTGTACTTTGAAATAAGAATTTATCCTCCATAATTTCATGTAGTCAATGATGTCCATGTGTCAAGGTGTCTTGAACGTGGTTTGGCACGAGTCGGTTAAGCGTGAATTCTCGAAACAGCTAGTCAATCTGAGTTGTACCAAAATGGCATTTGGGCAAAATTGACAAGGCATGAGAATCCAATATTGGACTTCGAATTTTTGGAAACATTCAGGATAGACTTTTGGACAATGCTTCTTTGACCGTTGATAATATCAATTAAGTCGAGTATTTGGAAAAGGATTTACGAACCGAGAAAACGAGCCCACGAGGACGTGGGACCGGGCAAGACCAACATGGGCCTCACGCTCAAGGTGGGACGGCCACCATGGTAGGCTCGAGGAAAACAAGTGAGCCCATTGGACCCAACCAACCATTTTACCCTTTTTGAGCCCATTATCTAACCTTAAGCCGTTTCGAGCCTAACCAATTCCCGACCTATTCATTTTCTAGCCTGTTTCTTAGGTCCACCCTTCATTTCAAATAAGGGCAGCTTGGAATTGTGCAAAGGGGAAATGACCATTTTGCCCCTAGATATTATAGAGGAAGAGACAAAAGAAGAGAGAGAAGATGATGTCATTGCTTGGGGATGAGGGCTAGCATTAAATGGTCTTAATGAGGAGTGCAACCAGCCCTCCCATCACACTTTCTCTTCCCTTTCAGCCCCCTACCCAGCCGACCCTCTCTCTCCCCTTGTTTCCTTTCCTTTTCTTTTTCTTCTCCTTTAACATTCCTTCAAAAACCTAAGTTGTTCATGGCTTTCCTATGCTAATCACCGCTCGTGCCACCCACCACCGTGCTCGGGGACCCAATCCGTGTCCCCCACGGTCGTCGTTCAGTTGGATGGAGCCGCTAGCCGGCTAGAAGCCACAGCCAACCAACCCGTCTATCCCTATGTTGTTCCGCCCAAACCATCTGTTTTCCTCTTATTCCGGCCCAACCGCCACCCAACCCAGCCACTAGCCAATTCCCCTTAACCCACTGGTACTGCCGGTTGCTGACTAGCCCCTCGCCAAAGCTCCAATCAGCCCAACCAACTCCTTTTTCGTCGGTGCAATTTGGTTTCCAAGAGTTACAGTGAGAGACAGAGTTAGTTGCTGTTGTTTCAGCCTTTGGTGTCACGCCTCAAACCCCGAGCACGCAACAACCCTTTCCCTTGGTCGATTGAAAGCGACATCCTAGGACTCATCGACGACCATTCATTTTATTCTTTCATTATGCACAAGCGAAATACAAACCATCCTCCAATCAAACAAACAATCAAACAATCAAACAGGGATAGAGGGATAAATAGCAGAACGACAACAACTACTCATTTATACATCTTTAATGGATTAACCAACGGAGGATCATTTCCAATTTACAAGCCCAACAAAGGGTTTAGATCCATCCTCTAAGCTAGACAAAAAAAGAAACTAGGCCGGGAGGCGTTTCGGTTAATCACAAGTGGAGCAAGGGTAGGATTCTCCACTGCACCATCAGAGGGTCTAGCTTTATGGGATCCCAGTCGACGTCCTCTAGGCTCTTACCAGGCGGCCCATCAAAACCACGTAGATGACCGATTAATAGATCGTCTTCTCGGATGTACCACGCCAGGAATCGATGGGGTATCCATTGCCCTGGTCCCTCGTCCACCTAGATGGTGGAGAGATACTTCTCATAAAGATGCACCGACTTGGGAAGCGATGGTGCGTCACTACGGTCTCCTAGTCCTTAGGGATCCCGAATCGCACTGACGGGTGCGCCATTCTAAAGGCCTGAAAATGGTTATACAATAACCAATAAGATAAAATCTCAGCGAGTCCTCCCCCTCAGCCCTGGTTAGTTTACCAACTCAACTCGAGGTATCTCTCTAGAACCACCCCTCAAGCAAACCAACAATTGACAATCAAACAATAGCTAGGGTCAACCAACAATTAAATAGTCGGTTCGCATGCAACCTTACCTAGTATGTCATACCCTGCACATTAAACTCCAACACAATTCAAGGAATGCACATGGTCATTAGATGATGCAACAAGCAATCTCACATGGCCATTGCCTCACATTGCACATTATCAATTTATGTGTGCCATAAACAATGTGATCAACTCATGCATAATCGGAACCCAAGGCCATGTTTCTCATGCACTCTTGTATCCACATATATTTCGATTAATAATGCCCCTTGGGGCCACAATCAAATCCCCGCTGGTGTCTACTGGCATAACTAAGCATTGCCCTCTCCCGTGAGGTGCGGCGATGTCGAGGGTTCTCTCCCAAGACAACATTCCCTAAGGAGCTTGGGCCCAGTCTCTACCGCGACTCCGCATTCGGACCCTTGTCGAGTTTCCGATAAATCGAACTATCACCCCTTAACTTTGGCTGGGGCGGTGGGTTCAACTTAGTGATCACGCAAGCATACCACCATAATTCACTTTTTATCTTTGAGCATTGGCCAATACACACATGCTTGCATATACGATCCCAAATCATTTTTTCATAAATGTAGTCAATTTCCGATATCTCTTGGACAAATCATTTTCCCCTTTTTGTGAAAACCATATGATTCATGTGGATGTCCATGCATTTACACATCCAATTCACCTCATAAGATCAAAACACTTGAAATAAGGCAATTTTTCACTTCTAGATAAACAGTGCGCGTGAACAGTGCACATGAACAGTAAATTGTGAACAGTGCAATGTGAACAATAAAATCTAGAATTTAAAAATTAATAAATTAAATTCAGAAATCATTAAAACATTAATTAAAAAAATCACTTAATTAAGGCTAAACATACTTAATTAATCATAAAACACAAGTAATCAACATTAAGCAAGATTAAGCTAAACTAATCTTAACCATCTATCTAACCACCTAGTTTAGGGCTAATACAATTCAATTAAACCTCCTAAACCAAAATTAACCCTAAGTAAGTTTAGGCACTAAACAAGGATTAGGGACTAAACTCACCCGTTTAGTGGGCCAAAGACTCGGATGCGGTGGCAGCGACGAAGGCTATGCACAGGGACCTCAACCACGACAAATCCAAGGTGGTCTCGGGGTCAAAACAACGCAACTAACTCTACCTCTCTCTACACATTTAGAAAAATTGAACTGCGGGGTGAGGAGAAAGGCTGAATGGGTTAGTCGGAGCTCCAGCGACAAGCTTGCCAACGACTAGTAGTACTAGGGGGTCAAGGGGGACCGACTGGTGATTGGGCTGGGTAGTGGTTGGGTCGAACAAGAGGAAAATGGCTGGTTTGTGCGGAACAATGCAGAAGCAAGCGGACAGGCTAGCGGTGACTTCCGGTTGGTAGCTTCGTCCGATGAACGATTGCCGTGGGGGACACGAATCGGGCCTCCTGAGCACGGTGGTGGGTGGCACGGGCAGTGATCAGCATGGGAAGGGAATGAACAACTCAAGTTTTTGGAGGAAGGTCTAAAGGAGAAGAAGAAGAAAGTGAGAGGAACAAGGGAGAGAGAGTGTGTGGTTTTGCTTAGCTGAAGAGGAGGAGAGAGAGTGAAGTGAGGGCTAATGTCAAGCCTCATAAAGGCCATTAATGCTAGCCCCAACTCCCCATGCAACATGACATCATCTTCTTTCTTCTTTTGTCTTTTTCTCATAATATCTAGGGGCAAAATGGTCATTTCCACCTTGCACATTTCCCAATATGCCCTTGGGCTGAAATGAAGGGTGAGTCTAAGAAGCGAGCTATAAAATGAATAGGAACGGGATTGGGAATCAATTGGGTTCAAAACGGCTCAAGATTAGACAATGGCTAGGAAGGGTTGAATGGTTGGTTGGGATCCAAAGGGCTCACTTGCTTGTTTTAGGCCTACCATGTGGCTATCCCACCTTGGGCATGAGGCCCACATTGGTCTTGCTTGGCCCACACCCTTGTAGGATCGTTTCCTCAATCCGTAAATCCCTTTTCTAAAAACTCGGCTTAACCGACACTATCAACTATCAAAGTAGTATCATCCAAAAGTTTGTCTCGGGCATTCTTAAAATTTGTAGTCCAATATTGATTTGTCAATTTCGCCCAAATGCCATTTTGGTACGTTTCAGACTAACAAGCGACTTCAAGGATTGACGTGTAACCTACTCATGCCAAACCATATTCAAGACATCTTGACACATGGACGTCCTTAACTAACATAAAATTGCGAAGGATAGATTCTTATTTCAAAGTACACGATTACTGAGAATCGACATAGGGTCGTTTGTGGGCTCAATAACAGTAAATAGAATCACCTGTCGTTCCATTATGTTCTGTCCGCGAATCGACTTCTAGTCGTCCCTGAAATCGACCTGCATATCTATAGGATCGTCCTCATACAATTCTCATGGTCAAGTTGTTTTCCCAGATCAAGTTTTTTAGTCGCACAAGTTCCGTCTTCATTAGCCTTTCCCCCTCAAGGTCAATATCTCGAGAATTATTAGTTCTAAGTGAGATCAACCAACAATGTATTGACGAAATTAATGTTCATTCATTCCACAAAGGGCTCGAATTTCAGGACATCACATTGGGACCGCCTTCGATCATCGTGGTTAAGGTCCCCGTGCATCGCCGTTGTTGCATTCGTGTCATCTGCCTACTTAATAGGTGAGTTTAGCCCTAATCCTTTGTTTAGTGCCTAAACTTGCTTAGGGTTGGTTTAGTTATGGTAAATTCTGGTTTAGGGGGTTTAATTAAGTTGTATTAGCCCTAAGATAGATGGTTAAGATTAGTTTAGATTTATCTTGATTAATGTTGCTTAATTGTGGTTTGTGTTTAATTAAGCATGTTTAATGTTGATTAATTGATTGTTTGATTTAATTAATGTTTTTAATGATTTCTGAATTTAATTTATTTATTATTGAATTCTAAAATTACACTGTTCATAAATTACTATTCATGTGCACTGTTCACGCGCATTGTTCATACGAAAGTGAAAAATTGCCTTGTTTCATGTACTTTGGTCCTATGATGTGAATGGGATGTGTCATTGCATGGACATCTACCTGAATCGTATGGTTTTCACAAAAACGGGAAAACGATTTGTCCAAGGGACACGAAACCGCTTTTATGAGAAAAGGATTTGAGGTTGTATGAGCAAGCATGTGTGCATTGGCTAATGCTCAAAGATAAAAAGTGGATTGTGGTGGTATGCTTGTGTGATCACTAAATTAAACCCGCCACCTCGACCATAGTTCGGGGGGTGATAGTCTAGCTTGTCAGAAACCCGACGGGGTTCGGATGTGGAGTCACGGTAGAGGCCGGGCCCATGCTCCTTCGAGAATGCCGTCTTGGAAGAGAACCATCGACATCGCCGCACCTCAAGGGGGAGGATGATGCCTAACTATGCCAGTAGACATCGGCGAGCGTTCGATTGTAGCCCCAAGGGACAGCAATAATCGGAATACATGTGGATGCAAAAGCATATGAGAAACATGGCATCATTGGTTCCGATTATGCATGAGCTAATCACATTGTTTATGGCACGCATGAATTGATTATGTGCAAGGTGTGGTAATGGCCAAGTGAGATCACTTGTGACACGACTCGCATGTGATTGATGAATTGCATCATCTGATGGTCATATGCATTGCGCATATTGTATTGAAGTTTAACGTGCAGGATATGGCATACCGAGTAAGGTTGCATGCGAACCGACTATTTGATTATTGGTTGACCTTGGCTATTGTTTGGTTATTGGTTTGCTTGAGGGATACCCTGAGTTGAGTTAGTGTACTAACCGGGGCTTAGGTGAGAACTCACTGAGATTTTATCTCATTGGTTATCGTATAACTATTTTCAAGCCCTTAGAATGGTGCACCCACTGGCGCGATTCGGGATCCCTAAGGACTGGGAGACCATTGTGACGTACTACCGCTTCTTAGGTCAGGTGCATCTTTACGAAAATATCTCTCCACCATCTGGGTAGATAAAGGACTAGGGCAATGGATACCCCATTGGTTTCTAGTGTGGTACATCCGGGAGAACGATCTACTAATCAGTCCTCTGTGGGGTTTTGATAGGCCGCCTAGTAAGGGCCCCGAGGACACCAACTGGGATCTCATGGAACTGGACTCTCTTGACTACATAGTGGAGAATCATGCCCTTGTTCCACCAATGATCGACCCGAACACCTCTGACTACGACCTGATAGAGCCTAAGTCCAATGGATCTGAGTAATAGTGGTGCTGAACCCGAGGGTTCTTTTTGTAAAAATGGATTAGCCTAGCCTAGTTTCTTTTTGGTTTGGCTAGAGGAGGGATTTGACCCCTTTGTTGGGCTTGTAAATCGAAAACGATCCTCCATTTGTTAATCTAGTAAAATTGTATAAATGAGTAGTTGTTGTTCTATTGTTCATCCTTTTATCCCTGTTTGATTATCTATTTGATTGGGGGATGGTTCGTCTTCCGTTTGCACATAATGAAAGATTAAAATGAATGGTCGTTGACGAGTTCTAGGACATCGCTTTTAATTGACTAAGGGAAGGGATTGTTGTGTGCTCGAGGTTTGGGCCGTGACAGAAACTGTTTGACTTTGTGGCAACAATGGGAATCTTATCAAGTTAGTTGTTAATGAGATTGTGGTGAGGCTCAAGACAAGACAGAGACAAGTGATCGAAGATTTAGTTGGAATGGAGGATTGAATAGTAGCATGAACAATTTATTAGACAATGATTCCAATGGTGTGCGATTCATTGGAATCTATGGGATGCGCAACCTTAGTAAAACAGCACCCACACAAGGTTATTTTCAACCAACAATATCATTGCTTTTGGAAAAACTGCAACTTTCTTGATGATGTGAGGGAAACACCAAAAACCAAGGGCTTAGTCTAGCTGCATGAAAAATTATTGTTTGATGTCTCTTATTCTAGAGAGACTTGCGACATCGATAGCATTAGTAGATGCTAATTGTAATGGATGATGTTGATGATGGCAACCATATCCAAAAACTAATCGGAGTGAAATTTTTTGTCTTGGTACTAGGATACTTGTTGCCACTAGGGACAAAAGCATTTCGAATATCAAGGGGCTTAAGTATAAATTCAAGGATTATGAATTGATGGGTTGAGCGATGAAGACGCACCTGAGTCCTTTGTAGGCACGCCTTCAATTAAATGTAAAAAAAACGGAAGAGAGGAAATGGGGAATTTGTGTAGATGTATTCTTCCACTATTGATTTTTGCATAGTCTGGATTAGTTTCATTGTAATTCATAGCATTATGTCACTTTAGTTTTCATTATTTTCTATTGTGCACTGACTCGTTCTCGAAAAAACTTTAAGGTTAAAATTCCAAGTTTGACCCAAAAAAATATTCCAAGTGGATATAGTGCAAAATTTTCATAAAAATCTAGGTTTATATTACATATTATTTTGGCTTATAGATTGTCATGACCCCCTTGACTCAAAGGCAAAGCTACAGGTTATTTTTGCGACATCCCAAGCTTGTCGCTGACTTGATTCATTTTATCTTATTTATATGCACATGCGGAAACATTAACATATAAAACCCCAACAAACATCACTGGAAGAGCATGGGAAGTAAGTATACAAACATATTACTATTTTTCATAAGTAGTTTCATATACAAACTAACTTTTTGCTTATGCCTGTTTTACATGATGCAATAGCCTAGGGCATCCCTATCTTTGTTACAATTGTGACTTCCAAAATTGGGAATCCTTCCCCCTACTAATTGATACTACAGACTAAAGTCTATCCTATCAGATGTTGTCCCACTACTTGGGTTCATGGGCCCCTTAAAACCACGAAAGCGATCGATAAAATCTCCATTAGAATAGACATACCAAGCCTCGTAACGGTGATAGACCAACTTCTTCTGTCCCTCATCAACCCAAACGATAGTAGTATATTACGATACGTTATTCCTACTTCAGCATGTATTACATCTATAGTCGACCCTTCCATCTTTATAGGGAAACCAAACATATAGAAGGTAAGTTAGTTATACCTACTAACCTATAAAGGTAAATAGGTGAGTTTTGGAAACTTAGTAAGTAAAACTCCAAATTCTCAGCTAGTAAAACATTTCTTCATTAAAGACTTGCTAGAACAACTCATACAAATGACATTGATGGCAAATCAATTGCAAATTCACATGCTATGCCATAACTATGTGCAAAAGTTTCACTTACTCATTCATCGGCTAACACGAGACACATACAATCAGACTTAAGCATAACCGGCACTCGTGCAGATCACTTAACATCGTCCTAACTCAATTAGGCCCTCTCAACTCAACCGAGGCTTCTCAAGGCTAGCTTATTGAGGCTTTCGGGCTTAACTTGGGCATCTCATTGGCGTGGGGCATCATCATCCATTTCATGTGGCAATGGTTCTTATCTTTTATTAAGTGATCACACAAATACATCACATATGCCGATTCTTGTCTTTTCATTTAGCCGACTCATTCATGGCCCAACAAGGACGTGCTCATACATAGTCGTGTGTGCTATGCTTTCTACGACCTGATTCTATTGATGCCGTAAATGGCCTTAAGTCTAAGGTTTAGCTCAACTATCAAGTATCAAGGACCTCGCACCAATTCTAGGCATGACCTCGGTACATTTTGATGCCAACCAAGACTTTGTGGCTTTAACGATCCCTATACCAAACGAGACTAGGATCCGGTATGCCTCAATGTTGGTCCAAGACCTCGCGGCTTTGGGCAATCCTTGTGCCACTCAAGCCTTGAGTTCAAAACATCCTATTACCAATTCAAGCCTTATGGCTTTGGGTGTTCCTAACTTGTGTTGAACACAAATAATGAACCTTGGCATCATTCCAATCGTGAAAGACTCAAACACATGCATAAGATTCACGTACAAGCAAATATATATAATCTCCTATACAAATTACGGTTTGTCAAGAGCATGCCATCTAAACTTAATGATGACAATGGCAATACTAGGGAGAAGTAGGAAGCTCCACTTACTTGGATAAACCCCAAGAACCAAAAGACTTTGCTTGGTGAGCACAACGGTCACTCGGTCGAAGGAAAGAGGAGGGTGAGAAAAAGATGAGAGAGAGCATCCAAGGGGAAGAGGAGGAGAAGGTGAGCAATTGGTAGGAAATAAGAAGTGACTCCTCTTATTTATGGCATCCGACTTCATGATTGCCTCTCAAGACATTCCAATCAAATTTCTTGAAGTGGCATGCCTAAATGGTAGAGGTGTCACACCTAGATCATAAAGGTGGCAAGGCTAAATCCTAAGGGACAATTGGTCCTCCTTTCATTGGTCCACCTAATGTATAAATCACTTTGCATTTAATGAGGTATAATGATGTAGAGGACACCTATGCTTCATGACTCACCATCCTCATTAAATATTTAGATTTGGTGCAATCTTGAGTTTTAAATTTGTTCTTATCCATAACTTTCTTTCCAAGGCAAGTATTCTAGCGTCTTCTCTTTCATCCATTTTTGCCATGACTTCTTACCTTAGCTTGCAAGGAGAATCTCAAGTCATGATGGCTAAATCTCTTTTTGGATACCTCGTCTAATGACTCACCATAGTCATTAATGAGTGAGGATTCTATAGAATTCCATTCTTTGTCCATATCTCTAAGAACATGACAAACATGAGCCATAATTCATCAACTTACTCCCCAAGGAAAATCTAAGGCCATCATGACAAAATCTCCTTCAAACCACCTAAGCTCATGAGTCATCAAAGTCATAAAATGACATGATTTATAGAGAATTCTATAATTTTTCTATTTCTTTAAGAATGAGGCCAACACAAGAAACCAATCATTTGGGTTGTTCTGGGGCCGAAAGAGGGATTACAAGGTACATCCCGAATAATCGATTCTCATGTGCCCGAGGTTCGAGTCATCATGCCCCTTGCATGGCCAAACCATTCTCTCAAGGTGTCCTTCGGCTAGGAGGGTTGGCACACAAGTTGGCTCAATGGTCAGCCTTGTGGTCAGCACATTCAGTCCATTCAGGTCCTAAACTAGCCCTTAGGCTTGTCGCAGGGCTCGCTTATGACCGAACTCAATACATGCTCCATGATTCATTGATCGATTCAAGGATGATTCTAGGGTCATCCATGGCCTAGGACTAAACCAAGGCACTCATGAATCCTAGACTGAGTGACAGAATCACCGGGTCTATCTAGAGGCGCATTCCAATCAGTCCTCGATCCATCCACATGGGTTCACGCCCAATACATAACTGATCCGTGATCGAACATCACTAATTCAAGATTCCCTTCCAATCACTAAGAATTAAATGGAGAATAATGCATTTTCGGTTGGGACACAATCGCAACTGGTCAAGTTGAATTGTCCGTATATCGGAGCATGGTCGGCAGAATCACACGTATCAATCATGACCGATTGATTCACGACTATCCATTGATTCATAATGGTCCATGATCATCTCATTAACAATTCTCATGATCCGAAAGTCATCTTATTGGCTAGTGATCCAATCCCACTTGTATGGTTGATGGCAAATTCATGGCCGATCCCTCGGCCGATTCATGGCCGATCAATCAGTCGAACCATGACCAATCCCTAATTCTTTATTGATCAAACTGATTGATTTCATGACCAATGGTCCATGGTCAATCCATTCCGAACCTTATAGCCATTCCTCGAGGGATCGGAATCGGGGTGTTACATAGATTCTAGTTTAAATTTATTTAAGCACTTAGTAAATTTTTTGTTTCAATATATATATATATATATATATATACACATGGGAGGAAATGTGAAAAAAATAAAAATAAAAATAAAAAGATAAATTGCATTTTTTATTAAAAAAGCACATATGGGAGTGAGTTTTAGGAATCATGCATATTCATAGACAGATTTTATTTTCTTAACATTGCATTGCACTTTAGATTGCATCAAGTAGATTTTACTTCTAGATGCAATAGTTCATTTTAGGAAAGTAATTTCCATAGCAGATATTCATGAAGTATGATTTATTTACTTTCCGGTTTTTACCATACTTTATTTTGGAAATTTTACATTGATTTTCTATTTATAGCTTAAGGGGTCATGTCCGAAACTTAATAACAAGGCTTTGTATTGATTTTTTCCCCCATACAGCTTGAGTTCTTTATTTTCCTGCCTTTTATTTGCTCTATTTGTTTCATATTATTGGATTTTATATGTGTTTGCTTGAGTGAATTTATGCAAGATCTCTTGCCTTGCTCAACATTGAGAATAAAGTGGGTGACTAAGATTGGGAAGACTGCATGAATAATTGCTTATAACAAAAGAGATAAGAATACCAAATTGGGTGTTAGATATATATAGCCTAATCAAGTCCTCAAACTTACAAATCTATGGTTTGCAGAAGTAAGATGGGCTACTGTGTTTTACTTGACTCCTAGTTGCTTCATTGTGGCTCTTAATCAAATAACCAACTTGGGATCGATCATGCCAGGAGCAAGTGTCACCTTGCTAGAGGGATCATTTGCACTTGTTTGGTAATCAAACAACTTCCTCAGGGATCTCACCTAGGAAGGGTCGCAACATAGAATTTGGTTTTTTCTCATGAAATTACAAATGATGAAGAGATAAAATAAAAGAAGAAAGAACGATTAAGTGGAATCAAGTCGGAAAAAATGGTTTGGCTCGGTTTGATCTTAACTATAATACGGTTTAGTTTGGTTCCACTTTTTTTCCAATCATATTTATCATTGAAAATAAAACAATTGATCGAACAAATTTACGTGGTTCAATTGTGTGACTTATGTCCACGAGAAAATGAGCACACAATTCCATTATAAATGAAATAATGAAATGGATATTATAATTATACTAGAGTCACTTAGATAATTTTAGTATTTTTCATCCCTCAAATAACCTCGTAATTTCTCTAGAAATAGTTTTTCAATATCATAAAAGAATGACATAGAATATTAACACAAGATTTAATCGACTTCTTTTTGGGTAACTTCACATGGAAAACCTTTCCGAATCAAAACCTTACAATTGAGAGATTTTGTTAAAAGGAGGACTTGACTGGCTCGGTCGGCAACCTCGACCCCGACGAGCTTAATGGCTATGTCCTATCATTCCAATAGATTATTGGGGCTTGAGATGGACACAATTGAGAGGTTTTGTATGATGATTTACGGTTATTGCATTATGAACGTGCTTAATTGTATAGATGATATGTCTTTTCTCTGGAGATTTGGAAACGGAACTCTAATGATTTCTTCCACCAAGAAAAACAAGCATCCGAAAAATTCATTTATGTCTGCTTTTTCTGCCTTTTCTTTCTTTAGGGGACAAAACGAAGCTACTGATTTGTAATTTTCCATGCTATCACACTAAAAATTTGCACTTATATTGTTTTGATTCGCCACCTAAGATAATCATTTGTATGAAAGAAATGCGTTCGTTTATGCTCTGTTTAAATTTTTTTTTTTTTTTTTTTTTGAGAGGTGAAGAAAAAAAAGAAAAAAATTTAAAAAAATTTCCAAAAGCAAAACTTTATAATTTTATCCTTTTAATACCACACCTCCCATGGTCCCCCTGGCTAGTTTTTGATAATCAGAGTTTTGAAATTTAATTAATATTATAAAAAATTTGATGGGAAAGAATATTTTGTTTAGTTTTCCCTGATCCTGTACAAACTAGGTCAGGACATTAATAGTCTTCTTGGAAATGATAGCGAGGGGGACCATGGGAGGTGTGGTATTAAAAGGATAAAATTATAGACTTTTGTTTTTGGAAAAATTTTAAAATTTGTTTTCTTTTCTTTTTCTTCACCTCTCAAAAAAAAAAAAATCCCAATGCCCACCTTCTCTAAACAGAGCATAAACGAACGCATTTCTTCTCATACAAATGATTATCTTAGGTGGCGAATCAAAACAATATAAGTGCAAATTTTTAGTGTGATAGCATGGAAAATTACAAATCAATAGCTTCGTTTTGTCCCCTAAAGAAAGAAAAATTAGAAAAAGCAGACATAAATGAGTTTTTCGGATGCTTCTTTTTCTTGGTGGAAGAAATCATTAGAGTTCCGTTTCCAAATCTCCAGAGAAAGGACATATCATCTATACAATTTGTTGGAAAATATTGTGAGCAATAAGGGTAAAATAATAACTGAGTTTGTAAGTAAGGTTAAGCACATGTAAGCATATATATGTAACCCTATTTTTTTTATGAAGTAAGAGAAAACAATTATCTTTTATATGGTATCAGAGCCATACGTAAAAGAAAAAGAAAAACCCTAGCCGCCATATTGCCAGAGACCACTATTCCGTCACCGGAAAAGGCTGTGTCGCCGACCAACAATGGTGCTATTTGCATCGCCACAACGCCTTGGTGTCCTAAAGAGGGCTACGCTGCTAGCCGGTGACCCATGACGCCAACTGGAATCCCAGCCCTTGTCGTTCGGGTTGCTTTGCATTGACTAGTCTTGGGAACACGTCGACCAGCTGCGGCGTCCCTCAGCCGCTCTTTACCATCCCCCCATCCGTCATCACCGGCCACAAAGTTGGTGTTGGCCTCTGGGAGAGTAATCTTAAGAGGTTGCCATCCTGATTGGTGGCGCACTATCCATCTCTTAGTGCACAGATCCCTCAACGATTGCAGTGCAGTGTGGCTCATGTGTGGTTGCTTGCATTCATTTGTGTGTCTAGCGTGAGGCTTAATAGTAATTGCCTGCACCCTTAATCCTCTGGATTAGTCGACAAGGTGGCGACTTGGTGTCGCTGGTGTCTCAGGACATCATCACGAGACAAGATAAGAGCCACATATGATCGGGTTCTTGTCATGGCGAGAGATTGGCTAGGGAGCAACTAAATTGCTTTATGATGAGGACAAAGCTGCCGAATATTTGGGTTTGCTGCTGAATTTTGTGGGTCTAGTCTATATTTATGTTATATGTTGAACTAAAGGAGATGGTGAGAATAAATATGCTAGTACTTGGGTGATTCGTATTGTTGCTGATAGATGAAATGAGTTTATGAAGTGTGATCAAATTCATCCAATTAGTGGTGATTAAATTGAGGTCCTTTTGTTTGAAAATTATTGTTTATTTGAGTGCATCATTGGAATTAAGTATTGGTGACTGTGAAGTTCATTTCTTGGGCTCAATCACACTTTTATTCACTACTGGCAAACAATGGATTGACTTCTGGATCAACTTTTGGATCCCTTCTTGGCCATTTTCAGTTAACATCTATCAAGCTAGATGGAACTAATTATCTATCCTAGTCTAAAGCAATTGAGGTCTATCTTATTGCCACTAGACAACTTGAATATCTCACATCTACAGTACTGTCTGACAAGAGTAAAGCTGTAGATTGGATTGCAGGAGATGCGATGATTCGAACCCTATTGTGGAATAGCATGGACCCTAAGGTTAGTCCTCACTTTATTCAATGTGACTCAGCTAAGGCAGTTTGGGATAAATGTGCATTACTCTATTTCGGGCAAAATAATATGATACGAGTATGTGATACGTGGGAAAAGTTGTTTGATATTCAGCATGGAGATCAATCTTTATCCGATCATTATGCTCGGTTTATAACTCTTTGACAACGATTGGAACCTTATCTTCCTGC
Source organism: Corymbia maculata (assembly GCA_014182735.1). NCBI lineage: Eukaryota > Viridiplantae > Streptophyta > Magnoliopsida > Myrtales > Myrtaceae > Corymbia > Corymbia maculata. The sequence continues at coordinate 16,655,135 of CM024688.1, read as the reverse complement.
CTCAAATGATCTAAATGTTTTGACTAAATGTCAAGAGGATTTGAGGGTAAATCTATATCTTAAGTCCTTTGGGCTTGAGTATTCATCTCTTCGTCAACATATTACGTCCTAAAGTACTCTTCCCACAGTAGATGAAGTCTTCTCCCAGGCCCTCCGTTCTATAATTCCTGAGAAAATTCCTTCCACACCAACAACAGAGACTAGTGCTATGCTTTCTCATGGTCTAAGTGGACGTAGAGGTCGAGGTCATGGTTATCGAGATTGTGGAGGTTCTAGTGGACGCAATTTTGTTCATAATGGAGGTCGTGGAGCTCGTGGAGCGGGAGTTGGGAATCGTGGTATCATTGGTTCTGGGAATGGTCGTGGTTTTCGCTATTGCCATCATTGTCAAAGAGCTAGACATACATAAGCCTATTGTTATACGCTTCACTTGGAACTCAAACCATCCATTGCTGCATACGCAAAGGTTGAAGATTCTCTTGGTCCTCCCTCCACGGTTCTACCAAATTCGACTAAAGTTGAGAAGACAGGTGATCCCGTTACATTGACATGTGTTGAGTATGATACATTGGTTTGCTCCCAACAAGTGATAGGATCTTCAGCTCCTATTGCAACCTTGGCACAAACTTCTAAAGGTAGTTCATCTTGTTTGTTGTTTATAGCGTCTGATTCTTGGGTTATAGACTCTAGAGCTACCAATCACATGACTGGTAACTCTAACCTACTATCTTCTTTTCACTCTACATCTCCTTTATTATCAAACTCAGTTACATTAGCAAATGGGTCACAATCTCAAGTTACTGGTATGGGAGTTGCTCATTTGAGTCACTCTCTTTCTTTGTCATCTGTCCTTCATCTATCAAAATCTCCTTATAATTTGATCTCTGTTAGCTCGTTGACCAAAGAACTGAATTGTTCTATAACATTTTCCTCTTCACGTTGTGTCTTTCAGGATCTGAGGACTGGACAGATGATTGGTGAGGGACATGAATCAAATGGCATGTACTGTCTTGATAAAAAGGTTTTAGCTGCTGTAGCTACAAAACATACATCTACTAATGTATATCGGATGCATTATCATGTTGGTCATCCACCACCACACATACTTTAGCGTCTATTTCCTGTGTCTGAGTCTATGAGTTCCTTTCAGTGTGAAGCTTGTCAACTTGGCAAACATCATAGAGCTTCTTTTGCTTCTCGCATTCAAAGTCATGTGTCTAGTCCATTTGAGTTGATTCACTCAGATGTATGGGGTCCGAGTCGTGTGTTTGATGTCTCTAGATTTAGATATTTGGTTACATTAGTGGATGATTTTTCCCGAATGACTTGGTTATTCTTAATAAAACACCATACTGAGATTTTCCATTGCTTTCAATTGTTCTATTTCGAAATGTTGAATCAATATAATATCTCTGTCAAATATTTACGGTCAAATAATGCTAGAGAATACCTAGCTACCACTTCTAGTTTCCAGCCATTTTTTGAATCCCATGGTATTATTCATCAGACTTCCTACTCATACACTCCACAACAAAATGGCATAGCTGAATGTAAAAATCACCATCTTCTTGATGTTGCCCATTGCCTAATGTTTCATATGCATCTACCTAAACATTTTTGGGGCCATGCTGTTCTTATAGCATGTTATTTAATTAATAGACTTCCAACTTCTGTCCTTCAAGGGGAGACACCATTCTTAATTTTTCATTCAAATCATCCTCCTTTTTCTTTACCTCTTTGAGTCTATGGGTGTGTATGTTTTGTACATTATCTTACTCCAGGTCTTGATAAATTGGCTCCTTGTGCTAAAAAATGTGTCTTTGTGGAATACTCTCGAACTCAAAAGGGATACAAATGTTACAATCCTACTCATCGTCGTATGTTTGTGTCTGCAGATGTGACATTCTTTAAAGATCAGTCATATTTTTCTTCTCCGGTGGTTTCACCAACACATGGTGATGGTGATGATTGTGTCCTATCAATGGTTCCACTGCCTTCCATTTCTTCAACTACTTCTACAAAATTTCAATTTGTTGATCGCACTTATCATTGATGTAGTATAGCTCCACCTATGACAGTACAGTCTTCATCAACATTTAATTCATATGTTCCCCCATCAGTTACAATGCCAGCCTCTGACCCTGATATGCCTATTGCTTCTCGAAAAGGTACACGGTCTTGTGTTGGTCGACCTATTGATCGTTATGCTCCTTATTCCGATCTTTCTGATTGTGTTAGTACGTGTCATCTTATCTCTAATTTTTTGTCCTATGAGCATTTATCTCCTACCTTTTCTACTTTTGTCTCAGTCGTTGTCTTTTGTTTCTGTGCCTAGCAGTGTTACTGAAGCTCTTGCCCATCCGACTATGGAGGACAAAATGCAGGCACTAATTCAGAACCAAACTTGGCAACTTACTTCCTTACCTATTGATAAAAAAACCCGTTGGTTGTCGTTGGGTTTTCATAGTTAAGGTTCATCTGGATGGCACTCTTGATCGATTGAAGGCAAGATTAGTTGCAAAAGGGTATACTCAAACTTGTGGTATCGACTATGATGACACCTTTTCTCCAGTGGCCAAAATTCCATCTGTCCATGTTTTTGTTTCACCAGCTATATGATTTGGTTGGATCCTCCATCAATTGAATGTAAAAGATGCCTTTTTACATGGTGATCTGGTTAAGGAGGTCTACATGGAGCAACCACCTAGGTTTGTTGCTTAGGGGGAGAATATGGTATGTCATTTACACAAAACCTTGTATGGACTTAGACAATCTCCTCGTGCTTGGTTTGGTAAATTTAGTGATGCGGTTATCAAATTTGGATTAAAGTGGTGTCAAGTAGATCATTCAGTTTTCAACTCTGTATCTTTAATAGGTTGTATTCTTTTAGTTGTATATGTGGATGATATCATCATTACTGGCAGTGATTCAGGTGGTATTAAAAAACTTAAGCAATTTTTGCATAGAGAATTCAATACTAAAGATCTTGGACATCTTCGATATTTTCTTGGTATTGAAGTATCATATTCACATGCTGGTATCAACTTATCACAATGGAAGTATCTACTGGACATCCTTGGTCAAGTTGGATTTCTTAGAGTAAAGCTAGTAGATACTCCTATGGATTCCAATATAAAACTTGATGCAAAACATGGAGAATTACTATGTGATTCAGCAAAGTACCGAAGATTAGTTGGTAAGTTAAACTATCTTATTGTCACAAGACCTGATATATCTTTCACCGTTAGTATAGTAAGTCAATTTATGAGTTCTCCTCGTACAACTCATTGGGATGCGGTGCTTCGAATTGTTAAATATTTGAAGGGAGCACCAAGTAAAGGACTACGGTTTAAGAATTATGGCTATCTAAACACCACATGCTTCTCTAATGCTGACTGGGTTGGATGTCTATGTATAAGAGATCTACTTTAGGCTATCGTGTGTTTCTTGGAGGTAATCTAGTTGTGTGGCAAAGTAAGAAACGGCATGTAGTTTCTCGATCAAGCGCTGAAGCTAAATATCGAGCGATGGCACATGTGACGAATGAATTACTATGGTTGAGAATGTTACTATCGGAGATTGAAATGTCACCTTCAAATCCATCAACCTTGTACTGTGATAATCAATCCACTCTTCATATTGCATCTAATCCTGTCTTCCATGAGCGAACTAAGCACATTAAGGTTGATTGTCATTTTGTGCGAGAAAAAGTTCAGAAATGAGAGATTATTCTTCAACACACAAAGATGGAGGATCAACTCGTAGACATTTTTACGAAATCTCTACTGGGGGAATAGGGTGAGCTTCTCATGTAACAAGTTGGGATTATTTGATATCTACATCCCAACTTGAGGGGAAGTGTTGGAAAATATTGTGAGCAATAAGGGTAAAATAGGAACTTAGTTTGTGAGTAGGGTTAAGTACATATAAGCATATATATATTTGTAACCCTATTTTTTTATGAAGTAAAAGAAAACAATTATCTTTTACACAATTGAAGCACGTTCATAACACAATAACTCGTAAACCATCATACAAAATCTCTCAATTTTGTCCATGTCAAGTCCCAATAATCTATTGGAACGATAGGACATAGCCATTAAGCTCGTCGGGGTCAAGGTTGCCGGCTGAGCCAATCAGGAAACAATGTTTGGCTATCGTTAAAAGGCACAATTATTGCAAGTTTCTTCGTCGTTTTCCTTGCTCTTTTGTCCCATCATCTATCTCTCTTTTCCCTTTCTTCAGCTGAGCAAAGCTGTCTCTTATGGTCACATCATCATGGTCTCCCTTTCTTTCCACGCTCAAAGCAACACCATTACGGGATTTTATCATTGCATAGAGGTCGAGCGTCCATAATTTTCATCCGGTCCAATTTGATCGGGGTCCGACTGGAGATATATTTCCACATTCATATAATTTGGTTTGGCTGATGGCCCTAACCACCCCATGCTTGCATTCTAATAATTCTCAATAAGGAAATAAGTGTTGTAAAAGACTTTCTTTTTAATATGAAGGCGTATTTATGACAATAGCCTATGAGGTGAGGAGATCAAAGCAAATATTTCATAGTGAGTAGTAAGTATATGCTTAGGTAGTGCTTAGATTTTTTTTTTTTTTAGTGAATGCAGCAAATCCAATCTCAATAATATTAAGGAAAATCTTCTAATTATCCATAGTCCCATATTGCATAATGAGAGGGATTCTTTAGGAAAATTTTGTCATTAAGCATTTATATAAATAAATCATGGTTTTATCTATATAAATATGTTTAATTGTAGATATAGCTATAGACTAATTATAAATGATTTAAACATTTTTAAATCAGATTTTATTTAATTCAAGATATCAAAGGCACCAAGAAGAAACTCGAAAGTAATTGGGCGTATCAAATGCACACTCCATAATTGTCCTCCATCTCATTTTTCTACAGCCATCAACTTTATTGACTATATATTGAAAGCTCGCAGTTGCTATGAAGTTGTCCATCAGTAACTTTCAATTTAGTCCCATGAGTCACACCAACCAAATGTCAGAAATGATGTCTCTCACTAACGAAAGTGACATCGGCTTTGGTCATTAAAATCAAGAATTTATCATTTCTTATAATAAAAATCATTTTTTTTCCTTTTCTAATGTAATGCACTTTTTCTTCTTTTGTAAATTTCCAAAGGAGGATGATGTGGTGTAAAAGCTTTCCACGTTAAGACTGTAGTAAAAGCTCTTCCCATTATTGAATGTAATGTTATTATTACTAAAATGTCCAATCTAAAAGAACGGTTGAAATTTGATGAACAATGAGCTATGCACTCAAAGTAACGCACTTAAAACTTTTCGGAGGCATGCCTTGGACAACTCTCCTCTGCCCAATTACTACACTCTTTCAAAAGGCATTGTCTGTACTACATATGGCTTACCTTTAGCTCTTGAAGCAATAAGTCCAAAAACTAAATGTCCGATAACATCGATTTCCACATGCCTAAAACCTTTTGGATTTATTAAACTTGTATGTAGCATGCGTGATTAATTAAAAGGTACAAACATAATTTTGATAAATGGCATTTCGGTTTCTTTTGAGGATCTTGTAATATGGTATTGCATGATCTTCTAATTTACTTAAAAAGTAAGCATTAGTGCTTTTTAAGTATTCCAATTGTTTGAAGCAATGGCTTGAAAGCATGGGATGTGAATGCTCGTAGCGTTTCCACAAGGTGTTGCTAAGTTGTATAAAGTAGTGCATCGAAGATGACCATTCTTATGATATCCAATTGCTATATCTTTGGAAGGATTGTTGTTTTATAGATAATTTGTGCAAAGTTGGGTTCGTAAAACCATCGTGAATGCATTATGTATATTTTGAAAGCTATTCTTAAGACAATATTTTGTTCAAATTTGACCACGATGTCCTTTACTTATTACCCTGGAGAGTCTTGCTAGCCATCCTTGAATGGAGCTAACCTAATGCATGTGAATGGAGCTATTTGCATGTATAAATCGTTGTTAATTCACTCGAATGATTTGGATACTACTATTATAAATGAGAAAAAATAAATGTGGACAAGTCATCCTCGCAAAAACTTCCTACAATATGCTAATTTAGTCAACAAGTCAAAGCAACTAATAACGCCACAAAAAACATATACAAATAAAACAAGTCAAAAAATAAATAATTGTGGCTACACTCTATTTGATCTTCACTACTTCTGCTACGGCAGTTCAAATTTCGAGGGATAATATTCATAATGATTTTCAATTTTTCATGAAATCTTTATTAAGAGATGAAATATGAAAATGATTTATGCTAAATCATGCTAAACAAAAAAGTGCATCACTAACAAAGGTAGTGAAAATCTATGTCGAACCATGCAAAACAGACTTATTTAATATGTCAAGATTGTAGTTGCAAATTTAATGTTTTCTTGATATGTTGCATCAAAAACTAAATAATAGAATATATGCGACCATAAAATCATGGAAAATGAAGGAAGCAAAGGGAAAGGTACACATGGGCTCGCGCGATTCAAGGGAGAGAAGGGCAATAAAAGAACATCACTATGCATTGTCAGAGAGATCTTATAAGAAACGGGTCATGTAGATGGCATTGAATCTCGTCCTTATGATCGAGTTAATGTCAACCAGGTGATGGGACAAATTCCATCGTCAACCACGAATATACGCTTATATATATGATCGATATCTTAATAAAATAAAAGATACTTTTTCATGCATTTATTCATGAATACCTAATGCTATTGAATATCTTTTAGTTTGGTGTCATTTTCCATCAAAACATATTCATTTTTAAAAAAAAAAAAGCAATTGAATAAAATGCACAAAACAAGAAAATGAATGGGACACTAGATTTACATGATTCAGTCATGTGATCTATGTCCATTGGAAGAGCAGCATAAGATTCCATTATAGATCAAAAAATATAATGAAAGTTATAATCACACTTGAGTGATGTAAATACTTTTTGTATTTTTTAGCTTTTAATTATATTTAATAATTTTAACATTTAAAATTTTTCTTTGGTGAAGAAATGACACAAATCTTAACAAAAGATATAATTGGCTTCGGAGCAGAAATATTTGGTGTGATCAAGGGGAGCTCTCGTCACGCTCTTCAATATGCTCTGTGCAGCCTTCAGCGCTCTCTTGGCATTAAAGGAGGAAATTCAACAGAACCAAACAAAGAAGAAGAAAGGAAACAACTGAGTGGCCAACATGAAAAGACACCATCCTTGCAACTTTCTTCGTCTTTTCGGCCCGTATCGGCAATGACCATCATGGTTTCTCTTTCTTCAGCTGAGCAAAGCCGTCTTTTATGGTCAAGACCATCATGGTTTCTCTTTCTTTCTTTCGTGCCGACCCCACGATGGAGGGGCATCGTGGCCAATTGACAGGCCACCCCTGCATTTCCTCTCACCAATTTGGAACAGTGGTCGAGCGTTGATAATTCTCATCTGGTCCCATTTCATCAAACGAGCTTAAATTTGAAATATATTTCAACATATTTATATAATTTGGTTTGGTTTAGCATCCAAACCACTCTAACTATACTATGCTCACGTTACCCCAGCATTTCTCCCACCAATTTTGAACAGTGGTCGAGCGTTGATAATTCTCATCCAGTCCTATTTCATTCAACAAACTTAAATTCGAAATACATTCCAACATATTTATATAATTTTGTTTGGTTTAGCATCCAAACCACTCTAACTATACTATGCTCACATTCTAATAATCGTCGGTAGGAAATAAATGATTATTTTCTTTTTAATATAATGGCACTTTCATGAGAATATTTGAGTCATTAAAGGAAGTTACTTATAATTAAAGGTAAGTCTTTAAGACAAAGAGATCAAAACAAATATTTCATAGTAAGTAGTAGTACGTATATGCTTAGGTAATGCTTAGGTGGAACATTTGTTGTAGAGAATGCAGCAAATCCAATCTTTGTAGTATGAAGGAGATTTTTGTAATTATCCAAAGACTCGGGTGTTAGAATGATAGGCGATTCTTTAGGAATATTTTGTTACTCTATATAAATAAATTGTCATTTTACAATACTAGATTGGGATTTTAAATATGCCCACCTATAGATATAGAGAATCAAATAGTTTTAATCCAAAAGTTCAAAAGCACAAATCAAAAAGCACAAAGGAGAAACTCGAAAGAAATTGGACATATAAAAGGCACACCTCCATAATTGTCCTTCGCCATATTTTTCTTTTTTAAAGCCATCAACTTTATTGACTATAAACCGGAAATTGCACTTGCTACGAAGTTGCTTGTACGCGTTTTGGATGGCAAATGGGATCTATGTAATATATGGGTTTTGACCCCATCAAAGAAAAAAAAAAGGAGAGAGAAAAAGAAGAGTTGAATGGTCAAAAAGGAAAAGAAAAGAAAAGAGAGAGGGTGAGAGTCTTCGGGAGAGAGGAAGAAAAGAAGAGAGAGAAGAAAAGAAAAGAAAAAAAAAAAAAAGAAAAAGAAAAGGATATAAAAGGAAAAGAAAGGGGGGAGCTCGAGCAGAACAAAGGGAAAGAAAGAAAGAGAGGGAGAGGGAAAGAAGAAGAAGAAGGAAGAAAGAAGAGAGGAGGGTTTTGTGCCATGGAGACCTCGTCAAGCCGATTCAACTTGGTATTGCAACACCCGGTAAGTGCTCGTGTCCTTCATTTGTTCAATCAAAGTAGTTTCGGATTTAGGGCTCAAAATTCGGAATTATTGGATATTTGAGCGGCGAAGTCTAATTTTTGAGTCGTTGAGCTGGGCATCTTTATAGAAAATGCTAGTTTAGGATGTTGTGGAGCTATAGGATTTTACGGATCTTGATTTGAGCTTACAGTTTGCTCAAAATGAAATTTTGAAGTTTCCCACGTGTGATGAACAGTGCGCGTCGAACACTTTGGGGCCATATTTCGTCGATTTTTGGCTTGATTTTGGGATGGCTAATTTAGGGTTCTTAGAGTACGTGGAAAGAGCTTTCTATTGACTATAAGAACGTTTAAAACGGAGCTCGGTGGAGAAAGTTATGGCGTGATCAAGTTGCACATTTAAGCTCTGCGTCGCGAATGACTTAAATAATCGCTTTGGATATGCGATTTGTTAGCGCGTAGGTGTCATTTTATCAACAAACAAGTATGGTTTAGTCAAGCCATGATTAAGATAGCATTTTATTTGATGTTAATATTGTTTCTCGCCTATTTGATAGGATTGTGGGTCCTAACGGTTCAAGTAATTTTTATCATTTAAGCATAGCGTTCTAAGGTGAGTGGTGCTATCTCTTCTAAGAATTTGTAAATTCATGTCTTCAAAATGATATGGATTTGAGATATTATAAGTTATGAATAAGCATATTTGTTACATAAAATTTGGATCGAGCATTTACTACATTTTGATATATGTAAACGATGTAAGGATTGTTTGGTGGAAATATATATTTTGTTTGATGAACGGTGTGAATATTATTTGATGGAAATATATATTTTGAGTTTACGGAACCTTTTGGAAGAGACTCATGAGGAGTCCTTAATTTTAAATATGGCATATGAAAAGTTATATATTGATTTGTGAACTGGTTTATGAAGTGGAATTGGGAATAGTTTGGGTAATGTATGGTGATTTATAAAGTGTGATTTTATAGAGATTAATCAATGGACTTGACCATTGATATTTGAATTGCAATGGTGAAAAGTTGTGATTTGGTTATTAAACTTGAGTTGTAAAATGATTTTTAATTTGGGCTTTATGGCTTGTTGATAATATTATCACAGATTGGTGTTAATGCTCAATATCGTTGTGAGCCTAATGAGGGACTTGTGGGTATGTGCATGCTAATCTAAGATATCCTTGTGAGTTGAGCCACCGGCTTATAGTAGGTGGAGACCTAATCAAGGGGGGAATCTTAGTCGCTTTGTCACGTAGCGTAATTCATTACCATAACTGGATATTTAAACTGAGTTTGGTCAATGGAATATGCCATTGACATGTGATTTGAGTTTAGTCGATGGAATGGACTATCGAGTTGTTGTTTATTTGAGATGAATCAATAGAATAGACCATTGATGTATGGCATGAGATTAACCAATGGAATGGACCATTGGTATGAGTTAATGAGATTAATCAATAGATTAGACCATTGATGTTTGTTTTGATATTATTGTGAAATAAATATTTCTACCATAAATATAGCTATGTTGAAACATATGTGATTTATTCTCCTATTACATATTTGTTTTATTCTGAAATTGGGTTAAAAGAGTTGTGGTTTGTCTGTAAATATGCATAGTAGGTGTTCGATCTGCTTAGAAGAGATGCATTACTCACTGAGCTGTAGTTTGCTCACCCCTTTATTCTTCCAATCTTTTCAAGTTTTTCGGCTAGTGATGAATAGTACGAGAGCGATATCCATGAAGGGACTTTTGGGAATAGGCTTTTGGGAGCTTAGAGGTTGCGTCCTTTGAGAGAAAGGACGGCCGTGTCATCCCCCTTTCTATCTAGGATTTGGGGTGTGACAATCTAATTCAAATATGTGAATTGTCATATGGTGAATTCAGAGATCAGGTGAGAGGGCTAACCTTGCTAAGGGCGAAGCAAGCTCCTATGGCGAACTTAGAGACAGGTGCGAGCACCAGCAATACTTCAAGAAGTGAGCACCAGGTCTTCCTAAATTTTAGAGGGCCTGATACTAGTCGTACATTTACTGATTTCCTCCACCGAGCCTTGGTAGATGCTGGGATCCGTGTTTTCATCAATGACGAAGGGTTTCAACTAGGTGAAAGAATTAGTGACAACCTTCTGCAAGTGATTGACAATTCTAAGCTCTACATACCCATCTTCTCTAAAGATTACGCTTCAAGTCACCGGTGTCTCGATGAGCTTGCAAGGATGGTAGAGAATAGCTCTGAACATAAAGAAGATGGGAAAGAGAATGTCATATTGCCCATCTTCTATGACGTGAAGCCCGATGACGTGAAGCTAAAAACCAAGTTGTACGAGAATGCCATCTCGAATATAAAGGATCTGAACAATAAGTTCAGCCCCAAGGATATAGAAACGTGGCGGCAAGCGCTCAGAGAAGTTGGTTGTACCATGGGATGGGAGCTGGATAAATATCTAAGGTAAAAATCTAACCAATTATTGTGAAAATTATTTTGTACAATCGAGCCATTTTATATTAAAGTAAATCTTCTATTACAATAATTCATTAGATGTTTATATTTTGATTCTTCTCCCCTTTATTGCCAGAAATTCTTTTTCTTCTGCTTGATATAAAGATCAAACATTTCTCTTCTATATCCTAAACATGATCGCGTTCCCACCTGGTTGGTTAGTAGATGGTTGGTCAACATGCAAATTTCTCACCTTTTTTCAATTGAAAATGTTCAACTTTGCGGCAGCTATGCGAAACTTATCCAGGCGGTTGTTGATGAGGCTGGGTTCAGGCTCAAGACAAGACAGAGACATGTAACCGAAGATTTAGTTGGAATGGAGGATCAAATAGCAGCCATAAACAATTTAATAGACATTGACTCTATTGGTGTGCGGCTAATTGGAATCTACGGGATGGGCGGCATCGGTAAAACAACACTTGCCAAGATTATCTTCAATCAACTATGTCCTCGCTTTGGGAGATATTGCAGCTTTCTTGATGACGTGAGGGAAACAGCAGAAAACAATAGTTTAGACAGGTTGCAAAAAAAATTGTTGTTTGATGTCGCTGGAGTGGAACCTGACATTGTAAACGTTGATCATGGGACCAAAATGATTGAACAAACAATTTGCAGCAAGAAGGTGCTAATTGTATTGGATGATGTTGATGAGGCCCGCCAGATCAAAAACTAATTGGAGAGAAAAGTTTCTATCCTGGAACTAGAATACTTGTTACTACTAGGCACAAGAACGTTCTGATTTGCAGGAAGTATGACTTTGTGGATTACGAAATGATTGGGTTGAGCTGCAAAGACGCACTTAAACTTTTTAGTAGGCATGCCTTCAATAAGGACTCTCCTCTAGATAAATACTACCCTCTTTCAATGGACATTGTCTCTACTACAGATGGACTACCTTTAGCTCTTCAAGCAATAGGATCATCACTTTTTAGGAAAAAGAGAGAACTATGGGAAGAGTGGCTAGAGAGGCTAAAGAAAAGACCTCATAAGGATGTCTTGGCAAAGCTAATGAGTAGCTATAATGCCTTAGATCCAAATCAACAACAAATATTCCTCGATGTTGCATGCTTTTTCGTTGGCAAGAATAAGAGTAATCCAATGTGCATGTGGAAAGATTGTGGGCTTTTCCCGGAGAATGCCATTAAGGTCCTTATTGAGAGGTGCATGATAAAGGTTTTAGATGATGATAGATTTGGGATGCACAATCAATTTAGGAATCTTGGAAGGGCAATTGCCAAAGAAGAGCATACCAGATTGTGGGATAAAAACGACATCATTTGCGAATTAAGATCAACAGAGGTAAAGTATGACCAAATTTGAATAGAAAATTGCTTATACCCACTTCTTAATTGAGGATTCACGTTTTTGATTTGGGAGCTACTCTTCTATTTCATTTTTTCTTCTCTTCTACGAAATAAAAATAGTGGAATATTGACAAATTCCTGCTTATGCTCCTCAATGTCATTGGCAGATTAAAGGAAGCGTTGAAGCACTGTGTTTGCGAAGGGACTTCGGCGACCCTTTAACTGTCTCTTTGGAGCAAATTGAGCGGTTCCCACGCATACGGTTTCTCTTATTGGATGAGGAAATTTGCCAAGGTGACTTTACACGCTGTCTTTCCAAGTTGAGATGGATCAATTTGTGTTAACCTTATAGTATTCCTCCTGGACCTGCCGCCCGTCGTCATTGGTTTGAGGCAACTAATTCATTGCATCTACAAAACGTGGTGGTGGTTAATCTTTCTGGGCTTGATATCATGAAAGATGTGTTCAAGAGCCTAATCAAGGTATGCAAGTTTCCCTCTTAGTGTAATTTTCTCATTCAATGAAGGACAAAATCTGATGGATTTATGATCTAAATTTCTCATTGGTAGCCTAAATCCATATTTATTTCTTGTTTGTCCTCATGTTTCATTGGCTTTTGGAGGGGGCAAGGAAATTGAATGTTCTTACTCTTTGTTATAATACATCGATGCCTGGGACACCAACCTTTCCTTGGAACTCGGTTTTAGAGAAGTTGACCATTTCTAAATTTTTTTCTTTGATGGAAATTGATTGCTCTATCGGGAAACTAGGGAAGCTAAATGATTTAAATTTCGAGTTATTGGTCAAACTTGAAAAATTACCTGAACAAATTGGAGAATTACGGAATCTGCGGCACCTCTCTCTTAGGAGTTGTGATAGCTTGAGGTAACTCCCAATTCAGTTTTGAAATTAAAGTTGTTAGCAAAGCTGGATGTATTAGGCACGAAAATTACAAGATTATCAGATTTCATTGATAGACTATCAAGTCTGTCATCTGTTAATTTATCATTCACATCGATTGAAAATCTCCCTACCACAATGAGCAAGCTTCTTCACCTCCAAACACTGCATCTGAATCATTGTGATAGGATACAAGAGTTGCCAGAGCTCCCTAGAAGTCTGACCACTTTACAACTGGCATCTACTTCGTTGGCGATTGTCCCTTACCTCTCATACCTTACTAATCTAGTTGAACTGGCCCTATCCGATGGCTCTGAATCTATGGCTATATCAGATATAATTCAAAGTTGCAAGTTGCAGTGGATTGGGAGTTTATGGAGACTGAGTAAGGTGCAATTTTGCTTTTCAAATGTCTCTGTTTCAACTATAGTGTTGGGTTCCCTTTCTCTGCTGAAAGAACTTACTCTACATGGACTAGACGTGCCAGCTTTCAAACAACTTCCATCATTAGAGTTGATAGTTCTAGAGCTCTATGACACTCGAGGGAAACAAATACGGCTTCCTCCATTGGAAAAGGAGACTGCAATCATTGCATCAAGTTCGAGAGAATCAGCGGAAAACAAGGTGTTACGGCAAATTGAAATTAAATTCACCGAAGACCATAAATCGTCGGAGGGGTGGGTTCATCTGCGGGATGAGCCAGGGTGCAATGAGCTACAAGCTCCCGAGTTGATTGATCATTGGAGGGGAGACTTCCATTTCCCAAGCTCCATAAATACACTTCGAAAACTCGTTCTGTGGGGGTGCCCAGGGGTTCAGGATATTCAATTTGTTCCTACGCGGTTGTTAATATTTTCTGTTGGAGGGTGCACTTCATTAAAAAGATTAGGCGGTTTGTCAAATTTTTGAGTACTTGATGGAGTTGATTCTTAGCCGGTGCTGGAGCCTACAAGTTGTTGAGGGCATTGACGAATTAGAGTTTTTGGATCAGTTGAAAATTGATCGGTGTGGATCAGTGGAGAGGATTCTTGATCTATTGAGCCCAAAAATACCAGATAAGTGCTCAATACACATAACACGTAGTGGGAAGTTACCTGACTAGTCGAATTTCCAACACTTGGGGGTCTTACAGAGAAAAGATTCTGAATGGAACTGAAATTGAAACTACAGACTTTGAAACGGAAACAGGGGATTGTCTGCAGAAAATGTAGCGTCTTCATTCTATTAATACAACACTGTAGTTGAGCTCTATGTTTGAAACAACGGACTCTGTAACAAAAACAGAGGAAAGTGTGCGCCTTCTTTCTGTTCAAAGATCATCGCCATTTCTTCTGCTTTACGTTCTTAATATATCTGCTTTATACTAATAAAGAGAGAATAAACTGATTATAAAACGTGCAGCCATAAAATATATGTGACCATGCTAAGTGGACGACATCACTTAAATAGAAAATTGCTTACCCTCTTCTTAATTGAGGATTCACGTTCCTGAATCGGGAGCTACTCTTCTGTTTCATTTCTTCTTCTCTTCTACGAATTAAAACGAGTGAAAGAAATAGGACCAAAGTGAAGAATCGTGAAAAACACATGGAGAAAAACTACATCTCCCCGAAAAAAATTCCTACTTTTTTCAACCTAGGAGTAAGTCTTACCTCGTTCCGTTAGTCGTCTCTTATTCCTTCAAACGTAGATGCCAATCACTCACCCACATACCAATCATTTTCTGTTCTCTCACCTGTTGATTTTTTGTCAATTTGTGCATGTCTCATAACAAATATGTGAGCGCCAACGCAAAGAGGCAACACATGAATTGAATAAAAAATTTGTAAAATCTTAGTGAAGAGACAATATTCTTAAATGATAACTGATATTTAATTTAAGGATAGGATTGCATGTTGAAGTAACCAAGTGCCCCGAGTAAACCAATCAAGAAATGCTCAGTGCCTGTAAACGAGTGTGGTATCGGAGCATACTTGT
The DNA here is from genome assembly GCA_014182735.1 of Corymbia maculata. Taxonomy (NCBI): domain Eukaryota; kingdom Viridiplantae; phylum Streptophyta; class Magnoliopsida; order Myrtales; family Myrtaceae; genus Corymbia; species Corymbia maculata. Next base: position 16,639,781 of record CM024688.1, on the reverse strand, counting down.
ATTTGGGGTTAAGTCAGAATATTCAAGCATTGCTTTCACTTAGTTCAAGATCACTATCACCAAAAACTGAACCTAGTTGATTCAACTTGGAAATAGCAACACCAGAAAATGTGAGGAAAGATGATGCAGCAGAACAAAAGAAAGTTGTATGTATTGGAAGACATATGAATTTAATATGAAAGTAGCTCATTTGCTATTTGGATCTTATTTACACTTCAGAGATGAGAACATAATTAATTTAATTAGATTGACCATTGTTGTGATGTGCATATCAAATTTTCTTGAAAATTGAAATATCTGGTCAGAAAATAAGTAGATCCAACTTCCAAGATAGGAATGTTGCTGAATTAGATTAATTTACTGGCTAAGTTTCCTTGTTAATAGTGTATCAGATCAGTTAATAGATTATGATTCGAGTATGCTAGAATAATTTTCTGCATAGTCCTGCATCAAAAAAAAAAAATTAATGACAAGTATCTTGTATCTATATGTGGAAGTGAAGCAATGTTACAAGAGAGAAACCGATTAGGTGATGTTTGTGTTCTTTTCTCCATCTACGATGATACTCCGGTGAAAAATTATGTTTTCCTTGCAGAGCATGGGGAAAACGAAAGATGAAGCTAGACAGCAAGTAGCAGACATGGAAACCTCAGATAAAAATTATGCAATTGCAGCTGTTCAAAATGTAGTTGGAATTGATGATCGTGTGAAGCAAATCACCAACTTACTGGAGATGGAAGTCAATGATGAGGTGTGCATTATTGGAATCTATGGAACCAATGGAATTGGCAAGACGACTCTGGCCAAGGCTGTATACAACTGCATCTCTTCTTGTTTCGACAATTGTAGCTTTCTCATAGAAGTCGAAGAAACCACACAAATCCTAGTGGTATTCAGTTTTTGCAAGCCTAGTTGAAATGTGATATCCTTGAACGAGATCGAGAAGATCCTTCTTTTGATGAAAGAATAGAAGATTTCCTGGATATATTTTGTGAAATGAAAGTTCTAATAGTTATTGATGACGTGGAAAAGCAATCCCATCTTCATGCTATTGTAGGAGACTTGGACTGGTTTGGTCTGGGTAGACGAATAATTTTGACTTCTCAAATTGAGGAAATTCTCAAAGAGTATGATCCCGAGAAGGCTCGCACCTACATGGTTGGTAAGTTGGATGATGATCAAGCTTTTGAACTTTTCTGCCAGCATTCATTCGGGAAGAAATCTCCCATACCTGGTTATGATGGACACACAAACTGCATTGTCAATGCTACAGAGAAACTTCCATTGGCAATTGAAGTTATTGGTTCATTTTTGCAGGGTAAATCAATAGAAGAATGGGAAAAAATGGAGTCGATAAAAAAATTTATGAGTAATTCTGAAAAGACTATGGTTTGCTTTGCAGAGATATTGCATATATGTTACGAAGCATTAGATCCAAGGCAAAAACATATATTTCTTGACTTAGCATGTTTTATCAATGGTATGGACACCCGAATTGCTTCATATATGTGGACCAGTTCTTATCTTCCACCTTCTGCTTGCATTCTGATGCCCCTGGCAAAAATTGGAGAAAACAACGAATTGCAGATGCACAGATTGCTAAGATGTGTTGGCCGAAGAATTTTAAATCAAAAGGGATCTGGAGATCCAACTCGGAGAAATTTTACATACCGGATATGATTCCAAAGGCAATAAGCAGTGAGAAGGGAAAAACATTTTGGTTTCAATTTGTTTACTGAAAATAAACACCTTGACACATGGGCTACAAATTTTTTTTATTTTGGTCGTATTTTTCTGAAGGAATCATATCATGTATGTACTCTTTAGCATATAGGGCAAGGAAAGCATCCTTACTCTGATGGGTATTTGTGTTACAGCTTCTGATGATTTTGGTACTTATGTCAAATGTAGGGAATGGAAAATGTCGAAGCTGCCTGCATTGACCTAAATGATCATGACTCGTGCAAATTCACAGCTGGAGATTTTGAGAGCTTGCCAGACAAAACTTTTCTCAAGTTGGATAATGCAAAAGTTTTTGGAGATTTTACAGGTGCATTTGAAAGTGTAAAGTGGCTCAGTTGGCAAAGGTGTCCCCCAGATTTTATTGCAGAAAATTTTGCATCAACAGAATTGGTTATCCTTGATCTGTCTAGGAGCAAAGTCACGAAAGACTGGCGAGGTTGGAGTGAAATCTAGGTGGTTTGGTATTTGGTTGTTTTATATTTGCTTTGTCAAAGTTAATAGCTTTGAATTGACCATGTGTGGGTTTTTGTTTTGGCTTTACAGATGGAGAAACTAAAAGTCTTGAATCTCACTGGTTGTTCTGACTTTGTTCACTCCCGACTTGTCTGGTTACAAATATTTGGAAATCCTAATTCTTGAACGATGTTCTCTTTTGGTGAAGCTAGATCCTTCAATTAGCCATTTGAAAGGTTTAGTCTCTCTAAATTTGAAGTTCTGCTTCCAATTGAACGGGTTGCCAGTGGAACTGGGTTGTGTGACAGCTCTGAAAGAGCTTTCTATTGACAGTACTTCTGTATGGCAGATCCCCATCTGTTGATGTATCAAGACCGTACCATCTGTTTTTTTTTGTTTTGTTAAGTCAGTTTGTTGATGTCCTGTTTTCTAGGAGTTAGTTAATTGTTGTTTTACTTGGTTAATCCTATCTTGTAGGAGCAGTTAGCTGCACGTTTTTTAGCTATTCTGTTAGTTTGTTGCTGGTTTTGTGGACTAAGCAAGTTGTTAGTGGGCAACATGGGTTTATGGTTAAGTTTTAGTATGTATTTAAGCACTTTTCAGTTTTCTGAATAATATATGTAGCTTTTGCTGTCAAATCCTCTGTTCTTTAAACAACACCATCTCCATAGGCAGTTTGAAGAACCTTGAAATTCTTAGTGGCTTCAAGTGCTTCCCATTGACTTACCTGCCCAGTTCAATTAGTTATTTAACTGCTCTCTGCAAACTCTCATTAGATGGTGCCAAAGTTAATGAGCTCCCAAGCTCACTGGGGGATCTGCTTAATATGAGACTCGTCATTGAGGGATTGCCGTTACATTGAGGAACTTCCAGATTCTATCGGTGAAATGGGGTCATTAGAGGAGTTGGATATATCAGCAACTAGTATCTCTAATCTCCCCAATTCAATAAGAAACCTGCAAAGCTTGCGAGTGCTGAGAATGGATTTACTTTCATTCGAGCATTTCCTGGGGAGATTGGGAATCTGACCAAGCTCGACGAACTACATGCTTCCTGGTGTCGGAGTTTGAACAGGGCCATTCCCATTGGTATCGGGGTACTACATCATCTGAGATCACTAACGCTAGGGCATTCCAGTATATCTAGCCTACCCACTGAAATCTCCACTATATCTGGTCTTCGCACCCTGGATTTACTTCACTGCAATGAAATCGAAGAGTTGCCGAAGCTTCCCCCTTCTCTAATTTGTCTGCATGTGAGTTCTAACAGGATGAAAGCGATATCCTTTCTTGAAGATTTGAAGGAATTGGAGGAGCTGCGCCTCAGTGATGGGGACCTAAAGGCACACCAACCTCCCTCAAAACAGCCAATGCCAGGATCCAACGTGAATCCAATGATTGACAAACAATCCTTCTCAATATCGTTTCCTAAATTGAGGAAACTAGAACTGTCTCTTTCACAAGTTATCAAGCTGAGGTTTGAGCTGACAGATATGCCTCCGCTTAAAAGGCTTAAAATGTTTGCCCTTCCTGGTTCCAGCCGTAGAGAAGTAGCTGAGCTTCCCAAGACGTTGTAAGTGTTCAAGCTCTATCACTCTGCGATAGAAGAGACTGAAGGGCTTGAAGGCCTTGAAGCCTTGAAGAGGCTGGATATATCAAACTGCAAAATACAAAATCTCGACGGGCTTGGCCAGTTAACCTCACTGAGTAGTTTGATTCTATCTGACTGCAATTACCTCAGTTTACCTGATCTTTCAAACTTGAAGTCAATGAAAGTCTTAGAGATCAGACAATGCAAAATGATCCATCAAATCAAAGGCCTAGAAAAATTAACTTCTTTGGAAAAGCTGAATATCGGTGAATGTCCAGCTGAGAACACTGTACAAGTACAGAAAGCGTTGAAGCATGAAATGGAATCAATAGACTCTGAAACAGAAACGGGGGATCCTCTGCAAATACGGTGCGCCTTCTTTCTATAATAGAATATCGCTGTTTCTTCTGCTTTACTTGCTTTCTATTTCTGCTTTATTCTAGTGAAGAGAGACAATGAACTGATTCTAAAACATGCAGCCAAAGACAATCTTACTAAAATTCATCATCTTGCTGGGAATCTCCATATGGTCTGTGTGTGTCCACTTCGGTGGCGAGGTTAAGGATTTACATCTATAACAAAGGGCCTTTCTTAAGAGAAATTTAGGCCCAAGATACCTCACCTCAACTCAACTTGTCGTTTCCTTCTGCAGGCAGAGTCGGCAAAACAAAAAGGAAAAAGAAAGCTCGATGACATTTCGTGAACGATGGATTGAATTGAGATAAGGGTTCTTTTTCATGTTTTCTTCTTCCTCTATCCAGCTGCTCAAGCAAATTGCTGTCGCCTGATCCTCAGTTACTACTCACTTGCTCCTCGCAAGCTTCAGTCAGTCATTCACCATTGATCGCCATCGGCTCTTCTTTCCCAGGTTCCATCGTCCACAAGCTTCAAGTTCGTCGTTCGCAAAGCTTCAAGTCCTTCGCAAGCTCCAAGTTCCATGTCCGTGAGCTTCAAGTCCTTCTCCAATGCTACCTTTCACTCTAGTACACATTTTCTTCTTCAGCGGTGGTCGGCTGGGGGAATTTGGTGCATTCATTGATTCCATCGGTGGCGGGAGTCACGGGCCTGAACTCAAGCTCTGGATCACTAGCAAATCGCTGAAGAAAAGGTAAGAGTGGTGTGGCAGTTGGTGTTTAGTTGAATGTAATGGTGTGCTTTATCTTTGCGTAGATGAGCATGAGCTCGAGCTCTAGCTCTAGCCCTAGCTCTAGCTTCATATGGTAATAGTTGGGTAAGGGTCTGCTTTCTTGCAATTGTTTGACTATTTGATGTGGGGGAAATTTGATTGTTGAAGAAGATAGAGAAGTACTACTTGATCTTTGATGTTTTGATGCGTGATGATTATCATTGTCTTTAAGCTATTATTTGCCCCCACTATTATTGATGTCGGGTTTAGAACAAACATACCTCCAGCATACATCAAAGCCAAGAGAAATGAGTTTACTCAATTCTCTCTTGGAATTTCTCCTTGAATATTTTAAAGTTGCATGTATGAAAAGATAAGAAGAAATTTATGAAGTAGAAGTATTTATGAACAATTGCGGTTATTATAAACAATATATGAATTGGTTTATACTCATAAACAACCACTAGACACACCTATTAGGAATATGTACCTTATCCCCAACCATCATCACTTTTCATATCAAGAATAACTTCCCTTTATAACTACTGATAACTTCCTTTAAGACGAAAAGTCATCTTTTTTCATAACCAAGAGTCACATCCTTATTGACATCTGATTTTTAGTCAACATGTCAATAAAAGCAGAAAAATCAAATGAAGGGTTTCCAATCACGACGAAACCCGTTTTTCAAATAAAAAGTGTCAATTTTCAATTGTCTATTGCATTAGCGTTAGAAAGTAGTTTCCTATTCATTTCATACAAAAACCCGAAAAGTCAAATGATTGACTTTATGGTCAACCATTTGACTAAAAGTCAACCTTGGGTCAAATATTGGCTTTTGCACCAAAATGTCCCTTTTGAGTTTAATTTCACTTTAGAGGTGGAAATTTTAGAAAAATTCAAAGATTTGACCATAAAATCAAACTCTTAGTGAAAAGTCAATTAGAGTTTGACTTTTGTCAAACCTTTGACCAAAAAAATTGAAAAATACAAAAATCATAAAATCACCTCATTTTAGCTTTAATTTGACTTTAGCGTTGAGAATTTTTTGAAAATCGATCAAAAACCTCATTTTCCGAATTTTTCGGTTTTAGGTTCAAAATCGACCAAAAATGAAATTACTTTCATTCTAGTTATAATTAGGCTCAATACCTTCTATGACATTTAATCTAGAGACATTTACCCATTTAACCATTCAATCAATTTTGACATTGGGCAAAGCGAAATGCGAATTGACATTTTTTGCCCTTATTAGGGGTCTAAATCGATTCTTCATGATTTACAAGCTAACACCTCCATTCCACTCAATTTTGTGAGTTAAGTCTAAATTTGGGGTTGATTTAAGCAAATTCACTTGTTAACTTATTGATTTTGGAAATCTAGTTTACTGCCTTAAGAAAATAGGGTTGTTAAGCTTTCGATTAAAAAAATTTGAGTTGACCCATTTATGACCAGGCTTTACTTTGATGAATTGAGGTTCAATTTAAACATTGACCCTTAATTTAATTTTGGCAAAAATGTTGTATCGTCAATTAAAGGTCAATTTGGATACAATGAGTTTCCCTAGGCATGGGCAATCAAACTAATATGTGTCTCGCAACTTCAATTGAGCTCAATTTAAATTAATTTGCGAATTAAGACCAATAATTAGGTAGAATTGTCCAATTTAAGTCCTAGAAGGTCCAATTTGGTGTGCCCATGACATGGGTCCAATAGTTTTCATGAAAATTAAATAATAATGTTAATAAAAAATCACGAAATTAAATTTTTTTGGTTTAATTAGCCTAATTGGTTTGAAATTGGCTTGTTTCTCTTCAAAATTGGATTGTTTTCTTTCCAATTAAACAAGTTTTCTTTTCAATTTAGTAAATCATACAAACTAAAAAAATTGGACCAAAGCACCCCAAAAACCACTAAATCGGTCAAACTGGTCCAAAATTGGTTCGACCGATCACCGGTGGAGGAGGCCGGTTCGGCCATCCTTCGGTTGGTTTTCGACCAGCAACCACCATCTTGTAGTGGCTCAGCCCAAATCTGGTCCCCCATACCTCTACATTTTTCAAATTTGCAAAATAGTCCCTAAATTTTGGTGAAATTATAAAATTTCCCTTAATTAGGTCCTTAATCGCAAAAAAAAAAAAAATTGAATTGTTGATCGCATTAAATCTCAGCCCTTCAAATTAGCACATATTAAATGTGTTAATCATGATTAGAAATTCAAAAGAGTTAGTTAGGCACATGGGTTAATCCCTAACCATCGGATTAATCCGATGGCTAGGATTTAAGATTTTTTTTTTTTTTTTTAGGATTTGAGATTAGGGAGGGGTGTATATACCATTCTCCCTCCAAAATTTTAGAGAAGGCCACATTTTCTTAGATTTACATTCTCTTTATAGCTGAAATTCTCTCTAAAACCTCTCTATCTCTATCTTCTTCCCACCCATTTTCTCTCTCTCAAAAACCAGCGGCAATTTTGCCTCAACCGCCGCCTAATCGCCCTCATCGGACCTTCTCTGGCGTTGACGCCTCATCGGCCACTGTCCCCGACGATCCTCCTTATCTTTTCATATCTCCGATGACCAGTAGGAGCTTCAGTTTTGCTTCCATCATCCCGTGTGAGGCAATCTTCCCTTGGCGATTAAAGGCCTGTTCGACTTGGACCGGTTCTGTCCAGTAGAAGACCGGTGATCCTCCGACGTTGATCCTTCATCCTCCGACGATGAAAAGAGTTCTAGCCTTCCTCCAACATCCGTCTGTGCAGTGGTCACCTGATCTTGCGAGTTTAAGCTCGGTTTCGTCATAAAATCTTTTCAAAGGTAGGTTTCCTTATCATGAGTTTGATGAAACAAGATCGCAATAGGCAATCGGGACCAGAACTCGAGTTAAGGCTTGATCCTATGATTGATGAGGTTCTTCTGATGTTTTATGATGTTCATGGATGGATTTGCTTGAATGAATGTGGTGTGATTTGGTTTGATTGGGTGATTGTTCTTGATTTGTTAAAATCGGGTTCCAGATTGACTGATCTGAAAAACCTATTTGCTTGAGCTTAAAATCTTGTTCAAATGAATTTGAGGTCTTCTCGATTTTTGATATAGACTTGATAAACTTTCCGACAAGCTATAGATCACCCCGATCGACCTTCATTTGCTACTTGAATACTTTCCTCAAAATCGTGTTTATGTCCTGTGATGATGTGCTGATGACTGTTGTTCTATTATGGATTCGACCTTTGCTGCTTTGTGATTTTTTTATTTATTTTTATGATTGAAATTTCGAGATGATTCCTTCACAAAAACGTTCATAACATGTTGATCTTGAACATTTTTATTTTTCTGAAAATTTTAGAGATCATCATGATGGGCGAAAGACCCTAACATCACCGTCACATCTACTATTTTTCAAAGTTCCTAATTGCATGTGTCGGATTTATGAATTTTTTCTGATTTTTGTGATCAAAATATGACATGGAGTTCTATAAAAGTTGCATATATAAATGAGGGTCATAACATAATTTTTTTCTCAGAATTTTCTAATGAGCACTAGGTCAAATTCTCTAAAACAAGTCCTTTGTTCTGCCGGTCTGCAGAGTCCTGAATCTGAAATTTTGATTTTGCCGATTTTTTTGTAATTTTTTCCGAACTCTTTTCAAGTTGATTCCTTCTAAATTTGTTCATATGAGTGTTGGTCATGTCATATATTTTTCTTGTGATTTTTGAGTGTCATTGAATAGGCTGATTCCCCCAAAAATCGTCCTCACCCATGTATTGCCCTGTACAAACTCAAGAAAACATTTGTGTGTGATTATGCACTTGATTGTGATCGTTTGTCCATGAACACCTCATCAATGTCATTGCATGTCATAATGTCACCTTAGGAACAATTATTCCATGTTAATTGAACATCACTTCATCCCGCCGTTGCATGTTTTCATGTAATTAGGTTCTGTTATCATGAACATGTTCAATGTATGTCCCGTCATTATCATTTTCATATCATGCTTAATGATTGCATTAGGACCTCAGCCCCTTAATGAAAATTGTTTATGGTTTGATAATCGACCTACATGATTCATCTCACTTTTTCCTCGTCATATAGGAAAATTAAACCATGCAATTTGTTCATGTGCTTGCTGCTCTTAATTGAGTCAATTTGCATGTTCATGAAAATGTCCATTATTGAATGAGTAAATGACCTTAATTGATCATGTCATCTCTTAGAAAGTCTTAGGAAATTCATTAAGCTTTCTAATGACACCAAAATCACACCATTTTCCCCACTTTTCCATTTTTAAAAAGTTGCCCTGTAATTTGGGAAAAACCTAAAATTCGGAATACGTACATGGTCATCTGCATGTCTGCACTTTGCCATTTTTTCTGAAATTTTTTCATTGTGGTATGGAACTCGGATCCTTCATGAACTTTGTTTGGCATCCTCTGGACCATCATGTGGTGTTTGGCATCCTCTGGACCATCATGTGGTAAAATTTCATGAATTTTGGACATCGTTAACATGTTCATATTCTCATAAGCTTGCCTTCATTTGCTGCTGCCCTGTACTGTTCTGATGCATGTTGTCGCATTCTTGGATTTTTATAAATTTACAGATAACTCATCTTAGGGAGTTGTCTTCATGACTCTTCATTAAGTGTGTTTCTCACTGGAATTTTTTGAAGCTGATTGTTCAATTAATCATGTTCAATTGCTTGTTTCTTTTCAATGCATTTTGGATCCCTTGTTTTGTTTGACTGTGATATATGTGCGTTCTATGATTTTTAGAAAATAATACATGATGAACTGATCCATGATGTCTTCATGACTTTTGATTTTCTTTTCTCAAACTCTAAATACAAAAATTCTTGAAAAATGAAAAGGCCATTGATGTCATGTTACATTTGAAAGTGTGACCGATGCATGCTTGGTGAGCGAAGTGAACCAGCGTCGATACACTAATTGCTTGATTGATTGGGAAATAAGGTCTTTGGACATGCTCATGTGCTTATTTTTCAAGTTCAATGCATTTGATTGGTAGATAGTCACGCTAAACTGATGCATGTTCACAGGTAATCTTAGGTTACACATTAGAACGCAACTTTAGGAGGGATGACATTAATCACCACAAGTGAATACTTGTGATGTTTAATGATCATGACCCCTGTCTAATAATGAATGGGGATAACATTTGGGGTACGTCATGCATGTAACTCCAAAGGTCGACCTCGAGGCCATTCCTAATCTATCGATTGGATGATCATTGTTTGTTTACTTGCCATGTTCGGTGTGCTTTCGGTTGAATGGGTGTTTGCTTCCATTATAAATTGTTCATTTAGAATTAGTTAGGAATTAGGGTATGTGAAAAAGGTAGCCCCAAAGACAGTGGTGGTTGATGTCCTTTCTGACCTTTCTTTTGTACTATTCATTTGACACATGACATATGTCTGACACTCACGCATGATCACCTTTCATCTTGTAAATGGCACAACCTTAGGTTAAACACGATAACTGTTAGGTACTGAAAGGGCGCTAATAGAAATAATCAATGTAACCTAAGCCCTTGAATCCTAGAGCTTTGGATGCATAGGAATTGAGGGAACCTCTCCCGACCCTCGATTGAGCTTTTTAGCTGGCCCCCAATCGAGGCTAGTGGTGACTCCTAAACAATTATCTTAGGTTGTTAATCAACTTAGATAAATAAAAATGAATCTTCCTCCTGTTGCGTGGGGTATGGATTTGGGAGAATCCACATTAGTGATTGATGGGCCTCTTAGTGGATATGGTTGTCATTGATGATGTGTTCGAGTGTCTTTGATGACTATCTCGTGAGTAAGTACCTCTAAACTCCGCCCCTCACAACACCGACCGTCGTCAAGGGCAAGTCACAATAGTCCTCTTAACCAAGAGTCACATCTTCTCTTGACCAAAAGCCACGTCTTCTCTTAATGAAGAGACACATCTTTTATGATAACAAACTATTTCAACATTTGAGTGCCTGGTCTAGTTATGTTGCCATGCTTTTGTGGACTGCTTGATTGAATGTAATTGGGTGCATCTTCTTGTGAAGAGTTTATCTGTAAGTATATTCTAAAGTTCGGATAATGGTAGCTTTAATGACTATCCACTATTTCTTTATTACTTGTGAGGAGCTCTCGATGATTGAAAATGAAGCAAACAGTGCTTCTCTTCTTGGTTCATCATGCAGAATTAAACTGGGAAATCCAGTTTTTCTTTTTTCTTTTCGTATTCTGGGCAGTTGTGGTTTCCATTGGTAATTTGAGGTCCGCTGCATATGGTTGGGGATTCCACAGGTCAATTTTACCACGTGACCGATTGGACAATTGGCTAGAAAAAGTACACACGGCTTTGTTATCTATTGAAGCAGAAACACCAAATCTTGTCACTTCATGATTACTCCCACGTTCCTATTCTCCGTTTTGCAAATATCTTCTTATTTGAATTGAACGAAGAGAGAAAAATGAACCACCGTGTAGCAAGGAGTTTGGTCAGGCACTTGTGCATCTTAATTTACTTGCTTGGTCCTTCATAGTTTTATGCCTAATTCTCATTTGAAATCAGCAATTCCTTCTGATTTTCCCACGTCTAACATGAGTCTTAAGGAATGTCTTAAAACCGCTGCAACTCAGTTTTATCCTTTGGATGTTCATCGGAACATAATTAGGAGACCACCATGTATTTAAGCAAATACATGACTTACTAAGCATCAATCAGAAATTAGAACCAGCAAAAGAACTCCGGCATAAAGGTTACGACATACTTTGCCCTGCATGAGACTCTGCACCAGGAGTGCAACCAAACCCGCCATCCAAAGTTTTGCAAAATGCTATATATCTGACAGCTTTCTCCACATTTATTGAATCCAACCGTTTTAGTACCGCCAGACAGCATATAGCACAATAAGAGAACAAACCCAAGAAGTCAAAACCACCGGAGAACTAATCACGGTAGAGGCCATAGCATCTTTTGGGCCTTCTTCTATTTTAGCTTGTATGATATTTTTTTATATTTTAAGTAGATTTTGGAATTGCGAGCTTCGAGCTCAAACGTTCATGCTGTGAGCTTTAAGCTCCAGCAACCATGGCATTCACAAGCTTTGCAGTCGGATTTGGCCATGCTGGCTGGACGCTTCGTTCTCAAATAGCCATGACTGTGAGCTTCTAGCTTGAGTGTCCATCGCTGTGATATGCCTTATCTTAGCAATCTGATTGTTCACATCAGCATAAATCGATAAAAAAAAAAAGAACATTGACCGTTTTAATTTTTGGCTAGAGGTACAGGAACAACAACCGTCATCTCTCCTAGTATTTAAACAAATTAAATGGCTGTTGTAGATCTTTTAGAAACCTTTTCCCGCAGAACAATGTGTAGAGGATGAAATAGTGTTTGCAGATGAAATATGCACGGCAGATCATATATCATCTATACAAAGCAGATAGAAGTGTTTACAAAGCTATTTATAGTGGTTCAGCCTATCCACTTAACCTCCTCCATCATCCCATCTCTAATACCTCAATAACAAGATTAAAATCCGTTAGTGCAATATTTGAAACTTTGAAAGCTTTTACGATCAGGATCATGAGATTTTTTAAGTTGCAGTTGTCAAATACATTTTTAGCGAACACATGGTGCAAATCAGATGTTTGAATGAATTTATAATCACATCGGATGGATGCGAAAGGTGGATACAACGAGTGCGGGGCAACATGTACCCAAGTATTGGTGAAGTACAAATGTAGACATATTACCTTTATTTATCTCCAATGGCACTTTTGATTGGTGTGCTACGAACATAAAATCACTAGCATTTAATTCTAATTAGATTTGCCAGAGGGTGATCTTGATATCTCGTAACCTACCAATATGTTCTCCAACATGTGTTGGGAAAGATTATTGCCCCATATCTGCATGCGAATGATGTCCGTACTTGTAATTCATCAGTCATAGGCATGATTGGAGAAAATTTCCTCTAATATTGAGGAATTATTTAGTAAACTCAGTCTAATGAGACAGAAATCGCTTGGGACTAAACACTGGAACCTGCAGTAAGGACCCACCATGTTTCATATAGTTTCTAAAATGCCTCTGCTTCTCGTATCACCCTTGGTTTACCTAATAACCTTATTCAGAGAGGACAACTTCAGCTATGACGTGAGCATGAGATTGCACATCGCATGCGAGTGACTCGACAGCAAGTGCAAAAGCCTACCCCATTTTCCTAACCGTATAAGCATCCTCTGCGGTTATTATTGCTGGTCTTCCCATCATTATTTTCTTCATGAATACGAAGAACGCACGCTCAACTTGTTGGATGTATGCCCTAAAGTTACTATGTAATAGTTACATATTAGGGATTTCAGTTGTACTATTATCATTAATGGTAATGACGTCTTCATTCAGTTGTCCGATTATTTTATATTTATGAATGATTCCATAAGATCAATTGCAACTAGACCTATTCTTGAGACGTCAAGAATATTGTGACAGGTTTATAGTTAGACTGAATCTTTAAACTGTTCCTGGTCAATGGATTATTGAGTGGATATTTATAATCATGTTGAGACCGATGTGTTCTTAACTTCACCATTAAGTATTGGATACTTAAGGGAATGATGAGTTGCAAGTCATTAGGTATTATGATACCTGAGTTAAAACACAGGTGTTTGTATTAGACAAATTCACTGAACGTGACGCATATGGAACGATTAGCAACATGGAAGCTTTTAGCGTGGTCAATGTCTAATTGTTCATACTTTGGTCTTGTGTAAATAATCCTTAGACTTGAGGTACAGTGTTAACTTGTGTATCGAGCAACTATGGTTCACGGGTGCATATAATGCCGGGTCGTTGATCCGTCTTTATACCTGATGGTCATAGTTTGTTCATATACGAAGTTGCACATGTACGCAATATGAAATCTGTCTCCTTGTTACATACAAGGTATTATAATAATGTCCTATGCAATCTAATTATGACAATGTATTGAAATCCTCGGCCGGGGTTGTAATCGAGAATAAATTGTTTATGTCTCGAACAAATGCATGTCAATTAGATTTGTGCATATGGTCGAATTGGTAACTTGACAAATATTCCATGGTCTTTGTTCGATCGGGACATAGTAAGACAAAGGGATTAAATTACAATGTAGCCAAAACTGACAGGTTCATTATGTTCTTAAAGCATTCACACTATCTGGGTAGCCATGACATATTGCTAGATGTCAATCATGGCTTGTAAGACCTAAAGATTAATCGGGATAATTAATTATTTTGGGAGTACTAATGTGTTAGTACAAGTCTTACTACCAGCTTAGTGATAAACCTAGGGATGTCACACACCATAACCAATCAGGATAACGTGGAACAAGAGAGAAATAATTTTGCAAATATGTTTACAATTATTAAAGTCGCATTGAGCCGACATGAAATTAAATTACATGTGATTTAATTTAATTTGTATTATAGTCACAAGCCCACGTGCATATGATGCACATGCATACCCAAAGTGGATACATGTTAATGTACCCTAAATGCGCACACAAAGATCACGTCTTTTTATTTATTTTGGAATTGATTAATTTATTAATCAATTAAATTATGCACATGGTCAGCAACAATTGCTGATCGCGTGCATTGCACTCATGTGCACGTTTCAATTGTGGGCATGATGGTCAACAACCGTTGCTAACCATCATGCATGATCTTCATGCTTGATCTTCATGCATGAACCCACGACCAGCGACGGTTGCTGGTCGTGGGATCATGCATGACCCATGACCAGCAACGGTTGCTGGTCGTGGGGTGGTTTCCCACGATCAGCGACGGTTGCTGGTCGTGGGGTCGTGGGATGGTTTCCCACGATCGGCAATTGTTGCCGATCGTAACCGCTCGTAAAATAATTCTTATATAAAGCGTGAGTGTGCGGTTTTGTGTGCGTACGTACGAAAACGAAAATAAGAGAAAACGAAGGATTCTCTCATTTTTGGGCTGTGGCTAAAAATATCAAGGATACGAAGGATTATTTCCACGAAGTTGCTAGCACAATTGTAGTGGTGATTATCTGCAAGTTCTCTCTTCATTCGACGTCTATTCTATTGGTGGTGTGTCTGAACTATAGGTCCGATATTTATGGGGCTCGAACTGAAGAACATTTGAACTAGTTCGTTTAAAGCGCGCTTCGAGAAGTAATTTGTTCAACCCCTTTTTTTATATTCGGATTTTTGATTGAAACGCACGAACAACGCTTTTGGAGATCATGTATAGAAATATTTCATCTTGTTTCCGCTACGTTTATATTAATTTGCCTATACATGATTCATGAAACCCCAACACAACCACCAGTCATTCTCACAATAATCTGTGTCGATTAAGAGCAGGGTAAGTGACCGATGCTGTCCAAGTGCTCGGCGGATAACTAATGTAAGATGAATTGATCTTGCAAGGAATGGCGCTCATCAAGTATTGCCACGGACAGACCCATTTGAACCAGAACGAGTGAAAATAGAACTTCACGCACTCATAGTGCGGCCTGTGATCGGGAAGCCCAAAGATGCAGTTCATCCTCACGTCCAGCACTCCGCTCTTCACGAGCATCCAGCACAACGGTCCGATGTGGTTGAAGTAGTTGTTCGATAGCGATAAGTTCAACAGGCTTGGCATTGAGCACACGACCTCCAGGATCACGTCGTACGGGTAGTTCCCGGCGAAGTTGAGCTGCTCGATCTTGTCCAAGCAGCTGAGCGAGCATGGGAGCTGTCCTGTCAGGTAGTTCCCCCTCCCCTGGCCCCGCATCAAAGACAGTGGCCTTTCTCAAGAACCCAATCCCGTAAGGAATGCAACCCATGAGCCGGTTGTTCAGGAAGAGCACTTTGATCAGCGTCGAAGAGGCATTGGTGATGCTCCTCGGGATCAGGCCTGTAAACTTCTAGTTGGCCAGGCTGAGGTAGAGCACCCGGGCTGAGCCGAAGTCTTTTGCATGAAGTTGTTGTTGATGTGGGGCACGTCGCGGCGCTTGCTTGAAGACCTTCAGCGGGACGGACCCAGTGAAGGAGTTGAAACGAATGTCCAAGAACGACAGGTTGGTGATCCCCAATACCGCCGCTGGGAATGCCCTGGAGAAGTTGTTGTTGCTTATGTCGAGCTCGTAGAAGTATGGAAGCCTGCAGGATGACGCCAGAGAAGTCGTTGGAGTTGGCGTGGAAGATTGCGAGGTCCAGGAGCAGGTCGACAAAGCCCTCAAGGATCCGCAAGCTGAGGTGGTAACCGTTGAAGTCGATGGCTGCGAGCGCGGTGGCTGTGAGATTGTCTGGAGGGTGGTCGCAATAAAAGCCTTGGTAGTTGCAGATATCAGGGCCGACCCAAGAGGTGGTGATGCTAATGCCGAGCGGATCGGCGGTAATGGTGTTCTTGAAGCTCTAGATCACGGGGTTATACGGCGGCGAGTCCTTGGTCCAAGAACATCAAATCTTGGGATGAGGTGGAGATGGAGGCATCACTTGACAAATAATGAGATGGTGATGATGACGAGATTGGAGGACGAAGATGGAGGACGAAGATGATGTGAGAATTTGAGGGTTTGAGAAGAGAAATAGAGGGGCCACCCATTGGGAGGATGTCTTTTTTTCTTTCTTTTTTTTTTTGTCAAATCCCATTGGGAGAATGTCAGAGTCAACAGAATGTGTGGCAATTCAAGGACAACACGAAAGATGGCACCAGCGACAACATAGCGGAACCCAGAGCAGCGCATCAGAAAAACAGATCTGGACAGCGCCGAAGAACAAAGAACAGAAGCTCAACGTCGACTGTTCGTGGAACTGTCAAACGCTTACCGGATCCATCGTCGGTGTCTGCAGGAACGAAGCCAGGCTACTGGTCGACGGTTTCGCTCGCTCGATCCACGCTCCATCTGCTCAAATAACCGAAACCCTTGCTGTGAGAAGTGCTCTGTTGTGGCTGAAGGAAAAGAGTTCAAATAGAACTGATCTGCACGAAGACCCCCCTGATCTGCGGATGTGCTTATCGACAGACAATACTTCAGTCTGCAAATGGGTAATGGGCCGTGGGCGGCCCACTCTCTAATCCTGGACTGCCGAACTTTCTTGAATGAGCTGAAATGGGTTTACCTACAATACAACACACGAGAAACAAATCAGGCCGCGGATTGGATCGCAAAGACCCATCGAGATAATATCCTCCCTGCGAATTGGGTAACTCAACCTCCTAATCTGTTATGGTCTATTTTATGTATGGACATTCTTATGTCACAAACTTCCTTCATGAATTATGTAAGCCAAATTAAATAATTCTCTCTCTTGTTATTCCAAATATTATTAAATTTTCTTGTGATGTTTATCCACGTGAGAAGAAATTAAAGAGCATCGTAACTGGTGCATATCATATACATTAACTAGTCATGAGATTCACTAAATAGTGATATGCTATTTATTGTGAGCGATGAGTAGAAAATGATACTTTACCTAAGGAAATCATAGAGAGAGCCCAATCCGAGCTTATTAACATATCAACTTGGATCAATATTCAGTAAAAGATTTAAGGCATCGAGTTATGGGTCAACTGTAATAAATTAATTGTTTTATGTCATACCAATTATTCGATATAAGAGTTTTCTAAATATCTCAATAGAACGGTGGCAATTTGCTTCTAATGGTTTATGGATTCTTATGTATTTGGAGCACTAGAAATGGAACTACCAATTCAAAATAATTGCAGATTCATGAATTTTTCTTTTGAAAATTAAATAACTCCAATTACATTGGTTGAAAATAGTTAATGAGGTCCTACAGGGTCTTGAGAGGATAAATAGAAGAAGTCGAATTATTTTTCTGTAAATTGAGACGACCCAAAATTTTATGAAAAGTGTTTGGCAACAATGATTAACGTTGTTACAAACATTATGAGAAGTAATAGTTGATGAGTCATCTAGAGATGGCCTTGTCCTCGGGGTTCTAAGGTCCCACTTCCAATCCATATATCTTCATCCTATTTTATAAATAAAAGAGCGGGAACAAAGCAACTAGCAGCCATCTAAGCATTACTATGAGCATCACATATCGGCTATAAAATGTTACAATTTTAGTCGTAGATACTCTCCATCGCCTGCATGGTGAGTCTATCACTGCAGTCCATTTACAACACCAGCAATCGAGAAGTTTCTCCACACGAAATACGTCATAATTGGGGATTGCAGCAATGTCCTCTTGCTTTTGATTTCATCTTGGACATTCAACATAGGCTTTGGCCGACATACTAAAATGATGTTGTGGAGTAATTTTCTTTTGGTTTTCCTTAAGAATGATTCGTCAGATCTTCTCTTTTCCACGGTAGGGGGAGCAAGGTCGAATTGGGCATAAAGTTTGTGTCCATGTCATCATATATTTAATCTGTTAGTATAGAATTACGTTTATCTCAACAGATATTCCATAAACTTAACAAATATACTAAATATCATCAAACCATCAAATCTGACAGGACTTGCCATTTTCAGATTCAATTTAGCTTATACTTCATGTATAATAAATTCTCCATTTTTCTTCTTCTCCTTTCTGATATGAAAAGAAAAGTATAAAGATCTTTCATCTAAATGTTATCTAGAAATTTTTTGATTGGCAAGTGTTATTGTCACGCCCCGAACCCCGAGCACGCGACAACCCCTTCTCTTGGTCGATTGAAAGCGACGTCCCAGGACCCATCGACGACCATTCATTTTATCTTTGATTATGCGCAAGCGGAAGACGAACCATCCCCAGACAAACAAACAATCAAACAGGGATAGAGGGATGAACAGCCAGAACAACAGCAACTACTCATTTATTCAAATTACTGGATTAACCAATGGATGATCGTTTTCCGAATTACAAGCCCGACAAAAAGGGCCGATCCATCCTCTAAGTCAAACCAAAAAGAAACTAGGTTAATCCAACCGTACACAAAGAACCCTCGGGTTCAACACCACGGTCACTCAGACCCATCGGACTCAAGCTCCGTCAAGTCGATCACTGGAGAAGCGGGGGCAGGATTCTCCATGGCGGGTACGCCATTCTAAGGACCTGAAAATGTTTACCACAACGGGTTGAGATAAAATCTCAGCGAGTTCTTCCCCCTAAGCCCCGGTTAGTACGCCAACTCAACCCGGGGTATCTCTCCGAACCACCCCTCACTCAACCCAACAAACAACCAAAACCAAACAACAACCAACAACAGACAGGGCAACCCACAATCAATATTCGGTTCGCATGCAACCTTACCCGGTATGCCATACCCCGCACGTTCAATCTCAACACAATGCACGCAAGGCACATGGCCGTTAGATGACATAATTTATCAATCACATGCGAGTCGCGCCACAAGCGATCTCACCTGGCCATTGCCACACCCCCGCACGACTATCAACTCATGCGTGCGTACCACAAATCATCACGACATTAAGAGCATGCGAATAATCGAGCATCTCACACAACTTTCCCATGTCTCACACCCACACATGCTCCGATTATTACGCCCCCTCCTCCTGGGCCACGGCACAACCTTATGGTTGGCGGTTCTCGGCTAAACCGGCTTCGTCCTCTTTACCTCGAGGCACGGCGACGTCGTCGGGGTCATCCCTCCCAAGACGGCATTCCCGAAGGAGCACAAGACTCGCCCACTACCGCAGCCCCCCGCTAATCGACGAGGCATAGGACCCGCCCCTACCGCGGTCCCACATGAACCCCTCCCCTCGTCGGGCATCCGACCGAAGTCGGGCGACCAAACGGCCACGGCACAACCCCATAAGGATTGGCGGTCTTCCGGCAACGCCGGGTTCCCTCTCTTAATGTGATCATGCAACACATCATCAAGCAATCCATTTATATCTTTGCTTTTGCCTTGGTCGTGAATGAAATATCACTCATGCTCATGCGACATGCCATTTCGAAAACCCACACAATATGTCATGCGATCTCACTCGACAATTTTCCAAAATTCAAACCCAACCAACACTCGATCACGCATTTCATCATCAATCATGAGTATAATTAACAATCGGCACTTCAATTAATCATAAAAATCAATAGCACATCAAATTCGGACAAAAATTAGCCTCGGATGAACAAAGTGCCGTGAACAGTAATTGTGAACGTAATCGTGAACGTGCTCGTGAACAGTAATTATGAACAGTGATTTTTCCGAAATTCAATTAATTAAAACATTTAATCCAGAAATTAAATAAAACATTAATTAAAACAATTAATCAACCCATTTAAAGCAAATCATGCTTAATTAAACACATAAACACAATTAATCCCAAATTAAGCACAATTAAGCCTAATAAGCAAAATTAAGCTAATTTAATCTTAACCATCTATCTAACCACCTATCTTAGGGCTAATACAACTTAATTAAACCCCTTAAACCAAGATTAACACTAACTAACCAACCCTAAGCAAGTTTAAGCACTAAATAGGGATTAGGAGCTAAACTCACCCGTTAAGCGGGCCGGCGGCACGGACGCGGCGGCGGCGACGAACCCGACACCCGGGGACCTCTACCACAGCGATCCAAGGCGGTCCCAGGCTGGAAACAGCATCAACAAACCCCGAAATCCCTCTGCAACTCTAAAACTGCACTGCACAGGGGGAAAGTGGCTGACCGGAGTTGAACGGGTTGCCCGGAGCTCCGGCGAGTGGCGGCCGCGACCAACGGCACCTGGGGGTCGAGGGGGAACCACTTGAGGCTGGGATGGGTGGTGATTGGGTCGAAACCGAAGGAAAATGGCCGAAACAAAAAAACGGAACAAAGTTGCTGTCAGGCGGAATAGTGACGGTCCGGCGAGCAGCGACTTCCGGCGGCCGTACGGGATGATCGGAGGCTCCTTCCGGCGATCGGCCGACGCTATCTGAACGGTTTTCGTCTTCTGAACACAACGGTGGGTGGCACGAGACGAGATTCCAATGGGAAGGTAATGAACAACTCATATTTCGGTGAAAGGTCAAACTGAAAAACAAAAGGAATGAAGGAGAACCATGGGAGAGAAGGGTGTGCGGTTTGGGGAAGATGAAGAGGAGAGAGAGAGTGAAGTGAAGGCTGAAGGATAAGGCTTATCAAAGCCTTCAATGCTTGCCCCACTTGTCAAAAAATGACCTCATCTTCTTTCTTCTTCTTTTTGACTTTTCTTCAAAATATCCAAGGGCATTTTGGTCATTTCCACCTTGCACATTTCCTAATCTGTCCTTGGGCTGAAAATGGAGAGGCGGGCCTAGGAAATGGGCTGGAAAATGAATAGGAACAGGCTCGGGAATTTATTGGGCTTGAATTGGCTTGGTTTTAGACAATGGGCTCGGAAGGGTAAAGGGTCGGTTTGGCCCAACGGGCTCACTTGCTTGCCTTGGGCCTTTTATAGTGGCTGTCCCACCTTGGGCATGAGGCCCACATTGATTTTGCCCGGCCCACATCCTCGTAGGCTCGTTTTCTTGATCCGAAAATCCCTTTTCCAAATACTCGGCTCAACCGGCAGTGTCGACTGTCTAAGAAGCATCGTCCAAAAGTCCTTCTCGAACATTCCCGAAAATTCGAAGTTCAATATTGGATTCTCATGCCATGTCAATTTCGCCCGAATGCCATTTTGGTACTACTCGGACGACAGCGGCTTTGAGGATTCACGCGTAACCGACTTGTGCCAATTCACGTTCAAGACACCTCGACACATGGACGTCCCGACTACATGAAATTGCGAAGAATCGATTCTTATTTCAAAGTACACGATTACCAAGGATCGACATAGGGCCGTTCGCGGATTCGATAATAGTAGGCGGAATCACCCATCGTTCCATTATTTCTGTCTCGCGAATCGACTTCTAGTCGTCCCCGAAATCGGCCGCATGACTACGGGATCGTCCTTACGCAAGTCTCACGGTCGAGTCGTTTTCCCACGTCAAGTTCTTTAGTCGCACGAGTTCTCGTCCTCATTAGCCTTTCCCCTCAAGGTCGGTATCTCGGGAGTGATCGGTTCGAGTGAGATCAACCAACAATGCATTGACGAAATTAACGCTCGTTCCTCCCTAAAATGACTCGAATTTCAGGATGTTACAATTTTAGTCGTAGATACTCTCCATCGCCTGCATGGTGAGTCTATCACTGCAGTCCATTTACAACACCAGCAATCGAGAAGTTTCTCCACACGAAATACGTCATAATTGGGGATTGCAGCAATGTCCTCTTGCTTTTGATTTCATCTTGGACATTCAACATAGGCTTTGGCCGACATACTAAAATGATGTTGTGGAGTAATTTTCTTTTGGTTTTCCTTAAGAATGATTCGTCAGATCTTCTCTTTTCCACGGTAGGGGGAGCAAGGTCGAATTGGGCATAAAGTTTGTGTCCATGTCATCATATATTTAATCTGTTAGTATAGAATTACGTTTATCTCAACAGATATTCCATAAACTTAACAAATATACTAAATATCATCAAACCATCAAATCTGACAGGACTTGCCATTTTCAGATTCAATTTAGCTTATACTTCATGTATAATAAATTCTCCATTTTTCTTCTTCTCCTTTCTGATATGAAAAGAAAAGTATAAAGATCTTTCATCTAAATGTTATCTAGAAATTTTTTGATTGGCAAGTGTTATATAGAATCATATCGTTAGTTTATATTTTTTTTTTCACATTTTTTAGTAAGTTAATATCATCAAAAACCACGAATTGGTATGTATGTGATAATTTTTTCCTAAATTAATTTTTTTATCACCACATCAAATTGATATATTTATGATAAATTTACATTTAGTTAGTTTTCATTAAATTGAATTAATACCATGAAATATTTAAAAACTAGTACACTATGACGAAACAGTATAAAATCCCAAATAAGTACACTTATCAATTGCCACATATCATCTAACTCAATAATTTGATAATAAAATTTAATAAAAACTAACGGAGGTTAAATTTGTTACAGTGTTCTTTTGGAGTAAATTTATCATAAATGTACAGATTTGAGATTTTTCATGATACTAACATTTTACTAGCTATCTTAATCCTCTTCATAGTTGCAGTAACAGCATAGGCAATGAAGTTAACACAAAGTCGAAAGTTTTGCAAATAGTATATTTTGAATGTACCTAGCTTCTATCTATGGATACCATATTGATAGAAACCTTCTTATCCATAGCGTTGCTCTATCAATTTGAAAATGCATAACATTTCTAAAGGCTTAGAAAGCTGGTTATTGTCACATTCTTTTATGGCAACTTGTCGATCAGTCTATGTTTTGAAACCATTAGAATGTATACGACATACTTTCTTAAGTTGACTCTTTTTGCTCTCGGAGAAGTGGACCATTTCAAAGAACACACATATATTGACAAAATTAAGTAGTTCCAAGTATTTTTGCCGATGTTGAGCAAACTATATAATTGTCTCTCGATTCAAAATGAATAATTTCCCCCCACGGAAATACATGAAGAAAAAACATTAATCCAAAGCCCGTATGTAGCATTTAGAGTTCCTAAACTTGAACCAAAGTCACATAACTGGTTTAGCAAGTTATTGTCTTTGAGACGATCTATACAGACAAAGTTGTAGGAAATGGAGAATCGGTCTTCCTCTCCTTGTCCTCTTTTAGATGGTCTCGATAAATAAATCATAAGTGAGAAAGTAGAGGAGATCATAGCCTATTTACATAGTATATTTTAACAGGCTTATCCATAGCATGTTTTGTTGCTGAAATCGAGATGCGCTAAGTCCAGTATAATATGAGTCTCTTATATTTAATATAATTTATAATAACTTGTTTGTCACCAACTAAAATATCATGTGAACGTTAGCCCACACTTAAAAGAATTTCCAACACTCTCCCTCGTGGGCAATATTAATTGTAAAGTATTTTGAAAAAGATTTAAATTTTGCAATGATTAAAGAGGAGTGACGATTTCGTCACTCTCAGCAATTGCGATGAAACATTGTAGGCCACTAATTTGTTTCTAACAATCTAGACAACTTTCTCATTCGGCTTATAATAAATTAAGAAAAGTGGGTCCAAATAAAGAAAGGAAATTTTTTACAATTTTTTGGTAAATACTGTTATCATTTTTTTTTTTCCAGAAAAAGCCAATATCATAATCTAGCCTAAATCACCTTGGCCATCATATTGTCAAAAGAAGGATTGTCCTTACTTTTGTTTTCTAGGTATGATAGTGTTTTTTTTTTTTTTTTTTTTTTTTTGTGGTGTGGTCAAAGTAGAATTGTATTTTGATACTATGGTATTTTATGTCACATTGAGTGCAATGAGTGAGTGTCTTAAAATACTGATTAAAGTAATGTCTGTTTTAGATCAAATAGGTATTTGATACAAAGAAGAAATTGAACTTTAAAAGATCATTCAAAGTAATTGATTTTAAATAATTACATTTGTATTTTCTAGATGGTTCATATCTTTGACGTTAAATTAAACTCAAAATACAAATGCTAAAAGCAAAAAATTGGCAAAATAATGTAAAATGCAAATTGCTTCAGACGAACCCTTAATGTTCTTGAAAAAAAAATCTACTTATCACTTTTTTTTTATCTATCAAATCTACTTATTTGGTGCTTAAACGCATCAGTCTCAAACATTATAATATGATGTCATTAGTTAGCCGAATCAGTTTTTAGTGAATTAATGCCTGATGGGACGCAATAAATAAGTGGTGGAAAATCCTCCGTCATTCCCTCAAAGCAAGGCTCTTAATTAAATTCCAAGTTTTATTATCCTCCTTGCAAGCATATGTATCTTATCAATTATATCAAAAACAGATTCGCAACTTGTATAATTTAAGATATGTCCTTCGATATCATATCTCTTTTTCTTAAGAATTAAATAAAGGATTAAGTTGAAACACAAGGAATCTTTCACTTGAATTTAAACATAAATATATTTTGAATTAGGAAGTGACTTGTTGGAAAAACTAGTTAAGGGGTCATCATTAATATGATTTGTCCCCGATTAGATGATATCGACTAATATTAATCAATGACAAAAAAATTAAATTATTTTGAATCAAATTTATTACCAAATTCAAAATATAACTTTCAAAAATACTATAGATAATGACCATTTCTCATATAAATCTATTAATTACCAAAATAAGAAGGACTCACATTATGTGGGTACTTGAAGACAACATCTCGAAAACCAACTCCGACCAGCAAAGTCACCAACACTAAATCATTGCCATCATAATGTCTCTCTGAATCCTTGTTGAACAACAACCATTATCACAAATGCTAAGCAATTCTACCTAGTCATCCGTTGATGCAGTAGTGTAGCTCAAATTAACATTCCTTAACGTGATCTAACATAATGTTACCTTCAAACCTAGTCTTCAAACGTGAAGTAAGACACGATGTTGGCAGTTGGCACTCGTACCCTATATGTTACCATCCTCAAGACATCCTTTTGACAAGCCCGTCATACAAAAGATAGATACCAATCTTAAGTCTTTCCTAGAATCAATAATGTGCACATTTGAAAGTGATATACCAGTAAACTATAATGATGATCATAGAACTGATAATACACATAAAATAAAACCTCCATATTTTTTTTATCCTGTCCACTTATAGTTGGCAATTGGATCTAGCTAGTAATTGCTTTCTTGGTCCATAGTTTTGCACTAACCAGAGTGTTCACATTCAAAGGAGGCAACGATCCAATAGCCACTCAAAGAGGAGTGAGGTCAAATGAGGGAGCAATTGGTCCAATTGAGAGACCCACCTTCAAGTTGTGGGGAGCTGGTTTTGTGGACACAACTATCATGGCTACTATAAGGACATGGGATCGTGGAAATAGCTATTTGCCACTACATTAGGCAAAACAAAACAACAGTTATTCTTAGCCCACGCACTAGAAAGTGGCAATTGGCATCACATGCGGATCGTTGGAATAGTGATCCCCTGACTAACCCCTAAAAAGAGTTGATTGAGTGATTAAGTGCCTCATTTCAATTTAGTAAGCCCTTGGGTTGAATTTAGTATTTCACCTTGGCTAAGTCTAGTACCTTGTCGCAATCCTATCAAGGGGATTTTCTACTAGGCATCTCTAGATGGGATTTAATGGATTACTAGACAAAGACCAAGTGGTCCCTTTCACAAGATGGGCGCTTGCGCTTGACACAAGCTCTTCCAAACTCTACCGATTGCGACATTAGTTTACTTTATTACAACAACTAGTTATCTTTAGGAGCTGTTGCTAATCTCACAAGCCTCAATTAAAGGCTAGGTAAAATGAGGGAGGTCATTTACTTCTACAAACTAGATGTTCGAGCACAAGAACTTGACTATGCTAAAGATTGATCTAATGCCCAAAATCAGTACATCTTCTCTTTTATGGAGAACATTTCATGCCATCTTTCCACTTTTACCCCTAAAACATGTGAATCTATGTTGCCATGCGTAAGTATGCTCATATATTCAAAATCAAACAAGGCCCTAATGAAGCTGTTGAGAAAACTCCTAGTTTTGATACTAACAAAACATTTTATGAATGATATTTATATCAATTTTTTGAAGGAAAAGGACACAAAAAGACATAAGCTTTAAAGTCTGCTGGTAGCAGAAGATAAAGCATGAGATGTCTTAAAGTCTATCCGTACCAGATGGAAGACTCGACCAGACTGAGATTTAAGTCTGACCGGACCAGATTGAGATTTAAGTCTGATCGTACCAGACTAAAATTTAAGTCTGACCGTACCAGACTGAGATTTTAAGTCTGAACGTACCAGACTGAAAATCTAGGCAGACTCAGAATCTTAAGACTGTCAAACTTAAGATGAATCTACAAGATAAGATCACCAACGGTAGAGCATTTCACTTACCTTATTTATGTTGATTCTGTTATATTAATCTGATTGGTAGGATCAATTAGTGGACAACTTCCAAAGAAGAATAGAGCACTTATGGAAGCTCAGATTCTAATTGTATGGGCGAACAGAATCTAAGGGAATCTGATCTATCTTCAACGGTCAAAAAGACTTGCCTTATAAAGTCTGTCCAAGAAAAGGAAGACTAAACTCTCAAGGAAAGAGCCAACGGTCGAGTGTGACTTGGAGCGTATTTAAGGATGGGTTGAGACTTAGGGGTAGTGGAGATGAACATAATTCCAAAGCTGATTCCGTTCTTCATTTGTTGTTCATAGTGCATATTTGAGTGATCTTAGTGTATTACAAAAGAGAGTGACTTAGTGAAACAGATCATCACCAAGTACAAACATTCAAGAGTGTGTAATCACCGTTGATCATATAGTGAAATACAGCCGATTGGCTGGTCGCCCGGAGAGTGGATGTAGGCTTGTCTAAAGCCGAACCACTATAAACAGTGTTTGCAATCTTCTCTAATTCTCTCTACTTGATTCCAGTTTGTTAATTGCAAAAGTTATATATATTTGCGCGAATAATCTCTCTACACCTGTTCACCCCCCCTCTAGGTGTTTATACTAATTATATCAGAAGCAAGATAAGCCAAATAAACACGATTAAAGTATGATAAAGTAGAACCCGATCATATCGGGCAAAGAATATCACATTATCGTATTATTAAGCCTCGAGATAGGATCAGCTATGAGTTACGCATAAATTAGACATCCTAGACTAAGGAATGCAAATTCCCTATATTAGATGATGTTATGAGATATTTAACCAACTAAAGTGAAACTACACTTGTACTAAGTGGATCCCGGAGGCAATTACGGACTAAATGCAATTCCGATTTTTTATCTTTTTCATTTATCATTTTTTTTGTCTTTTTCATGTCTATTTATGATAAACATGACCTAAAGTCCAAACTATATTAAACGAAAGCTGTTAAAGAGATAAACCTACGATAAAAAGAAAAAAGAAAGAAAGAAAGAAAACAATGCGAGTATGCAACTGGACTTCCCATGACTGCTCGAGGCCTTCGGACGAAATGAGAGCGAGGACTCTCTGCCAAGGCCATTGCCCCTAGACTGAAAAAAAAAATGGAGAAAGAAAAGGGTAAGTTTAGATTACATGATTATTAGGTCGATTTGTTTTTTTTTAATTTTCAAGGATCCTCATAGAGATTGGGGATGAAGTTTTAAAAATAAATCAGTCCAATCAAATAATAGAATAATAAAATTCTGTAGAAGAAGATATCTCAATTGTGAAAATGTCATTACCCAAAGAAGAATCAGTAAATAATCAGCTTGGAGAAGGATGACGGAAGGATCTATAATCTAGGCTCGGTTTATTTCACAAAAAATGAATGATTTGAAAAATATTTTTGAAAAAACAATCTCTTGTATCGCTAACAAAAATCCATGAACCAAAAATATTTTTATCGTTGGTGAAAGTATTGAGACATAAATTATTATTAGAAATAAAATCATTTTTGATTACCTAATTATTTCAAATTATATAAGTGATCAATTTTATTAAATCATTCATTTTCTACTTAACAAACGGAGCTAGTTTGTTAAATGAAAGTTGATCGAGAGAACATTAATGTTAGCGAGTTTTTTTTTTCATGGTTTAAGGTCAAATTTATGGAGAAGGGAAGATTGAACGACAAGTCCTATTCCATATCTCTCTCTCATGAGTGGTTTTGCTCAGCATCAAGGCATTACTCATCATTTGATAATGGAGATCACACACAACTTTAGAGCACTGCATTTGTTCCAATAAAACGTGATTTTCCTTGAGAATTGAATGATTTAAAAACAAGATGAGATTGTTTAAATTCAATGTCATGAGGAACCGTGCTCGAATTGCATCAATCCAGTAAAAGTAATCTCCCATTTCATCATCTGAAATCATGTTTTGATCCTATAATAGCGATTCCTTAGTTTTGATTATCTTATCTTATAGAAATATAGTAATTCAGAAGCTTTAGCATCTTGTATGAACTGGTGACAACTAAGAACCCATGATGTCTTGAATTTCGACCCATCTCGAGATATATGGAATGATTATTTTATCAATGCGTTGTTAGCTATGTTTACTCTAAACTAACCCCTCATGAGTTAACAAACTAGTCGGAAAGGCAATTAAGGATCGATACACATACGACTAATGAATTCAATTAGGGATAGGCCGCTCGACCATAAGAATCAAAGAGAGATGGTACCACGCTATTGCAGGCCAATTAGCGAATGAAAATAAATCGATTCGGTAGAAATACGAGGTTGGATTGCAAGTGATTCCATATGACTTCGATATTGACTGCAAACGACGTTAAACCGATTTCTTTTTAGCTCTAACTCAGCATGAACAATTAACCTCTCATGATTACATGACAATCGAGAATTGCCCTGATTTAAATAGACACAATCGTAGATTGAAAAGCTATTAACCACGAGTCAAACGCACTAGAGCCCCTAAATGCCGCTCAATAGTTAGGTCATACTAAAGTTGCGAATGATCGATATTAACCACGAATTTCAATCGGGTTTTGGGTACCGAACTTTCAAGGACGTCGAGACTAAAATATTGGACATTGCCTAATTGATTCTCGAATTTATCAGTAAGCCCGAAATTATCAGAAAATAATTCGACGGGCCAAAAAATTGGAACCAAGAGGAGATGGACCAACCGAAGGCCCAATGGGCCTTGTGCCCATTAAGGTTCAGCCAAGTGGGCCCCAAGCCAAGCCCACCAAGCCCAAGTGGGCCCAAGCATATCACACCTCGACTCTCGAGCTCGTGGTAACCCCATTTCACTTGAGGTCTAGTTGTACGCGTCCCAGGTACTATCGTCGACCAATTCATTTTATCTTGTAATTATGCACATATGGAAACAAATAGAATTCCCAACCAACAATCAAAAACAATAGGGATAGCAGCAGAGATATAGAGGAAAGAAAAAACACCATTTTTATATATCTGAAGGTTAGCCCGAACTACAGCACATATAAACACACCTTGCTCTAGGCAAAAAGCTAAGGCATACTAAAAAAGGGACCGGCCTGGCTAATCTAACACTGTACAAGTTGGGGAGGGGCTCGTCAAAAAGGGGAATAGGCTACAGTAGCCTACTCGCCGGCTTTAGAGGGATCACTCTCTTCGATCCTCGAGTTGCAGATCTCGCCATTAAGGGAATCCAAGTCCATGGGATCCTAGACCTCCTCAGTTGGCCCCATAGGAGAGGCCGATCCATCAAAACCTTGGAGGGGACCATACTGAATATCTCCCATCCGAATAAACCACGCCTTGAAGATGTGAGGTGCGTAATGATCTCGTGACCCCTCATCCACCCACACAATCATCACGTGATACTCATACACAAAATTGCGGCCCGAGGCGAGCCGCGTGGTGACGATGGTACTCATGTCCATCGGGACGCCAAAGGGTACTTGGTACTACGTCATTTAGGGCTTGAAAAAGTTAACCACGACAGGTTGAGATAAACTCAGCAAGTTAAAGTTCTAAACCCCAGCTAGAAACTTCACTCGCCTTGGGAGTCTAACATACAACCTAATCCATCAACCAATAGTGACTGCATTATAGAGAAATGAAAGCAAAAGACAGTTTAATAAACAGATGTGCTCACAGGTGACCCTACTTGGCCTTGGCACACGCGACCTGCAGAAACTATCATTTAAACCATTACGGCATTAAGAGGCATGTAAATAATCAAAGTATTATACACAATTTTCTCATGTCTCAACATCCACATATGCTCCGATTATTATAACCCCTCTCCCCTAGGCCACGGCACAACCTTATGATTGGCGATCTCTAGTCTATGCCAGCTTCATCTTCTTTACCTCGAGGCACGGCGACGTCATGGGCTATCCCCCACTGACGGCATTCCCGAAGGAACATAGGGCCCGCCCATTATTGCAGCCCTGCAACTAACAAGAACATAGGTCTCACCCACTACCGTAGCCCCGCAACCGTCTACCGTCAAGCATCCAACTGAAGTCAAGTGACTAAATGGCCACGGCACAATCCCGAAGGATTGGCAGTCATCTGGCAACGCCAGGTTTCCCTCTTAATGTGACAATGCAACACATCATCAATCAATCTGTTCATTTCTTTGCTCTATCGTGAATGCCCATACAGTTCATGTTCATGTAACATGCTATTGTAGTTAACACACGCATAATGTCATGTAATATAGTCCAATCACTCGCGAAAATTACAACAAACCAAAATTCAATAAAGAGCGATTTCAATTCTAATCGATATTCGGTTACTCATTTTCTCATTATACACAAGTATAACTAACAACCGTTACTTCAATAAATCACAACAATCAATAAAAAATCCAATTCTAAAATTTTTTGCTTCTGTGTGAACGGTGCCATGAACAGTGTCGTGAATAGTGCTGTGAACAGTAAATTCGTCTGAAATTAATTAATTAAATAAAAATAAACAAATCTAACCACGGTTAATCAATTAACCCAACCATAGTCAATTTAACCTAACCATGATTAAATTCTAACATTGGTTACTTTAAAACTAATCTTAGTTACTTTAATTAATTAACCCTAGTTACTTTAACACTAACTATGGTCAATCAACTAATTCTAATTAGTCTTAATTAACCAGCATAATCAACCAATCAACCTTAATTAATCACAAGCACACAAATACACTAATTAACCCCTAAACAAAAATTAGGAAATTAATTCACTTGGGTCGGAAATCCGGTGACACCGTCGTGAAGGGGGAACGAGGGCTACGCAGGATTAGTTCGGGGACGACAACGGATGACAAACAGTGGCTGAAACAAGCCGAAACAAGCCAAAACATTGCTGAAACATTATTCACGCGGAAGGGAGTAGCTGGGCAGAAATGGGCCGAATAGGCGGCCGAAGACAACCATTGGTGGCTAGCAGTGAGCGATTGGCTCCCTAACTTCGATGACTATACTTTGGGCGGTGGTGGTAGCTCTGACGGTGGTGGCAAGGCTGGTTTCCGGCGGGAAAACAACAAAGACAGTAGAAAAGGAAGAGAAAGAAAGAGAAAAGGGGAGAGAGAGAGAGAGAGAGAGAGAGAGAGAGAGAGAGAGCTAGGATGGTGCGGCTACAAGGGAGAGATTGAGGAGAGAGAGAGCTGCTGAAGACTTGGTCAAGAAGCCAAGGCAAGTGGGCAAGCCACTTGCTCAAGAACCAATCAAAACAAAGCAAGAAATAAACATAAACAAAGCCCACTTGGGCAAAAAGGGAAAAATGCTAAAAGAAAGAAGCCCATAGGCTAAAAAGGGAGAGGAGAATGGGCCAGCTTGGGCCCTTTTTGGGCTGAGCTAGATGGGCGCAAGGCCCATTAGGTCGCCGATCTTGGGCCAGACCACCCACGAGCCTGAAACCAGGTCTAAAATTTTCTTTTCCGACACTTCCGAGTCCAACGGAAAATTCCAAAATAAATGATGCGACACCTAAATATTTAGTCCTAACATCACTGAGAAGTTGGTACCCAAAATCGGGGCTAAATTGAGTCGATTGCGACCGTAGTACAATTTAGATTATCGGGCGCCCCTATAGGACTTTTCCTCACATTTGACTCATGGTCAACTATTAATTGATCCACATTTATGTCAATTCTCGAGTCAGGGACATCCCTCGATTGTCGTGTGATCTCGAGGTTTCAATTGATAATGCCGAGTACCAGATAAAAATGATTCAAATTAATGTCATTCATAGTTCGTATTGAAGTCGTGCAGAAATCACTCACAGTTTGACTCCGTACTTTTGTTGAATCGATTTATTTCTGTTTCCTTAATAGTCTAGTACTTAGAGGATATCGTTCCCACCCAGGTCCTCATGGTCGAAAGGTTCATCCCTAATCGAAATTGCAAGTCGTACGTGTATCGTTTCCTATCGACGCCTCCCTATAATCCGTTATCCCATGAATGAACAGTTCGAAATATTTATACTGACCGGGCCTTCAACTAACATTGCCATTTTATAAAATCCTAAAATGGGGTCGATTTTCAGGATGTTACAAAGCAAGCCCATGAGCCCAACTTCAAGCCATGAACCCAATTGCATTTTCTAGCCATTTCTTCACAATTTGAGCCCAAACCAATTTTATTCAAGCCCGTATAAAATCTTGACCCATATACGTGAATAGTACAGTATACTATACTTGGGGGAAATTACAAAATTGTCCTTCTTGCATTTATGGTTGAAGGATAAAGAGAGAGAAAAGTCAAGGGAAATCTATGAAGGGGAATGATAATAAGAAAGGGAAATTGGACTTGGCTTCTTGCTCTCTCTCTCTCTCTCTCTCTCTCTCTCTCTCTCTCCTCATTTCTCTCTCCCCCCATTTTGCAGCCCACTCCCATGTCTCTCTCTCTCTCCTTTCCTCCCCACTCCCATGTTCTTCTCCCTCTCTCTTTCTTTTATTTACTTTCTATTTTGCTTCCCAAAACAGCACCTTATGATGCTATTTTTCCCCCAAATCAACCACCATTTTGTGCCATGGTCGTGCGCCATCATCGTCTACAAGCCATCGTCCATCGCCGAAGAGCCGCGCCACCTGTCCGCAAGTTGTTCACTCGCCGTTCTCGCCAAATCATAAACCGCCTCTGCCAAGACCCATTTTTGCTAAGCGCCGTCTCAACGTTTTAGACGTAGCAATGCGTAGCTCTCGCCGCCGCCACCGCGCCCGTGTTGTCGGAATCATTGTCGGGTGAGTTTACATTCTAATCCCTAGATTAATTTATAGTTTATCCTAGTTATGGGGCTTTATTAAGATTAATTAGAGTTAAAATAGGTGGTTAGAATGATAACTATGGTTAGTTTAGTTGGAAAAGTGAACTATGATTAGTTCATTAACCAAGGTTGGGTTAATTAACTAGGGTTGTTTTGTGGTTGGATTAATTAATCAAGGGTTGGGTTAATTAACCATGGTTGAAGTATGGTTTGGTTGGTTAACTATAGTTAGCTTGGATTAAATCATTAACCTTGCTTAGTACTCATTAATTGTGATTGATTAGAATAATAAAAAATTAGGGGGTCAATCTTGATTAGCATTATTTTATTAAAAAAAATTGTTTTCTTGTAATAATTTATTGATTTATGAAATTCATAATTTATATTATTATTTATTAAATTATGGAAATTAATGTTCACGAGATAC
The DNA here is from genome assembly GCA_014182735.1 of Corymbia maculata. Taxonomy (NCBI): domain Eukaryota; kingdom Viridiplantae; phylum Streptophyta; class Magnoliopsida; order Myrtales; family Myrtaceae; genus Corymbia; species Corymbia maculata. Next base: position 16,605,778 of record CM024688.1, on the reverse strand, counting down.
TGTTCATGTAGTATTGTTCATGCAAAAGTGAATTTTGCTTGTATGGATGATAATTTGATTGTATAACTTGCATTATCAATTATTAAATGCATTAGCATTTCGATGAAATCGCGTGGGCATACAAAAAAAAGGAAAACTCCGAGGTGTCGGGTGTATGTTTATGTCAAATATTGCCATGAAATTGGAATGGCATGTTTTGTTTATAAGGCATGGAAGTTGGACGGTTTTTGGAATAAAACATGACCACGTGTGATTATTTGGCTAATTCTGTGAGTATGTACCATGTATGCATTGGCTAATATTCAAGATTAAAATGGGATATGGTGGTATGCTTATGTGGTCACTAAATTAAACCCATCATCCCGGTAGGAGATCGATGGACAAAGTCCGACTTGTCGAAAATCCTGATGGGAGTCTGGATGCGGAGTTGTAGTAGAGGCCGGGCCCATACTCTTCAAGAATGCCGTCTTTGGGAGGTAGCCCTCGACGTAGCCGCGCCTCATAGGGGAGGGCGATGCTTGGCTATGCCAGTAGACACCAGTAGAAGTTCGGTTGTAGCCTTGAGGGGCGTTAATAATCGGAACACGTATAAATGTAAGGGTGCATGTAAAATATATTGTGACGTGTTCTGATTATGCATGTGCTGTTTGCACTGACCATGGTATGCGTGAGGTTATACCGTGCAGGATATGGCAATGGCAAGGTAAGATTGCCTGCGAATCGACTCGCTTGTGATTGATCACTATAGTGATTAAAATGCTAGTTGCATTGTTTATGGCACACATAAGAATTTATACCATGCTGGGTATGGCATGACTAAGTAAGGATGCTTGCGAGTCGATTGATTGTTGATTGTTTCTTCTAGGGTTTACCGGGTAGATCACATTTATAGTTAAGTCAAAGCAAGGGTCGCTTTGCAATTAATCTACCATCGTTATGAGGATTTGCCTATTAGGAACCCTAAGGCGAGTTGTGTCCTAACCGGGACTTAGGGTGATAACTCATTGAGATTATATCTCACATGTCGTTGTTAAACATTTTTAGGTCCATAGTTATAGCATCTATATTACCATGGATTGGACAATGCTGGAGCACGTTGTGGAGGGCAACAGGTTGGTGTGCTCAATGGTTGAAGGAAGTCGATTAACCCTGCTTAGTATCTTTTGATGACTATAGAGGAAGTCGCCCGATTGAGGGGCTTGCATATAAACTTCTTAAGGTTAATTAGTACAAAAATAAAAATGACATTGCTGCTGTTGTTTGTGGTCTTTTTGCTATCCATGTTGTTTATTGACTTGGTGTTGTTCATTTGCTTCCGTATGCGTTTAATCGCAAGATAAAAAGAATGGTCGACGACACGTCCTGGGACGTCGTATTCATTTGACCAAGGTGAATGGGTTGTTGCGTGCTCGGGATTTTGGACGTGACATCCCCGTCAGTTTTGGTATCAAAGCCCGATTATTACTTGGAGTGATAAGGTGCAATGGGTACGGGATAGTAAGATAGGAAATACACTTATTTCATATGCTTGTGATTGCTTATAGGATCTTTTGCTAAAAGCGGGTTGTTCATAGTTCCTAATTCCTTGAGGGAATTGGAATGCAGATTCTATGAGAATGCTATGAGATGAACAATCCTAATCCTAGAGTCCTAGAGGAAGGACAATTTGAGGTTAGGCAAGTGCTAGAGGTTATGCACCAGGTGGTCCTAAACTAGATAGGGTCCTGTAGAGTTGTAAGCCTCAAGTTTTGATAGGGTGTAGCTAGCTCAAACTTAAGTTGTTTGTTTTACAGCTGCTGTTGCTACCGCCATTGTTGTTGCCGTTTTGCCTAGTAAAGTTCCATTGGTTAGAAAAGAGAATGGCGATCGATCGATATTTAAGTTGGTTGAACTGTTTCTGAAGTTGGAACCATCTAAGTTCATTAGGACGGGTGATCCTAAGACAACAACTCTCTGGATCAAGGAATTGAAGAAGTCTTTGCACTGCTGGAGTGCTTGGAGAAAGAAAAGATAATCCTAGCTAAGTAACAATAGCAAGTAATGCCAATGATTGATGGGAAGTAACCCAAGGAAGAGGTATTTCCCGAAGGCATGACCCAAGAGTAGGGTGCCTCGGTCGAGGTATTCAATGGAAAATGCTTTTCCCAATGCGCACAAGAGTCGAAGATGGCTGAATTCCTACAACTTCGTCAGGATCATTTGTCAACCGAATAATACAATGTTAAGTTTGTAGAGCTCTTGAAGTGTGCACCAAGAATGATTGAGAATCCGGTAGACCGCGTCGAGAGGTCTAAGTTGGGTTTGACACCGAAAAGTAAAAGTTGGTTGATATCCCTGAAATTGAATGATTTTGATTAATGGTATGAAAAAGCCCAACGAGTTGAAGAGAATATGACGGAACAAGCAACCGCAATTGGATTGTGGTTTATGTCTCATCGAGATGATCATCGACTTGGGAAGAAGGTCGATGATAGGAGGAAAACATCCCATTCCACCCAATTGGAAGAATGGCGTTGGAAAAGTGGCATACACTTCAAATGCCAGGTGTCAATTATGTGGGAGACGACACGAGACAGTTACGTGTCCTGTTAAGAGAGGAATGTATTTTGAATGTGGCTAACAAGGCCACATCATGAGGAAGTGTTCTTGTTAACAGCCGAGGAAGCACTCTCAACAACTGCAATTGGGATAATTGGTTGGAAATGCCCCATGTCCTCCTAAGATAGGAGTTGACTATGGATGTGGTCAGTGCGGCCACCAAATGAGAAATTGTATGTGTAGGCCTATGGAAGTGCAAGTGTTATAGTCGCAAGGAGGATAACTTGCAGATAACACTCCGCAGAGAAACCTCAATTGCCTGTTGGCAAAAGGAAAAGCGTACATGCCACAAGAAAGGAAGCAAAGGATTCACAAGCCATAATTACGAGTGTGGTCTCTTTATGCAATCAGTTGCTTATGCATTAGTTGATTGGAAACTACGCATTTATGTATAGCCGAGTTGCTTGTTAAGTTAGTGGGGTTAAGACTGAGATCGTTGGAAACAGTTATTAGTAATTCTACCCCGATAATGAACAAGGTGTATTCTACAGTAAGATGTTCAGGTGGTAAGATAATCATTGGTGATCAAAAAGAATTGATGGATTTGACTATCTAAGTGATGGATGACTTGGTGTCATCGTCGGGAAGGGATTGACTCACCAAGTAATGAGCTGTAATGGATCACTATTGGAAAGTAATCCAGTTTAACCCATTAGGAAGGGTTAGTTATGAGTTCGTTGAAAATCGATAAGGATCCTCAATCTATTTGATTTCATCACTAGAGATGACTGGGTTATTGGATATGGGTTACCAGAGTTAATTAGGTGACCGTAGTTAATACGTTGGATGAGGAACCAAGGATGGAAAAACATTGCCGTTATACGGGATTATTCTAATGTTTTTCTAAAGGAGTCGCCCGGATTACCTAGAGCGAGAAATGGAAATTGCAATTGGATTGGCCCATGGAATGGATCCGACGTTCAAGGTATCTTACTAAGTTACGTTGTCGGAAGTAAAAGAAATTAATGCTCAAATGCAAGGTTTAATGGACAAAGGATCTAATTGCTTTAGTGCATCTCCATGGGGAGAGCCATTTTTGCTTGTAAGAAAGAAAGACTAAAACATTGTACCTTTGGACCAAGTGTTGGCAGTTTAGCTAAGGCATGGTCATGAACAAGTATCCCTTGTTGAGGATAGACGACTTGTTTGACCAATTTCAAGAATTTTGGTATTTTTGTAATAGACCCAAGGATGGGCTCTGTTTGGCTAATGATTAAAAGAAGAATATACCAAAGACAACGTTTCAAATGCAATATGATCACTATGAAGTTTACTACAATACTGTTTGGATTGACCAATATGCCAGTAGTATTATGGATCAGATGAATTGAGTGTCTAAGGCGTACTTGGATCAGTTTGCAATCATGTTCATAAGCAATGTATTGATATATTTGAGAAATTCAAAAGAACATGAATAGCACTTGAGGATGGTTCTGCGAAGCCCTTAAGATTATGCCATGTGCGTTAAAATCAGTAAGTGCTAGTTTGGCTTACTAGCATAGCTTTTCTTGATCATGTAATTCTTGGAGAAGGAATATCCAAGGACCTGACCAAGATAGAAGCAGTTAAAGATTGGCCAAGGCCTATGATAGTGACAAAAGTTCGAAGTTTTCTAGACTTGGCAGGTTGTTATATACGATGCATAAAAATGTTTTCTACGATAGCTATGCGTTTCACGCAAATGCTAAAGAAGGCCATAAAGATGAATAGATAGATAAGCGTGAACGTAATTTTCAAGAGCTTAAGTATAAGCTGACTACCGCATTGTATTGACAATACCGTCTGGTCCTAGGGGATATGAAATTTATAGCGATGCATCGTACAAAGGAACTGGACTATGTTGTAAGGCAATAAGGAAGAATGATTACATATGCATCCCGACAGCTAGGACCTTAGAAGTTGAATTATCCGACATATGATTTGGAATTAGCGGCAATCATTTTTACACTAAGGATTTGGAGGCACTTCTTGTGCAAAGAAAAGTCCCAGATTTTTACGGACCATGAAAGTCTAAAGTATTTGTTCTCCCAAAAGGAGGTGAATGTGAGGCTACCTCGATAGATGATCAATGGATGAAACTTCTCCATGATGACGACTGCGATATTTTGTACCATCCTAGAAAGGCTAACAAGATAGTAGATGTGCTTAATCGAAAGTCATTGATTGCGTAAGTGATGGTTCAAGAATGGTTCCTACTCAAAGGAGTTCAAGGTTTGAATTTCAAGTTTGAGGTAGGCCACATTGCAAGTCTAATGGCTACTTCAGAATAGAGCCCAAAATGCAAACCAAGATTAAGGCAGTGCAGTCTACAAGCTCTGTAATCCAAAGGATTGTGCAATTGGATGCAACTAAGAGGAAACCTGATTTTCAAGTATCCAAGTATGGGCATGTAGTTTTGTGGACAATTGTGCGTGTCCAACGATATCAACCTTAAGGAGGAAGTCTTTTTGGAAGCTCATTGTAATTGTTATAGTATCCACCTGGGGTAGTACAAGGATGTATCAGAATTTGCGACAATATTAATGGCGGAATGACATGCAATTGGACTTTGCCAAGCATGTGATGCTTAATATGCCAACAAGCGAAAATGCACCATTGAAACTATGGTGAATTATTTTGAGAGACAATTCAAATTGGGATTTGAGGAAATGAATTTTTATCCTTGTTGGATTAAGAATCAATGATCCCATGATGCTAGATGGACGTGTGGGAAATAGCATCATTGATGATGTCTTCTCAAGGTGTTAGTAAAGACCTAAGAAGTACTCAAAAGCTTTTGATGCAGTGAATAAAAATTGGGTTGCGCTAATCTCAAGTGGTTGAAATGAATTGAGAACTTGAGAAAATCGGAGGGTGATCTGATGGGAAATTCATGCGAATGAATTTCAAGTATCAATGAGTGATCCCGTGGAAACAACCTCATGGATTGACAAGCTAGAGAAAGCTTTTGCAATCCTGAGATGCTCAAATGAGGTTAAGACCATGAGGCTTGGTATGACACAAGCTAGGAAGGATAATACCTCTATGAGTTAATGCTTGTCCAAAATGGACTTTTGCTAGTTGATGTGCAGTTCAATGATGCCTATGACAATTGATCCGACGAGGGTGGGGAGTGGTTGCCGAGGCCAAAGGGCCTGAGTAAGGAGCGACTCCTGGCTGGCTTCTAGGAAGTCGAAGGGGGCATGGATAAACTAAGCTATGCACTAAGAAAGAGAGAGTACTTGTGGAATAAAATTTGTACTCAAGTGGTATAGCAAAAATATGGTCAAGCTTGTCAAACTCTAGTCTAATGGAACGAGGTTAGGAAACTAGGGATCACTAGTTCAAAGATAGTCTGGCAATCAATGGATGCGATTAAGACTATTCGAGTTAGGTTAAGGATAGGGCAAAGTTGCTAAAACAATGGTGTAAATAAAGGACTAAGGCCTTTGAAATTTCAAGTGGAGAAACATGTTTCCCTAGGTGTCGCCTATGATGGGGACATCTCGATTTGTTAAGAAAGGAAAGATGAACTGTATATATATTGGATCTTTCAAGATTGGATCAGATAAGGACTTTGGCCTTAAATAAATAAATAAAAAAAGAAAGCAAGTTTGGGCACCATCGATGCCTTTAGCAGAGTGACATGTGGGGATGAAGCCGCTAGTCTATATGGGGGTTTGAATCCTCGAAATGGCAGCTTGCCGCTTAGTAAAAAAAAAGGAGGAGCCAAATTTTTACAACTTTCTTTTTTGCAAAAACGAGTTTCTGTAAGTGTTTTGAACTCATTGTGCAGTTTTGGCATCAATATGAATCGCTGCATTTAGATCATTCAGTTGAGATGCAGCCTATTCCATGAAATGTTTATTAAAGATTCAGTACAAGTCGACCTTGTTTTTTTGCATAATCTGAAAGTATACCGGCTTAGATAAAATGATCTTAACTAGGTTTTCAAGTCATTTACATATGAGTTCCAGTGACGTCTCAATAGCTAAATCTCTTTATGAACTCTTGGATTTATTGTTTTGTGTTTTATTTGTTCCAATGCCTATAAATGATGGTTACTGGTGAGAGCTTGGACGCAGTTGATGTTGGACTAGCTGATCGTTCATAAAATGCTCAAGTTTATCTCTACGCAGTGGTCTTACTTCATATCCTCAGTTTCCATCTACTTCGATAAGTCATAGTAAAAGGGATAACACCTAGCGAATGACGACGGCCGAAGGTAATGGCCAATGGTATGTGACAAGAAATGAGAAAAAATGAAAGGAATTGTAATTGTATTACACTGTGTATCCTGTACATGTACATGTCTACATTTATAGAATAAAGAAAAACTCAAAAAAAAATCAATAAGATTACAATTCCTATTATATCTTCTGAATATTTTGAAAATATTCTATGACTAAATTAATTTTCCTGTGATTTTTTTAATTGTAATCAGAGTACCGAAACAAATCTTCTTCTAACACTCCCCCTCAAGCTAGTGACTCATATATGTTGAAGATGCCCAATTTGCTCAATAAATACTTGTGTTGTCTCTAGGATAAAGGTTTATTAAGGATGTCTGCAGGTTGTTCCGCAATTCCAATATCTCGATTTGTTATGACTCCTTCTTGAATTTTTTCTTAAGTGAAATGGTAGTTAACTTCTATATATTTTGTCATTTCATGAAAGATAGGGTTTGTAGCCAGTTTAAGTGTGGCATCATTATCCCAAAATAGCTTGCTTGCCCTATCAACCTCTACTCCAAGATTTGATAGTAGACCTCGTATCCAAACTATTTCGCAAATCGTTTTCGCCATGGCTCGGTATCCGATTTAGCTGATGATAAAAAGATGGTTGATTGCTTCTTAGTATTCCATGATCAACGATCTTCCTAATTTTATGTAAAACCTATGATAGATCTTCTCGTTATTGAGCAAGTAGCATAATCCTATCACAATATGCCATATTTTTCAAGTTGCAATCCCGAGATAATAAAATTTAAAGTCCTGGATTGCCTTTAAAATATTTTACGACTTTCAATGCTACATTTTATGTGGGACTAATTTGGATTATGCATGAACTAACGAAATATCTATATTGCGTAACATATATCAAGCCTAGTCATAGTGAGGTAAATCAACTTCCCAACGAGCCTTTGATAACCTGATGGGTCATGAAGCAATAGGTCTTCATAGGTGATGATGAGCCTTTATGAAATTCAAATGTCGTGAGTTTTGACATTTTATTAGATGGGAATCACTATTGGTTTGCATCCCGATAATCATGCTTCCCATATAATCTCAAAGATGAACTTTCGCTAGTTGAGACATATTCATTTATCGGATCTAGCTATCTTAACTCTAAGAAAATGCAAAAAAAAATTAAGCTTCTTAATGGCAAGATCATTGTTTCCCATAATGAAAATGTCATCAATATAAATCAACAAGTAAATTGACAAAGTACCTTCCACCCATGTGAATAGTGCATAGCCATGCTTAGAATGTTGGAAACCTGCATTTGTAAGAGCAGCAGTAAATTTTAGGTACCACTGCCTAGAAGCCTATTTGAGTCCGTATGGGGATTTACATAGACGACATACCCGAGTCTCCTCTTATCTGCGTAAACCCTATGATAGTTCCATATAGATTTTTTCATCTAAATCTCCATCGGGAAAAGCATTATTGACATCCATCTGATGTAGCTCCCAATTATGGAAGGCAGTGATGGATTGAAAAGATCGAACTATTACTTCCATGGCAATAGGAGAAAATGTGTCATGATAATCAAAACCTCCCACTTGTGTAAACACTTTATCAACTAGCCGAGCCTTGTATCGCTCAACAGAATTATCTACCTTGTACTTAATTTTATATACCCATTTGCATACAATTGATTTTCTATTTGGAGGTAGCGAAACTATGTCCCAAGTATGGTTATCCATAAGAGCACCCAATTCTACCTCTATAGCTCGTTGCCATCGTTGGTCACTCGTCACTTCCTCATAGGTGGAAGGTTCATATTACTTAGATATGCGACTAATACAATACATATGTTCTGATAATAGTCGATCAAAGGAAACATAAGAGGATATAAGGTAAGTTGTACCTTGAAAACTTAAAGTGATACATATGTAGTCCTTTGTCCATGTCGAAGCAATTCAACAATTTGCAATGGAGATGGTGCTACAAAGGGTTCACTCACAAGTTGTTGTGGAGACGAGACTAGTGAATCGTCCCTTTCATTGAGTGGTGCTGGTGACTCAACTACCTTATTAGAGAATTTCGGGATTGTTGACATTTGCTTCGATGGCACAAAGATATATTGTGAAGTCGTAGATAAATCTTCTTTTGAGAAAAATTGTTGATGGTTGGACTTTGATCCATGTGCTTCAAAGGAATTTTGCAATTCTTGGAATGGAAATATGTCTTCATGAAAAACAACATCTTGACTAATAGAAAACTGACATGTGGATATCTCCAAAGGCGGTGTCCTGTGAATACACATCGAATAGCATGAGGGTCCATTTTATCTCGAGAACCCATAGTCGTTGTATAGCATAAACAACCAAAAACCCTCAAGTGTTTTTTCGGATTTTTCTCAAAAAGTACTTCAAAGGGGATTGTCCTTCAAGAATTATAGTCAACATGCGATTAATCAAGTAAGCCACCTAACCTCACAATCTCCCTAATATGTTTATGGAATTGATGCTTGGCATTTAAAAGCACGAGCTACTTTTAAGAGATGACAATGTTTGCATTCTATGATCCTATTTTGTTGAGGAGTACAGATGCAAGAAGTTTCATGAAGTATCCAATGAGAAGCAAGGAAAGACTTGCCTTTTGTTGTAAAAAACTCACACTCATTATCTATGTTAACCCTTTAGATAGATTTATCGAATTAATTTTTAATCAATGAAAAGAAATTAGACAGATTTGAGAATGTTCGACTCTTGGATTGCATGAGAAAAACCTAGATGAGACAAGTATAATCATCCACGATCATTAAAAAGAAACGGGATCCATCACGATGAGTAGTGTGTATGGACCCCATATATCCACATGAATTACGGAAAAAGCACTAGTAGCTTGAGATGTTTTCATAAGAAATGATGATCTAGATTGTTTTGCTAAAGGGCAAATTAGAAAATTCGAATAAGGAAAACGAGCGCTATGTCCCAAACACTGATGAAAATAGAACTTTATTGCTACCTATAGCATTAGATGAAATGTCTTTATTTAGCAATGAGAAATCAAAGTTCTTTGGAAGTATGATACAAAAATACAATCCTTTTGTATCACTACCCAAGCCCATCAATTTATCAATCGAATGGTCCGAAAAGAGACAATTTTTGTAATTAAATATAATATGGCAATGATTGTCCTCACAAATCTTAGATACTGATATAAGATTAAACTCAAATTCAAGGATGTATAGGATATTTTTAAGGGTAATGTGTTGACTAAGGTGGACAATACCGACTTTGATAACATAAGTAATGATACCATTAGAAAGACGGATATACATGGTGAGATTTTTTGTGCATATCAGAGAAAAATCGATTATCACAGATTATGTTGTCATTAATACTAGAGTTAATTATCCATGCATCAACTGAGAAATTATTATTCTTGAAAATAAAGGTACTTGAGAAACGTGCATTTTTGTCTGCAATCCTCCAATGATTCAAGCTCCTCATGATTTTTTGATACTAATCATGGATGATTGTTTTATTTGCATTTGCAATCCCTTGGGTCATGACATGATAAGTAGAAAAATCTGTCTCAATGGCCTTGTTTGGTTTAGCTTTGCCAAGGGGCTTTCAGCCCCGAAAGCTTCTTGGCCAAATGCGAACCCGTTTGGTTCAACATTTGAGGACTCCATTGGCTAAATGCTAGCATTTGGAATGCTGGTGGAATGCTGAAAGCCCAATGATAGTGGAGACCAACATTGGGCTTTCAGCATTCCAAGAATGCAAGTTAACATCTTTGACTTTTTTTTTTAGAAATCATTAAGTGGAGTCGGCCAGCAGCGACCGCTGCTGGGCGCGACCTCTGGTGACCGTCATCGGAGGTCGCGCGACCCTTGGCGATCATCGCTCGGGTTGCGCAACTCCTAGGTTCCCGCGACCCAAGCATCGCAACCTCCGGCGGTGACGCGCCTGGGTTGCGCGAACCCAAGGGTCGCCGCCGGAGGTTGCGACCTCGGGAATGACGCCTGGGTTTGTGCAACCCAGGCATCGCCACCGAAGGTCACTTAGGCTGCGGCGCCTGAGGTCAACCTCAGGCGTGACGCCTAGGTTCGCGCGACCCAAGTGTCACTGCCGGAGGTCGCCCAGGTGGCGACGCCTGAGGTCAACCTCAGGCGACGTCGCCGGCCAGATCTGGCCGCTGGACAGCAACGCCGATGGCCAGATCTAGCCGGCCACCTGCTGGCCATTGGCTTGTTTAAAAAAAAGAAAAAAAAAGTTATTTGTAAATGCAAATTTACCAAACGATATTTACCCCAAAGTCATTTCGGAAAACTTAATTTGCCAAACACTTTTACTTTCACCAAATACCCATTGAGCTAAAGATACTTGGAAAAATGCAAATGCATTCCCCAAAAGTTAAACCAAACGGGCTATTTATCAGTTAATTTCTAGCAAGTATCAATTGTATGATGTAGGCGTTTGCAATATTCATGGTATTTACCTTCATTTTTAAAATTTGGCCCATTTCCTTTTGATGACGCGGCGCTTCGAGGACCGTTAGATGATCTGGAAGGCCGAGCTGACGTGGCATGAGGAGCCCACCCGATTGGGCTCCATTGTTGATAAAATATGGGCCGTCCAATTTCCTCTTTAGATCTGGGCCGTCCATCCGTGAGCCTCTAGGGTTAGTGTCTCCTTCCTCTTCCCAGTTCACAGTCTTGACTGCTCGGTGAGATCCGAGCGAGCTGTCTGTGCGTGGCGGTGGCCCGAGAGCGCCAGGCGCTTGTTGCGACGAGCGTGACTCCGCCAGAGTGACGAGAGCCACTCCTTCTCCTCCTTTTACGTACTCCGTCGTGGCCAGCCTCTGATTTTCTTACTGGACCGCCAATTGATAGATCCGGCCGAGAGGAGGGATGTGATCCATGGTGAGGATCTGTGACCAGAACGTCGAGAATCTATCGTCCAGAATCGGCAAGAAACGGGTAACCTTCTCGCTCTCTCTAATCTGTTTGTACTGTTCGAGCGTTGCCTCGAGTCCCTCGAGTTCCTCCTCAGCCGCCGCAAGGCTTTGTGTGAATATGGCTTGAAGAAGTACTTCAACAGTGCTGAGTGCGAAGTGATCCTATGGAGAACTCAGAGACAGGAACGAGCGCCAGCAATACATTAGGAGGTGAGTACCAGGTCTTCCTGAGTTTTAGAGGACCCGATACACGATATGGTTTCACCAGTATGCTCCACCAAGCCATGATAGATGCCGGGATTCATGTTTTCATGGATGACGAAGAGCTTCGACCGGGTGAAAAAATTGATGGCAACCTTCAGCGAGCGATCGACGATTCCAAGCTCTACATACCCATCTTCTCCAAAAAATACGCTTCAAGTCGCTGGTGCCTCCTCGAGCTTGCGAGGATGGTGAAAAACACCTTTAAATCTAAAGAAGATAAGAAGAAGGTCATATTGCCCATCTTCTATGACGTGAAACCCAATGACGTGAAGTTGGAAACCACATTGTACAACAACTACATATCGAATTTGGAGCAACAAGAGAAGGAGGATCAGAAGAAGAAGTTCAGCCCCGAGGAGATAGAGGAATGGCGGCAGGCTCTCCAAAAAGTTGGTGCCATGGAGGGATGGGAGCCAAAGAAAGATTCAGGGTAACAATCTAACTGTGATTGTGAAAATTATTTTGTAAAATCGGGCTATAGTTCTTAAAAAAATTCATTAATTATATTCCAACCCTAATTTCCCTAAATTTAAACAGAAAGTTTCAAATTTTTCTTTTATTTTTTTTAAAACGTGAGATTTCCAAATTTTTTCTGACCTAATAATAGGGTTATTATAATTTCATTTTTCACCAATTTTCCATCGTATGAAAAATTTAGCTTTGATCCATGTATGTATTAAGATTCCTGTTGGATGCTAGAGATTAAGGAACTGTTGCCTTCTCAAAGTTGTTTTCCACGTCAAAAGAAGTAAGTAAATCTTCTATTAAAGTAATTTATTAGATGTTTATATATTGATTCTTCTGCCCTTTTTTGTCAAAAAATCTGATCTCCACTTGACATAAAGATCACATTTCACTTCCTGTATTCCTTAAACTTATAATGGATGTTCAATTTTGTAATTCATCATGTTCCCAAAGCTTTGGGAGGTAACATAGAATTTTGATATATCCTTAACTTGATCTCATTCCCACCTAGTTGCATAGTAGATAGTTGGTCAACATGCAAATTTGTCACCTTTTCTCAGTTGAAACTGCTCAACTTTGTGGCAGCTATATGGAAATTATCAGGGCAGTTGTTGAAGAGGTTGTGGTCAGGCTCAAGACAAGAGAAAGACAAGTAACCAAATATTTAGTTGGAATAGAGGATCGAATAGCAGCCATAAACAATTTATTAGACATCGACTCTGATAGTGTGCGGTTAATTGGAATCTACGGGATGGGCGGCATCGGTAAGACAACACTCGCCAAGATTATCTTCAACCAACTATGTCCTCGATTTAGGAAAAACTGCAGCTTTCTTGAGGACGTGAGGGAAACATCAAAAGACAAAAGCAAGGGTTTAAAGACATTGCAAGAAAAATTATTGTGTGATATCTCTTATTCTGGAGTAGCTTGTAAGATTCTTGACATTGATCATGGGATCAATATGATTGGAGAAACAATTTGCAACAAGAAGATGTTAATTGTGTTGGATGATGTTGATGAGGCCTGCCAGATCCAAAAACTAATCGGAGAGAAATCTTTGTATCGTGGTACTAGAATACTTGTTACTACTAGGGACAAGAGTGTTCTAAATATCAGGGGATTTAAGTATGAATCTGAGGATTATGAAATGGTGCAGTTGAGTGATGGAGATGCAATTAAACTTTTTAGTAGGCATGCCTTCAAGGATGACTCTCCTCCAGACGACTACTACACTCTTTCAAGAGGGATTGTCTCTATTGCAGATGGACTACCACTAGCTCTTCAAGCAATAGGCTTATCTCTTTTTCAGAAAAAGAGAGAAATATGGGTAGAGTGCCTAGAGAAGCTAAAGGAAGCACCTCATGCGGATGTCTTGGCAACGCTAAGGATTAGCTATGATGCCTTAGAGCTGAATGAAAAAGAGATATTCCTCGATATTGCATGCTTTTTCGTTGGTGAGAATAAGACTAATCCAATGTACATGTGGAAAGATTGTGAGTTTTACCCACTGGATGCTATCGAGGTCCTTATTCACAGATGCATGATAAAGGAGTCAGACAATGGTAGCCTTTGGATGCACAATCAGTTTAGAGATCTTGGAAGGCTAATTGCCAAACAAGAAAAAACCCGATTGTGGGATATAGATGACATCAATCACAAATTAAAATCAACAGAGGTAAAGTATGGCCAAATTTGAATAGAAAATTGCTTATAACTTCTTCCCAATTGATGATTCACGTTTTTGAATTGGGAGCTACTCTTCTGCTACACTTTTTTCTTTTCTTCTATGAAATAAAATAGTGTGATATTGACAAATTCCTCTTTCTGCTCTTTACTGTCATTGGCAGACCAAGGGAAGCATTCAAGCGCTCCGTTTGAAAAGGGATTCATCAAAAGATCCTATAATTGTCACTTTGGAGCAAATTGAGCGGTTCCCACGTATTCGGTTTCTTTCGTTGTGTGAGGTAATCTGCCAAGGTGACTTTACAGGCTGTCTTTCCAAGTTGAAATGGATCAGTTGGGATAATGGTTATGCTTTTCCTTCTGGACCTGCTGCTGCCCATCGTCAATGGCTTGAGGCAACTAGTTCGCAGCATCTAGAAAACATGGTTGTGGTGAATCTTTCTGGGGTTGATATCACAGAAGATGTGTTCCAGAGCCTAATCATGGTATGCTAGTTTCCCTCTTAGTCTAATTTTCTCATTCAATGAAGGTAAAAATATGATGGATTTATGATCTAATTTTCTCATTGGTAGCCTAAATCCATATTTATTCTTGTCTGTCCTGATGTTTCATTGGCTTTTGTAGGGGGCAAGCAAATTGAAGGTTCTCACTCTTTGTTATAATACGTCGATACATGGGACACCAACTTTTCCCTGGAACTCAGGTTTAGAGAAGTTGACTATTTCTAAATTCTTTTCCTTGAAGGAAATTGATTGTTCTATTGGGAAACTGTCGGAGCTGACTGACTTGAGTTTTGAGTTGTGTGTTGAACTTGAAAAATTGCCTGAACAAATTGGAGAATTATGGAAACTGCAGCACCTCTCTCTTAGGAGTTGCGATAGCTTGAGGGAACTCCCTGACTCAGTTTTGAAATTAACGTCTTTAATGAAACTGGATGTGGTAGGCACAAGAATTACAAGATTACCGGATTCCATTGATAGACTTTCAAGCTTGTTATCTATCAATGTATCATTCACGTCGATTAAAAAACTGCCCAGTACAATGAGCAAGCTTCTTTGCCTTCAAACACTGCATTTGAATAACTGTGATCAGATACAAGAGCTGCCAGAGCTCCCTAGAAGTTTGACCACTCTACAGTTGACATCTACGTCGTTGGTAACTGTCCCTAACCTCTCATACCTTACTAATCTAGTTGAACTGGCCCTATCCGATGACTCTGAATCTGTGGCCAAATCAGATATAATTCAAACTTGCGACATGCAGTGGATTGAGAGTTTATCCAGGCTGCGCAAGCTGCAATTTTGCTTTTCAAATGTCTGCGTTTCAACTATAGAGTTGGGTTCCCTTTCTCTGCTGGAAGAACTTACTCTACATGGAGTAGACGTGCCAGCTTTCAAACAACTTCCATCAGAATTGATAGTTCTAGAGCTCTACGACACTCGAGGGAAACAAATACGGCATCCTCCATTGGAAAAGGAGACTGCAATTGTCTCATCAAGTTCGAGAGAATCGGAACAAAGCAAGGTGTTACGGCAAATGAAAATTAAATTCATCGAAGACCATAAATCGTCGGAGGGCTGGGTTCATCTGCGGGATGAGCCGGGGTGCAACGATCTTCAAGCTCCCGAGTTGATTGATCATTGGAGGGGAGACTTCCATTTCCCAAGCTCCATAAATACCCTTCGAAAACTTGTTCTGTGGGGGTGCCCAGGGGTTCGGGATATTCAATTCGTTCCTACGCAATTGTCAATATTTTCTGTTGGAGGGTGCACTTCATTGAAAAGGTTAGGCGGTTTGTCAAACTTGAAGTACTTGTCGGAGTTGACTCTTAACCGGTGCTGGAGCCTAGAGGTTGTCGAGGGCATTGATGAATTAAAGTTTTTGCATCGGTTGAAAATTGATCGGTGCGAATCAGTGGAGAGGATTCTTGATCCTTCGAGCTCAAAAATACCAGATGAGTGCTCAATAGAAATAACACGTAGTGGGATGTTACCCGACACTGGTCGAACTTCCAACACTTGGGAGTCTTACAGAAAGATTCTGAATGGAACTGAAACTGAAACAACGGACTCTGAACCAGACTCCGAAATAGAAATAAGGGATCCTTCGCTGCACCATGATTCTTCTTATGTAACAACGGAGGGTTTTTGGATACCACAACAGGGGAGCTCTCTATTTACATTAGAGAAATCTGAAACAGAAGGAGGGGATGCTCCGCTGCACCTTTCTTCTATGGTTACAATACCGGACTGGAGCTCTAGATTTGGAAGATCGGACTCTGAAACAGAAACAGAATTACCGACCAAAAAAAAAAAAAGGAAAACAGAAACAGAGGAAAGGGTGCGCGTTCTTTCTATTCATAGATCATCGTTGTTTCTTCTGCTTTACGTGCTTGATATTTCTGCTTTATACTAATAAAGAGAGACAATAAACTGATTATAAAACGTGCAACCATAAAATAGATGTGACCATGCTAAGTAGACGACATCACTTGCAAATTAAGATCAACAGAGGTATAGTATGGCTAAATTAAATAGAAAATTGCTTACCCTCTACTTAATTGAGTGTTCGAATCGGGAGCTACTCTTCTGTTTCATTTTTTTTGTCTCTTCTACGAATTAAAATGAGTGAAAGAAATAGGACCAAAGTGAAGAATTGCGAAAAACATATGGAGAAAGCCTATATCTTCCCCCCAAAGAGATTCGTTCTTTTTTCAACCAAGCAGTAAGTTCTACCTCGTTCCGTTAGTCATCTCTTATTCCTTTAAACGTTGGTGCCAATCCCTCACCCACATACCAATCATTTTCCATTCTTTCTCACTTGTTGATTTTTTTTCAATTTGTGCATGTCTCATAAAAAATATGTGAGCGCCAACTAGACTTGTCAAATGGGTGGATCGGATCGGATTTGGGTCGGGTAAAAAATGGTCCGACCCATATTGATTTATTTAACCCGTTTTGATCCCATATTCATGTAATGTAAATCTAGTGACCCATACTCAACCCATATCCGACTCGACCCGTATTGTTAAAAGCCATTATTATTGTAGAGAAATCCAAACTCACTCTAAACTTTATGCCAAATGAATAAAACTTTAAATCAAATTAAAAAAATTAAAAATAGGAAATAAAATAAAAAAATGTAAAAAACCTATAAATTGAAATATTTTTAAAGAATTTCATCAATTAAATATATAAAAAACCTATAAATTGAGATGGGGTGAAGGCGAGTGGCGGAGGAGAGCAGCGGAGTGTCGCGATCAGTGGTAGGTCACCACCAATCAACGAGCTTGAGGATGACTCAAAGATTACGTTTTACAGTTGGATAAAAAATGGGTCAAAAATGGGTTGAAAATTAGTTGAAAATGACTCATATATTCTATAATTGGGTCGAAAATGGCCCATTTTCGATCCATTAAGATAGAATATGACTCACAAAATAGATCAATGACCTATCTTGACACCCCTGGAGCCAACGCAAAGAGGCAACACATGAATTGAACAAGAAATTTGTAAGATCTTAGCGAGGAGACAATATTCTTAAATGATAATTGATATTTAATTTAAGGATATGATTGCATATAGAAGTAACCAAGTGACCCGAGTAAATTAATCAAGAAATGCTCATTGCCTGTAAACGAGAGTGTGGTATCGAAGCATACTAGTATTTGGAATTAAGTCAGAATATTTAAGCAGTGCTTTCACTTAGTCCAAGATCACTATCACCAAAAACTGAACCTAGTTTATTCAACTTGGAACTAGCAACACAAGAAAATGTGAGGAAAGATGAGGCAGAAGAACAAAAGAAAGTTGTATGTATTCGAAGAATATGAACTTAATATGAACGTAGCTCATTTGCTATTTGGATCTTATTTACACTTCAGAGATAAGAACATAATTAATTTAATTAGAGTGACCATTGTTGTGATTTGCATATCAAGTTTTCTTGAAAATTAAAATATCTGGTTAGCAAATAAGTAGATCCAACTTCCAAGATAGGATTGTCACCGAATTAGATTAATTTACTAGCTAAGTCTCCTTGTTAGTAGTGTATCAGATCAGTTATTAGATTACATATTGGAGTATGCTAGAATAATTTTCTGCATAGTTCTGCAACAACAAGTGAGACAGATATCTTGTATCAAAATGTGGAAGTGAAGCAATGTTACAAGAGAGAAACCGATCAGGTGATGCTCATGTTCTTTTCTCCACCCATAGTAATACTTTGGTGAAAAATTATGTTTTTCTTGCAGAGCATGGAGAAAATGAATGATGAAGCTAGACAACAAGTAGTAGACATGGAAAACTCAGAAAATAAGTATGCAATTGCTGCTGTTCAAAATGTAGTTGGACTTGATGATGGTGTAAAGCAAATCACCGACTTACTGGAGATGGAAGTCAATGATGAGACGTGCATTATTGGAATCTATGGAACTGATGGAATTGGCAAGACAACACTGGCCAAGGCTGTATACGACCGCATCTCTTCTTGTTTCGACAGTTGTAGCTTTCTAGCAAAAGTCGAAGAAACCGCACAAAATCCTAGTGGTATTCAGTTTTTGCAAACTAAGTTGATACAGGATATCCGTGGACGAAATGATGAAGATCCTTCTTTTGATGAAAGAATAGAAGATTTCTTGGATATATTTCGTGAAATGAAAGTTCTAATAGTTATCGATGATGTGGAAAAGCAATCTTATCTTCATGCTATTGTAGGAGACCTGCGCTGGTTTGGTCTAGGTAGTCGAATAATTGTGACTTCTCAAAATGAGGAAATTCTCAAAGAGTATGATCCCGAGAAGGCTCACACCTACATGGTTGGCAAGTTGGATGATGATAAAGCTTTTGAACTTTTCTGCCAGCATGCATTCGGGAAGAAATCTCCCATACCTGGTTATGATGGACACGCAAATTGCATTGTCAATGCTACAGAGAAACTTCCATTAGCAATTGAAGTTATCGGTTCATCTTTGAGGGGAAAACCAATAGGAGAATGGAAAAAGATGGAGGAGTCAATAAAAAGATTTATGAGTAGTTCTCAAAAGACTACGGTTTGCTTTGCAGAGATATTGGATATATGTTACGAAGGATTAGATCCAAAGCAAAAACATATATTTCTTGACATAGCATGTTTTATCTCTGGTGTGGATGTCCGAATTGCTTCATATATGTGGCCCTGTTCTCATCTTCCATCTTCTGATTGCATTCTGATGCCCCTGGCAAAAATTGGAGAAAACAATGAATTGCAGATGCACAGATTGCTACGATGTGTCGGCCGAAGAATTTTAAATCAAAAGGGATCTGGAGATCCAACTCAAAGAAAATTTTTCATGCCGAACATGGTTCCAAAGTCAGTAAGCAGAGACAAGGTAAAACCTTTTGGTTCAGTATGTTTTTGGAATATAAAAAGAATGATATAAATAGTCTTCAAACTTTGATTCAATTTGGAGTGTGGTCCTTGAATTTTTTATTTATTCAATATGGTCCATGAACTTTTGTCCAATATGCAATGTGGTCCATGAACTATTAAATTGTTCAATGTGATCCCTAGACTTTTGGTACAAGTTCAATTTAGTTCCTAAACTATACGAAAATATTCGATGTTATTGCCAAACTTGATTAATGAAAGGACAACATTGAACATTTTCACATAATTTAGAGATTAAATTGAACACACGTCAAAATTTCATGGACCATATTGAGCAAATTAAAAGTTTAGTGACCATATTAAGCATTGGACAAAAGTTCAAAGACCACATTTGAACAAATTAAAAATTCAAGGACCACATTGCATATTGGACAAAAGTTCAAATACCACATTAAACAAATTAAAAGTTCATGGACCGCATTGCACATTAGCCTAATGTTCAACGACAACTTGTGTCATTATCCTAAAAATAAATACCTTGAAATTTGGGCTACGATTTTTTTTTTTGGTCATATTTTCTGAAGGAATCATTTCGTATATGTATTCTTTAGCATATAGGGCAAGGAAAGCATCCTTACTCTGATGGGTATTTGGGTTACAGCTTCTGATGACTTTGCTACTTATGTCAAATGTAGGGAATGGAAAATGTTGAAGCTCTCTGCATTGACCTAGATGATTATGACTCTTGCAAATTCACAGCTGGAGATTTGGAGAGCTCGCCAGACAAAACTTTTCTCAAGTTGGATAATGCAAAAGATTTGGGAGATTTTACAGGTGCATTTCCAAGTGTAAAGTGGCTCTGTTGGCAAAGTTGTCCACTGGATTTTAATGCAGAAAGTATTGTATTAAGAGAGTTGGTTGTTCTTGATCTGTCTTGGAGCAAAGTCACGGAAGACTGGCGAGGTTGGAGTGAAATCAAGGTGCTTTGGTATTTGGTTGTTTTATATTTGCTTTCTTGAATATAATATCTCCAAATTGACCACGTGTGGGTTTCTGTTTTGGCTTTACAGATGGAGAAACTGAAAGTCTTGAATCTTACCCAGTGTTCTGACTTATTGTCCACCCCTGACTTCTCTGGTTACACAGATTTGGAAATCCTGATTCTCGAACGATGTTCTCGTTTGGAGAAGCTAGATCCTTCAATTAGCCATTTGAAATGTTTAGTCTCACTGAATTTGAAGTTCTGCTCCTATTTGGACAGGCTGCCAGTGGAACTAGGTTGCATGACAGCTCTCAAAGAGCTTTCTATTGACGGGACTTCCATACGGCAGATCCCCAGCTCCATAGGCAATTTGAAGCAACTTGAAATTCTCAGTGGCTTCAAGTGCCCATTGACTTACCTGCCCAGTTCAATTAGTTACCTGTCTGCTCTCTCCAAAATCTCATTAGATGGTGCCAAAATCAATGAGCTCCCAATCTCACTGGGGGAGCTAAGTAATCTAAGACTCTTGTCATTGAGGGGTTGCCTTGGTGTGGAGGAACTTCCAGATTCTATCGGTAAAATGGGGTCATTAGAGGAGTTGGATATATCAGCGACTAGTATCTCTAATCTTCCCAATTCAATGAGAAATTTGCGAAGCTTGAGAGTGCTGAGAATGGATTCTACTTTCATTCGAGCATTTCCTGAGGAGATTGGGAATCTAACCAAGCTCGAAGAACTACATGCTTCCTGGTGTTGGAGTTTAAAGGGGGCCATTCCCAGTGATATTGGGGGACTACGTCATCTTAGATCATTGACGCTGGGGCATTCCAGTATATCTAGCCTACCCCCTGAAATCTCCACAATATCTAGTCTTCACGCCCTGGATTTACTTCACTGCAATGAAATTGAAGAGTTGCCAAAGCTTCCCCCTTCTTTAATTTGTCTGCATGTGAGTTCTAACAGGATGAAAGCGATACCCCTTCTTGAAGATTTGAAAGAATTGGAGGAGCTGTTCCTAAGTGATGGGGAGCTGAAGGCACACCAACCTCCGTCCAAACAGCCAATGCCTGAATCAAACATGAATGGAATGATTGACAAGCAATCCTTCTCAATATTTTTTCCTAAACTGAGGAAACTGGCTCTGTCTCTTTCACAGGTTATCAAGCTGAAGTTTGAGCTGACGGATATGTCTTCGCTCAAAAGGCTCAAAATGCTTACCCTTCCTGGTTCAAGCGGTCAAGAAGTATCTGAGCTTCCCAAGACGTTGTCAGTGTTCAAGCTCTTCCGCTCTGCAATAGAAGAGATTGAAGGGCTTGAAGGGCTTGAAGCCCTGAAGAGACTAGATATTTCAAACTGCAAAATGAAAAATCTCAATGGGCTTGGCCAATTAGCCTCACTGAGAAGTTTGATTCTATCTGACTGTGATTACCTCAATTTACCTGATCTTTCAAACTTGAAGTCACTGAAAGTTTTAGAGATCAGACGATGCAAAATGATCCGTCAAATTGAAGGCCTAGAAAAATTAACTTCTTTGGAAATGCTGTATATCAGTGAATGTCCAGCTGAGAACACGGTGCAAGTACAGAAAGCGTTGAAGCTACAGAAAGCGTTGAGGCGTGAAATTGAATTAATGGACTCTGAAACATAAACTGGGGATCCTCTGCAGAAAACGGTGCGCCTTCTTTTTATTCATAGATCATTGCTCTTTCTTCTGCTTTGCATGCTTTCTATTTCTGCTTTATTCTAGTGAAGAGAGACAATGAACTGATTCTAAAACGTGCAACCAAAGACAATCTGACTAAAATTCCCCATCTTGCTGGGAATCTCCATATGCTGTGTGTGTCCACTTTGGTGGCGAGGTTAAGGATTCACATCCATAACAAAAGGGCCTTTCTTAAGAGAAATTTAGGCCCAAGATACCTCACCTCAACTCACCTTGTCGTTTCCTTCTGCAGGCAGAGTCGGCAAAACAAAAAGGAAAAAGAAAGCTCGATTGAATTGGGATTAGGGTTCTTTTTCACGTTTTCTTCTTCCTCTATCCCGCTGCTCAAGCAAATCGCTGTCGCCCGATCCTCAGTCGCTACTCACTCACTCCTCACAAGCTTCAGTCCGTCATTCGCCATCATCTCTTCTTTTCCAGGTTCCATCATCCGTGATATTCAAGTTTGTCGTCCACAAGCTCCAAGCACTTCGCAAGCGTCGAGTTCCATGTCCATGAGCTTCGAGTCCTTCTCCAGTGCCACTTTTCACTCTCGTGCACATTTTCTTCTTTAATGCCGCTCAGCTGGTGGAAATTGGTGCTACATGAGGCTCGAATGGTTGCCTTCATTAACTCCATCAGGGGCGGGAGGCATGGCCTGAACTCAAGCTCCGGATCACCAGTTAATCGCTGAAGAACAGGTAAGAGTGGTGTGGCAGTTGGTGTTTAGTTGAATGTAGTCGTGTGAAGTGTGATTTATTTTTGCGTAGTTAAGCATGAGTTCGAATTCTAGCTCTAGCTTCATATGGTAATAGTCGTATAAGGGTCGGCTTTCTTGCATTTGTTTGACTATTTGAATGCCTAGTCTTGTTTTGTTGCTATGCTTTTGTGGACTCCTCGATTGAGTGTAATCATGTGCACAGGATGTTGTGCATCTTCTAGTGAAGAGTTTATCTGTACGGATATTGTAAGGTTTGGATAATGGTCGCTTTAATGATTATCACTGTCGCTTTATTACCTGTGAGGAGCTCTAATGATTGAAAATGGAGCAAACAATGCTTCTATTCTTGGTTCATTGTACAGAATTAAATGGATATCCAGCTTCTTCTTTTTCCATATTTTGGGCAATTGTATTTTCCATTGGTAATTTGAGGTCTGCTGCATATATTTGGGGATTCCACAGCCCAAATTTACTACGTGACTGACTAGACAATTGGCTAGAGAAAATTACATACGGCTTTGTCATCTATTGAAACAGAAACACCAAATCTCGTCACTTCATGATTATTCTCACATTTTATTTCCCTGTTTTGCAAATATCTTCTTATTTGAATTGAAAGAAGAGAGAAGAACGAACCACTTTGTAGCAAGGTGCTTGGTCAGGCTCTTGTGCATTAATTTGCTTGCTTGATGCTTCATTGTTTTATGCCTAATTCTCCTCTGGAATCAGCAATTCCTTCTCGATTTCTCTTGTCTAAGATGATTCCTAAGGAATGTCTTAAAATTGTGGCGACTCAGTTTTATTCTTTCAATGTGTTCATTGGAACATAATGAGAAGATCACCATGTATTTAAGCAAACACATGACCTTCTAAGCACCAATGAGAAATTAGAAACCAGCGAAAGAGCCCCGGCATAACGTTATGACATTCTTTGCCCCACATGAGACTCCGCACCAAGAATGCAACCAAACTGGCCATCCAAACTTTTGCAACTCACTATATATCTGACAGCCTTCTCCACATTTATTGAATCCAACCGTTTTAGTTTCACAAGACAGCATACAGCACAATGAGAGAACCTTCGAAGGGAAAAAGGGATGAAAGGGATGTCAATTATTTCGGAAACATCCTTGAGAAACACAAAAATTATAATTGATCAAGGACAAGGACAAGACACCGAGCATCCACTTCTACCCATATATCTCCAAAGAAAGATCCATCTTCATTTTGCAGTGCTCTGATGTCTGAATGTTCAGGCACAGCGGTGTAGAACATTTGATACCAAAGATTATCCCACGGTAGCAACTTCAATCTCCATAAAGAGAGCCCCCTCATCAATATTTGGCTAGCAATATACACACTATAAAATTCCACAACATGACATGGTGTAATCTCTTGCATGCAGAACAGAGCCTAAGGTAAGTTTATCACTCTCAGGATGTTGATAATTTAAAAACCTCAAACACCACCAAGGAACTTGCATCGATGGTAAAAGTTTGCAAACCTAGGATGCTATATTCCAAAGGATAAAATCTGTCACCATATCGATGTCGAGAACATTTAACTTGTCAAAAAAGGGCCAAAACTGGCACGACGCTGAGCGCATATAGCAAATGTGAACATCTCCAATATTCCCACCACAGCCGCCTGTACAAGCAGCCCTAAGTGTCATTGGCACTTTGTTCTTTAGAGTCAAGTTTCAGAATATAAATAAATAAATCAACACTAATCACTCCTAAGACGTGGTCAAGTTCCAGTCAAGTCTTTGGCTTGGTGGTGTCGAAATTTTCAACAGCACGTGGGTGGAAATTTTCGGCAGCACTTGTTTTACACGTCTATGACCTAGCAATTTATTATGGTACTTTTTTATTTTATTATTATTATGGTACATTGAAAATTTAAAAAAAAAAAATCATCATCGTCATTATTATATCTATAATTATGGAAAGTGAGTGTGCCTTGGAAATTATTTGTCTAAGGAGGGCTTGGATTCGACGATCAAGGCTGTATTTATCACCAGGCCTGGGCAAGATTGATGGAACCGGGAGGCCAAGAACAGGAAAGAGAGATGCCAAGTTCTTGGGGTACAACCCTCCACATAAAGATTCTTCCTCCAAATTCTCTGCTGCAAATACAGTCCCTGGTGTCAGAAGAGATCAAACCCTAGATCATCACAATCATCTACGCTTCAGTTGCCAGAGCACTCGGACAACATAAAGATTCTTCCTCCAAATTCTCTGCTGCAAACGCGGTTCCGCCTCTCATTCCCTCGCTCGACGCTCAACTACGCTTCAGTTGCCAGAGCCTCCGCTCTTGCTCATTTCCCTCGCTCGGCTGCACGAGCCTCCCCTCTTCGGCTCAATTCCTCATCCATCGCTCGCTCTCTCACTCGCCTTCAATTCGCATCTCTCCGCAGGCAAGTCTCCTCTTTCTCCCGTGGCTCTGCTTTCGATTGCTTATATCTGTGCTTTTCGTGGTCTGTTTGTATTAAATAACAAGAACCCACTTTTAAGAGCGCCAGAGAGAAGGTAGTGAGGCTGCTGACTGTGACTTTGAGTCCGTGTCGAGTAGAGTTCCCTGCGCTTCTGGGTTTATCAAAACATAGCTTGTCATTCCGATTGATTACAGCGGGTAAACTTATCGTCTTGATTGATTGTTGCTCGTTTTAGCTGCTGAAATGGGTTCTCTTAATCAAAAGCGTACAGTTTGTCTCCAACTGTAGCTTCTGTTCAGAACGTGCGTGTATGTACTTTAGGGTTTCCACCATTGCCATTGTCTCCGTCTGCTCAGCTGAGCTCGGTCTCGCCAGTCTCGCGAAACCATCCAGCAATTCTCCATCTTTATCCCGGCAAATACAGCTGATAGCTCCGACCGACGAATCTGAAGTGTAGGATCCGTGATGTTGATTTTGAGGGTATTATCAATCGGACCGTTCCAGATCTGGGGTAAGAGGCTTTCATCAACATGCGCTTTCTTCTTTGAATTCGCCTGATTTGTAAAACAAAGATTTTCTGCCGTGGCTAAGCTGATGAGTGTCTGTTTGTGAAAAATGGAATTGTTTCTTTCTTTTCAGATGTGCCAGAGTACAGTAGCTAGGAGATGGAAACTCGTTGAGGTATGGGTGAATTTAAGTAGCCATTCATCAATTCGGCAAAGGCCAAAGGGTTGAATCTGTATTGCAGGGTCCAGCCAAACTTGATGGCTCCATGGAAAGAGCAAGAAGAGATGTTCTACTGTTTCTGGATGCTGCTCGCATATCTCACAGGTACTATCTTTCACTATACCTTGCGTAAATAGATTTTCCTTACTCAGCAGAGCATTTTGACACATTCTCCATAATAAATATCAGATCTTTGGGTTTGTATTAGCCTTCCAGATCTTAGTCCAGAGAGAGGGAGGCAATTGATGAGAAGAAAGAAGCTGTTTGCAATACTGTTCCAATCTCCAGTCTCCCTGATTGTGTTTATAGTGGATAGATTAAACTACAAATCAATTAATAGTGGCTTTAGTCAGCAGGCACTTAGCTCTCTGCCGGTAGGGAGGGATAGAGATGGGGACGCATTTGCGCTCTTACAAAAAGGCAGGGCAGAAATGAGTGAGAGAAGATTGACAAACAAAAATTGATCGAAAAGGTAGGGCAAGGGCATTGCGGCCCTCACCCAGTCCAAGCAAGGGCTGCGACACGCAGACACCCTCATGCAAATCTAGGTGAGGGCTGGGGAAGAATCAAGCAGAGTTTCGAAGTATTTTGCCAAACTGTTGGGGACGGAACAAGCATCAACCACGGGAGCTCTTCAAAGGTCAGTCAAATGGCCGACACCTTTAGTCAACTCGATGGCTTGGGAGTACGTTGTCGTCTAAACGCTCGACGACGACCCCTCCATGTACTCACTTTCGACCCTGTTTCGAATCTAAACGAGTGTTCTTTGTTCTCACTTTGCGTCTCTTGTCACTCTACCGATTCATCCAAAATGATAATGTTTTTCTTTTCCTTTTTTGTCCATTTTTGCATGTTCATTGAATGGGTGGGGTGGTACTGCGGTGAAGGAACGAACTTCGATGGTGTCAAAGAGAAAAAGTGTTACACCCCGACCCTCGATCTCGCGACAATCCTAATTCACTTGAGGTCGTGACTTCCCAAGTACTGTCGCTAACCGGTTCATTTTATCTTGTCGTTAAGCACATGCGGAAGCAAAATCAAACATCTAGCCAACAACCAATATGGATAGTAGAAGGTATGCAATAGTAGAACAACAAGAGCACTACTTTTATATTTATCTGCAAGGTTAACCTGAGGAAAGCAGTATATGTGACGTCTTGGAATTTTTCAAATTATTATTGGCTTTAATTATAAATGTTTTGTTAATGCATTGTTAGTTGAGTCTTATTCTGAACTGATCACTCACAAGATACTAACTGAAGGGAAAATATTGAGGACTCGTGCACACACGTGAGTCCTAAAAGCCGCCCGTTAGTTTGAGACCCACTAAAGTTGTGATTGATTGACTCGGCCATGATTTTTAATTCAAATTTGGTTATCGGACTTTTTAGACGTTAGGATTAAATTATTAGACTTTAACCTCATTATTTTTCAAAAATTTTCGGATACTCAGAAACGTCGGAAATGGGATTGCTGAGTTGAAAACTTGAACCGAGATCTCAAAGCAACTTTGAGAGAAATGCCATTTGGTTAAAAAACACATTTGAAAAACCTTTTGGGTGATTAATATTAATTTGTAATTTTTATGTGTTTAAAATTGAAAAAAATAATGTATGCAACTTTTTAAATAAATTTTGACAATAATGTTAAAAAAATCATATATATATATTAAAGAAGATCAAACCCTTCACCAACTCGGCGAAATGCTATGGCTACCAACGAGCCAAATCTAGCATTAGCGGCCATCGATTGAGGTTGCCAAAGTTCAGGCGACCTAGGTGGCGTATGACCCAAGTGATTGTCGCTTGGGTCTCACAACCTTAGGCAGCTTTTGCTCGGGTCTCGTGAGGGTTGCATGACGACGATTGTGAGACCCAGGCAGCGGTCGGTTGGGTCGTGCAGCACTCGCTAGTGGCTTTTGCCCTTTGTCAGACTGACGAAGGGTTTGGCACTTCTCTAATAAAAAAAAAATTCACCAAAACAAAATAATGAGGGGCAAAATCAGAATTTTGAAGAATTGATGAGTGTAGTTTTGGAAGGAAAAAAATGAGTTTCAACATTTGACTAAATGCTAAAAGCCCAGAGCTATTCCCTATTAACAATGGAATTTTGACCTTCCCAATACTTATTTTCACTTGAAAGCTATTTCAAAATGGTTGTCTAACGGTCCAGTATTTCCCCAAGGGACTTTAGAAGCCCCTTGGGATACTAAACTAAACACACCCTTACCCTTAGTCTCTAGCTTTCAAGTTTGCACAGACCGATTTTCATAGCATTTCAATCTATGGGTTGGTTTCATGCAATGGATTTTTCCATGCAAATATTTTAACAAACAAAATAACCGCCAAGAAAAACTATGATGTTCTTTTTATTGAAGTGGAATAATAGCTGTAAAATCACATTTTAATATTTTCTTCAAAGAGTAATTTAGGCATTACGACAATTCAATTGTTCATGAAAAGCCTAATTTTAAACCAGTAGAGTAACAACTAATTAATATATATATATATTATATATATATATATATTAATTCAAGCCTAACTCCAACAACATAACGATAACAATTTTATTTAAGGGGATTTAGAACACTTGCCTATTGATTGAACAAATTTTCTTCATACCCACCTAGGATCAATGGTATCTGCGCTATTAGAATTTGAGAATAAATTGAAAGAGAGTTTTGAGATGCATTGCCTTTGTCAAAACGGGCAAATGAAGTAGGGAAATTTTGAAAACAAAGGAGGAACGATGCGCGTCACAAGGGAAATGTGATGCATAGCATAAGACAAATGGGGGTGAAAGGCCTAAAAATGATGGACAAGGTTTTATAGGTGCAAAACTGGGCTCCAAACGAAACGGGTGTGGGGACACCTTCAGCTCGCATGCGGTGCTGTGCCATTCCGGCCTAGTCATGTGTTAAGACATGCGGCCCAGGTGCGCCGGGCCGGTGTGCGACTGGCCCGTTGTGGCTTGGGCTCGCATGGGTTGCCGCTATTCCATCACCAGGCTGACGCTGGAAGCAACACGTGGAGACCCGCGGCATCGGCCAGGTGCCGTCATCATTCTCTCTTTTTTTAAGAAGAAATTAAAAAATAATATTTTCCAAAAATTTCGACTATTCATAACTTCCCCTTCTAACGTCTGATTGACCTAATTTTTTACACCTATAGAAAAGCTCGTGGTTATATCCCCTTGATCGATTAAGGGCGTGAGGTGTACTATCCCCCTTGATTGATGAAGGACATACGTCTCTTGTTTTTGTTTTCTTTGAACCGTTCGATTTTATTTCTCTTCTTCTTGAATTTATTTTTGCAAGAAACACCTCGATAAGCAAGATGACCATCTTCATGATCCAACTACAACCCTCAAGCATTGCCACTAGCACCAAGCCGCACGTCGATGGCGTCGCCAGCCCCATCCATCTCGATCGATGCAGCCTCGCACTATTCCAAGCCCCACTATGCTGATGGCGACCAGAACACTTTCCCTTCGAGCTTGACGACCCCTCTAACTATGTCCATCTCTCCCATGAAACAAACCATTTTTTGTGGTTTGGTTTGGTTTCAACTTTTTCAAAACCAAACCAAACCAGATTGCAAAAACTGCATTGTATAGTGGACACAATGACTCGTTGACCCCGTTCGTTCCACTGAGCAAAGAAACAAGCATTCGGGGTGCCATAGCGGAGACGTTGAAGGCTAAGAGCTTGACTTGAAGATGCTGCCATGTTGGTATTGCCATGGGACTAGTCTGGTCGCTGAAGGGTACGTGCTATCACTAGGAAACCTTAACGCCTGCGGGAGTGTCTCGCTGAAGATGGCTGGATCGATTGAAATACTAGAAAACCAATAAGGAACTTGGAGAACTGTGATGTGCGCCAGAAGCTCGCTGGTCTGAGCTGGAGCAGCTGTTGATCTCGATCGAGAATGTCTGGACTTCGTTGGACTAAACGCTTCGCTGGGTAAGAGCACTCGCAGGCGAGTCTGGACTCGAGGTGTGAAAATCTGGCTCCTATAGATGCAAACGGCGGCCGCGAAGGGACTCACTTTGCTGGACGTATTCCGTCATCGTGGTGGGAAGATTCAGCAAAGGTCGGCTGCAGCAACGTAGGCAAGCGTGAGCAGAGATCGACGCCGGTGGAGGGAACTTGGCCGTGACGGGGCTCGGCCAAGAGGCCCCCCTCCCCTCTCCTTCCCTATGTATCGTATCGTATCGTGTACCTGCGAATACTGTGAATGAAGCCCTCGAGAGAGGACCCACTAGTCTCTCTCTTCTGTGGCCATGCATAGTATTCAGTGTGTGTGTGCGCCCCCCTCCCCTTACAAGGCTCATATATAGACCCCCAAGACTAGATATGGCTGCATGGGTGAGTTTCTGCTTCAAAAATTAAAATCTCAAATTCTATCTTCTATCAACAACTTACAAGCCGCTAAGGTTATCTCTTCTCCTTCTTTTGAATTCAAAATCGAGATTGAGAGGATGTGATTGTGGGATATCTCTTGGAGTTAATTCCATGTGTGCTTGTGCACATAGATGCGACAGGATAGCCACATTAGAAGCATGTGCAATGCATGAAATGCGAATGCAAACTTTGTAAACAATATTTTTTGTCTAGGGATTGGACTAACCCCTAAGTTTCTTTTGCAATAAAGAATTAAATATAGCAGTTAAATTTAGGTGTCGATAGGTCTTATTCAGTAGGAAGAGCAACGGTGTGGTTGGAAAAGGAGTTTTGGAAATTTTGGGCCAATCCTAGGGTTTTGCCTAAAATAGGAGATGGAGTCACCACCAATCAATTTAAGTAAACTAGGTTAATTGGAAACTAGATGCATGTGTGAAAGCATTGGTCATTTGCAAAAATCAAAGAAACTTCTTGTCATTTTGGGGTTCGTTATGTGTGCGGGGTTGACACCCCACAATGCTCCTTCAATACCACATTTTCCAATTACGTCCTTTAAATGCAATTCTCAAATATTTACGAACATTACCGATGCAACTAATGATATTTCCGAAGATGTAATCAAGGAAATTCATTTGTCATTTTAGGTGCGGGCATTACTATAATCTTTTGGTCATAGATAATAAGGACCTTTGAGAGCTAAAAATATTTTTAGGGAGAACAACTATAGTCTTTTGAAAGTATTATAGAAAATCATAATATCTGTGGGGCCTGGGTTCACAAACCGGGGGCCCTTAGTCGCTAGCCTTTTGCCCAGACCAATTCTCACAGCATTTCAATCTATGGGTTGGTTTCATGCAACAGATTTTCCAATGCAAATATTTTAACAAACAAAATAACTGCCAGAGAAACTACGATAATTATTTATTGAAGTGGAATAATAGCTGTAAAATCACGTTTTTATATTTTCTTCAAGGAGTAATTTAGGCATACGATGATTCATTTATTCATGAATTTGATTGCAAAAATAAATAAATTCGGAGACGATATTACACAAATTGATAAAGTTCATAGATTTTCGATAGCTTTATTCCATGATAAGATGATAACTTGCAGGAGAAAAGCATTGCTATGAGACATTTCTCTCCATGCCTAAGAGATGATTATATGCCACGTAGACGTGGAGGGCACAACCATTGGATTTGGGCAAAAGATATAGCATATCTTTTATTCCGTAAATACAAATATATACTTCTTATAATTTATATATATATATATATATGTTTTTTAATATATATTGTTTATTTTCTTTTTTAAAAGAACTACAAGGGAAGGAAAAATAATGAAATTATTATTCTCCAATTAGTCATAAGCTTATTATATAGTTGCCAGTTTAATATTAAACTTTCCAATTTTGTCAATTTCGTCTTAAACATTTATGCGAAATTTCAATATAATTTGTTCAGTCAATTTTCACTAAAAAACATTGACATGGCCAGAAGGGCTAAATTAAAATTTCACACAAAAAAATTAGGATTAAATTAAATAAAATTAAAAAATTTAGAACTAGACTAATATATGTACAACAAGTTTATGACTAATTCTATATTTTACGGGGGTATTTGAGCTAGGCACAGAAATTTGGCACGAGAAGTGACGACAATGAGGCACAACGGGATCATTCCTAGGATGACGTGAGTCATGATGGCTAGCCTTAATGAGTGGCCATCGATAATGATAATAGATGAACCTAGAAGAAGAATTAAAGAGAAAAAAAGAACTTTTAAAATAAAAAAAAGGCAACTTTAATTGAACTGGCCAATCCACATCAATGATGTATGATATTTGCTAGATTGACATAAAATGACCATGAATTACATGCGACATTGAACTCCAATTAATGAAAGGATTACATTAGGTTGATTTTAAAAAAAGTTAGAGATTAATTTTAGATAAAAAAAAAAGTATTCAAAGATTATATTAAACACCAAGAAAAAGTTCGAGACTACTGTAACCCTTTTCTTTAGCTAGGAGATGATTTGTATCATTTGCCCCCAATATCAACAGACCCTTAAAGACACGACACGATGTCCATATCCAACAGCAAATCCCATCATGATTCAATTAGATGTCTGTACGACCCCATTATTCAACGATAATGTAGAGTTAATGGTGCGCATGAGCCAAAGCAAATGACAGCGATGGTGCACCTTTCTCCATCTCTTTACTCTTTCATTATGATGATCGAATCATGATGATCATTTGACTTAAAAAAGGTGAATTATATTTCCATCACCTAACGATATGATGTGACCTCAATTTCTTAATTAAAAATATTTTCGAAAGAAATGACTTTATACAGCGAAAATGATAATAATAAGGATAAATCGATTTGTAAATATGGGAACAGATGCAAACTAGCTTGCATGTGTAAATTCCAAAAAAAATAAAAGAAGGATATCTCTAATTCTTTCATTTATTCAAAGGAATAAGATGTTTTGCAAGAGAATGAAATTTATATATTAATCTAGAAAATGCTAAAATCTGGTGAATATTTTATAGGATTTCAATTAAATTTATTTCCTTATATTTTTTGTATTTTAGAAATTTTGTTGGGATTTAAGGAGATTCATTTCAACTTTTAAGTAACTGTCTACTTAGATGATTTTGGCATGAGAACTATGTGGCAGATTTTCATCTATTCGGATGCATTTGATTTACAGAAAGTTGATGATTTCAAAAATAATTTTTTTCTAAGAACTATTATTTATATCCTCTAAAAATTTAGTCAACAAATTATTTTCACTATCACTAAAGCTTTATACCTAAGTATTTTCGTTGATAACAAAGATATTTTTGGTTGATTCTAGGATCATTTTTAAGAAATATACTTTTAAAATTCTTAATTTTCTGCAAAACAAGCCCCTAAAATTTTGTTCGCCAATGGACCCCAAAAGACATGACATGATGATGTTCATTTGCAACAGCAAATCCCACCATGATTGAATCAATCATAGAGTTAATGGTGCCCTCGAGCCTAAGCAAATGACAGCGATGCCGCACCTTCTTTCTCCATCACTTTAATCATGATGATCGCCCGAATACAAAAGGCTAATTATTTTTCGCAACCAAACAATATGATGCGGTTCCTCCGTTTTATCTCAATGGAAAATGCTTTCCAAACAAATGACTTTGCGTAGCAGAAACAATAGAAACATGGATAACTCAATTCACGAATATGCGTACAGATACAAACATAGTAATCTTGTTTGTAATCTTGAAACATGGATAACTCAATTCGCAAATATGCGCACAAGAAAAAGAAAGGACGAAAGATGTCTTGTAATTCATTCATTAATTCAAATGAATAAGACGTTTTTGCAAAGGGAAAATACTATCAAAAACCTTAAATGATGATATTTGGGATAATCTTACCCTGAACTTTTTTTGTGATATTAGAAATCCCAAACCCCACTTATGACAAATTTACCCTGAATTTTTTTATGATACTAAAAACTCCAAATTATGCCTACTATAATACATTTACCTCAAATTTTCTTTTGTGATATGAAAAACCTGAACTTGCACTCATGTGACATATTTACCCCTAAACTCTTTGACCGAATGGCATTTTCGTCTTTTTCCTTTTTTTTTTTCCTTTCTCGGCGAGGGTGCCCTCACCGGCATCAAAGTTGAGCAAGGGTCACCCTTGCTGAATTTGGCTGGCCGCGCCTGAGGCGAGTGAGAGCTGCCCTTGCCAAATTCGAGGAGGGCATCTCCTACCGGCTTCCCTCCGCCAAGGCCAACGAAGGGAAGAGAGAAGAAGGAAATAAAGGAAAAAGAAAAAGGAAAAAGAAGAAAATACCCTTCAGTCAAAGAATTTGGGGTAAATGTATTATATAAATACAAGTTTAGGGTTTTTGTGTTACAAATAAAAGTTTTGGATCGTTTAGGATTTTTAGTATTACAAAAAAAAATTTCCAGGTAAATTTGTCAGAAGTGGCATAATATAAAGTTTTTAATATAAAAAAAAAGTTTAGGGTAAAATCGTTTTAAGTAGCATGATTTGGTTTTTTGGTGGCATTTTCCCTTTTGCAAAAAAAATGAAATGTATATAGTAATCTTGAAAACCCTAAAATCTAGAGAGTATTTTGTAGGATTTTGGCTCTATTTTTTTGTGAAAATAATAATTTGGAAAATATTTTGCCAAAAATGATCACTCATATCATTTATAAAAATAAATGAACGAATTTTTTTCATCATCCATGAAAATTTGTAGACATAAATTTTTATCATTAATGAAAATAGTTTTTATTAGGTGATTCATTTCAACTTTTAGTAACTATCTAGTTAGATATTTGCACCATGAGAACTTTGTGGCATATAATCATCTTCAACATTTAGCTATGGGAATGTTTGAGCTAATCTTACCCTTTTTACCCTCCTTTATTGATTTTTCTGTTGTTTTTTTTTTAAATTATTTTCTTGTTTTTTCTTCTATCCAATTTAGATCTTGGAAATTTCTTCTCCCGGTCTACTTTTAGATATGAGAGTTTGCACTCTCTTGATTTAATTGTATATCTAGAAGTTGTTCTCTCCTAATTAGATATAGTGTGCATTTGGTTCAACTTTGCAAATGAGTTTTGAATTTAATGCCAATGCTGAAAGCCCAAAGCTTTTTGGGGAAATGCAAATTGTGTTTGGTAAAATTTCTTTACAAATGGGCTTTGAGTTAAATATATGTTTGGTGAAAAAAAAATTTTGTAATGGGCTTTGAGAGTGGGTGTGTGTATTTTTTGGAAAATTGAACTAAACTTTTCGTTGATCCAACGAAGGGCTACAACCACTGACTAGCCAAATCTAGCGTCGGTGGCCGTCAGTTGAGGGTGTGACCTCACCGAAGGTTGCATGACCTCAGGCGACCTCAACCGACGGCCACCGGCGCTAGATCTGGCTCCCTAACGGCCATAGCCCTTTGTCGGACCAACGAAGGATTGCCTCCTTTTTCAATAAAAAAAAAATTATGGGCAAAATCAGAAATATGAAGAATTGTTGAAGATAGTTTTTGAAGGGAGAAATTAATTTGAGCATTTGGCCAAATGCTGAAAGCCCAAACCTAGTCCCTACTAGCTTTGAGCTTTCAGTATTTTAAATGCTAGCTTTCAATTAAAAGCTATTTTCAAATTGTTACCAAACGGTCTAGCATTTTCCTGAGGGAGCCTGAAAGCCCATTGGAAATACTAAACCAATTGCAGCCATAAAAGTTTAATAAATATGCTTTAGAGATTTGATATCTCTGTGTTCTATCCATGTGCAAATTCTCTACCTCTAGTTTCAATGGTAATCGTAGAAGCTTTAGCATCTCATTGAACTACAAAGACTTACTATTCTGAATGTTAGATAGGTGTCTATTTGTCTTTATACAACGATGGTGTAGATGAAGTTGAAATTAAGCACATGCCGCCAATTGGCAAAAGTGTAGTTACTATAGAGAAATTTTTCAGTGTGCACCCATCATTGACCATGATATAAGATTCAGTGATCAACCATCAATTATTTTACTCGATAGATTCGTTTTCGTAAAACGAGTGTGTACTTAACAATGTTAGTGCTCTGTTGATCCTCCTTATTTTCTAAATTTAACATTTCTTTTTAGTATTCAAGACTTTGCTTTTGTTTCAATTTGCTTTGGTATGAAGTCCATGTAGTTCTCATGTATCCTCTTGATCAATAAATGCAATTTTTTTCGACAAAAAAAAAAACTATGTGGCATGATTTTCATTTGTCTAGGCATTTTTTTTATTGGAAAATTGATGATTTCAAGAAACTTTATCTAAACACCGATTACACATATTCATTGATAATTAACATATTTTTCATTGATTCTAGGATCATTTTAGGAAATATACATTTTAAATTCTAAATTTTCCGTGGAGCAAGCCGCCTAAATTTTTGTTTGCTAATCAGTCCTACCTACATCAAGCACATTCGAGCTATTTTTCTTAATGTTAGAAACTAGGCCCAAGTGTAGGACACAAAGTGGTGCCCATCGATAAGAGGTCAATATGGAAGGTCGACTTCCTTTATTTTGAAAAGTTCTGAACGATTTAATCCTTTTTGCTCCGTTTCTCGTTTATCTTTGGGCAAGGATTCTTTCATCTCAATGATTCCCACGTAGTCTAGTCACACGAATATACACAGTGCTCGCTGCAATTCTCTGACAATGTTAAATGAAATGAACACGTTGCTTCAGACAGAGAGAGAGAGAGAGAGAGAGAGATTAAGAGATGAAAAGCACAAAGCTAATACTCCTCCATCCCAAAATCCAAAAGCCCAATCGCTTGCGGTTCATCTTCATCATCACCTTCTTCACCACTGCCTTCACTCTAACCCTAATCGCAACCACCACCAGGCCCACCACCACCACCACCCCAACCGACACAAGCACCGCTACAGGCTCTGCCGCCTCCTCAATCCCGCTTCCACTTTCCATATCCGCCGCCCTCCTCCACTACGCTGCCGCTACCAACTCCACCCACATGACGTCCACTGAGCTTGCCTCCATAACCGCCGCAGTTGCCCGCTGTGCCGCCGCTGCTTCCCACTGCAACCTCCTAGTTTTCGGCCTCACCCACGAGGCCCTCCTGTACAAAGTCCTCAACTTCAACGGTCGCACCATCTTCCTCGACGAGAATGAGAACCTCGTGTCGAGGTTTGAGCAGCAACACCCAGGAATCGAGGCCTACGATGTGCAGTACGAGACGAGGGTCAGCGAAATGAAGAGGCTGCTAGAGTCAGCTAGAGGCGAGATCCGCGGCAAGTGCCGGCCAGTGCAGAACCTGCTCTTCTCGGAATGCAAGCTCGCCTTGAACAGCTTGCCCAACCACGTGTATGAATTGAGTTGGGACATGATACTAACGACGGTCCAAGCAGGTACCACGAGGCGGCACCAGGGAGGATGTCGGCGATATTCACGGTGGCTGTGCTGGCGAGGAGCAAGAAGGGTGGAGCGGTGGCTACGCACGTATTCGTGCATGACTTCGATAGGGAGGTGGAGAGAGTTTATAGCAACGAGTTCTTGTGTAGGGACAACTCGGGGGAGGCCGTTGGTAAGCTTGGGCATTTTGTTGTGGAGAGAGCGAGCGATGAGAGATCAATGACTGAGTTTTGTAGGGTTTCTGCTCCGGCCAATTCATCTTCGTCGTCAACATCAATGGCGTAATTAAAAGATTGATAGGCAGTTCACAACGAAGATGATGATTGAGTCAACATCAGTGGCGTTACTAATTTTTTTTCCTATTTTGGGATATCGAATAATGATCATATGAATTGATAAATAGACAGAAGAATCGCAAAAAGCATATAAACTTCACTGAGAAAATAAAAATTGTTCTTGATTTCAATGCAAGTTTGCTTTGGATATCTATACATACTATTTTCTTCCTAAGAATTGAAATAAGGAAATAGACTTATAGACTTATCATATTAAATTAATCACTTGAGAAAAAAACTTAACTTTATCAAAGAAAATAATCAAATGCAAGAACTCAAACCATCTGGGAAGTATTTACCGTAGAGGCCATAGCATTCCTTGGGCCCTTTATTTTATTTTTCATTTGCACTTTTCGATTTTAAGTAGATTTTGGGCCTATTGTGAATTTCTGTCATGGAGAGAGCGAGCGATGAGAGATTAATGACTGAGTTTGTAGGGTTTCAACTTCGGCCAATTCATCTTCGTTATCAACATCAATGGTGTAATTGAGGGATTCACAGGGGGGTTGACAACAAAGATGACGATTGAGCTGGGGATTGTTACTAATATTTTTCTCCTATCTTTTAGATGTCAAGTAATGGCCATAAGAATTAATAAACAGACACAAGAATCGCAATGAGCATATAAATTTTGTTGAGAAAAAAATTGCTCTTACTTTCAATGCAAGCTTGCTATGGAGATGTATACTTATAGTTTTAATTCTTTTTCCATTGAGTTTAAAATGACACTTTGAATTTCTTCTTAAAAGTTGAAATAAGCAAATAGATTAATTATATCAAATAAATCACTTGAAAAACAACTTACTTTATCAAAGAAAATAATTAAAGGCTATTCAAACCATCCAAGAACTATTTACCGTGGATGCCGAAGCGTTCCTTGGGCCTTCTATTTTATTTTTCATTTATACTTTTTGATTTTAAGTAGATTTTGGGCCTATTACGAATGTTTGGTTTAATAGTGGAATTTGGTACTTTTTCACTTTTGGGCTTTTGAAACTCAAATGTTTTTGAAGCTGAAGCCTCAACTAGGTTCAAATGTAGCTATATACATTGGGGCCGTTGTGAATTTTTTGTGGTGTGGCGTAAACGTTGTTAAAATATTTTTTATATTTTTCTTTTTTTTCTTTATATTCAAACATTGACTCTGTCTTTGACCTAAATTCTTCTTCAAATTATTTAAACCTCGGCAAGCAATTCCTCAGTACCCTCATACGACCATTCTTCCGCCAGCCATGGCCGCAGCCCAAATACTCAAGCAGCCATGGCGATTGCAAGCTTGAGATCTACGACCTTTGGTTTTACACACATGGCCGCTCAAGCTCTACCCAAGCCATGAGCTTCAAGCTCAAGAAGCCATGAAGGCCGCGAGTCTGAAGTTCGATTATATAAAAGCCTCTTTCCTGAGAATTTTTTTTTCCAACGCTAGCCAAGTAGGCCGCGTTTGCTCCGCGAAGGTGTCATGATGCTAGGCCATGTCGCTCTGCTAAAGTTGCGGATTCATCATCGAACAACGTCACCATGTGCTGTTACCCTGAACACTTATGGGCCTTATTGTTAGGTGAATTGCAAGTGCACAATATCAACAAGTAATAAAGTGATGAGTAAGTGTCGTTCTCTCAAGGATTTTTTTTTTAATTATCCAATTACTTACCGAAAGTGATCAATCCAAAGATCTAGCTAACCAAATCAAAAAGACAAGTAAAAAGTGAACTAAACCAATTAAAATACTAAAATATAAAAGAGTCGAAACTTAAAGAATTCAAAAGCTAATTAAATTGTAAAGTAAAAATAATCTAAAGCAAACTGAAAATTGATAAGGCTAATTATCAAGATCACAAAGCGTTAGAGCATCCAATTTCACTTAACCATTCATAATTAATTTTCTTAACTAGTCATGCAACAAATTAATTTCCAATTGTGTTGGCAAAATTTCCCTAAGATGAATTACAAGCCAACCTCAATTTATTAATCCCTAATTAGGTATGTTAACCCACGCTAACCTTAGGAATTTAAACTACCTAAAAGAGCATTAAGTTTCTTGTGGAAATTCCTGGATTTAATCTAAGTAGTCCCAACCTAGATCTACTACCGCAGCTACATAAATAACCTAGTGTACCTTTACCTAGATTTAATTTATGGTTCAATATCACTAATGCACATGCACACAATCTCCACTTGGTATCATGCATACATAAAAAAATCATTCAAAAGTTGGCCAAACTTCTAAAAGCATTAAGATCATGATAGAGAACGACACAATCAAAACAATTTTATTGCATGAGAAAGTCTTTGAAAATCAATCAATCATGATTAAGATCTATTATAGCTCTAATAAAAGAAATTTAGAATATAGTAAAAACTAAACTAACAAAAATTAAAGAAAACATAATACTAAATAAAAACAAATTCACCAATTTGAGATACAAGAAGCTTCAAGTTTGTCTCCTCCTTCTCTCCTTGACACGCGCCAACTCCACTACAATAGAAAAACAAAATCTAAGTAAGAAAACCAAAAATATTCTGCAAAGATGGTGTCTCCAAGGATTCTCTCTTTCCTCATATGCGGCACAAGAGCGGTTTATATAGCTCCAAAAATCTACCCTAAATTGACTCCCACTAGGATTTAGAAAAGATTCATCCTTATCTTCTTGATTTTTTTTGAACCTTATCCTCAATTATGGTCAAATTCTCTAAATTTCTGATCTAGGCTGGCTTTTTTTCAAGATGAAATATTATGAAAGATATTGCAATATTTAGGAAGATCTGAAAATATTTCCTGCAAAATAAAATTACGTGAGTAACAATTAAATTCACCCAAAATTCATTAAGATTTAGCAAATATCAAGACTAAATTAGCAAGAATACTCTATTAAAAATAGAGTTATCAATATTGTAAGTCAATTTTGGATATACTCAACTGGTTGTATTGAAAATATAATACCACAAACAAGCTCTCCGTCACCGAAGGAATCCAATCAACCAAACCATGCTATCAACCAACCCTGCACGTGTCCACATGTGCCACCTGAAGGCACTCACGTGCTTCTCATGCGATTGAACTTGCCTCTGATGTGACGTCACTTGCTATGACATCAGCCACGACACCCCGCTATGTCACCACCACGCCAGCACCACATCATTAGCCACATCATCAACACGTCATCAGCCACGCCATCCGTCACGCCATCATCCATGTTATCTAGTACATCATCAGCCGCACCATCACCCACATCAGTTCCCCATCATCTACCATGTCATCAAGGTTTGGCCATTGACCAGTGTCATGTCCTGAAATTCAAGCTCTGTTAGGGATGAGTGAACGTGAATTTCGCCAATACATTGTTGTTAATTCTGCTCAGACCCAATCATTTCCGAGATACTGACCTTGAGGGGAAAGGCTACTGAAGACAGAACTCGTGCGACTAAAGAACTTGACCTGGGAAAACGACTTGACCGTGAGACTTGCGTAAGGACGATCCTGTAGTCATGCAGGCTGATTTTAGGGATGAACAGAAGTTGATTCACGGACAGAAATAATGGGACGATGGGTGATTCCGTCTACTGTTATCGAACCCATGAACGACCCTATGTTGATCCTTGATAATCGTGTTCTTTGAAATAAGAATTTATCCTTCGCAATTTCATGCCGTCAAGGACGTCCATGTGTCGAGAAGTCTTGAACGTGGTTTGGCACGAGTTGATTACGTGTGAATCCTCGAAGCCACCTATCAGTCTGAATTATACCAAAATGACATTTGGGCAAAATTGACAAGGCACGAGAATCCAAGATTGGACTTCGAATTTTCGGGAACGTTCGGGACGGACTTTTGGATGATGCTTCCTTGATAGTCGACAATGTCGATCGAGCCGAGTTTTTGGGAAAGGAATTTTCGGACCGAGGAAACGAGTCTATGAGGACGTGGGGCGGGCAAGAGTAGTGTGGGCCACACGCTCAAGGTAGGATGGCCACCGTGGAAGACCGAGACAAACAAATGAGCCCGTTGGACCAAACCGAGCATTCACCCTTTCAAGCCCGTTGTCTCACCTTGAGCCGTTTCGAGCCCAATAAATTCCCAAGCCCGTTCCTATTCATTTTCCAGCCCGTTTCCTAGGCCCGCCTTTCATTTTCAGCCCAAGGGCAATTTGGGAAATGTGCAAGGTGGAAATGACCAAAATGCCCTTGGATATTTTGGAGAAAAGTCAAAAAGGAAGAGAGAGAAGATGATGTCATTTGGTTGGGATTTAAAGCAAGCATTTATGGCATTGATGAGGCCTATCTCCAGCCTTCACTTCACTCTCTCTCTCCTCTTCATCTTCTCCAAAATCGCAGCCCTCTCTCCCCTTGCTTCCTTTGCCTTCCTGCAATTTTCAATTCTGACCTTTCACCGAAAATCAAGTTGTTCATGGCCTTCCTGTTGGAATCTCGTCTCGTGCCACCCACCATCATGTTCAGAAGAGAATTTCCATTTAGATAGCGTCGGCCGATCACCGGAAGGAGCCGTCGGCCGACCCGTACGGCGGCCGAAAGCCGGCTGTTGCCAAACCGTCACTGTTCTGCCTGCAGCAGCTTTGTTCCGCCTTTTCCCCCATTTTTCTCCCATTCCAGCCAAATCACCATCCATACCAGCCACAAGTGGTTCCCCCTCAACCCCTAGGTGCCATTGATCGCTGGCCCGCCGCTCGTCGGACCTCCGAGCAGCTCGTTTTCCTCCGGTCAGCTTCTTCCTCCTCTAGCAGTGCAGTTTTTGAGTGTTGCAGTGGAAAGCAAAGGGTGTTGCTGCTATGTTGAGCCCGGGACCGTCTTGGATCGTCGTGAGTGAGGTCCCCGGGTGTCGGGTTCGTCGCCGCCACCGCGTCCGCGTCTCCAGCCCGCTTAATGGGTGAGTTTAGCCCCTAATCCTTATTTAGTGCCTAAACTTGCTTAGGGTTGGGTTAATTAGTGTTAATGCTGGTTTAGGATGGTTAATTAAGTTGTATTAGCCCTAAGATAGGTGGTTAGATATGTGGTTAAGATTAGATTAGCTTAATCTTGCTTAATTATGCTTGATTATGCTTAATTGTGCTTATTTGTGGATTATGTGATAATTAAGCTTGTTTAGCTTAATTGATTGATTAATTTGTGTTTAATTAGTGTTTTGTTTAATTTTTTAATTTAATTTATTACTAATTGAATTTCGGATTACTGTTCATCCGGGAGTGAAATTGTGCATAATTTCATGTGTCTTGATCATATGAAGTGAAATTGATGTATCGTGGCATGAACATTCGCATGAATCGTGTGAATTTCATAAAAAGGGAAAAATGGTTTGTCCGAGGGACACCGAAAATGGATCGCTTTTATGAGAAAGGTGGGAGAAATGGTTTGTCCAAGGGACACCGGATACGAACCACTTTTGTG
The DNA here is from genome assembly GCA_014182735.1 of Corymbia maculata. Lineage (NCBI taxonomy): Eukaryota > Viridiplantae > Streptophyta > Magnoliopsida > Myrtales > Myrtaceae > Corymbia > Corymbia maculata. Next base: position 16,562,654 of record CM024688.1, on the reverse strand, counting down.
AGAAATGATTTGAGGTTTCATATGCAAGCATGTGTGCATTGACTAATGCTTAAAGATAATAAGTGGGTTGTGATGGTGTGCTTGCGTGATCACTAAGTTGAAATCGCCGTCTCGGGAGAGTATCCCTTGATGTTCTGTGGGCATGCGGTCTCGGGAGAGTATCCTTTGACATTCTGTGGGCATGCGGTCTTGGGAGAGTATCCCTTGATGTCTTTTGGGCACCGAAGGGCACGGTTGCGCCTCTGCGGAGGAAAGGCGTCGTAGCGCCGTTACGCCTCAGTTGTAGCCCGGTGGGGCAGTAATAATCGGAACACGTGTGAATGCGAGAGTGCATGAGAAAACATGGCCTCATTGGTTCCGATTATGCATGAGGTGATCATATCATTTATGGCACGCACGCATGAATTGATAACGTGCGGGGTGGCAATGGCCGGGTGAGATCGCTTGTGACGCGACTCGCATGTGATTGATGAACTGCATCATCTAACGGCCATGTGCATTGCGTGTATTGTGCTGACTTATAATGTGCAGGGTATGGCATACCGGATAAGGTTGCAAGCAAATCGACTATTCGATTGTTGGTTGCATTGCTTGCATTGAGCGAGATTTAACGTACAGGGTATAGCATATCGGGTAAGGTTGCATGCAAACTGACCTCTGATTGTTGGTTGAACCTGTCTGTGGTTTGATTGCTGATTGTTGGGTTTTTGTGGTCGGGTTGAGTGAGGGGTGGTTCTGGAGAGATACCCCGGGTTGAGTTGGTGTACTAACCGGGGCTTAGGGGAAGAACTCGCTGAGATTTTATCTCAACCCGTCATGGTTAACCTTTTTTAGGTCTTTAGAATGGTGCACCCGCTGTGGAGAATCCTGCCCCCCATTTCTCCAGTGATCAACTTGATGGAGTCGAGTCCGATGGGTCCGAGTGACCATGGTGTTGAACCCGAGGGTTCATTCTGTATAGCTGGATTAGCCTAGTTTCTTTTTGGCCTGGCTTAGAGGATGGATCGGCCCTTTTTGTCGGGCTTGTAATTCAAAAGACGATCCTCTATTGGTTAATCGATTAAATTGTGTAAATGAGTAGTGATGGTTGTTCTTGTTATTCATCCCTCTATCCCTGATTGATTGATTGATTGTTGGACTGGGCATGCTTCGTCTTCCGCTTGCGCATAACAAAAGATTAAAATGAATGGCCGTCGACAAGTCCTGGGACGTCGCTTTCAATCGACCAAGAGAAGGGGTTGTCGCGTGGTCGGGGTTCGGGGCGTGACAACCAGAGTTGGCCGATCTCTTCCGGAGGTATTTTGACTTGCCGATTCCATTTTTGGCATTATTTTCTCTTTATATGCACACCTAGTACTAGTTTCTTGGTATTTATTACATAAGTCAGTGCATTTTCTGTTAACATGAGCTGTCAATTATGGCCTCAATAGGAAAGTTTTTCTATTTAAAGTCTCTCAATATTTGTTGCTAATATGAGCTGTCAATTAGGGCCTCAATAGGAAAGTTTTTATTTATTTAAAATCTTTGTATATTTGTGTCTCCTGATTTGATGGAGATTCTATGGTGGCTGAGGGCGGTGTATATATGTGTATTTATAATCTTGTAAAGAATGAAAGGAATACAAGGTAAAATTTTCGTCTACTTTTTAACATGGTATCAGAGCGATGATCTAGGGACTCTCTGATCATTCTGATCAAGATCTGAATTCCTTGTTGTGGCGTAGCCGCGCGGTTGCCGTGCTGATTGCACCCGCTATCAAGACTCATGGTGGATGACAATCCACCCACCGAGATAGTTCCTTCGACTCCAATGGAGGGCGCTACGAATTCTCTAGGCGTTGTAGTCCCGCACCAGGCTCCGAGAGGGACTTCCATTGATGCACTCCTTGAAACCTTGACTTCCAAGTTGACACAAATCTTGACTCACCATCAGGCTTCACCTTCTCATGCTGAAAACTCTGCCCCACCAATTGCAGTCAAGTTGGATGGTCGTAATTATGGCCTTTGGTCCCAAGTTGTCGAGATGTATATCTCCGAGAAGGACAAATTGGGACATATCAATGGGGATCTTCCCCCACCACTTCCAACCAACCCTAGTTTTCGAAAGTGGAAGACTGACGATAGTACAATTAAAGGATGGCTCATCAATTCCATGGACCTGGCATTGATTGGAAATTTTATCTGTTTCCCAACAGCAAAGGCAGTATGGGATTCGGTGGCTACTACGTTCTTTGATGGCATCGATGTCTCCCAATTGTATGATTTGAAGCGACGTTTGTCCTGATTGAAACAGGCAGGTAGCCCGATTGAAAAGTATTATAATGAGCTCTAGGGTTTATGACGGGAGGTTGATTTTCGACGGCCTAATCCCATGACTTGTCCTCGTGATATTGAGCACTATAACACTCTTGTTCAAGAAGACCGTGTATATCTCTTCCTTGATGGGCTCGATGACCGCCTTGACAAAGTCAGGGCTGATATTCTATAAGTGCATCCCTTCCCGACGGTGGAGCAAGCCTATGCTAGGGTGAGGTGGGAGGATGTACGCCAAGCCGTTATGCTGTCTTCAACTGAACCACCTAGCACTGCAGCAGCCCTGGTGTCGCGTGGTAGGAAGGTTACCTCACGCTTTCTCGAGGCCAACAATGAGCCCAAAGCCCTCCAGATGGTCCCTCCTAATATTGCGTTTGGTGGAGGGAGGACTAACAATGGTTCGAAGGCTAAACCACAACGCCTGGGAGATTGTACCCATTGTGGTAATTCTAAACACATTAAAGATACCTGTTTTAAATTGCACGGTTATCCAGATTGGTGGAAGGAGTTGCAAACCAAGAAAAAGACAGAAAATGCTATAGGACGGGTTCAGGCATCGTTGGCTATCGGAACCTCATCCCTCACTTTGGTACTGCAGGTAGACGCTACCAATACTTCTGATACGGCTCCTAAAGGTAACACTGGGTGTGCACTTGTTAGTAATTCTCAAGGTGGTAGGGAGGGGTGGATTGTTGATTCTAGGGCAACAGATCACATGACACCCAATTGTGACGATATTATATGCTACATCGCTCCAAGGAGACAGAGTGTTTATAATAAGAATGGCACTAGTTATCCTGTCATTGGGGCTGGCAATGTTGATCTTACACCTTCTTTATCACTGTCTCACACTTTATTAGTGCCATCTCTGTCTAATCATTTACTCTCTGTTGGCCAACTCACTGATGTTTTGAAGTGTTGTGTTTTTATGTATCCGTCTTTTTGCTTATTTCAAGATATCCTCACAAAGGAGATTATTGGTCGTGGTACTAAAAAGGGGGGGCTATACTGTGTTGATGACTTCCATGCAGGCCGAGCACATCACACAAGTAGTGGGTCTACTAATAAAGAGAAAGCAATTTGGTTATGGCATCGTCGTTTAGGACACCTGTCTTTTGGGTATTTAAAGCATTTATTTCCAGACATGTTTCATAATTTGTCAGATACTGAATTCCAGTGTGAGACATGTATTTTGGCAAAAAGTCATTGTGTCTCTTTTCCTTTGAGTTTTAATAAGAGCACCAGGCCGTTTTCTTTGGTTCATTCAGACGTGTGGGGTGCTTCATCACTTATTACTCTATCTGGCATTCGTTGGTTTGTAACATTTGTGGATGATTGTACCCGAATGTCTTGGGTTTATTTAATGAAGCATCAAGATGAGGTGGCAGCAATATTTCGTATGTTTCATCAGATGATTGCAACGTAGTTTGGGACTCAAATTCAAGTCCTTTGTAGCGACAATGGTGGGGAATATATTAATCAGCATCTTGCAGCTTACTTTCAAGACCACGGACTTATACATGAAACATCTTGCACTGGGACACCCCAACAGAATGGTATTGCTAAGAGGAAGAACCGACATATTCTCGAGACGACACGGGCACTCCTTTTAGGTGGTCAAGTTCCATCCCGTTTTTGGGATGCTGCTGTGGTAACAGCGGTACATTTGATGAATAGAATGCTCTCTCATGTGTTGAATTTTCAGACCCCACTTCAAGCACTTGCATCCTATGTTACTCTTCCTTCGATCATGACAATACCTCCCAAAGTGTTTGGGTGTGTGGCATACGTCCATCTCCATAAGAACCAACGGACAAAACTTGATCCGTGTGTGGTGAAGTGTGTTTTCATTGGTTATGGCACTCATCAGAAGGGATATCGCTGTTACAATCCAGTACCAAGAAAACCCACGTCACAATGGACGTCACCTTCGTCGAGTCTGAATTATTTTTTCCCACACCCAATTATACCTTTCAAGGGGAGACTTCTAGTGAAAGGACAAATTGGTGGGAAGGTGGTGTGATGGCAGGGGTTGTGGCTGATTTTGCTTTGAAAGAAAATGACCCTGTAGTGCTAGCACCTGGCGACACGAGGACTAGTGATGCACAAGTTAAGGTGCAAGGTGACAAGCAGGTTGACATTCTGCAGCAGGCAACATTGACAGGCAATGGTGTGGTTACAGATCATGGTGGGACACCGGAAAATGAGCAACAGTGCACTAAGGAATCTGATCATCAGATTGATTTGGTACAAAAAACAAACAAATAATCTCAAGAATAGCTCCCTCCACTTCAAAATACCCCCTCTTTAGTACCTGACAATTCTCCTGAGGATACTCCTGAGGTAAGTTCCCTTACCACACAGAATTTGTTTGTTGATACTAATGTAACTATTGGTTATAAATTGCCTAACCAGCATAATCGTGGCAAGGCTCCTAATAGGTACTCACCAGATGTAGAAAAACGAAGGTCGAAGTATCGGCTCCAAATAGGTACTCACTAGATGTAGAAAAACGAAGGTCGAAGTATCCGATCACCAATTATGTTTCGACGAAGCAATTTTCAGGACCTTTAAAGGCATTTGTCTCGAATATCTCTGCTAGTAGAATTCCTAGTGGAGTTCAAGAGGCATTGAGAGATCCCAAGTGGGTTCAAGCAATGCAAGAAGAGATGGAGGCTTTACAAAAAAATGAGACTTGGAGACTTGTAGAGTTACCGAAGGGAAAGAAGGCAGTAGGATGTAAATGGGTCTTCACCATTAAATATAAAACAGATGGTTCAGTTGAGAGGTACAAGGCACGTCTGGTGGCAAAGGAATATACCCAGACCTATGGCGTGGACTACCAAGAAACATTCTCTCCTGTTGCAAAACTAAATACTGTGCGGGTATTGTTATCACTTGCAGCAAATTTGGACTGGCCCTTACATCAATTTGATGTAAAGAACGCATTATTACACGGAGATCTAGAAGAAGAGATCTACATGGAAATCCCACCAGGATATGCGTGTGCTAATAAATCGAAAGTGGTATGTAAACTTGAGCGGTCATTGTATGGGTTAAAGAAATCACCACGGGCTTAGTTTGGTTACTTTAGCTCTGTAATGAAAAAGTATGGGTACACTCAAAGTAATTTAGACCATACATTGTTCCTGAAACGACAGCGTGACAAAGTGACAGCATTGATTATATATGTAGATGACATGATCATCATAGGGGATGACCTTGAGGAGATCACAGAACTTCAAAAGAACCTGGCAAATGAGTTTGAGATGAAGAACTTGGGGGGCCTAAAATATTTTTTGGGTATTGAAGTGGCCAGATCAAAGGAGGGTATATTCTTATCTCAACGGAAGTATGTGTTGTACTTGTTGGCTGAGGTGGGGATGTTGGATTGCAAACCTGCTGATACCCCTATAGTACAGAATCATAAACTTGGAGATTTTCCTAATCAGGTATCGACCAATAAAGACCGATATCAAAGGTTAGTAGGGAGACTGATTTATCTATCGCACACTCGGCTTGACATTGCATATGCTGTAGGAGTTGTAAGTCAATTTATGCATGCTCCTAGTGAAGAGCATATGAATGCTGTAGTCCAGATTTTATGCTACCTGAAGTCAGCACCATGGAAAGGACTATTCTTTGCAAAGAATAATCACCATGAGGTGAAAGGATTTAGAGATGCCGATTGGGCTAGCAATACCTCGGATAGGAGATCGACGTCAGGCTACTTCACATTTGTAGGAGGAAACTTGGTTACATGGAGGAGCAAAAAACAGAAAGTAGTAGCTTTGTCAAGTGCTGAAGCCGAGTTTCGAGGGGTGGCTAAAGGACTATGTGAGCTTTTGTGGCTAAAGAAGTTGTTGTTAGAACTTGGTTTTCCACCTAAGTCAGGAATGCGACTATTTTGTGATAATAAGGCCGCGATTCAGATTTCCCACAACCCGATTCAACACGACCGCACTAAACATGTTGAAGTTGATAGGCATTTTATCAAGCAAAATCTGGATGATAAGGTGGTGAGTTTTTCATTTATCAAATCTGAAGACCGGTTGGCGGACATACTTACAAAGGCAGTATCGAGTCGAACATTCCACAGCTCACTTGTCAAGCTGGGTATCAAAGATATCTTCTCACTAGCTTGAGGGGGAGTGTTAACATGATCTGTCAATTAGGGCCTCAATAGGAAAGTTTTTCTATTTAAAGTCTCTCAATAGTTGTTGCTAATATGAGCTGTCAATTAGGGCCTCAATAGGAAAGTTTTTATTTATTTAAAATCTTTGTATATTTGTGTCTCCTGATTTGATGGAGATTCTATGGTGGCTGAGGGCGGTGTATATATGTGTATTTATAATCTTGTAAATAATGAAATGAATACAAGGGAAAATTTTCATCTACTTTTTAACATTTTCAATGGAGAAAATGGACGTGCTAATACCCATTTAAACTGTATTGAATGGATTAAATTATATTTTATGGGCTCAAGAAATGTCAAGTTTTTTGAAAGGACGTAGACTTTGGTGTGGTTTATTATTTAAATATTTTAACATTCTCCTTCACATTTAGTCTGGTCTTTTTGCCTAATACTAAGTGTGAAAATTTAATTAGAGAGGCAAATAAGGGCTTAGAAGATTTAAACTTAGGACTTCATGCTCTGGTATCATGTAAGATTTTGTGAAACCACAACCGACTGTAATAAAAACTTAAACTGTTATATGAAAATGTGATTATTATTTAAATATTCTAACACTTGAGCTCAAGTAATCATGGCGGTTGTGAGCTTTGAAGTAGATCTAGCCATGGCAAATTGCAAGCTTTGAGCTCAAACTGTTGCGAAAAGGGCGAGCGATCGAACAATAAAATAGACAGAATAAAGAAAATAAATCGGACACCAGATTTACGTGGTTCGGTCGTAGAGACCTATGTCCATGGGGAGAGCAGCGACGAATTCCACTATAAAACAAGCGATACAATGGAGATTACACACTCGAGTCACTCAAACACTCTCAGTGTTTCCCAAGCCCCAATCACACCCAATAACTCACGCAGTATTTAGCCCTACGATTCCTAGTGAAATAATCTCTCAATCTTACAAAGGAATTATACACGAATTCTTACCACAAGAATTTAGTCGGCTACAAACACTTGACTCTTCTTGGCGTAATTGCTCGAACGAGATCAACGGAGAAAACTTCTCCCAAGCACTCGATGACGAATCGGCGCTTCAAGACCTCTTGCATCAACAACGGCTTAGTTCTTCTCCACGCATGACCGTATATATATAGTGGACTTGAGGACTTTCCAATTCTTGAAAAGCCACTCCTACTTGGAGTAGGAATAAATTAAGAAACCCACACCTACTAGGATTAGGAAACCCACACCTACTAGGATTATGAAACAAATCAAACTTTTGCTTTGGGCTCAAACTCGAGACATATTTTCAACAATCTCCACCTTGGCTTGACGTTTGAGCCAAGTGACAATCGCTTCAAAATTCGAACTCTGCCGCTTCTCTCCTATAGCCCCGATGGACTCAACCGCCACAGATATCTTTCAAGCCTAAGTCCCGCTTGAACTTCGCCATAATCGAGGACCTCATAAGAACACCAACTCTATATGCACCTTTAATTGCTACGCAAGGATTTCTCGACACAATCTCCTTAACCACAGATAAAGCAAAACCATTATTGCATCCATATCTGTCAGGAGATCGAATACGTACCTTGTCAATATCAGTAGTTACAACAACTGTTGGCTTTACAAACTCCACCTCGTTACAAGCACCATCTGTGTTGATTACCATATTAGTACCCGCTACCTCAGGAGTTTCTAGTTGCAACTTCACCTCAAGCTGAACACCGCTCAGATCCGTATAAGCACTGCTATTATCACTCCTAACCAGAAGTACTGGAGACTCGTCAAATGTAACTTCTCTGCTGATAACAGGTGAATTTAACTCCGGGCACCACAACTGATAACCTTGCTCACCTTGTGCATAGCCTAGGAATATGCACTTTCTTGCCCTTCCATCGAGCTTACCATCACTCGCTCGAACATAACACGGACAACCAAATATTCTAAGAATAGAATAATCAGTAACGTTACCTGACCACACTACTTCGAGAGTCCGATATTTAATTGCAGTTGATGGGGATCTATTCATCAGGTAGCAAGCTGTACTAAGCGCATCCGCTAGGAATCTCCTAGCCATACCAGCACTAGAGATCATTTTGTGGGCCATCTCTAGTAATGTTCTGCTCAACAATTCTGCAACATGTTGTGGTTCATTGGCAGTAGTGCATTGTTTCACTATGCCTTCCTTCATGCAGAATTCATTTAACAGCTTCGAGCAAAACTCCATACTACCGTCAGTTTGAACCTGCTTGATCGTCTTACCAGTCTCCTTTTTTATCAAAGCTCTCAACTGCATGATCTTGACAATAGCATCAAATTTATACCTAAGTACAAATACCCATGTCTTCATCGAGTAGTCATCAACAACTATTAACATATATCTAGCACTCTTCCTAGAAGGAAACCGCGACAACCTGCGAACATTCCAGTGAAGTAACTCTGCAATTTCCGTGGTTCCTTTGACTATTGCAGTGAACTGCACTTTCCGCTATTGATCTAAATCACAACACCTGCATACATTTAGTTCGTTAGCAACATAACCACATAGCAGATTTCTTTCACTTAAAACCTTCAGGCTTCTCTTGTCAATGTGCCCCAAACGCATATGCCACAATTCGGACTCTCGAAGTGATGCATTTGACGTCTTTGCAGCAAAATCTGTCATTATCTCACCTTAAAGCTCATACAAGTCATTGTGCTTGATTCCTTTCATTATCACTAAAGCACCTCGAACAACTTTCAGAACTCCACATTCTGAAAAATACCGACACCTAGCTAAATCCAAGGCACTCAAGGAAATTATGTTCTTCTTCAATTCTGGAACATGCCTCACTCCAGTCAATGTCCTCACAATACCATCATGCATTCTGATTTTAATATCGCCAACACCTACAACATCGCATTCAGCATTGTTCCCCAACTGCACTTTACTACTATCCGTGCACTGATAAGTAGTAAACCAGTTTCTATTTGGTGTAGCATGAAAAGAACAATCAGAATCCATAATCCATCCATCAAACGATGAATAATCAGTGACAGACAAGACATACTTGGCATTATCCAAATTACCAACAGCTATAACTGCAACATCATTTGCAGTATCAACTAAAATTTCCTTACCCTTCTCATTCTTCAGTTTAAGGCAATTTCTTCGAAGATGCCCCCTCTTGCCATAGTTCCAATAGACTGCACCGCCAGTCCTAGACTGGTTATGTCTGTTCATGTTCATACTACCACGTGTATTAGTTCTTCCTCTGTTTTCGCCTACTAAAGCAGTAGATATGGGTTCACCAGATTCTCTTCTACGAATATCCTCACTTAGAATTAAATCTTGAACTCCATCAAACGTTAAACTTGTTAACCCAGAGGAATTACTAATAACAGTAATGGTAGTATTTCAACTATCAGGCAATGAGGATAACAGAATCAAAGCACATACCTCATCTTCAAAGTTAATATCTACTGAACTTAATTGACTAACAATCACATTGAATTCATTGATATGATCTGCAACTGACGCACCTTCACTCATCTTCAAGTTAAACAGACGCCATATCAAATAGACCTTATTGATTGCAAAGGGCTTCTCGTACATATCTCATAGGGCTTTCATCAAATCCGCAGTGGTAGTCTCCTTCACGATGTTAAACGCGACGTTACGAGCCAACGTCAACCGAATAACACCCATAGCTCGTCTATCCAGCAAATCCCAATCAGCTTTCTTCATCGTCTCTGGTTTCTCGCCTGATAAGGGCGCGTGCAGTTTCATCTGATAAAGATAATCTTCAATCTGCATCTTCCAGAAACCGAAATCCTTCTCATCAAATCTGTCGATTCTCACTTTTACTTCTGCTATCGCCATCAATTCGCTTCACCTCAGCCAAACCTAGCTCTGATACCAATTGTTGCGGAAAGGGCAAGTGATCGAACAATAAAATAGACAGAATAAAGAAAATAAATCGGACACCAGATTTACGTGGTTCGGTCGTAGAGACCTACGTCCACGGGGAGAGCAGCGACGAATTCCACTATAGAACAAGCGATACAATGGAGATTACACACTCGAGTCACTCAAACACTCTCAGTATTTCCCAAGCCCCAATTACACCCAATAACTCATGTAGTGTTTAGCCCCACAATTCCTAATGAAATAATCTCTCAATCTCACAAAGGAATTATACACGTATTCTTACCACAAGAATTTAGTCAGCTACAAACACTTAACTCTTCTTGGCGTAATTGCTCGAACGAGATCAACGTTGAAAACTTCTCCCAAGCACTTGATGACGAATCGGCGCTTCAAGACCTCTTGCATCAACAACGGCTTATTTCTTCTCCACGCATGACCGTATATATATAGTGGACTTGAGGACTTTCCAATTCTTGAAAAACCACTCCTACTTGGAGTAGAAATAAATTAAGAAATCCACACCTACTAGGATTAGGAAACCCACACCTACTAGGATTATGAAACAAATCAAACTTTTGCTTTGGGCTCAAACTCGAGACATATTTTCAACACAAACAACCATGGAATGCGAGCTTCATAGTCAAACTGGTCATATAGGCTACAAGTTTTGAGCTCAAATGGCCATGGCCATGATTTTGGAGCTTGAGCAGCCATGGCAGTCATGAGTTTCGAAGCCAGATTTGGCCATGTTGGCCATAAGCTTCAAGCTCAAGCAGCAATGCTTCAAAGCCTGATGTGGCCATGACTGCTGCAAGCTTTGTGTTTATATGGCCATGGTGCAAGCTTTAAAACCAGATTTGGTCATAGCAGCCACAAGCTTCAAGCTGAAGCAGCCATGGTGACTATGAACTTCGAAGCCATAGATAGCAATAGTGGTCACAGACTTCAAGCTCAAGCGACCATGGCCACGAGCTCGAGTGACCATAACGGTTGCAAACTTCGAGCTCAAAGATGGCTATATTTGTGAGCTTCGGGCTTGACTAGCCATGGCCGCCATATGGTTGTCACTCGATGTTCCAATTGTCCACATCAGCATAAACCGATTAGAAAAAGTAGCGACATAATAGAAAAATGAACAATGACCATTTTTAAAAAGTAAAGGATGATTTTGAACGAAAAAAAGGGTACAAGGACGGACTTGAATTTTGGGCAAGACTACATGGACAATGGATGCCATTTCACCTAACATTTATACAAATAAAATGCCAGTGTGTGGAATGAACTTAGGTAAACAATCAAGAGGGGGTGAGTTGGTTGTTTTAAGATTTTTGAAACATTTTCATGCAAAATAATGTGTAGAGATGAAATAGTTTTTATAGCCAAAATATGCCAAGTATACAAAATATCTTCTATCATATGAAACGTAAAGAGAATAATGGATGAAATAAACTACAAATCAATTTATAGTGGCTTTAGCTAGCAAGCTCTCAGCTGCGGTTGGTAGGGAGGGGTGGAGACAAGGGCGCATTTGCGCTCTACAAAAAAGTAGGGTAAAAATTAGAGAGAGAGATGAGATTAACAAACTAAAAAAGATCAAAAAGGCAAGACAAGGGCATTGCGGACCTCACCTAGTCCAAGCAGGGGCTACGACATGCCAACACCCTCATGCAAATCTAGGAGAGGGAGCTTTGAAGTATTTTCCCAGATTGTTAGGGACGGAGCAAGCATCAACCATGAGAGCTCTTCAAAGGTTAGTCAAATGGCCAACACCTCTGGTCAACTCGATGGCTTGGGACTACATTGTCGTCTGAATGCTCAATGGGTTCAACAACAACCCCTCCATGTACTCACTTTCCACCTGTTTTGATTCGAAACAAATGCTCTTTGTTCTCACTTTGTGTCTCTCACCACTCTTTACCGATTCATCCAAAATGGTAGGGGTGATTGAGTCCAGGGTGGGTACGGTCTAGACCTGGACCCTGTACCCGACCCTGTTATAACCGGTTCCTCTTTTTTGGACCCTGTACCCTACCCTGTTTTTATTGGACCCTGTTTTGGACCCAACCCTGTTTTTCCGGTCCGGGAACAGGGTCAACCTTGTTCTCATTGGAACCTATTGTGCAACCGTTCAATATTCTATAAGGCTTCAAATTTTACATTAATTAGCAAAAAAAACAACAACGTAATTCTCTTAATATTATAAGGCAAATAAAAAAATCCTAAGAATGCATAAGCATTAGCAACAGATATGGATATAATATTAGTCTTATTCCCACAAATACTTCTAATATGACTTAATGTGCTTACTTATGTGTATGCGACGGAGCTCTTATTGAGAGGACATCTTTCTTGAGTTGGACTGAGAATGCTTTAATTAGTGCTACAATAGTTGGTAGCATTTGTCTTGCAACTATAGTAATAGTTGAAAGTGGGACCATTAAAAAAGAAAAATAATTCATGAAAACAATTTTTTTTGACAATTCTTTCAAAACAATTCTCTCTTAACTTGATTAAGAGAGAATCTTTCTTTTTTTAACATTTCTTCGAAGACAAAGAGACTCAAAAGTATTATATAGAGAGACGATTTTTTTTAACTGGATAAAAACCGGTTCCAAAACCGGTCCGGTTCTGGGTGGGTCTTTGCTTGGACCCTGTTCCCGGACCGGTTTCAACCGGTTCCCAAAAACTGAAACCTGTACCCATACCAGTTTAACCGGGAACCGATTCCCGACCCTGTTTTTCGGGTGGTCCGGTCCAGGTTCCGGGTAAACCCAATCCGGTTGCACACCCCTACAAAATGGTAATGTTTTTCTTTTCCTATTTTGTCAATTTTTGCATGTCCATTGAATGGGTGGGGTGGTATTGCGATGGAGGAACAAATGTCGATGGTGTCAAAAGAGGAAAAGCAAGAAGAAGTTAAGGATGCATTTATTCTGTGAAAAAATAAATAATTTAGAAAATATTTTTTTAAAGATGACAACTTATATCATCTACAATAATGAATAAATAAATAATATTGGACTAATTATCTCAAGCAATATAAACGATCAATTTTAGAAAAATATCATTCTAATCATTTTTTTTACAAAACAAATGAAGCGTACGTTTAATCATTCAACTATTACGCTTTGTAGGGACCTTTATAATCACCACCCGATGAGGGCAAGAGCTTACAAAGCCCTTGCTCTTTACCCTTCTACTTTCTGTCTTTTTTCTCGGTAAAAGTCACTTTGCTTTTACGATGAAGAATGGAAGAACTAAGTTTGATTGAATTTCTTGAGTCATTGAAAATTAGAAAAATTTATGGTGTTTTTGGTCAGGATTTATAGTGAGGTGGTAATATCGAAGCACTAGATTCACAAGGCAAGTGCCTCAAACTCTATTCACACGAAGAAAAAGAAAAAGAAGAAAAAAATTTAGAAAATTCAAAAAAAATTGCAAAATTGATCCACGTCAGCCGTGGCCATGCAACTACACTATGTAAGATGGCCAGCATTGATTGGATTGACACGTCAACAATTTTCGACCAAAATTTGAAGAATGAAGCATATTGGAAAATCATCATAAGGTTGAGGACTAAATGTGCCATACTGAAAGTTTAGAACTAAATTAACTGGGCATAAGTACAACAGGAGTGCCACAACTTGGCACAGAGGGACACTTAAATGCCATAACTTACAAACAGTACACTTAAGTACTACTTTTCAAAAAAAATGGATCACTTAAGTGCCAAGTGGTCGGAACCTTATCGGAAATCCTACGTGGCATTTTTTTATTAATTTTCTTGCCTACGTGTCTCGTCGGAAACACTAAATCAGTGAAAAATCAGCCAAAACGACGTCGTTTTGGCTGACGTGGATTTATAAAGATTTATTAATTAAATAATATTAAATAATAATAAATATTATTATAAAATTGATTTTATTAAATAAAAAAAAAAGGAAGAAGAAGGAGGGGATCGGCGAGGGCTGTGCAGCCCTCGCTGCCGCCGCCGTCGTCGCCTCCCCACCCTCGCCGGAAGGGCCGGCAATGGTGGGGAGGGTCGGTCGTGGTCACCGGGCCCCGGCCGACTGCGGTGAGGGCCGTCGGCAGCCCAGATCTGGCACGATCTAGGCAACTGGTGGCCCTTAGCCCGACGGGGTGAGGGCCGGCGACCCTCACCGGATCTGGGGGAGGGTCGCGACCCTCGCCCCAGATCCGGGTGGGCTGTGGGCCCTTGCCGTAGGCTGGCCTAGGTCGCCAGCCACTGGCTGGGGCCCGGCAACCTCGGCCGACCCTCCCCACTGTCGCCAACCCTTCCCGGCGAGGGTGGGGTGGCAAGGGCTACACAACCCTCGCCGATCCCCTCCTTCTTCTTCTTTTTTTTTTAATTAAATAAAATCGATTTTAAATTTTTTAAAATCTAACGTGGACAATTTTTTTTATTAAAATTAACATGTGGATTTTTTATTTTGAAAAAAAATGCTCCGTAAGCAAATGAAATCACCAGAAAATGGACACGTGGCAGTTTGGCCGGATTTTCTCACCGTTGGCACTTAAGTGATCCATTTTGCTCTGATTTTGGCACTTAAGTATACCGTTTGTAAGTTATGGCACTTAAATGTCCCTCCGTGCCAAGTTGTGGCACTCTTGGGGTCCGTATGTCAAATTAATTGCCATATAATAAGTTATCACTTTTTGAACAATTTCAGTGTCTAACAACACGGTTGGAATCGACTATTGCAATACTTGAAACCTTTAGAAGCATTTACAAATGAAATTGCCTCTTCAAGAGGAATTGTAGCTCACTCTACAAGTAAATTAATTTCAGCTACACTCCAAGCATTTTGTACAATAATTACATCGGCACTCTCTTATAGAATTACAAGCAGATATAGTTTTACATAGAATAAGCAAAGAAGTAAAAAAGAAGAAGCTTTGAGACTGTTTTAATCAACTGGGCCAACCTTCAACAACCACTTTGGTGCAATATATAGCCTTCCAACCTTGATCAACACGTTGGAGTCTTTATATAGGCCATGCAGCGACTTGTTGATGCTCTTGGGATCCAAGGTTTTTGGTAGGAGCAATAGCTACGTGTTTGGGCTGATTCCAGGATTTTGTTTAAAATAGGAGATGGAGTTGCCACCAATCATTTTAAGAAAACTAAATTGATTGGAAACTAGGTGTACGTGTGAAAGCATTGGTCATTTGCAAAAACCAAAGAAACTTGCAGTCATTTGAGGGTTCATTTATGTGTGGGAAGGGGTTAGACACCGCACAATGCTCTTTCGGTACCACATTTTCCAATTATGTCCTTCAAATACAATCTGCAAATAATTACGAACATTATCGATGCAACTTATGATTTTTCTGAAGATGTAATCAGGGAAATTCTTTTGTCACTTTCTGTCCCAGCATGAATATAATCTTTTGATCATAGATAATAAGGATTTTTGAGAGCCAAAAAATGTTTTTAGGGAGAATAACTATAATCTTTTTGAAAGTATTATAGAAAATCATGATATCCGTGGGGCCTTTGTTCACAAACGGGGGACCTTAGTCTCCAACCTTTGAGTTTGCCCGGACCGATTCTCACAGCATTTCAATCTATGGGTTGGTTTCATGCAACGGATTTTCCAAAGCAAATATTTTAACAAACAAAATAACTGCCCCGAGAAACTATGATTATTATTTATTGAAGTGGAATAATAGCTGCAAAATCACGTTCTTATATTTTCTTCAAGGAGTAATTTAGGCATTACGACGATTCATTTATTCATGAAAAGCCTAATTTTAAACCAATAGAGTAACAACTAATTTATATATTAATTCAAGCCTAGCTCCAACAACATAATGATATCAATTTTATTCAAGGGGGTTTAGAAAAATTATTTATTGCCTGAACAAATTTTTTTTTCATACCCACCTAGGATCACCGATTTTTGTGCACTTGACCTCTCAACGGAATTTTTTTTATAAAACAACATCAAGTTAGTTATTGGAATTTGAGTCAATAAATAGAAAGAGAGAGTTTTGAAATGCATTACCTTCGGCAAAATGAGAAAACAAAGTAGGAAAATTTCGAAAACAAAGGGGTATGATGCACTTCATAAGGGAAATGATGCATAACATAAGGCAAATGTGGCGAAAGGCCTAAAAATGATGGAGGCTTCATAGGTGCGGAACGGGGCTTCAAAAGCCTAGCTTCACATGTGGCCCTGCACCATTTGGGCCCAATCATGCGATAGGACGAGTCGCCTAGGCACGCCAGGCCAATGTTTAATTGGGCTTGGTAGGGCTTTAGCTCAAGTGTGGATTGTCGCCGTTCCATCATCAGGTTGATGCTGGAAGCAACATTTGGCAACCGTCAATGGTGGCGAAGGTGGGGGATGACGTCATAATTCTTTTTGTTTTTCAAAAGAAATTTAGAATAATATTTTTCAAAAAATTTGACCAAATTTTGATCAATTATAATTCAATCCAACCTTTGGTCTGCAGAAGTAAGATGGGCTCCCATGTTTTACTTAACTCCTATTCAATTCATAAAAAATTAGTGGTGACTCTTATCAAATGAACCAATTAATAGAAATTAAGTTAACATCAATCATGCCATGAGCAAGTGTCACCTTGCAAGAGGGACCATTTGCGCTTGCTTAGTGACCTAGCAACTTCCTCTAGGATCTTGCCTCGGAAGGGTCATGACACTGAATTTCCGTTTTTTCTTGTGAAATTACAAATGATGAATAAAAAAAAACAAAAGAAGAACAAATGATTAAGCTGAATCAAACCACAAAAAAATGGTTTGGCTTGGTTTGATATTGATTATAATACAATTTACTTTGGTTTCACCCTTCTTCAAACCGTATTGTTGAAAATAAAACAAGCGATCTTATTAAATATACAAAAAGAAGGAAATGAATTGAACATCAAATTTACGTGTTTAATCATGTGATCTACATCTATGAGGAAATGAGTATATGATTTCATTATAAATGAAACGATACAATGGAGGTTACAATCATACTCGACTCAATCGCATACTCTTGATATTTTTCATCCCTCAAATATAACTAATAACTCTATCTTTAACCCTCATAATTTCTCTCAAAATAATATCTCAATCTCATAAAAGAATGACATGAATGTTAACATAAAATTTAATCAACTTCATTTTATGTAATTTCACAAAGAAAACCTTTCCAAATCAAACCCCTATGAGGAAATTTCAATTTCCTCCGTGCAGTCCTCGGAGCTCTCATTAAGAGCTCTTCCTCTTCATATTTAAAGATAAAATTCACTAGAAGCAAATAAAGAAGATGAAAGGAAATAATTAGTGGGCATCGTTAAACGACCTCATTCTTGCAACTTTCTTCGTCTTGTGTCTTTCCCTTTCATCCCATATCAGCGGTAGCCATCGTCAATCTCTCTTTTCCCTTTATTAAGCTGACCAAAGTCGTCCCTTATGGTCAAGACTAGTACGTTTTCTCTTTCTTTCCACGCTCAAAGCAACACCATGATGGGATGGCATCACGGCCATGGACAGGCCATCGTTGCATTTCCTCTGTCTACTCTTGAGTAGAGGACGAGTGTCCATTATTCTCTTTTGGTCTTAGTTTGATCTGGCTCCAGCGCAAGATATATTTCAACATTTAAGGTGAAGACCATAATAAATATTTCACAGTAAGTATAAGCTTAGGTAGTGCTCAGGTGGAGCATCTTTTATGTAGTGAATACAACAAATCCAATCTCAGTAATATGAAGGAAAATTTTCTAGTTATCTAGAGTCCATGTGTCATAATAAGAAGCGATTCTTTAGGAATATTTTGCTATTATGTATTTATATAAAACTATGATTTCATCTAGATAATTGTTTAACCATAGATATAGTTATAGAATAATTGGAAATGATTTAAAAGCTTGAAAATCAGATTTTTTTAATTCAAAATTTCAAGAAAGCACCTAGGAGAAACTCAAAAGAAATTGCGCATTTGAAAAGGTATACCCCCATAATTGTCCTCCTCCTCATTTTTTCCAGAAAAGGTGCACCTCCTTAATTGTCCTTCGCCTCATTTTTTCTATAGCCATCAACTTTTTTGACTATAAATTAAAAGTTACAGCTGCTAGGACGTTGCCTGTCCCTCAATCAAATCCCGTGAGTCATGCAATACACAGGTCCAAAATGATGTCTATCGCTAAAAGTGGCATCAGACTTCAAGCGCTTAAACCAAGAATTTCATTGTTTGTATCTTACAATCAACAGCCTTATCTTCTTTTCAACTGTAACACTCTTGTTCTTCTTTTGTAAATTTTGGAAGGAGGATAATTTGGTGGAGAAGCTTTTCAAATTAAGAATGTAATAAAGTGTAATGTTATTGTTCCTAAGACGTGCAACTGGCTGAAATTTGACAAATAATAGCTGCAAATTTGAAATGAATCGAGGTAGATTCGGGTTCTGATATATGTATATGGTTTGTCAATAGGCAAATTTGTCACCTTTTCTCAATTAAAATTGTTTGACTTTGTGGTAGCTATGGGAAATTTATAAAGTCAGTTGGTAATGACAGATTGTGGTTAGGCTCAAGACATGACAAAGGCAAGTGATCAAGATTTAGCTAGAATGGAGTGTCAAATAGTAGCCATAAACAATTTATTAGACATTGGTTCTGGGAGTGTACGGTTCACTAGAATCTACTAGATAGGTAGCATTAGTAAAACAACATCCCCAAGGTTATCTTCAACCAGTTATATCCTCACTTTGGGAAAAACCGTAGCTTTCTTGATGACTTGAGTGAAACGCCAAAAACCAAGGGCTTACTCCAGCCACAAGAAAAATTATTGTCTGATGTCTCTTATTCTAGAGTGACTTGTGATATTGATAGCATTGATAGATGCTAATCGTAATGGATGATGTCAATGAGGGCAACGATATCCAAAAACTAATCGCAATGAATTTTTTTGTATCCTGGTACTAGGATACTTGTTGTCACTGGAGACAAGACCGTTTGGAATATTAGGGGATTTAAGTATTAATTCAAGGATTATGACTTGGTGGG
Source organism: Corymbia maculata (assembly GCA_014182735.1). Lineage (NCBI taxonomy): Eukaryota > Viridiplantae > Streptophyta > Magnoliopsida > Myrtales > Myrtaceae > Corymbia > Corymbia maculata. The sequence continues at coordinate 16,543,263 of CM024688.1, read as the reverse complement.
TTGAGTGACGAAGATGCACTTAACTCTTTTGTAGGCATGCCTTCAATTAAATGTAAATAGTGAAAGAGAGAAAATGGGGAATTTGTATAGATATATTCATCGACCATTGATTTTCATATGGTGTGGGTTTTTTTTTTTTTTTTTTTTTTTTTGGTCGGATATGGTGTGGGTTGGTTTCATTGTAATTCATAGCATTATGCCACTTTAGTTTTCTTTAAGAATAATTAGAAATGATTTAAAAACTTGAAAATAATTTTTTTAATTGAAAAGTTCAAAAAAGCATTAAGAAGAAAATCGAAAGAAATTGGGCGTTTGAAAAGGTACACCTCCATAATTGTCCTCCTCCTCATTTCTTTTAAAGCCATCAACTCTTTTGCCTGTAAATTGAAAGCTGCAACTGCTGTGAAGTTGCCTATCCTTCAATCAAATTTATGAGTCATGCGATACAAAGGTCCAAAATGATGTCTCTCGTCAAAAGTGGCATCAGACTTTGAGCGTTCAAATCAAGAATTTCATTGTTTGTATCTTACGATAAATAGTCTGTTCTCATTTTCAACCGTAACCTCTTGCGTCCATAATTCAAAAGTTTCATTTTTAATTCAAAAGTTCAAATGGCTCCAAGAAGAAACTCGAAAGAAATTGGGCTTGTGAAAAGGTACACGCATAATTGTCCTTCCATCTGAGTTTTTTGAACCCATCAACTTTATTCACTATAATTGAAAGCTACAGCTCTTGTCAAGTCATCTATCCGTAACTTTCACTTAAATCCCGTGAGTCACGTAACACAAACATCCAAAATGATGTCTTTCACTTACGAAAGTGGACGGAAATTCAAGAATTTCGTAATCATATCTTACGACAAGTAGCCTTCTCCTTTTCTAATGATCCGTGCTCGTTCTTCTTTTGTGAATTTTTGAAAGGGAGAATGCCACGAAAAATCCTAAATTTTGCTCTGTGTGACACATTTACCTTAAATTTTTTTTGTGACACCAAAAACGTCAAACTTTGCCCCGTGTAACACGTTTATCCTAAACTTTTCTTGTGACACGAAAAACCTCAAATTTTGCTCCATGTGACACATTTACCCTAAAATTTTATTCTGAAGGGCATTTTCGTCTTTTGCTTTTTATTTTTCTTTCTTTTTTCCTGTTTTTTCCTTTTTCTTTCTTTCTTTTTTTTTTTTTTTCCGTCGGAGAAGCGTCGGCATCGGCCCTTGCCCGACTCAGGCGAGGGTCGCCCTCGCCAGATCCGACAGGGGCAGCCCTCGACTGCGCTGGTGAGGGTGGCCCCCGCTGGATCTAGCGAGGGTTGCCACGGCGATGGCAACCCTCACTGTCGCCCTGGCCCTAGCAGGCAAGGGCAACCCTCGCCAGATTCAGCAGGGGCCGCCCTCGCCAACATTGGTCGAGGGCCGCCCTCACCTGAGTCAGGCAAGGGCCGATGCTGGCGCTCCTCCGGCAGCTTCTCCAGTGGCGATGGAGGAGGAAAAAAAAGAAAGAAAGAAAAAGGAAAAAATAAAAAGTAAAAGATGAAAATGCCTTTTAGAATAAAAGTTTGGGATAAATGTGTCACACGTGGCAAAGTTTGGGATTTTTTATGTCACAAAAAAAATTTTTATGGTAAATGTGTCACACATGGCAAAATTTGGGATAAATATATCACACAGGGCAAAGTTTAAGGTTTTTAGTGTCACAAAAGAAAGTTTAGGATAAATGTGTCACATGAGATAAAGTTCAGAGTTTTTCGTGGCATTATCCCTTTTTGAAATAGGATAATATGATGGAGAAGCTTTTGACGTTAAAAATGCATTTATTTTGCAAAAATATTTATGATAAAAATATTTAAAAAAAAAACAATTTTTATGAAAATTTAAGTTTTTCTTTATTTGATAATGTAAAACGTTTTTTTTTAATGTTTGGACCTCACTGAAAAATGATTGCAATTTAAATGTTTTATCTTAGCAAAAAAATTTCGAATTTTTAATTATTTTTTCTTTTTTTCCTTCTTCTCCAACGCTCCTTTCCTTTCTTGCATGCCATCCTCATCTATTCCTCCGCCACTATTGGCTGATGAGGGCCATTTTCTACTTAACTCCTAATCAATTCATAAAAAATTAATGGTGACTCTTAATCAAATGAAATAATTAATAGAAATCAAGTTAACATTGATCGTGCCAAGAGCAAGTGTCACCTTGCTAGAAGGACCATTTGCTCTTGCTTGGTAACCCAGCAACTTCCTCTAGGATCTCGTCTCAGAAGGGTCGTGACATAGAATTTCCATTTTTTTCTCATGAAATTACACATGATGAATAGAAAAAAACAAAAGAAGAAAATATGATTAAGTTGAATCAAACCACAAAACATGGTTTGGCTTGGTTTGATATTGATTATAATACAATTTACTTTGGTTTCACTCTTCTTCAAACCTTGTTGTTGAAAATAAAACAAGCAATCTTATAAAATATACAAAAATAAAGAAATGAATCGGACATCAAATTTACGTGGTTTAGTCATGTGACCTACGTCTATGAGGAAATAAGCATATGATTTCATTATAGATGAAACGATATAATAGAAGTTACAATCATACTCAACTCACTCACATACTCTTAATATTTTTCATCCCTCAAATACAACTAGTAAGTCTGTCTTCAATCCTCACTGTTTTTCTCAAAATAATCTCTCAATCTCATAAAAGAATGACATGAATGTTAACACAAAATTTAATCAACTTCATTTTATGTAATTTCACAGAGAAAACCTTTCCAAATCAACCCCTAAGAGGAAATTTTCAATCTCCTCTGTGCAGTCCTCGGAGCTCTGATTAAGAGCTCTTCCTCTTCACAGTTAAAGAGAAGCAAATAAAGAAGATGAAAGGAAATAAACAGTTAGTGGCCATCGTTAAAAGACCTCATTCTTGCAACTTTCTTCGTCTTTTGCCTTTCCCTTTCGTCCCATATCAGCAGTAGCCATCATCAATCTCTCTTTTCCCTCTATTAAGCTGACCAAAGTCGTCCCTTATGGTCAAGAGTAGCACGTTCTCTCTTTCTTTCCACGCTCAAAGCAACACCATGATGGGATGGCATCACGGCCATGGACAGGGCATCATTGCATTTCCTCTGACTACCTTGAGTAGAGGACTAGTGTCCATTATTCTCTTCTGGTCTTAGTTTGATCTGGCTCCAGCACAAGATATATTTCAACATTTAAGGTGAAGACCAAAATAAATATTTCATAGTGAGTAGTAAGAATATTCTTAGGAGTGTTCAGGTGGAGCATTTTTTTTTTTTTTTTGTAATGAATACAGCAAATCCAATCTCAGTAGTATGAAGGAAAATTTTCTAGTTATCCAGAGTCCATGTGTCATAATAAGAAGCAATTATTTAGGAATATTTTGCTATTATGTATTCATATAAAACTATCTAGATCATTTGTGATTTCAAAGCTTGAAAATCAGATTTTTTTTATTCAAAATTTCAAAAAAGCATCAAGAAGAAACTCGAAAGAAATTGCGCGTTTGAAGAGGTACACCCCATAATTGTCCTCCTCCTCATTTTTTCTGAAAAGGTGCACCTCCTTTATTGTCCTCCTCCTCGTTTTTTCTATAGCCATCAACTTTTTTGAATATAAATTAAAAGCTGCAACTGCTGTGAAGTTGCTTGTCCTTCACTCAAACCCCGTGAGTCAGGCAATTCAAAGGTCCAAAATGATGTCTCTCACCAAAAGTGGCATTGGACTTCGAGCGTTCAAATCAAGAATTTCTTCGTTTGTTACAATCAATAGCCTTTGCTCCTTTTCCATTGCAAGTCGGAAAAAGTGTCAACAAAAATCATAAATTTAATACATTGATATTAATTTAATCATAAATTTTTTAATGATGTTAATTTAATTTTAAACTTTTTAATTTTGTGTTAATTTAGTCCTAAAGCCAATTGAATCCTAAACCTTTTGAACTAGTGCCACTTTAATCTTAAATTTTTGACATTAATTCAAAAGGTTTAAGACTAAATTAGTATCGAATCAAAAGGTTTAGGGCTGAATTGACATCAAGTTATAAGGTTTATGACTAAATTAACATAATTAAAATGATTAGGACTAAATTAGCACAAATGTAATAGGTTTATGACTTTTTTAACAATTTTCCCTATAATGCTCTTGTTCTTCTTTTGTAAATTTTTTAAGGCAGATGATTTGTGGAGAAGCTTTTAACATTAAGAATGTAATAAAATGTAATGTTATTGTTTCTAAAATGTGCAATCCAAAAGAATGACTGAAATTTGACAAACAATAGCTATACATTCGAAATGAATTCAGGTAGATTTGGGCTCTGATATATGTAAATGGTTTGTCAACATGCAAATTTGTCACTCTTTTCTCAATTGAAATTGTTTGACTTTGTGGCAGCTATGGGAATCTTATGAAATCAATTGTTAATGAGAGATTGTGGTTAGGCTCAAGACAAGACAAAGGCAAGTGATCAAAGATTTAGTTGGAATGGAGGATCGAATAGCAGCCATAAACAATTTATTAGACATTGGTTATGGGGGTGTACAAATCACTCGAATCTATGGGATAGGCAACATTAGTAAAACAACACCCCCGAGGTTATCTTCAACTAGCTATATCCTCGCTTTGGGAAAAACGGCAGCTTTCTTGATGACGTGAGTGAAATGCCAAAAACCAAGGGCTTACTGTAGCTGCGAGAAAAAGTATTGTCCAATATCTCTTATTATAGAGTGACTCGTGACATTTAATATCATTGATAGATGCTAATTGTAATGGATGATGTCAATGAGGGAAACCATATCCAAAAACTAATCAAAGTAAATTTTTTTTGTATCCTAGTAGGATACTTGTTGCCACTCGGGTTACAAATATTAAGATTCAAGGATTATGACTTGGTGGGTTGAGCGATGAAGATGCACTTAATTTTTTTGTAAGCATGCCTTCAATTAAATGTAAAAAAAGCGAAAGAGAAAATGGGGAATTTGTATAGGTGTATTCATCCACCATTTATATTGGTATAGTGTGGGTTAGTTTCGCTGTAATTCATAGCATTATGTCTCTTTAGTTTTCTTTCTTTTCTGGTGAATGCAAGAATTTTGAATTTTAAGGTTAAAATTCCAATTGACCAAAAAAAAATCCAAATGAACGTAGTGCAAATTTTCATAAAAATCTGGGTTTATATTACATATTATTTTGGCATATAGATTCTCGTTCAAATTTGTTTCCGCACATTGTACATTTTTAGTTTAATTTCATTTCAATAAAAAATTATATAAATAAATAAGGGGGAAATGCAAAAAACAAAACAAATAAAAAGATCAACTGCATTTTCATTAATATATATACATGTTAGAGTGAATTTTAGGAATCATGCAAATCTATGAACAAATTTTGTTTTCTTAACATGGCATTACACTCTAGACTGCATTAAGAAGATCCTACTTCTAGACGTAATAGTTCATTTTAGTAAAGTAGTTATATTGTAGATATTCATGAAGTATCATTTATTTACTTTCTGGTTGTGAGCCATAGTATCTTTTGGAAATTTTACATTGAGTTTCTATCTATAGCTCAAGGGGTCCTATCTAAGAACTTAATAACTAGGCTTTGTATTGATTTTTTTCCTGGATACGGCTCAAGTTCTTTATTGTCCTACCTTTTATTTTCTCAATTTGTCTTGGTACTAATGGATTTTATATGTGTTTGCTTGAGTGAATTTATGCATGATCACCTACATTGCTCAACATTGAGAATGAAATGGGTAACTAAGATTGGGAAGACTGCATGAATAGTTGTTTTCATAAAAAGAGAAAATATACTAAATTGGGTGTTAAATATATCTATATTAATCAATTCCCGAACCCATAAATCTCTAGTTTGCATAAGTAAGATGGGCTTTTGCATTTTACCTAAGTCCTAATCAGTTCATAAAAAATTAGCAGTGACTTTTAATCAAATGACATAATTGATAGAAACTAAGTTGAGATCAATCATGCAAAGAGCAAGTCATTTTGCTAGAGGGACTGTGCTTCCTTGGCAATCCAACAACTTCCTCGGGGATCTCACCTTGAAAAGGTCGCAACATGGTATCTGTTTTTTTCTCATTAAATTAAAAATGATGAAGAGATAATATAAAAGAAGAAAGAACGATTAAGCCAAATCAAGCCAAAAAAAAAATGATTTGGCTTGATTTGATCTTTGACTATAATACGGTTTAATTTGGCTTCACTTTTCTTCAAATCATATTTATTGTTGAAACTAAAATAAGTGATCGAATAAAATACACAAAATAATGAAATTAATTGGATATCAAATTTATATGATTCGGTCATGTGACTTATATCTATGAAGAAATGAGCACACAATTTCATTATAGATAAAATGATATAATAAATATTTTCGAGTCATTTATATACTTTGAATGTTTTTCATCCCTCAACTACAGCTAATTACTCCGTCTTTAGCTCTTATAATTTCTTTCAAAATAATTTTTTAATCTCATACAAGAATGACATGAATATTAACATGAGATTTAATCTACTTCATTTTGTATAATTTCACGAATAAAACCTTTCTGAATCAAACCCTTAAGAGGAAATTTTCAATCTCCTCCTTGCAGTCCTCGGAGGACTCGTCTCTTCGGAAATAAAGAGAAAATTCACTAAAAGCAAATAAAGAAGAAGAAAGGAAACAATGAGCGGCCATCGTCAAAAGATACCATTATTGCAACTTTCTTAATCGTTTTCCTTGCCCTCTTGTCCCATCATCAATCTGTCTTTTCCCTTTCTTCAGCTGAGCAAAGCTGTCTCCTTATGGTCGAGACCACCATGGCCTCCCTTTCTTTCCACTCTAAGCAACACCGTGATGGGACGGTATCAATGCCATGGACAGGCCATCATTTCATTCCCTCTCCCCACTCTTGAGTTGAGGTTGAGCGTCCATAATTCCCGTCCGGTCTAATTTGATCGGGCTCCGGCCGGAGATAAATTTCCGCATTTATATAATTTGGTTTGGTTGATGGCACCACTACACCATGCTCACATTCTATTAGTTCTCAATAAGGAAATTAGTGTTGTAAAAGATTTTCTTTTTAATATAAAGACGCATTTGTGACAGTATTTGAATGGTTAAAGGTAAGTAATTATGATAAAAGATACGTCTTTAACGCTAAGAGATCAAACAAATATTTCATAGCGGGCAGTAAATATTTGCTTAGGTAGTGCTTAGATGGAGCATTTTTTTAAATTTTTATTTTTTGTAGTGAATACAGCAAATCCAATCTCACTATAATAAAGGAAAGTCATAATATGAGGGATTCTTTAAGAATATTTTGTTATTATGCATTTATATAGATAAATTGTGATTTTATCTAAATAAATATGTTTAATCATAGATATAGCTATAGAATAATTATAAATAATTTAAACATTTGGAAATCAGATTTTATTTAATTCAAAAGTTCGAAGGCACTGAGAATAAACTCAAAACAAACTAGGCGTGTGAAAATGTACACCTTCGTCATTGTCCTGCATCTCATTTTTCTAAAGCCATTAACTTTATTGATTATAACTTAAAGGTTGCAGCTGTTGTGAAGTTACCTATCTGTAACCACCAATTTAATTTGTGTGAAGTTTTCTATCCGTAACTTTCAATTTAATTCTATGAGCCACCTACTACAAATGTCTAAATTGATATCTCTCACAGATGAAAGAGGCACCGAACTTTTGCGCATTCAAATCTAGAATTTCATCATATATCCCCTTTTCTCCTTTTCCAATGAAATACGCATGTTCTTCTTTTGTAAATTTTCGAAGGAGGATGATCTTGTGGAGAAGCTTTTCAAATTAAGGATGTATTTATTTTGCAGAAAATACTTTTAGAAAAAGCGTTTTCCTAATTTTTCAACAAAAATGAGCCAATAAAGAATATTTTTCTAATCAATTGAAAAAATTTCTTAAATTTAAAAAAAAAACGATTTCCCCTTTGAAATAACTGAAAAAAATTTCCTAATATATTGGTTAACAAACGATTGCTCTTATAAAGATGTATTTTTAAAATTTTAAAATTTTAATTTTTTTATTTAAAAATCAACTTTTCTTTTTCTTCCTTTCTTTCTTTTCTTCTTCTCAGCCCTTCGTTGGCTGCCACCGTGGCCAACAAGCTCGCGACCTCCGACGGCAAAGCTCGAGCTCACCCGAGGCCAGCAAGTATCGCGCCTCACCAGATCGGGTGAGCTTGCAACCCCCGGTGGCAAGCCACCCCAGATTGGGCGAGCTCGCGACCTCCAATGGCGAGCCTTGCCAGATTGGGCGAGCTCACAGCCTTTGGCGATGAGCTGGCGAGGCTCGAGCCTTGCTGCCAAAGGCCACGACCTTGCCTGAGGCCGGCAACCTTGCAGCCCATCGCGGCGAGCTTCGAGCCTCGAGCCCCGAGCCCAGCTAGATCGAGTGAGCTCGCGGCATCCAGCAGTGGGGCTCGAGCTCGGCCCTTGCGAGTCGGCTAAGGAGGAATCGACGGAGGAAGCAAATGGAGACGGCTCGTGAGGCAACAGAGGAACGGGCAGAGGAAGTAGGCCAAGATAGTGGAAAAGAAGAAGGTAAGAAAAAGAAAATAAAAAATAATATTTAATTTAAAAATAAAAATAATTAAAAATGGAAACAAAAATAATATATAAAAAATCAATTTTTTTTTAAAGAACCGAGATAAAATCATTAGATTAAAATAATTTTCTATTAATATCTAAACAACAAAAAACATTTTTGATCATATAACACCAAACAAAGAAAAATTAATTGTTTTTTTGGAAAAATGCTTTATTGGAAAGCATTTTTCTAGACTATTTAGTTTTTTGTGAAACAAGTGCATCCTAAGAATTTAATAAAAATTTTCCCATTAGTGAATGTAATGTTATTTTTTCTAAAATGTGCAATCTAATAAGAACAACTGAAATTTGATAAATAACAGTTGCACATTCAAAATGAATTAAGGCAACTTTGAGCTTTGATGGACGTAAACAGTTTGTCAACATGCAAATTTATTACATTTTCTCAATTGAAATTGTCTGACTTTGTGGTAGTTATGGGAATCTTATCAAGTAAGTTGTTAATGAGATTGTGGTTAGGCTCAAGACAAGACAAAGACAAGTGATCAAAGATTTAGGTGGAATGAAGGATCGAATAGTAGCCATAAACAATTTATCAAACATTGGTTTTGGTGGTGTGTGATTTGCTAGAATCTATGAGAAGGGCAACATTGATAAAACGGCACCCTCTAAGGTTATCTTCAACTAGCTATATCCTTGCTTTGGAAAAAGCTACAGTTTCCGGATGATGTGAGGGAAACACCAATAACCAAGGGCTTAGTCTAGCCACAAGAAAAATTGTCGTCCAATATCTCTTATTCTAGAGTAACTCGTGACATCGATAGCATTGATAGATGCTAATTGTAATGGATGATGTCAACGAGGAAGACCATATCCAAAAACTAATAGGAGTGAATTTTTTGGTAACTTGGTATAACTTGTTGCCACTAGGACAAGAGCATTTAGAATATTAGGGAACTTAAGTATAAATTCAAGGATTATGAATTGATGGGTTGAGCGATAAAGACGCACTTAACTTTTTTGCAAGCATGCTTTAATTTAAATGTAAAAAAGTGGAAGAGAGAAAATGGAGGATATGTATGGGTGGATTCATCCACCGTTGATTTTCACATAGTGTGGATTAGCTCGCTGTAATTCAAAGTACTGTGTCGCGCTAGTTTTCATTATTTTATGGTGTGCATTGACTCGTTCTCGGAAGAATTTTAAGGTTAAAATTTCCAGTGAAAGTTTTGACAAAAACAAATTCCAAGTGAACGTAGTGCAAATTTTCATGAAAATCCAGGTTTATATTACATATTATTTAGGCAGTTTAAATTTATTTCAGCACTCAGTAAATTTTTAGTTTAATTTCGTTTCACTATAATATTTATATATAGAAAGGGAAAAATGAGATAAAAATAAAAAATAAAAAGAAAAACTGCACTTTCCTAAAAAAAAAAGTACATCTGGGAGTGTATTTAGGAATCATGCATATTCATAAACAGATTTGGATTTGTTAACAATGCATTGCACTTTAGATTGCATTAAGTAGATTTTACTTCCATAGACGTAAATAGCCAATAGGTCATTCTAGGAAAGTAGTTTATATATTAGATATTCATGAAGTATCATTTATTTACTTTCCGGTTTTGAGCCATATTTTTTTTGGGAAATTTTAAATTGAGTTTCTAATCTATATCAGGGGGTCCTGTCTAGGAATTTAATAACAAGACTAAATTTGTATTGATTTTTTTTTCCCTCAATATGGCTCGAGTTTTTTATTTTCCTACCTTTTATTTGCTCTATTTGTTTCAATATTATCGGATTTTATATGTGCTTGCTTGAGTGAATTTATGCAAGATTACCTGCCTTGCTCAACATTGAGAATAAAATGGGTTTAAGATTGGGAAGATTGCATGAATAATTATAAAAAAACCAAATTGAGCGTTGGATATATCCAGCCTAATTAAGTCTCCAAACTCGCAAATCCCCGGTTTACAAAAGTAAGATGGGCTCTTGCATTTTGCCTCCTAATCACTCCATAAAAAAAAAAAACTAGTTGTGACTCTTACTCAAATAACCAAGTTGAGATCAATTTGCCAAGAGCTAGTGTCGTCTTGCAAGAGGGACCATTTGCACTTGCTTGGTGATCCATTACCTTCCTTGGCGATCTTGTCTCGGATGGGTCGTGACATAGAATTTGCTTTTTTTTTCTTATGAAATTACAAATGAAAGAAGAAAGAATGATTAAGCCAAATCAATCTGCAAAAAATGGTTTGCTTGGTTTGATCTTGACTATAATACGGTTTAGTTTTGTTTCACTTTTTTTCAAACAATATTTATTGTTGAAAATAAAACAACTAATTGAATAAAATACAAAAAAAAAGGAAATTAATCTTATAATAAATTTAGTTGTGACTTGCGTATACGAGGAAATGAGCACACAATTCCATCATAGATGAAACGATGCAATGATTATTACAATTATATTCGAGTGACTTAGATACTCTTAGTGTTTACCATTTCTCAAATATAATTAATCACTCTATTTTTAACCCACACAATTTCTTTTGAAATAAATTTTTTAATCTCATAAAAAGATGATATGAATATCAACGCAAGATTTAATTTGCTTCATTTTGTGTAATTTCATGAAAGAAACCTTTCCGAATCAAACCCTTAAGAAGAAATTGCCAATCTCTTTTGTGCAGTCCTCGATGCCCTCATCTCTTCGAATTTAAAGAGAAATTCACTAGAAGCAGATAAAGTGGAAGAAAGGAAACAATGAGTGGCCATCGTCAAAAGACGCCATTATTGCAGCTTTCTGTCTTTTTCCTTGACCTTTTGTCCCATCATCAATCTTTCTTTTCCCTTTCTTCAGCTGAGCAAAGCCGGCTCTCATGGTCAAGACCATCGTGGTCTCCCTTTCTTTCCACGCTAAAAGCCACACCATGATGGGATAGTGTCTTTGCCATAGATAGGTCATCATTTCATGTCCTCTCCCCACTCTTCAGTAGAGGTCAGGCGTCCATAATTGTCGTCCTGTCTGATTTGATCAAGCTCCAGCTGGAGTTATATTTCCACATGTATATAATTTGGTTTGGCTTATGGCACCAACTACATCATGCTCACATTTTATTAGTTCTCCATACAGAAATTAGTGATATAACGGCACGTTTATGAAAATATTTGAGTGGTTAAAGATAATTAATTATGATAAAATATAAGTCTTTAAGGCGAATTGATCAAACAAATAGTAGCAAGTATATACTTAGGTAGTACTTAGGTGGAGCAAATCCAATCTTAATAATATGAAGGAAAACCTTTTAATTATCCATAGTTCCATATGTAAAGAGGGATTCTTTATGAATATTTTTATTATGCATTTATATAGATAAATTGAGATTTTATCTATATAGATATGTTTAACCATAGATATAACTATAAAATAATTATAAATTATTTAAACGTTTGAAAATCAGATTTTATTTAATTAAAAAGTTCAAAGGCACCTAAGAGAAACTCAAAAGAAACTAGGCATGTGAAAATGTACACCTTCATAATTGTCCGCATCTCATTTTTTCTAAAGCTATCAACTATACTAGCTATAAATTAAAGGTTGCAGTTGCTATGAAATTGCCTGTCCATAACTTTCAATCTAATCCCGTGAGTCACGCAATACAAATGTCCAAAATGATGTCTCTCACTAACGAAAGTGGCATTGGACTTCGGGCAGTCAAATCTAGAATTTCATTGTATATCCTTTTCTCCTTCTCTAATGAAACATGCTTGTTATTCTTTTGTAAATTTCCGAAAGAGGATGATCTTGTGGAGAAGCTTTTCACATTAAGAATGTAATAAAACTCTTCCCATTAACGAATGTAATATTATTGTTTCTAAAATATGCAATCCAAAAGAAAGACTGAAATTTCACAAACAACAGTTGTGGATTCGAAATAACTCAAGGCAGATTTGAGCTTTGATTTATGTAAATGATTTGTCAACATACAAATTTGTTTGCATTTTCTCAATTGAAACTGTTTTGACTTTGCGGCAGCAATGGAAATCTTACCAAGTGAAAATCAGATTTTATTTAATTAAAAAGTTCAAAGGCACCGAAGAGAAACTCAAAAGAAACTAGGCATGTGACAACGTACACCTTCATAATTGTCCGCATCTCATTTTTTCTAAAGCTATCAACTGTACTAGCTATAAATTAAAGGCTACAGTTGCTATGAAATTGCCTGTCCGTAACTTTCAATCTAATCCCGTGAGTCACACAATACAAATGTCCAAAATGATGTCTCTCACTAACGAAGTGGCATTGGACTTTAGGCAGTCAAATCTAGAATTTCATCGTATATCCTTTTCTCCTTTTCTAATGAAACATGCTTGTTCTTCTTTTGTAAATTTTTGAAGGAGGATGATCTTGTGGAGAAGCTTTTCACATTAAGAATGTAATTTATTATTTCTAAAATATGCAATCCAAAAGAAAGACTGAAATTTCACAAATAACAGCCGTGGATTCGAAATAACTTGAGGCAGATTTGAGCTTTGATTTATGTAAATGATTTGTCAACATGAAAATTTGTTATATTTTTTCAATTGAAACTGTTTGACTTTGTGGTAGCAATGGAAATCTTATCAAGTCAATTTGTTAATGAGACTGTGGTTAGGCTCAAGACAAGATAGAGAGAAATAACTGAAGATTTAGTTGGAATGGATGATTGAATATTAGCCATGAACAATTTATTAGACATTGGTTCTAGTGGTATGCAGTTCACTAGGATCTATGGCACGGGTAGCATTGGTAAAACAGCACATCGCTCGCCGCCCTCCCCCCCGACGGATTATTTTCAACCAACTATATCCTTGCTTTTGGAAAAACTGCAGCTTGCTTGATGACGTGAGGGAAATGCCAAAAACCAAGGGCTTAATCCAATTGCATGAAAAATTATTGTCCGATGTCCCTTATTCTAGAGTGACTCGTGACATTGATAGCATTGGTAGATGCTAATTTTAATGGATGATATCGATGAGGGCAACCATATCCCATGTGTCCTTAAGGAAAATTGTGTTATTATGCATTTATATAGATAAATTGTGGTTTTATTTATATAAATATGTTTAACCGTAGATATAGCTATAGACTAATTATAAATGATTTAAATGTTTTAAAATCAGACTTTATTTAATTCAAAATTTCCAAGGCACCATGAAGAAACTCGAAAGTAATTGGGCGTGTGACATGGCACACCTCTATAATTGTCCTCCATCTCATTTTTCTATAGCCATCAACTTTATTGACTATAAATTGAAAGCTGCAATTGCTGTGAAGTTGTCTATCCGTAACTTTCAATTTAATCCCGTGAGTCATGCAAAACAAACGTCCAAAACGATGTCTCTCATTGATGAAAGTGACATCGGGCTTCAGGCATTAAAATCAAGAATTTCATCATTTCTCATAATAAACATCATTTTTTCCTTTTCTAATGTAATGCACTTTTTCTTCTTTTGTAAATTTTTGAAGGAGGATGATGGGTAGTGTAGAGGCTTTCCACATTAAGAATGTAGTAAAAGCGCTTCCCATCAATGAATGTAATGATATTATTACTAAAATGTCCAATCTAAAAGAACGGCTGAAATTTGATGATCAATGAGCCATGCCCGTCACTCGGTCGCTGCCGTCCCTCGCCCGACCGCCCCAACTCAAGCCACCGCCGCCTCCGCCTGTCTCTCATTCTTTCTGTTTGAGTTGGAGTAAAGATGGCTGCCCTCGTTGTCTAGACACCCTTCGCCATCGTCCGACCGCTGTTGGGAGCCACCCGGGAGCCATCCTAGCAACCGCTGCCATTGCCGTGCCCTCTCTCTCCCTCTCGGCCCCTCTGGCCATGACTAGGACAAGCGGCCAGCAGCTTTGCCGTTGGCTCATCGGAGGATCGTTCCTGCACCTCCTCCGCCGCTCGAAGCCACCACGGAGCCTTCATTCCCCAATGGTTAGCCTTGTCCAAGACATTTCGGTCGAGACCCAGTTCCGAAACACTTGGTTTCGGTGAACCGAAGGCATCGCTCGTCCGCCTCGTCGTCACCGTCATGCCAGTGTCGTCGGTCTTGTCGCCGGGTGAGTTTAAGTTCTAAACCTTTGATTAGTCCGTTAAACTCGTTTAGGGGAAAATTAGATTAGGGTTAATTTTAATTAGGAGGCGAATTAGAGTTAATGGTGATTATTTGTTGTTTATGTAGTTAAACGTGTTTAAGGATAATTACTAGTGATTAGTTGGATAATTAAGGATTAGCGGATAATCCGTATTAGTATTATTTGATTAAAAAAAAGAAATAATCTCTTTTTAATATTATTTATTAAATTCCGAAAATATTATATTGTTTATTAAATTCAGAGATTATTATTGTTTATTGAAATTCAGAATTATTAATATTTGTGGAAATTCGGAATTATTAATATTTATTTAAATTCGGAATTATCATTATTATTTTTAATAATAATTGAATATAGTTTGATTATGAATAATGCTGTTTATTTATAATTAAATTGTGGGGATTATTTGACGAGTCGTTTATTATGGAAGCATGTTGGATTATTGATTGGAATAATTGTGTGATTGTTGAAAATTATAGTATGCTTGACTGTTCTAATTATTTATGCCTTGACGTACGCGTATTTATTGCACAGGCTATAAAAAGGCAAAACCCCGAGGTGTTGGGCGTATATATGTCAAGCTTTGCGAGAAAAGTGTGAATGATATATTATTGGATGAGGCATGAAAATGAGACGGGTTTGGAAATAAAATGTGACCACATATCATGTTTGCATTGGCTAATTTGCAAGATTAAAATGGATCATGGTGGCATGCTTGTGTGGTCAGTTAAGTGAACCCGTCACCCTGGCAAGAGATCGGGGGACGAAGTTCGATTTGTCAGAAACTCGGTCAGAGTATGGAAGGGCACAGTTGCATCTCTGCAGAGGAAGAGCGCCGTAGCACCGTGGCGCCCCAGTTGTTGGCCGGATGTGGGTCGTAGTAGAGGCTAGACCTATGCTCCTTCGGGAATGACGTATATGGGGAGGTCCATTACGTCGCCATGCCTCACGGGGGAGAACAATGCCTGGTTTATAACCAATAGACTGCCAACCAGAGGGTTGTGCCGTGGCCTATGGGGTCGTAATAATTGGAACACGCATGAGTGCAAGAGTGCATGAGAGATAAGTTGACATTGTGTTCTAATTATATTTGTACTTGTTGCACTGTTTACGATATACCTGAGTTGGTACCGTGTAGGGTGTGGTAATGGCCAGGTGAGATCGCCTACGATACGACTCAAGTGTGATTGATTAATGTAATGCTGAGAGTGCATGATGCATTAATGGTGAATTGCATGTGTATTTATCGTGTAGGATATGGCATGGCCAAGTAAGGTTGCTTGCAAGTCGATTGCTTGTTGATGTATTCGTAATATTACTGATGGTATTAAGTCATTGCCTATGACATATGGTTGTTTTGCTATTGACCTGCTTGAGGTATTAGACTGTGCTATAGGTACCCCAAGGCGAGTTGGTGTCATAGTCGGGGATTAGGGCAAGAACTCGTTGAGATTTATATCTCACTGGTTATTATATAACCATTTTCAAGTCCGTTGGTGGCAGATTCGACAGGTGGTGCATTTTGGAAGAAGTAGATTAACCTTGGCCTATTTGTTCAGTTGGCTCTGTAGGAAGTAGCCCATGGTAAGGGCCTGTATGTGTAGACTTCCTAAGGTTAATCATAAGATGAATAAACTAGCATCATTGATTGTGTTTCTGTTTGTTTTTCCTGACTATCCTAATTCGTTAAATTGTACGGGGATTAATTATTGCTTCCGCATATGCTTAATTGAAAGATAAAAAGAATGGTCGGCGACGCGTCCTGGGACGTCGCATTGAAATAACCAAAAGAGAAGATGGGGATCGTTGCGTGCTCGAGGGTCGGGGCGTGACAACACATGTGGAAACGAATAGAATTCCCAACCAACAATTAGAAACAATAGGGATAGTAGCAGAGATACAGAGGAAAGAAAAAACACCTATATATCTTAAGGTTAGCCTGAACTACAGCACATATAAACACGCCTTGCTATAGGCAAAAAGCTAAGGCCTACTCGAAAAGGGATCGGCCTGGCTAACCTAACACTGTACAAATGGGGGAGGGGCTCATCAAAAAGGGGAATAGGCTATAGCAGCTTACTCGTTGGCTTTAGAGGGATCACTCTCTTCGATCCTTGGGTTGCAAATCTCGCCATTAAGGGGATCCAAGTCCATGGGATCCTAGACTTCCTCGGTTGGCCCCATAGGAGGGATTGGTCCATCAAAACCTCAGAGGGGACCGTACTGAATATCTCCTATTTGAATAAACCATGCCTTAAAGACGTGAGGTGCATAATGATCTCGTGACCCCTCATCCACCCACACGGTCGTCACATGGTGCTCGTACACAAAATTGCGGCCTGAGGTGAGCTGCATGGCGACGGTGGTACTCATGTCCATCGGGACGTCAAAGCGTACCCGATACTGCGTCATTTATGGTTTGAAAAAGTTAACTATGACGGGTTGAGATAAACTCAGCAAGTTAAAGTTCTAAGCCTCAGTTAGGAACTTCGCTCACCTCGAGAGTCTAACATACAACCTAATCCATCAACCAATAATGACGACATTACAGAAAAATGAAAGCAAAAGACAGTTTAATAAACAGATGCACTCACAAGCAACCCTACTTGGACTTGGCATATGTGACCTGCAGAACTGTCATTTAAACCATCACGACATTAAGAGGCATGCAAATAATCAGAGCATTGTACACAGCTTTCTCATGTCTCAATATCCACATATACTCCGATTATTACGACCCCTCTCCCCTAGGCCACAGCACAACCTTATGATTAGCGGTCTCTGGCCTATGCCAGCTTCATCCTCTTTACCTTGAGGCACGACGACGTCATGGGCTATTCTCCACTGACGGTATTCCTGAAGAAGCATAGGGCCCGCCCACTACCGTAGCCTTACAACTAATAACATAGGTCTCGCCCATTAGCGCAGCCTCACTACTGTCCCCGGTCAAGCATCCGACCGAAGTCAAGCGACCAAATGGCCATAGCACAACCCTGAAGGATTGGCAGTTAACCGGCAATGCCGAGTTCCCCTTTTAATGTGACAATGCAATAAATCATGAATCAATCCGTTCATTTTTTTGCTCTATCGTGAATGCACATACAATCCATACTCACGTAACATGCTATTGTAGTTAACACACGCATAATATCATGCAATACAGTCCAATCACTCGCGAAAATTATGACAAACCAAAATTTAATAAACTGAGCAATTTCAATTCCAATCGGTATTCGGTTACGCATTTCCTCATTATACACGGGTATAACTAACAACCGTCACTTCAATAAATCACAACAATCAAGAACAAATCATATTCTAAAAATTTTTGCTTCTGTGTGAACAGTGCCATGAACAGTGTCGTGAACAGTAAATTCATCCAAAATTAATTAATTAAATAAAAATAAACAAACCTAACCATGGTTAATCAATTAACCCAACCATAGTCAATTTAACCTAACCATGATTAAATTCTAACATCAGTTACTTTAAAACTAACCTAGTTACTTTAATTAATTAACCATAGTTATTTTAATACGAACTATGGTCAATCAACTAATTCTAATCAGTCTTAATTAATCAGCATAATCAACCAATCAACCTTAATTAATCATAAGCACACAAATACACTAATTAACCCCTAAACAAGGATTAGGAAATTAACTCATTTTGGTCAGAAATTTGGCGACATTGTCGTGAAGGGGGAACGAGGGTTACGCGAGTTAGCTCGAGGACGACAACGGATGACAAACGGCGGTTGAAACAAGCCAAAACAGTGCTGAAACATTATTCATGTGGAAGGGAGCAGTTAGGCGAAAAAGGGTTGAATGGGCGGCCGACGGCAACCAAGGGTGCTTGGCGGTGAGCGGTTGGCTCCCTGACTTCGGTGACTACACTTTGGGCGGTGGTGGTAGCTTCGGCGGTGGCGGCAAGGCTGGTTTCCTGCGGGAAAACAACAAAGATAGCTGAAAGGAAGAGAAAGGGAGAGAGAGAGAGAGAGAGAGAGAGAGATAGCTGGGATGGTGCAGCTACAAGGGAGAGATTGAGGAGAGAGAGAGCTGCTGAAGACTTGGTCAAGAAGCCTTGCCCACTTGCTCAAGAACCAATTAAAACAAAGCAAGAAACAAGCATAAACAAAGCCCACTTGGGCAAAAAGGGAAAATGCCAAAAGAGAGAAGCCCATGGGCTAAAAAGGGAGAGGAGAATGGGCTAGCTTGGGCTCCCTTTGGGCTGAGCTGGATGGGCGCAAGGCCCATTAGGTCGCTACCGACCTACCCACGGGCCCGAAACCCAGTCTAAATTTTTCTTTTCCGACACTTCTAAATCCAACGGAAAATTCCAAAATAAATGATGTGATGCCCCAATATTTAGTCCTGACATTACTGAGAAGTTGGTTCCCAAAATCGGGACTAAATTGAGTCGATTGCGACCGTAGTACAATTTGGATTATTGAGCGCCCCTTTAGAACTTTTCCTCACATTTGACCCATGGTCAACATTAATTGATCCATGTTTATGCCAATTCTCAAGTCAGGGACATCTCTCGATTGTCGTGTGATCCCGGGGGCTCAATTGATAATCCCGAGTACCAAATGAAAATGATTCGGGTTAACGTCGTTCATAGTTCGTATCGAAGTCGTGCGGAAATCACTCACAGTTTGACTCTGTACTTATGCTAAATCGATTTATTTCCATTTTCTTAATAGTCTAGTACTTAGAGGATATCGTTCCCACCCAGGTCTTCATGTTCAAAGGGTTCATTCCTGATCGAAATTGTGAGTCGTATGTGTACCGTTTCCTATTGGTGCCTCCCTATAATCCGTTATCCCATGAATGAACAGTTCTAAATATTTATACTAACCAGGCTTGCAACTAACATTGCCATTTTATAAAATCCCAAAATGGGGTCAATTTTCAAGATGTTACAAAGCAAGCCCATGAGCCCAACTTCAAGCCTTGAACCCAATTGCATTTTCTAGCCCATTTCTCTACAATTTGAGCCCAAACTAATTTTATTCAAGCCCGTATAAAATCTTGACCCATATACGTGAATAGTACAGTATACTATACTTGGGGGAAATTACAAAATTTCCCTTCTTGCATTTATGGTTGGAGGACAAAGAGAGAGAAAAGTCAAGGGAAATTTATGAAGGGGAATGATGATAAGAAAGGGAAATTGGACTTGGCTTCTTGCTCTCTCTCTCTCTCTCTCTCTCTCTCTCTCCCTCTCTCTCCCCCCATTTTGCAACCCACGTCTCTCTCTCTCTCCTTTCCTCCCCACTCCCACGTTCTTCTCCATCTTTCTCTTTCTCTTGTTTCTTTTTTGTTTTGCTTCCCAAAATAGCACCTTGTGCTACTTTTTTTCCTGCGAATCAACCACCATTTTGCACCATGGTCGTGTGCCATCACCATCCGCAAGCCTTCGTCCACCACCAAAGAGCCGTGCCACTTGTCCGCAAGCTGTTCACCCACCGTTCTCGCCGAATCAGAAACCACCTCCGTCGAGACCCATTTTTGCTTAGCACCGCCTCGACGTTTTGGACGTAGCCGTGTGTAGCCTTCGCTGCCACCATCGCGCCCGTGTTGTCGGAATCGTTATCAGGTGAGTTTACATTTTAATCCCCCGATTAGTCCGTTAAACTTGCTTAAGGTAAATTAATTTATAGTTAATCCTAGTTATGGGGCTTTATTAAGATTAATTAGAGTTAAGATAGGTGGTTAGAATGATAACTATGGTTAGTTTAGTTGGAAAAGTGAACTATGATTAGTTAATTAACCAAGGTTGGGTTAATTAATCATGGTTGAAGTGTGGTTTGGTTGGTTAACTATGGTTAGCTTGGATTAAATCATTAACCTTGCTTAGTACTCATTAATTGTGATTGATTAGAATAATAAAAAATTAGGGGGTCAATCTTGATTAGCATTATTTTATTAAAAAGAATTGTTTTCTTGTAATAATTTATTGATTTATGAAATTCAGAATTTATATTATTATTTATTAAATTATGGAAATTACTGTTCATGAGATACTGTTCATGCAGTATTGTTCATGCAGAAGCGAATTTTGCTTGTATGGATGATAATTTGATTGTATAACTTGCATTATCAATTGTTAAATGCATTGGCATTTCAATGAAATCACATGGGCATATAAAAAAAAGGAAAACCTTGAGGTGTCAGGTGTATGTTTATGTCAAATATTGCCATGAAATTGGAATGGCATGTTTTGTTTATAAGGCATGGAAGTTGGACAGTTTTTGGAATAAAATGTGACCACATGTGATTATTTGGCTAATTCTGAGAGCATATACCACGTATGCATTGGCTAATATTCAAGATTAAAATGGGATATGGTGGTATGCTTATGTGGTCACTAAATTGAACCCATTATCCCGGCAGGAGATCAGTGGACGAAGTTTGACTTGTTGGGAATGCCGTCTTTGGGAGTCTGGATGCGGAGTTGCGGTAGAGGCTAGGCCCATGCTCTTCGGGAATGCCGTCTTTGGGGGGTAGCCCTTGATGTAGCGACGCCTCATGGGGAAGGGCAATGCCTAGCTATGCCAGTAAACATCAACAGAAGTTCGATTGTGGCATTGAGGAGCGTTAATAATTGGAACACGTATGAATGTAAGGGTGCATGTAAAATATATTGTGACGTGTTCTGATTATGCATGTGCTGTTTGTGCTGACCATGGCATGTGTGAGGTTATATCGTACAAGGTATGGCAATGGCAAGGTAAGATTGCCTACGAATCGACTCACCTGTGATTGATCATTGTAGTGATTAAAATGCTAGTTGCAGTGTTTATGGCACGCATAAGAATTTATACCGTGCAGGGTATGGCATGACCGGATAAGGATGCTTGCGAGTCGATTGATTGTTGATTGTTTCTTATGGGGTTTACCGGGTAGATCACATTTATAATTAAGTCAAAGCGAGGGTCGTTTTGCAATTGATCTGCTATCGTTATGAGGATTTGCCTATTAGGAACCCCGAGGCAAGTTGATGTCCTAACTGGGACTTAGGGCGATAACTCATTGAGATTATATCACATTCATCATTGTTAAACATTTTCAGATTCATAGTTATGGCATCTATATTGCCATGGATTGGACAGTGTTGAAGCACGTTATGGAGGGCAACAGGTTGGTGTGCCCGATGGTTGAAGGAAGTCGATTAACCCTGCTTAGTATCTTTTGATGACTATAGAGGAAGTTACCCGATTGAGGGGCTTGTGTATAAACTTCCTAGGGTTAATTAGTACAAAAATAAAAATGACGTTGCTACTGTTTTTTGTGGTCTTTCTACTATCCCTGTTGTTTATTGACTAGGTGTTGTTCATTTGCTTACGCATGCGTTTAATCACAATATAAAAAGAATGGTCGATGACGCGTCCTGGGACGTTGCATTCATTTGACCAAAGTGAAGGGGTTGTTGCCTGCTCAGGATTTGGGACGTGACATCTCCATCGGTTTTGGTATCAAAGCCTGATTATTACTTGGAGTGATAAGGTGCGATGGGTTACAAGGGATAATAAGATAGGAAAGACACTTATTTCTTATGCCTGTGATTGCTTATAGGATCTTTTGCTATAAGCGAGTTGTTCATAGTTCCTAATTCCTTGAGGGAATTGGAATGTAGATTCTGTGAGAATGCTGCGAAATGAACAGTCCTAATCCTAGAGTCCTAGAGGAAGGACAATTTGAGGTCAAGCAAGTGCTAGAGGTTATGCACCAGGTGGTCCTAAGCTAGATAGGGTCCCGTAGAGTTGTAAGCCTCGAGTTTTGATAGGGTGTAGCTAGCTCGGACTTAAGTTGTTGCTTTTACAACTACTATTGCTACCGCCATTGTTGTTGCCGTTTTGCCTAGTAAAGTTCCATTGGTTAGAAAAGAGAATGACGATCGATCGATGTTTAAGTTGGTTGAACAGTTTATGAAGCTGGAACCGTCCAAGATCGTTAGGACGGGTGATCCTAAGACAACAACTCTCTTGATCAAGGAACTAAAGAAGTCTTTGCACTGCTGGAGTGCTTAGAGGAAGAAAAGGTAATCCTAGCTAAGTACCAATAGCAAGTAATGCCAATGATTGGTGGGAAGTAACCCAAGGAAGAGGTTTTTCCCAAAGGCATGACCCGAGAGTAGGGTGCCTTGGTCGAGGTATTCAACGAAAAATGCTTTTCCCAATGCGCACGAGAGTCAAAAATAGCTGAATTCCTACAACTTCATCAGGATCATTTGTCAACCAAGTAATACAATGTTAAGTTTGTAGAGCTCTTGAAGTGTGCACCAAGAATGATTGAGAATCCAGTAGACTGCGTTGAGAGGTCTAAGTTGGGTCTAACACCGGAAAGTAAAAGTCAGTTGATATCCCTGAAATTGAATGATTTTGATTAATGGTACGAAAAGGCCTAATGAGTTGAAGAGAATATGATGGAACAAGCAACCGCATTTGGATCGTGGTTACGTCTCATCGAGATGATCATCGACTTGGGAAAAAGGTCAATGATAGGAGGAAAACATCCCATTCCATCCAATAGGAAGAATGGCATTGGAAAAGTGGCATACAATTCAAATGTCAGGTGTCAATTATGTGGGAGACACACGAGACAGTTACGTGTCTTGTTAAGAGAGGAACGTATTTTGAATGCGACTAACAAGGCCACGTCATGAGGAAGTGTTCTCGTTGACAGCCGAGGAAGCACTCTCAACAACCGCAATTGGGATAATTGGTTGGAAATGCCCCATGTCCTCCTAAGATAGGAGTTGACTATGGATGTGGTCAGTGCGGCCACCAAATGAGAAATTGTATGCATAGGCCTATGGAAGTGCAGGTGTTATAGTCGCAAGGAGAATAACTTGCAGATGACGCTCTGTAGAGCAACCTCAATCGCCTGTTGGCAAAAGGAAAAGCGTACGTGCCACAAGAAAGGAAGCGAAGGATTCACAAGCTGTAATTACAAGTGCGGTCTCTTTATGCAATCAGTTGCTTATGCATTAGTTGATTGGAAACTACGCATTTATGTATAGCCGAGTTGCTTGTTAAGTTAGTGGGGTTAAGACTGAGACCATTGGAAATGGTTATTAGTAATTCTACCCAGATAATGAACAAGGCGTATTCTGCAGTAAGATGTTCAGGTGGTAAGATAGTCATTGGTGATCAAAAAGAATTGATGGATTTAACTATCTAAGCGATGGATGACTTGATGTCATCATCGGGAAAGGATTGACTCACCAAGTAATGAGTTGTAAAGGATCACTATTGGAAAGTAATCTAGTTTAACCCGTTAGGAAGGGTTAGTTATGAGTTCATTGGAAATTGATAAGGATCCTCGATCTATTTGATTTCGTCACTAGAGATGACCGGGTTATTGGATATGGGTTACTGTTGCGACCTAAAATTTCTGAAAATAATGGGTTTAGGTGTATTGTTAATTTCAGGCTGACGGCCCTTAATTAACTCGGACTCTCCCAAGCCTATACCCCGCGCGACGTTGGGATATCATGAAAGTCTTCTAATAAGGAGTCGCCACTAGCCTACTGGGGTCGGCTAGAAACCAAGTGAGACATGGGAGTGTGCCTCACTTTCTACGCAACCAGAGAATCTAGGGTCGGGGACTTGATTACGTTAGTCATGCGACTAACGCCCTTTCGGTACCTAACTTGATTGTATATCAACTAAGGTCATGGCTACACATTCGAGAAACCCAAGGTTTATCCAAACCTTTCTAAGGTAAGGAAACAATATCCAAAATATCATAACAAAACAGGGCACAGGAGAAAAGCCCTATTGTAAAGCCTTAAAGGCTTATTCAATTTTGTTCTTTTTCATTTTTTAAGGGTTTTCTACATTTTTGCAATTTTCTGATTTTTCTGAATTTTTTTTTGAAATTTTAAATTTTTTAATATTTTCGAGTTTTCCGAAATTAAACAAAACAAGTTTTCAATATTTTTAATATTTTTTGACTTTTCTGAATTTAAAAAAAAAAAAGCATTTATTAATTTTTTTATAATTTTCTAGTTTTTTTCTAATTTTTTTTGTAATTTTTGAATATTTAAAAATAGATACAGAAATAAAATAAAATAAAAATAAACTTTTAAAACCTTTTTGAAATTAAAAAAACATCTTTTTTAATTTTTGATGATTTTTCGAAAAAAATTTTAAGATTTTTTTTTTATATTATTATATTTTTTGATTTTCTGAAATTTTTGAACTTTTTTGAATTTTTGAATTTTTATTAAAAAAGTGATTCGGACCGGATCGGGTGAGCCGGCCCTACTAGACCGACCCGGATCCTATTGGTCTAGGCCGAAGCAAGTGACCGGGCTGGCCGAATGGCCCGGTCGAAAATCCCTTTAAAAATGGCCCAAAAAAAATGAAGACAACCCACTTTTAAAAAAAATTCGGCCCAGTTGCCTTCAACCCATACCAGCGATTGGCCCAAACTTCATATTAGGCCCACTTCGAAGTTTAGCCCAGCCCCTGTCATTTTTCTTTTTCTTTTCTTTTCCCTTTTTATTGTTTTCTTCTTCTTTTTTTCTCTTTTTAATCTTTTTTTTTCTGCATGCATATCTCTTCCCCCATGCACGCCCGACACCCCCCATCTTCTCTTTTTTTTTTTTTTTTTGGCCTTTCCCTTTTATTCCCCTTTTTTTAATTTTCTCTTCTTCTCATTGTCCTTATTCTTTATTCTTTTTGGTCTTCTTCTTCATTTCTTCTTCTGCATGTTTCCCTTTTACAGACCCAACGTCCGCGACTCCTTCGCCGCGTTGCTACTACCGAGGGTTCTCACCTGCCCTAATGAAATCACCATGACATTGCCGGGCGTTGGTCATTCCGTCTGACCGATGCCAAACGCCACTGGCCACCGCCAGCGACTACTTCCGGCGGCCCTCAACACTCTCCTCTCATCGAAAACCAAAGACGCCTCCCTTCGACTAAAAAATGCATGGAAATCTCGCGAAAACAGGTGTAATAATAAGAGAAACACGAGAGTAACCAATATACGACAAAAAATCTACGAAACCAAGTTATCTAGGATAGATTCAACCATGAAATTTTCTGGGTTTCATTTAGACATTTCATCGAACATCTAATGGGCATTACTGGATTCGGAGACGTCGGGTTTAACGGAGCCTCGCATTCGCTAGGGGTCTTCGGAAATCATGTCAAAAGGAAGCAGGGACAAGCTAGAGGGGCGGTAAGGGCCGGGGCTCGCGCAAACCAGTCGGCGCGAGCTCTGGCCCGCCGCCTCATCCAGCAAAATGGAAACAGGCGAGAGAGAAACCTACCCAGTTCGGGCGAGGCGTCACGGCAGACGACGGCTGACGAACGGACTCCGACGACATTCAAACACTCTTCCGGCGTTTGCTCTCTCGTTCTCGGTCTCTCGGTCTCCTTCCGTCGCTCAGTTCGATCTCCGATCTCCTCTCCTCTCTCATTTTTTTTTGTTTCCCCTCCCCACGATTCTATCTTCATCCTTTTCTTTTGTTCTCTCTTCTCCACCGGTACGCTCTCTCGAGCTTTCTCTTTCTCTTAGTTTTTTTCTTTCAATCGTTCCCCCTCTCGGTCTCTCAGTCTTCCTGATTTCTTTTTTCGGCCCCCGCTGGTGCGCCCCCTTCTCCTTTTCTTACTTATCTTTTCTATTCGTTCCCATCCCTTATCTCGGGCTGCACGCTGCTTCTGTCTCCACTCCTTCTGCCATCTGACCTTGCCGACCTAATCCCTCTCGTTTGACCAGCTGAATGCTCTCTCACGGCTTGCTGCCGCTGTCCCTGCAACTTGCCGCAAATTTTTATCTCTCTACAGGTTCTGTTCTCATGAGGTGGTGAAGGAGAGGAGGAAGATAGAGGCGCGGGCTGGGCCGAAAAGGGAAGAAGAAAGGCGGGCCAGGCCCGCATAGGGAAGAAAAGAAGAGGAGAAAGGGGCCAGGCCGGCCCAGCCTTGGCCCGGACCCATGTTTTATTTTAAAAAAAAATTAATTATTATTATTTTTTTAAAAAAATTAAAAATAATTTTTATTAATTTTTTTAGAAATTAATATGTATTTATATAAGCAAAGTAAACGGGCATTTAAGACAAAATAAACAAAATTTCGGATGTCAATAGTTACCAGAGTCAATTAGGTGACCGCAATTAATACGTTGGATGAGGAACCAAGGATGGAAAAACATTGTCGTTATACAGGATTATTCTAATGTTTTTTCTAGAGGAATTGCTTGGATTACCTAGGGCGAGAAATGGAAATTGCGATTGGATTGGCCCATGGAATGGATCCGACGTTCAAAGTATCTTACTGAGTTACATTGTCGGAAGTAAAGGAAATTAATGCGCAAATGCAAGGTTTAATGGACAAAGGATCTAATTGCTTTAGTGCATCTCCGTGGGGAGAGCCATTTTTGTTTGTGAGAAAGAAAGACTAAAACACTGTACCTTTGGATCAGGTGTTGGCAGTTTAGCCAAGGCATGGTCATGAACAAGTATCCTTGTTGAGGATAGACAATTTGTTTGACCAATGTCAAGAGTTTCGGTATTTTTGTAATAGACCCAAGGATGGGCTATGTTTGGCCAATGATTAAAAGAAGAATATACCGAAGACAACATTTCAAATGCGATATGATTGCTACGAAGCTTACTACAATACTATTTGGATTGACCAATACGCCAGCAGTATTATGGATCGGATGAATTGAGTGTCTAAGGCATACTTGGATCAGTTTGCAATCATGTTCATAAGCAATGTATTGATATATTTGAGAAATTTGGAAGAACAGGAATAGCACTTGAGGATGGTGCTACAAAGCCCTTAATATTATGCCCTGTGCATTAAAATCAGTAAGTGCGAGTTTGGCTTACTGGCGTAGCTTTTCTTGATCATGTAATTCTTGGAGAAGGAATATCCAAGGACCCGACCAAGATAGAAGCAGTTAAAGATTGGCCAAGGCCTATGATAGTGACAAAAGTTTGGAGTTTTCTAGACTTGGCAGGTTGTTATAGACGATGCGTAAAAATGTTTTCTACAATAGCTATGCGTTTCACGCAAATGCTAAAGAAGGCCGTAAAGATGAATAGATAGATAAGTGTAAACGTAGTTTTCAAGAGCTTAAGTATAAGCAAACTACCACACTATATTGACAATACCATATGATCCTAGGGGATATGAAATTTATAGCGATGTGTTGTACAAGGGAATTGGACTGTGTTGTAAGGCAATAAGGAAGAATGATTGCATATGTGTCCCAACAGCTAGGACCTTAGGAGTTGAATTATCCAACGTATGATTTGGAATTAGTGGCAATCATTTTTGCACTAAGGATTTGGAGGCACTTCTTGTGCAAAGAAAAGTCCCAGATTTTTATGGACCATGAAAGTCTAAAGTATTTGTTCTCCCAAAAGGAGTTGAACGTGAGGCTACCTCGATAGATGGTCGATGGATGAAACTTCTCCATGATGATGACTGCGATATTTTGTACTATCCTAGAAAGGCTAACAAGATAGTAGATGCGCTTAATGGAAAGTCATTGATTGCGCAAATGATGGTTCAAGAATGGTTCCTACTCAAAGGAGTTCAAGGTTTGAATTTCAAGTTTGAGGTAGGCCACATTGCAAGTCTAATGGCTACTTCAGAATAGAGCCCAAAATGCAAACCAAGATTAAGGCAGTGCAGTCTACAGGCTCTGTAATCCAAAGGATTGTGCAATTATATGCAACTAAGAGGAAACCTGATTTTCAAGTATCCAAGGATGGGCATGTAGTTTCGTGGACAATTGTGCGTGTCCAAAAATATCGACCTTAAGGAGGAAGTCTTTTTGGAAGCTCGTTGTAATTGTTATAGTATCCACCTAGGGTAGTACAAAGATGTATCAAAATTTGCGACAATACTAATGGCAGAATGACATGCAATTGGACTTTGCCAAGCATGTGATGCTTAATATGCCAACAAGCGAAAATGCATCATTGCAACTATGGTGAATTATTTTGAGAGACAATTCAAATTGGGATTTGAGGAAATGAATTTTTATCCTTGTTGGATTAAGAATCAATGATCCCATGATGCTAGATGGACGTGTGGCAAAATAGCATCGTTGATGATGTCTTCTCGAGGTGTTAGTAAAGACATGAAGAAGTACCTGAAAGCTTTTGATGTAATGAATAAAAGTTGGGTTGCACTAATCTTAAGTGGTTGAAATGAATTGAGAACTTGAGAAAATCAGATGGTGATCTGATGGGAAATTTGTGGGAATGAATTTCAAGTATCGATGAGTGATTCCGTGGAAACGACCTCATGGATTGACAAGCTAGAGGAAGCTTTTGTAGTCCTGAGATGGTTAGACGAGGTTAAGACCGTGAGGCTCGGTATGGGATGGGCTAGGATGGATAATACCTCTATGAATTAATGCTTGTCCAAAATGGACTTTTGCTAGTTGATGTGCAGTTCAATGATGCCTATGACGACTGATCCGACGAGGGTGGGGAGTGGTCGCCAGGGCCAGAGGACCTGAGTAAGGAGCGACTCTTGACAGGTTTCTAGGAAGTCGAAGGGGGCAGGGATAAATTGAACTATGCACTAAGAAAGAGAGAGTACTTGTGGAATAAAATTAGTATTCGAGTGGTATAGCAAAAATATGGTCAAGC
The DNA here is from genome assembly GCA_014182735.1 of Corymbia maculata. Classification (NCBI taxonomy): domain Eukaryota; kingdom Viridiplantae; phylum Streptophyta; class Magnoliopsida; order Myrtales; family Myrtaceae; genus Corymbia; species Corymbia maculata. The sequence continues at coordinate 16,513,888 of CM024688.1, read as the reverse complement.
TTGTCAAACTCCAATCTAATGGAATGAGGTTAGGAAACTGGGGATCACTAGTTCAAAGATAGTCTGGCAGTCAATGGATGCAATTAAGACTATTCGAGTTAGGCTAAGGACAAGGCAAAGTTGCTAAAACGATGGTGTAAATAAAGGACTAAGGCCTTTGAAATTTCAAGTAGAGAAACATGTTTCCCTGGGTGTCACCTATGATAGGGACATCTTGATTTGTTAAGAAAGGAAAGATGAACTGTATATATATTGGATCTTTCGAGATTGGATCAGATAATGACTTTTGCCTTAAATATATAAAAAAAAGAAAGCAAGTTTGGGCACCATTGGTGCCTTTAGCCTAGTGACATGTGGGGATGAAGCCGCTGGTCTATACGGGGGTTTGAATCCTCGAAACGACAGTTTGCCGCTTAGTAAAATAAAGGAGGAACCAAATTTTTACAACTTTCTTTTTTGCAAAAATGAGTTTTTGTAAGTGTTTTGAACTCATTGTGCAGTTTTGGCATCAATATGAATCGCTGCATTTAGATCATTCAGTTGAGACGCAACCTATTCCATGAAATGTTTATTAAAGATTCAGTACAAGTCAACCTTGTTTTTTCGCATAATCTGAAAGTATACCGGCTTAGATAAAATGATCTTAACTAGGTTTTCAAGTCATTTACATATGAGTTCCAGTGACGTCTCAATAGCTAAATCTCTTTCTGAACTCTTGGGTTTATTGTTTTGTGTTTTATTTGTTCCAATGCCTATAAATGATGGTTACTGGTGAGAGCTTGGCCGCAGTTGATGTTGGACTAGCCAATCGTTCATAAAATGCTCAAGTTTATCTCTACGCAGTGGTCTTACTTCATATCCTCAGTTTTCGTCTACTTTAGTAAGTCATAGTAAAAGGGATAATGCCTAGCAAACGATGACGGCCAAAGGTATGGCCAATGGTATGTGACAAGAAATGAGAAAAAATGAAAGGAATTGTAATTGTATTACACTGTGTATCTTGGACATGTACATGTCTACATTTATAGAACAAAGAAAAACTCAAAAAAAAAAAATCAATAAGATTACAATTCCTATTATATCTTCTTAATATTTTGAAAATATTCTATGACTAAATTAATTATCCCGTGATTTTTGTAATTGTAATCAGAGTACCGAAACAAATCTTCTTCTAACACTCCCCCTCAAGCTAGTGACTCATATATGTTGAAGATGCACAACTTGCTCAATAAATACTTGTGTTGTCTCTAAGATAAAGGTTTAGTAAGGATGTCTGTAGGTTGTTCCGCAATTCCAATATCTTGATTTGTTATGACTCCTTGAATTTTTTCTTAAGTGAAATGGCAATTAACTTCTATATATTTTGTCATTTCATGAAAGATAGAGTTTGTAGCCAGTTTAAGTGTGGCATCATTATCACAAAATAGCTTGTTTGCCCTATCAACCTCTACTCCAAGATTTGATAGTAGACCTCGTATCCAAACTATTTCGCAAATCGTTTTCGCCATAGCTCGGTGTCTGATTTAGCTGATGATAAAGAGATGGTTGATTGCTTCTCAGTATTCCATGATCAACGATCTTCCTAATTTTATGTAGAAACCTGTGATAGATCTTCTCGTTATTGAGCAAGTAGCATAATTCTATCACAATATGTTGTATTTTTCAAGTTGTAATCCCAAGATAATAAAATTTCAAGTATTGGATTGCCTTTAAAATATTTTACAACTTTCAATGCTACATTTTATGTGGGACTATTTTGGATTATGCATGAACTAATGAAGTATCTATACTGCATAACATATATCAAGCCTAGTCACAGTGAGGTAAATCAACTTCCCAATGAGCCTTTGATAACCTAATGGGTCATGAAGCAATGGGTCTTCATAGGTGATGATGAGCCTTTATGAAATTCAAATGTCATGAGTTTTGATATTTTATTAGATGGGAATCACTATTGGTTTGCATCCTGATAATCATGCTTCACATATAATCTCCAAGATGAACTTTCGCTAGTTGAGACATTCATTTATCGGATCTAGCTATCTCAATTCTAAGAAAATGCAAAAAAAATTTAAGCTTCTTAATGGCAAGATCATTGTTTCCCATAATGAAAATGTCATCAACATAATTCAACAAGTAAATTGACAAAGTACCTTCCATCCATGTGAATAGTGCATAGCCATGCTTAGAATGCCGGAAACCCGCATTTGTAAGAGCAGCAGTAAATTTTAGGTACCACTACCTAGAAGCCTATTTGAGTTCGTATGGGGATCATAGACGACATACCCGAGTGTTCTCCTATCTATGTAAACCCTATGATAGTTCCATGTAGATTTTTTCATCTAAATCTCCATGGGGAAAAGTATTATTGACATCCATCTAATATAGCTCCCAATCATGGAAGGCAGTGAAGAATTGAAAAGATCAGACTATTACTTCCATGGCAATAGGAGAAAATGTGTTATGATAATCGAAACCTCCCACTTGTGTAAACACTTTAGCAATTAGCTGACCCTTGTATTGCTCAACAGAATCATCTACCTTGTACTTAATTTTATATACCTATTTGCATCCAATTGATTTTCTGTTTGGAGGTAGCGAAACTTTGTCCCAGGTATGGTTATCCATAAGAGCACCCAATTCTACCTCTATAGCCCATTGCCTTCGTTGGTCACTCGTCACTTCCTCATTGGTGAAAGGTTCATATTACTTAGATATGCAACTAATACAATACATATGTTCTGATAATAGTCGATCAAAGGAAACATAAGAGGATATAAGGTAAGTTGTACCTTGAGAACTTAAAGTGGTACATATGTAGGCCTTTGTCCATGTCGAAGTAGTTCAACAATTTGCAATGGAGATGGTGCTACAAAGGGTTCACTCACAAGTTGCTATGAAGATGAGACTAGTGAATCATCCCTTTCATTGAGTGGTGTTGGTGACTCGACTACCTTATTAGAGAATTTCGAGATTGTTGACATTTGCTTCAGTGGCACAATGATATATTGTGAAGTTGTAGATAAATCTTCTTTTGAGAAAAATTGTTGATGGTTGGACTTCGATCCATGTGCTTCAAAGGAATTTTGCAATTCTCGGAATGGAAATATGTCTTCATGAAAAACAACATCTCGACTAATAGAAAATTGACATGTGGATATCTCCAAAGGCGGTATGCTGTGAATACACATCGAATAACACGAGGGTCCATTTTATCTCGAGAACCCACAGTCGTTGTATAGTATAAACAACCAAAAACCCTCAAGTGTCTAATTTTCGAATTTTTCCGAAAAAGTACTTCAAAGGTGATCGTCCTTCAAGAATTATAATCGGCATGTGATTAATCAAGTAAGCCACCTAACCTCACAATCTCCCCAATATGTTTATGGAATTGATGCTTGGTATTTAAAAGCACGAGCTACTTTTAAGAGATGACAATGTTTGCATTCTACGATCCTATTTTGTTGAGGAGTACAGATGCAGGAAGTTTCGTGAAGTATCCAATGAGAAGCAAGGAGAGACTTACTTTTTGTTGTAAAAAACTCACACTCATTATCTATGCTAATCCTTTAGATAGATTTATCGAATTAATTTTTAATCAATGAAAAGAAATTAGGCAGATTTGAGAATGTTTGACTCTTGGATTGCATGAGAAAAACCTAGGTGATACGAGTATAATCATTCACAATCATTAAAAAGAAACGGGATCCATCACGATGAGTAGTGTGTATGGATCCCATATATCCACATGAATTAGGGAAAAAGCACTAGTAGCTTGAGATGTTATCACAGGAAATGATGATCTAAATTGTTTTGCTAAAGGGCAAATTGGAAATTTTGGATAAGGAAAACGAGTGTTATGTCCCAAACGCTGATGAAAATAGAACTTTATTGCTACCTATAGCATTACATGAAATGTCTTTATTTAGCAATGAGAAATCAAAGTTCTTTGGAAGTCTGATACAAAAATATAATCAATTTGTATCACTACTCAAGCCCATCAATTAAATATAATATGGCAATGATTGTCCTCACAAATCTTAGATACTGATATAAGATTAAACTCAAATTCAAGGATGTATATGACATTTTTAAGGGTAATGTGTTGACTAAGGTGGACAATAACATAAGTAATGATACCATTAGAAAGACAGATAGACATGGTGAGATTTTTTGTGAATATCAGAGAAAAATCGATTTTCATAGATTATGTTGTCATTAGCACCAGAGCTAATTATCCATGCATCAACTGAGAAATTATTATTCTTGAAAATAAAGGTACCTGAGAAATTCGCATTTTTGTCTGCAATCCTCCAATGATTCAAGCTCCTCATGATATTTTGATACCAATCATGGGTGATTGTTTAATTTGCATTTGCAATCCCTTGGGTCTTGACATGATAAGTAGAAAAATCTTTCTCTCATTTTTCTTTATCAGTTATTTTCTAGCAAGTATCAATTGTATGATGTAAGCGTTTGCAATATTCATGTTATTTACTTTTATTTTTAAAATTTGGCCCATTTCCTTTAGATGACGCGGTGCTTCGAGGACCGTTAGATGATCTGGAAGGCCGAGATGACGTGGCATGAGGAGGGCCGCCCGATTGGGCTCCATTGTTGATAAAATATGGGCCGTCCGATTTCCTCTTTAGATCTGGGCCGTCCATCCGTGAGCCTCTAGGGTTGGTGTCTCCTTCCTCTTCCCAGTTCAGAGACCTGACTGCTCGGTGAGATCCGAGCGAGCTGTCTGTGCGTGGCGGTGGCCCGAGAGCGCCAGGCGCTCGTTGCGACGAGCGTGACTCCACCGGAGTGACGAGAGCCACTCCTTTTCCTCCTTTCACGTACTTTGTCGTGGCCAGCCTCTGATTTTCTTACTGGACCGCCAATTGATGGATCCGGCCGAGAGGAGGGACGTGATCCATGGTGAGGATCTGTGACCGGAACGTCGAGAAGCTATCGTCCAGAATCGGCAAGAAACGGGTAACCTTCTCCCTCTCTCTAATCTGTTTGTACTGTTCGAGCGTTGCCTCGAGTCCCTCGAGTTCCTCCTCAGCCGCCGCAAGGCTTTGTGTGAATATGGATTGAAGAAGTACTTCAACGGTGTCTATTCTGAGACTGAGAGAGAGAAGGGGGTGACCCTGCTAAGTGCGAAGTGATCCTATGGAGAACTCAGAGCCAAGAACGAGCGCCAGCAATACATTAGGAGGTGAGTATCAGGTCTTCCTGAGTTTTAGAGGACCCGATACACGATATGGTTTCACCAGTATCCTCCACCAAGCCATGATAGATGCCGGGATTCATGTTTTCATGGATGACGAAGAGCTTCGACCGGGTGAAAAAATTAGTGGCAACCTTGAGCGAGCGATCGACGATTCCAAGCTCTACATACCCATCTTCTCCAAAAACTACGCTTCAAGTCACTGGTGCCTCCGCGAGCTTGCGAGGATGGTGGAGAATACATCTAAATCTAAAGAAGATGAGAAGAAGGTCATATTGCCCATCTTCTACGACGTGAAACCCGAAGACGTGCAGTTGGAAACCACATTGTACAACAATGACATATTGAATTTGGCGCAAAAGATGGAAAATCAGAAGAATAAGTTCAGCCCTGAGGACATACAGAAATGGCGACAGGCTCTCCAAAAAGTTGGCACCGAGGGATGGGAGCTGGAGAAAGAGGGATGGGAGCCGGAGAAAGATTCAGGGTAACAATCTAACCATGATTGTGAAAATTATTTTGTACAATCCGGCTATAGTTCTTCTAAAAATTCAATAATTATATTCCAACCCTAATTTCCCTAAATTTAAACAGAAAGTTTCAAATTCTTCTTTTATTTTTTTAAAACATGAGATTTCCAAATTTTTTCTGACCTAATAATAGGGTTATTATAATTTCATTTTTCACCAATTTTCCATCGTATGAAAAATTTGGCTTTGATCCATGTATGTGTTAAGATTCCTATTGGATGCTAGAGATTAAGGAACTGTTGCCTTTGCAAAGTTGTTTTCCACGTCAAAAGAAATAAGTAAATCTTCTATTAAAGTAATTTATTAGATGTTTATATATTGATTCTTCTGCCCTTTTTTGTCAGAAAATCTGATCTCCACTTGACATAAAGATCACATTTCACTTCCTGTATTCCTTAAACTTATAATGGATGTTCAATTTTGTAATTCATCATGTTCCCAAAGCTTTGGGAGGTAACATAGAATTTTGATATATCCTTAACTTGATCTCATTCCCACCTAGTTGCATAGTAGATAGTTGGTCAACATGCAAATTTGTCACCTTTTCTCAATTGAAACTGCTCAACTTTGTGGCAGCTATATGGAAATTATCAGGGCAGTTGTTGAAGAGGTTGTGGTCAGGCTCAAGACAAGAGAAAGACAAGTAACCAAATATTTAGTTGGAATGGAGGATCAAATAGCAGCCATAAACAATTTATTAGACATCGACTCTGATAGTGTGCGGTTAATTGGAATCTACGGGATGGGCGGCATCGGTAAGACAACACTTGCCAAGATTATCTTCAACCAACTATGTCCTCGATTTAGGAAAAACTGCAGCTTTCTTGAAGATGTGAGGGAAACGTCAAAAGACAAAAGCAAGGGTTTAAAGACATTGCAAGAAAAATTATTGTGTGATATCTCTTATTCTGGAGTAGCTTGTAAGATTCTTGACATTGATCATGGGATCAATATGATCGGAGAAACAATTTGCGACAAGAAGATGTTAATTGTGTTGGATGATGTTGATGAGGCCTACCAAGTCCAAAAACTAATCGGAGAGAAATCTTTGTATCATGGTACTAGAATACTTGTTACTACTAGGGACAAGAGCGTTCTAAATATCAGGGGATTTAAGTATGAATCTGAGGATTATGAAATGGTGCAGTTGAGTGATGGAGATGCAATTAAACTTTTTAGTAGGCATGCCTTCAAGGACGACTCTCCTCCAGACGATCACTACACTCTTTCAAGAGGGATTGTCTCTATTGCAGATGGACTACCACTAGCTCTTCAAGCAATAGGCTTATCTCTTTTTCAGAAAAAGAGAGAAATATGGGTAGAGTGCCTAGAGAAGCTAAAGGAAGCACCTCATGCGGATGTCTTGGCAACGCTAAGGATTAGCTATGATGCCTTAGAGCTGAATGAAAAAGAGATATTCCTCGATATTGCATGCTTTTTCGTTGGTGAGAATAAGACTAATCCAATGTACATGTGGAAAGATTGTGAATTTTACCCACTGGATGCCATCGAGGTCCTTATTAACAGATGCATGATAAAGGAGTTAGACAATGGTAGCCTTTGGATGCACAATCAGTTTAGAGATCTTGGAAGGCTAATTGCCAAACAGGAAAAAACCCGATTGTGGGATATAGATGACATCAATCACAAATTAAAATCAACAGAGGTAAAGTATGGCCAAATTTGAATAGAAAATTGCTTATAACTTCTTCTCAATTGATGATTCACGTTTTTGAATTGGGAGCTACTCTTCTGCTACACTTTTTTCTTTTCTTCTATGAAATAAAATAGTGGGATATTGACAAATTCCTCTTTCTGCTCTTTACTGTCATTGGCAGAGCATGGAAAGCGTTCAAGTGCTCCGTTTGAAAAGGGATTCATCGAAAGATCCTATAATTGTCACTTTGGAGCAAATTGAGCAGTTCCCACGTATTCGGTTTCTTTCGTTGTGTGAGGTAATCTGCCAAGGTGACTTTACGGGCTGTCTTTCCAAGTTGAAATGGATCAGTTGGGATAATGGTTATGCTTTTCCTCCTGGACCTGCTGCTGCCCATCGTCAATGGTTTGAGGCAACTAGTTCGCAGCATCTAGAAAACATGGTTGTGGTGAATCTTTCTGGGGTTGATATCACAGAAGATGTGTTCCAGAGCCTAATCATGGTATGCTAGTTTCCCTCTTAGTCTAATTTTCTCATTCAATGAAGGTAAAAATATGATGGATTTATGATCTAATTTTCTCATTGGTAGCCTAAATCCATATTTATTCTTGTCTGTCCTGATGTTTCATTGACTTTTGTAGGGGGCAAGGAAATTGAAGGTTCTCACTCTTTGTTATAATACGTCAATACATGGGACACCAACTTTTCCTTGGAACTCAGGTTTAGAGAAGTTGACTATTTCTAAATTTTTTTCCTTGAAGGAAATTGATTGTTCTATTGGGAAACTGTTGGAGCTGACTGAATTGAGTTTTGAGTTATGTGTCGAACTTGAAAAATTGCCAGAACAAATTGGAGAATTATGGAAACTGCAGCACCTCTCTCTTAGGAGTTGCGATAGCTTGAGGGAACTCCCCGACTCAGTTTTGAAATTAACGTCTTTAATGAAGCTGGATGTGGTAGGCACAAGAATTACAAGATTACCGGATTCCATTGATAGACTATCAAGCTTGTTATCTATCAATGTATCATTCACATCGATTGAAAAACTGCCCAGTACAATGAGCAAGCTTCTTTGCCTCCAAACACTGCATTTGAATAACTGTGATCAGATACAAGAGCTGCCAGAGCTCCCTAGAAGTTTGACCACTCTACAGTTGACATCTACTTCGTTGGTAACTGTCCCTAACCTCTCATACCTTACTAATCTAGTTGAACTGGCCCTATCCGATGACTCTGAATCTGTGGCCAAATCAGATATAATTCAAACTTGCGACATGCAGTGGATTGAGAGTTTATCCAGGCTGCGCAAGCTGCAATTTTGCTTTTCAAATGTCTGCGTTTCAACTATAGAGTTGGGTTCCCTTTCTCTGCTGGAAGAACTTACTCTACATGGAGTAGACGTGCCAGCTTTCAAACAACTTCCATCAGAATTGATAGTTCTAGAGCTCTACGACACTCGAGGGAAACAAATACGGCATCCTCCATTGGAAAAGGAGACTGCAATTGTCTCATCAAGTTCGAGAGAATCGGAACAAAGCAAGGTGTTACGGCAAATGAAAATTAAATTCATCGAAGACCATAAATCGTCGGAGGGCTGGGTTCATCTGCGGGATGAGCCGGGGTGCAACGATCTTCAAGCTCCCGAGTTGATTGATCATTGGAGGGGAGACTTCCATTTCCCAAGCTCCATAAATACCCTTCGAAAACTTGTTCTGTGGGGGTGCCCAGGGGTTCGGGATATTCAATTCGTTCCTACGCCATTGTCAATATTTTCTGTTGGAGGGTGCACTTCATTGAAAAGGTTAGGCGGTTTGTCAAACTTGAAGTACTTGTCGGAGTTGACTCTTAACCGGTGCTGGAGCCTAGAGGTTGTCGAGGGCATTGATGAATTAAAGTTTTTGCATCGGTTGAAAATTGATCGGTGCGAATCAGTGGAGAGGATTCTTGATCCTTCGAGCTCAAAAATACCAGATGAGTGCTCAATAGAAATAACACGTAGTGGGGTGTTACCCGACACTGGTCGAACTTCCAACACTTGGGAGTCTTACAGAAAGATTCTGAACGGAACTGAAACTGAAACAACGGACTCTGAACCAGACTCTGAAATAGAAATAAGGGATCCTTCGCTGCACCATGATTCTTCTTATGTAACAACGGAGGGTTTTTGGATACCACAACAGGGGAGCTCTCTATTTACATTAGAGAAATCTGAAACAGAAGGAGGGGATGCTCCGCTGCACCTTTCTTCTATGGTTACAATACCGGACTGGAGCTCTAGATTTGGAAGATCGGACTCTGAAACAGAAACAGAATTACCGACCAAAAAAAAAAAGAAAACAGAAACAGAGGAAAGGGTGCGTGTTCTTTCTATTCATAGATCATCGTTGGTTCTTCTGCTTTACATGCTTGATATTTCTGCTTTATACTAGTAAAGAGAGACAATAAACTGATTATAAAACGTGCAACCATAAAATAGATGTGACCATACTAAGTAGACGACATCACTTGCAAATTAAGATCAACAGAGGTCTAGCATGGCTAAATTAAATAGAAAATTGCTTACTCTCTACTTAATTGAGTATTTGAATCGGGAGTTATGCCTGTTTCATTTTTTCTTCTCTTCTACGAATTAAAATGAGTGAAAGAAATAGGACCAAAGTGAAGAATTGCGAAAAACATATGGAGAAAGCCTATATCTTCCCCCCAAAGAGATTCGTTCTTTTTTCAACCAAGCAGTAAGTTCTACCTCGTTCCATTAGTCATCTCTTATTCCTTTAAAAGTAGGTGCCAATCCCTCACCCACATACCAATCATTTTCCATTCTTTCTCACTGGTTGATTTTTTTTCAATTTGTGCATGTCTCATAAAAAATATGTGAGCGCCAACTAGACCTATTCGGTTCAGGTCAAAAATGGTCCGACCCATATTAACCTATTTAACCCGTTTTGACCCATACCCAATCCATACTTGACTTGACCCGTATTTCTAAAAGTCATTATTATTATAGAGAAATCCAAACTCACTCTAAACTTTATGCTAAATGAATAAAACTTTAAATCAAATTAAAAAAATTAAAAAATAGTAAATAAAATAAAAAAATGTAAAAAACCTATAAATTGAAATAGTTTTAAAGAATTTCATCAATTAAATATATCTTTGTAAAAAACCTATAAATTGAGATGGGGTGGAGGCAAGTGGCGGAGGCGAGCATCGGAATGTTGCGGTTACTGGTAAGTCACCACCAATCATCAAGCTTGAGGATGATTCAAAGAAAACGTTTTACAGTTGGATCAAAAATGGGTTGAAAATAGGTTGAAAATGACTCATTCATTCTATAATTGGGTCGAAAATTGCCTATTTTTGATCCATTAAGATAGAACATGACTCATAAAATGGGTCAATGACCCATCTTGATGCCCCTAGCGCCAACGCACCCCATCTTGATGCCCCTAGCGCCAACGCAAAGAGGCAACACATGAATTGAACAAGAAATTTGTAAGATCTTAGCGAGGAGACAATATTCTTAAATGATAATTGATATTTAATTTAAGGATAGGATTGCATATAGAAGTAACCAAGTGACCCGAGTAAATTAATCAAGAAATGCTTAGTGCCTATAAACGAGAGTGTGGTATCGGAGCATACTAGTATTTGGAATTAAGTCAGAATATTTAAGCATTGCTTTCACTTAGTCCAAGATCACTATCACCAAAAACTGAATCTAGTTGATTCAACTTGGAACTAGCAACACAAGAAAATGTGAGGAAAGATGAGGCAGAAGAACAAAAGAAAGTTGTATGTATTCGAAGAATATGAACTTAATATGAACGTAGCTCATTTGCTATTTGGATCTTATTTACACTTCAGAGATGAGAACATAATTAATTTAATTAGAGTGACCATTGTTGTGATTTGCATATCAAGTTTTCTTGAAAATTAAAATATCTGGTTAGCAAATAAGTAGATCCAACTTCCAAGATAGGATTGTCGCCGAATTAGATTAATTTACTAGCGAAGTCTCCTTGTTAATAGTGTATCAGATCAGTTATTAGATTACACATTAGAGTATGCTAGAATAATTTTCTGCATAGTTCTGCAACAACAAAAGGAATTTGAGACAGATATCTTGTATCTATATGTGGAAGTGAAGCAATGTTACAAGAGAGAAACCAATCAGGTGATGTTCGTGTTCTTTTCTCCATCTGTAGTAATACTTTGGTGAAAAATTATGTTTTTCTTGCAGAGCATGGAGAAAATGAAAGATGAAGCTAGACAACAAGTAGCAGACATGGAAAACTCAGAAAATAATTATGCAATTGCGGCTGTTCAAAATGTAGTTGGACTTGATGATGGTGTAAAGCAAATCACTGACTTACTGGAGATGGAAGTCAATGATGAGGCGTGCATTATTGGAATCTATGGAACTGATGGAATTGGCAAGACAACACTGGCCAAGGCTGTATACGACCGCATCTCTTCTTGTTTCGACAGTTGTAGCTTTCTAGCAGAAGTCGAAGAAACTGCACAAAATCCTAGTGGTATTCAGTTTTTGCAAACTAAGTTGATACGGGATATCCTTGAACGAGATGATGAAGATCCTTCTTTTGATGAAAGAATAGAAGATTTCTTGGATAGATTTCGTGAGATGAAAGTTCTAATAGTTATCGATGACGTGGAAAAGCAATCCCATCTTCATGCTATTGTAGGAGACCTGCACTGGTTTGGTCTAGGTAGTCGAATAATTGTGACTTCTCACAATGAGGAAATTCTCAAAGAGTATGATCCCAAGAAGGCTCGCACCTACATGGTTGGCAAGTTGGATGATGATCAAGCTTTTGAACTTTTCTGCCGGCATGCATTCGGAAAGAAATCTCCCATACCTGGTTATGAAGGACACGCAAACTGCATTGTCAATGCTGTAGAGAAACTTCCATTAGCAATTGAAGTTATCGGCTCATCTTTGCGGGGAAAACCAATAGGTGAATGGGAAAAGATGAAGGAGTCAATAAAAAGATTTATGAGTAGTTCTGAAAAGACTACGGTTTGCTTTGCAGAGATATTGGATATCTGTTACGAAGGATTAGATCCAAAGCAAAAACATATATTTCTTGACATAGCATGTTTTATCTCTGGTGTAGATGTCCGAATTGCTTCATATATGTGGTCCTGTTCTCATCTTCCATCTGCTGATTGCATTCTGATGCCCCTGGCAAAAATTGGAGAAAACAATGAATTGCAGATGCACAGATTGCTAAGATGTGTTGGCCAAAGAATTTTAAATCAAAAGGGATCTGGAGATCCAACAAGGAGAAAATTTTACATGCTGGATATGGTTCCAAAGGCAGTAAGCAAGGAGAAGGTAAAAACTTTTGGTTCAGTTTGTTTTCGGAATTAGAGGGAACATGATATAAATAGTCCTTGAACTTTGATTCAATGTGAAGTGTGGTCCTTGAATTTTCAATTTATTCAATGTAGTCTTTGAACTTTTGTCCAATATGCAATGTGGTCCATGAACTTTTAAATTGTTCAATGTGATCCCTAGACTTTTAGTACATGTTTAATTTAGTCTCTAAACCATATGAAAATATTTGATGTTATTCCTGAACTTGATTAATGAAAGGACAACATTGAAAGTTTTCACATAATTCAGAGATTAAATTGAATAAGTGTCAAAATTTCATGGACCATAGTTAGCAAATTAAAAGTTTAGGGACCATATTAAGCATTGGACAAAGTTCAAGGATCACATTGAACAAATTAAAATTTCAAGGACCACATTGTACATTGAACAAAAGTGCAAATACCAAGTGGAACAAATTAAAAGTTCATGGACCACATTGCATATTAGCCTAATGTTCAAAGACAACTTTTGTCATTATCCAAAAAATAAATACCTTGAAATTTGGGCTACAATTTCTTTTTTTGGTCATATTTTCTGATGGAATCATTTCGTATATGTATTCTTTAGCATATAGGGCAAGGAAAGCATCCTTACTCTGATGGCTATTTGGGTTACAGCTTCTGATGATTTTGCTACTTATGTCAAATGTAGGGAATGGAAAATGTTGAAGCTCTCTGCATTGACCGAGATGATCATGATTCTTGCAAATTCACAGCTGGAGATTTTGAGAGCTTGCCAAACAAAACTTTTCTCAAGTTGGATAATGCAAAAGATTTGGGAGATTTTACAGGTGCATTTCCAAATGTAAAGTGGCTCTGTTGGCAAAGGTGTCCACTGGATTTTAATGCAGAAAATATTGTATTAAGAGAGTTAGTTGTTCTTGATCTGTCTTGGAGCAAAGTCACAGAACACTGGCGAGGTTGGAGTGAAATCAAGGTGCTTTGGTATCTGGTTGTTTTATATTTGCTTTCTTGAATATAATATCTCCAAATTGACCACGTGTGGGTTTCTGTTTTGGCTTTACAGATGGAGAAACTGAAAGTCTTGAATCTTACCCAGTGTTCTGACTTATTGTTCACCCCTGACTTCTCTGGTTACACAAATTTGGAAATCCTGATTCTCGAACGATGTTCTCGTTTGGTGGAGCTAGATCCTTCAATTAGCCATTTGAAATGTTTAGTCTCACTGAATTTGAAGTTCTGCTCCCATTTGGACAGGCTGCCAGTGGAACTAGGTTGCATGACAGCTCTCAAAGAGCTTTCTATAGACGGGTCTTCCATACGGCGGATCCCCAGCTCCATAGGCAATTTGAAGCAACTTGAAATTCTCAGTGGCTTCAAGTGCTTCCCATTGACTTACCTGCCCAGTTCAATTAGTTACCTGTCTGCTCTCTCCAAAATCTCATTAGATGGTGCCAAAATCAATGAGCTCCCAAGCTCACTGGGGGAGCTAAGTAATCTAAGACTCTTGTCATTGAGGGGTTGCCGTGATGTGGAGGAACTTCCAGATTCTATCGGTAAAATGGGGTCATTAGAGGAGTTGGATATATCAGCGACTAGTATCTCTAATCTTCCCGATTCAAGGAGAAATTTGCGAAGCTTGAGAGTGTTGAGAATGGATTCGACTTTCATTCGAGCATTTCCTGAGGAGATTGGGAATCTAACCAAGCTTGAAGAATTACATGCTTCCTGGTGTTGGAGTTTGAAGGGGGCCGTTCCCAGTGATATTGGGGGACTACGTCATCTGAGATTATTGACGCTGGGGCATTCCAGTATATCTAGCCTACCCTCTGAAATCTCCACAATATCTAGTCTTCACACCCTGGATTTACTTCACTGCAATGAAATTGAAGAGTTGCCGAAGCTTCCCCCTTCTCTAATTTGTCTGCATGTGAGTTCTAACAGGATGAAAGCAATACCCCTTCTTGAAGATTTGAAAGAATTGGAGGAGCTGTTCCTAAGTGATGGGGAGCCGAAGGCACACCAACCTCCCTCAAAACAGCCAATGCCTGAATCGAACATGAATCGAATGATTGACAAGCAATCCTTCTCAATATTTTTTCCTAAACTGAGGAAACTGGAACTGTCTCTTTCACAGGTTATCAAGCTGAAGTTTGAGCTGACGGATATGCCTTCGCTCGAAAGGCTCAAAATGCTTACCCTTCCTGGTTCAAGCCGTCAAGAAGTATCTGAGCTTCCCAAGACGTTGTCAGTGTTCAAGCTCTACCGCTCTGCAATAGAAGAGATTGAAGGGCTTGAAGGGCTTGAAGCCCTGAAGAGACTCGATATTTCAAACTGCAAAATGAAAAATCTCAATGGGCTTGGCCAATTAACCTCACTGAGAAGTTTGATTCTATCTGACTGTGATTACCTCAATTTACCCGATCTTTCAAACTTGAAGTCACTGAAAGTTTTAGTGATCAGTCGATGCAAAATGATCCGTCAAATTGAAGGCCTAGAAAAATTAACTTCTTTGGAAAAGCTGTATATCAGTGAATGTCCAGCTGAGAACACAGTGCAAGTACAGAAAGCATTGAAGCTACAGAAAGCGTTGAAGCGTGAAATTGAATCAATGGACTCTGAAACAGAAACAGGGGATCCTCTATAGAAAACGGTGCGCCTTCTTTTTATTCATAGATCATTGCTCTTTCTTCTGCTTTGCATGCTTTCTATTTCTGTTTTATTCTAGTGAAGAGAGACAATGAACTGATTCTAAAACGTGCAACCAAAGACAATCTGACTAAAATTCCCCATCTTGCTGGGAATCTCCATATGCTGTGTGTGTGTCCACTTCGGTGGCGAGGTTAAGGATTCACTTCCATAACAAAAGGGCCTTTCTTAAGAGAAATTTAGGCCCAAGATACCTCACCTCAACTCACCTTGTCGTTTCCTTCTGCAGGCAGAGTCGGCAAAACAAAAAGGAAAAAGAAAGCTCGATTGAATTGGGATTAGGGTGCTTTTTCACGTTTTCTTCTTCCTCTATCCTGCTGCTCAAGCAAATCGCTGTCGCCCAATCCTCAGTCGCTACTCACTCACTCCTCGCAAGCTTCAGCCAGTCGTTCACCATCGTCTCTTCTTTCCCAGGTTCCGTCGTCCGCGATATTCAAGTTCGTCCGCAAGCTTCAAGCCCTTCATGAGCTTCAAGTTCCATGTCCAT
Source organism: Corymbia maculata (assembly GCA_014182735.1). Classification (NCBI taxonomy): domain Eukaryota; kingdom Viridiplantae; phylum Streptophyta; class Magnoliopsida; order Myrtales; family Myrtaceae; genus Corymbia; species Corymbia maculata. The sequence continues at coordinate 16,497,926 of CM024688.1, read as the reverse complement.
GAGCTTTGAGTCCTTATCCAGTGCCACTTTTCACTCTCGTGCACATTTACTTCTTCAATGCCGCTCAGCTGGTGGAAATTGGTGCTACACGAGGCTCGAATGGTTGCCTTCATTAACTCCATCAGGGGCGGGAGGCATGGCCTGAACTCAAGCTCTGGATCACCAGTTAATCGCTGAAGAACAGGTAAGAGTGGTGTGGCATTTGGTGTTTAGTTGAATGTAGTCGTGTGATTTATTTTTGCGTAGTTAAGCATGAGTTCGAGTTCTAGCTCTAGCTTCATATGGTAATAGTCGTATAAGGGTCGGCTTTCTTGCATTTGTTTGACTATTTGAATGCCTAGTCTTGTTTTGTTGCTATGCTTTTGTGGACTCCTCGATTGAGCGTAATCATGTGCACAGGATGTTGTGCATCTTCTAGTGAAGAGTTTATCTGTCCGAATATTCTAAAGTTTGGATAATGGTCGCTTTAATGATTATCACTGTCACTTTATTACCTATGAGGAGCTCTAATGATTGAAAATGAAGCAAACAATGCTTCTATTCTTGGTTCATTGTACAGAATTAAATGGATATCCAGCTTCTTCTTTTTCCATATTTTGGGCAATTGTATTTTCCATTGGTAATTTGAGGTCTGCTGCATATATTTGGGGATTCCACGGCTCAAATTTACTACGTGACTGACTAGACAATTGGCTAGAGAAAATTACATACAGCTTTGTCATCTATTGAAACAGAAACACCAAATCTCGTCGCTTCATGATTATTCTCATATTTTATTTCCCTGTTTTGGAAATATCTTCTTATTTGAATTGAGAGGAGAGAAGAATGAGCCACTTTGTAGCAAGGTGCTTGGTCAGGCTCTTGTGCATCTTAATTTGCTTGCTTGGTGCTTCATTGTTTTATGCCTAATTCTCCTCTGGAATCAGCAATTCCTTCTCGATTTCTCTTGTCTAAGATGATACCTAAGGAATGTCTTGAAACTGTGGTGACTTGGTTTTATTCTTTCGATGTGTTCATTGGAACATAATGAGAAGATCACCATGTATTTAAGCAAACATATGACCTTCTAAGCACCAATGAGAAATTAGAAACCAGTGAAAGAGCCCCGGCATAACGTTATGACATTCTTTGCCCTGCATGAGACTCTGCACCAGGAATGCAACCAAACCGGCCATCCAAACTTTTGCAACTCACTATATATCTGACAGCTTTCTCCACATTTATTGAATCCAACCGTTTTAGTATCACAAGACAGCATACAGCACAATGAGAGAACCTTTGAAGGGAAAAAGGGATGTCAATTATCTCGGAAACATCCTTGGGAAACACAAATTATAATTGATCAAGGACAAGGACAAGACACTGAGCATCCACTTCTACCCATATATCCCCAGAGAAAGATCCATCTTCATTTTGCGGTGCTCTGATGTCTGAATGTTAAGGCACAACGATGTAGAACATCTTATAGCAAAGATTATCCCACGGTAGCAACTTCAATCTCCATAAAGAGAGAGCCCCCTTATCAATGTTTGGCTAGCAATGTACACACTATAAAATTCCACAACATGACATAGTCTGATCTCTTGCATGCAAAACAGAGCCTAAGGTAAGTTTATTACTCTCATGATATTGAAAATTTAAAAACATCAAACACCACCAAGGAACTCGCATCGATGGTAAGAGTTTGCAAACCTGGGATGCTATATTCCAAAGGATAAAATCTGTCGCCATATCGATGTCAAGAACATTTAACTTGTCAAAAAAGGGCCAAAATTGGCACGATGCTGAGTGCATATAGCAAATGCGAACATGTCCAATAATCCCACCACAGCCGCCTGTACAAGCAGCCCTAAGTGTCATTGGCACTTTGTTCTTTAGAGTCAAGTTTCAGAATATAAATAAATAAAGCAACACTAATCACTCCTAAGATGTGGTCAAGTTCCAATCAAGTCTTTAGCTTGGTGGTGTCGAAATTTTCGACGGCACTTGTTTTACACGTCGATGACCTAACAATTTATTATGGTACTTTTTTTATTTTTTTTTTATTATTATGGTACATTGAAAAAATTTTAAAAAAATTATCGTCATCACTATTATATCTATAACTATGGAAAGTAAGTGTGCCTTGGAAATTATTTGTCTAAGGAGGGCTTGGATTCGAAGATCAAGGCTTTATTTATCACCACTGGGCAAGATTGATGGAAGCGGGAGGCCAAGAACAGGAAAGAGAGATGCCAAGTTTTTTGGGGGTACAACCCTCCACATAAGGATTCTTCCTCCAAATTCTCTGCTGCAAATACAGTCCCTGGTGTCAGAAGAGATCAAATTCTAGATCATCACAATCCGTTGGAGTTTCAAGAATCCTGCATAAGCAATTTAATATAAATGCAGCAGAAATAAAAATGATATATTTTTATACATATATCTCCAAATGCGTTATTCGTTCATTTTAATAAAAATCTGAATATAAAAGGGGAGTTGAACAAATTACCTCTCGAAACGCACTTTAAACGAATTGGTTCAAATGTTCTTTAGTTTGAGCCCCACAAACGTCGGACCTCTAGTTCAGACACACCACCAATGGACATCGAACGAAGAGAGAACTCGCGGATAATCACCATTACGATTGTGCTAGCAACTTCGTGGAGATAATCCTTCGTATCCTTGATATTTCTAGCCATAGCCCAAAACGAGAGAATCCTTCTTTCTCCTTTTCATTTTCATACGCACGCGCACAAAAACGCACACTCACCCTTTTTATAAGAACCGTTCTATGAGCGGGTAACCACTCACGATCAGCAACCATTACCGATCATGGGACGACCGGCAACTGTTGTTGATCGTGTTATTCATGCGCACGATCGGCAACCGTTGCTGATCATGCCTCGCATGCACGATCGGCAACTGTTGCTGACCATCATGCCATGCATATATTTTCTTCTTTTTTTTATTCAAAAAAGAAACACGCACATGATGTGCGCTGCACACGGTCAGCAATAATTGCTGACCGGGTGCATAATTTAATTAATTAAATTATTAATCAATTCCTAATTAATTAAAATAAAAAGGATATAATCTTTGTGTGCACATTTAGAGTACGTTAACATGTATCCATTTTGGGCATGCGTGTGCATCATATGCACGTAGGCTCATGACTATAATACAAGTTAAATTAAATCTTATTTAATTTAATTTCATGTCGACTCAATGTGACTGCAGTAATTGCAAACACATTTGCAAAATTATTTCTCTCTTGCTCCACATTATCCTAATTGGTTATGGTGTGTGACATCCCTAGGTTCATTACTAAGTCGGTAGTAGAGGTGTCAACGGGTCGGGTCAAGTCGGGTCTTGATGTTACCCAACCTGATCCGAACAATAAGGGTCATGTCATTTGACCCGACCCGACCCGACCCGAAATGCATAAAACATGAAGCAAAAAAAATGGGTCGGTTCAGGTCGGTTTGGGTTTCGGGTTTTTTATTAAAAAATATTACAATTTTTATTAAAAAATATGACAAAAGGAATTCGAAATGTTTTTACGTGATGCCGCGAGGTCTCGTCTAACTCGTTCGTAAACATCTCCGCAAACAGATAATTTTTTAATAAAAAATATGATAAAGGGAATTCAAAATGGTCTTATGTGACGCCGTGAGGTCTTGTCCAATCCATTCGTGAATATCTCCGCAAACATATAATTTTTTAATAAAAAATTATGATAAAGGGAATTCGAAATGATCTTACGTGATGCTGCGAGACCTTGTCCAACTCGTCCATGAACATCTCTGCAGACAGATAATACTCCATCCTCTAAAGTTCTGCATCGGCCGCGAAAAAGAAGCAAATCATATGGAAGATGGAGAGAGAGAGAGAGAGAGAGAGAGAGAGAGAGGGGAGAGGGAGAGAGATTAATGGAGGTTGACCTGAGGGGCAATGACGACGAACTCGTGAGACGAGAGACGTGTTGGATGAGTTGCGAGTAGAAGGAGTTGTGGAGGAGATAGCTTAGGTGGATGTGTTTGGGTTGAAGCCTTTAATGTGTTTGAGTGGAACAATGTTCTGACCCTAACTTGACCCAAAACATATATTACATTTGTGTTTATAATTATTACCCAGACAATATTAAGACCTGAAACGTGTACCATACTTATTTCGTGTTCGGGTCATGTTCGGGTTGGGTTGGATGGATTTTTTGGATACCCCTAGTTGGTAGTAAGACTTGTACTAACACATTAGTACTCCCAAAAGAATTAATTGTCTGGATTAATTTTTTGGTCCTAAGAGCCATGATTGACATCTAGCAATATGTCATGGCTACCCAGATAGTGTGAATGCTTTAAGAACATAATGAACCTATCAGTTTTGGCTACAGCATAATTCAATCCCTCTGTCTTGCTATGTCCTGATCGAACAAAGATCATGGAATATTTGTCAAGTCACCAATTCGATCATATGCACAAATCTAATTGACATGCATTTGTTCGAGATATAAATAATTTATTCTTAGTTACAACCTCGGCTGAGGATTTCAATGCATTGTCATAATTAGATTGCATATGACATCATTATTATACCTTGCATATAACAAGAAAACAGATTCTATATTGCACACACGTGTAATTTTGTATATGAACAAACTATGACCATTAGGTATAAAGACGAATCAATGACCCGGTATTATGTGCACCCGTGAACCATAGTTGTTTAACACACAAATTAACACTGTGCCTCAGGTTTAAGGATTATTTACACAAGACCAAAATATGAACAATTAGATATTGACCACGCTAAAAGCTTCCATGTTGCTAATCATTCCATATGCGTCACGTTCCATGAATTTGTCTAATACAAACACCTATCTTCTAACTCATGTATCATAATACCTAATGACTTGCGACTCATCATTCCCTTAAGTATCCAATACTTAATGATGAAGTTAAGAACACATCGGTCTCAACAGGATTATAAATATCCACTCAATAATCCATTGACTAGGAACGGTTTAAGGATTCAGTCTAATGAACCCGTCACATATATTCTTGACATCTCAAGAATATGTCTAGTTGCAACTGATCTTATGGAATCATTCATAAAATAATTAGACAAATGAATGAATACGTCATTGCCATTAATTAAATGATAGTACAACTAAAATCCCTAATATGTAACTATTACATAGTAGCTTTAGAGCATATGTCACGGCTCGAAGATACGGACGATCCAAGAGGGTTTCTGATCGATGCCGTGACCAATTCTTGGAATGAGCGACCCTCAACCGTTGTCCCTGAGTCCTAGGGTTTTCTTGAGTCTTTTAGAATATTCTTAGGGGCGGGCGATACGGTAATTGTACGCCTATGTAATTAATACGAGTAGGTTGTAGTTGGGGAGATGTAATCTCCACCATTAGATCGAGGAAAGATCTATGGATACGGTTTGCCTGTACTTGTATAAATATGGGTCTCCTCCCCCTCATTATATCATCTCATTCTACAAGACTAATAGAAAACCAGAACTTCTTTCTCTAGAGTTTCTCTCTCTAGAATTCTTGTGAGTTTGAGTAAAAGGCTGCTTGGGAGAAATTCTAAGGCCGCACGGGTGCGAAAGGGAACGCTAAATCGACCGGCCCATAACAAGTGGTATTAGAGCGAGTTCATTTTTAGGCGCAATGGTTGATTCCTGTCCTGAGGTGTTCTGGAGGCGGATCGCGAGGATCATGGAAGAGCTACCGAGAAAGGCAACAAGAGAAGAAAGAACCGTATTGGTTCTAGTTTAAGGGATGCTCTAGGGGATCTAGATCGTTGGATGACGAAGGTTGAGCTATTCACCTCCGAGATCCAAGGATTGATTGATGACTTAACCCAGACCGTCGAAGGAGTGGAAGTCGGAAAGGAGGAGCTCGAGGTCAAAGTGCAAGAGCTCAAGACCGGCATAGGAGAGCTCCGAGGCGAGTTGCTAGGGACCCTAAGGCAAGAACTGGAACAGCAAGGGGAAACCTTGGAGGTCATGATGGCGGCCATGCGGCCATGCGTGTGGAGGTGGAGGAACTCGAGGGGAGGCTTGTTGAATCGGAAGCAGTACGCGTGAACGGAGTGGTCACGGTGCATGCCAATCCACGAACGGACATACCCAAGCCGGACAAGATTAGGGGCTCGCGGGTGGCCAAGGATATGGACAACTTCCTGTGGTACATGGAACGGTACTTCCAAGCCATGAGAATCAACAACCTTACAGGGGTAAACACCACATTTATGTACTTAGTCGATAATGCATTGTTATGGTGGCGTCGTCAGTCAGATAATAGGACTGGTAATCCTATTATGACATGGGATGGATTCGTCGATGAATTCAGAAGGATGTATTATCCTTCGTACGCGGAGGAAGATACTTGGAATGAGCTAAAATGACTCGAGTAAAGGGTGCGGTATGTGACTACATCAAGCAGTTTTCAGAGCTGCTACTCCAAATCCCTTCGATGAGTGATAATGAGGCGTACCACTAGTTCATAAGAGGTCTTAAGCCATGGTCCAAGCAAGAACTCAAGCGGTGCAACGTGGAAGACCTCACGACAGCAATAGTCGTGGCCAAATCGCTTGTGGAATACAAAGCGCCTTCTACGTCCAAGCCGAACTCTCGTTAGAGGGACAAAGCCAATAGTGGGGGAGATCAACGGAGATTCAATCGCCCAAATGGAAGCAGACCCCCGGCCGGCCCTTCTAAGGCTCATGCAGAATCTAGTGGCGGAGGACAAAGGATGGTATGAACTTACAAATGCTTTTTTTGTGATGGTCCACACATGGCAAGAGATTTCCCGAACAAGGCCAAGCTAGCGGCCCTTTGCAAGGAAGAGGAGCCTAAGGAGGAATCGCGACTGGGTTCGTGCGAATCCTCAGTTCCCTCAAGACGAAGAAAGCTAAGGAGTCTAAGGGAATGATGTTCATGGATGTGAAGATCGGAGATTCCACAATGAGTGCACTTGTGGATACTGGGGTGTCCGATCTCTTCATATCCCAAGAGGTCGCGAAGAAGCTGAATCTTCGGGTTGAGAAATGAGCTGGTTGGTTCAAGACGATGAACTCTAAGGAGGTTCCGACTAGCGGCGTGGCTAGGGATGTGGAACTTCACCTTGGCCCATGGTCGAGCAAAGAGAACATCGAGGTAATCCCCCTAGACGACTATGACTTTGTGCTAGGTTTAGGATTTTTCGATAGGATCAATGTCGGGGTCTCACCATTTGCGAATTGCATATGTATTCTGGACAAGCGATGCAAATGCATGATTCCAATCCATCGCGAATCGGGTCACAATTGGAAGATGTTGTTGGCCATGCAACTCTCGAGAGGAGTTCGGAAGGGTGAGGTGACCCTCATGGCAACGCTAAAGGTTGAGGAGAATAGGGACAAGGTGGAGGATGTTTCTACCGAGGTGACCCAAGTCCTCGACACATTCCAAGACGTGATGCCATCTGAGCTACCTAAGAAGCTCCCACCTCAAAGAGAGGTGGATCATTTGATCGAGCTAGTGCCTGACGCTCGACCACCCACCATAGCACCATATCACATGGCACCCCTCGAATTGGAAGAATTGAGGAGACAGCTCAAGGAGCTGCTCAATGCGGGGTACATTCGACTGTCCAAGTCTCCGTTCGGTGCGCTGGTCTTGTTTCAAAAGAAGCACGATGGATCACTCCGGATGTGCATTGACTACTGGGCATTGAACAAACTCACCGTGAAGAACAAGTACCCGATCCCTATAATCGCGGATCTATTCAATCAACTTGGAGGAGCACAATGGTTCACCAAGCTGGATCTCCGGTCGGGCTACTATCAAGCTTAGATCGTTGAAGGGGACAAACCGAAGACCGCATGTGTGACGCGATATGAATCGTACGAGTTCCTTGTCATGCCATTCGACCTCACAAACGCTTCGGCTACCTTCTGCACCATGATGAATAAGGTACCCCATCTGTTTCTTGATCAATTCGTAGTGGTTTACCTAGACGATATTGTTATCTATAGACGGACGCTCGAGGAACACATCGAGCACTTAAGGTAGGTTTTCCAAGTCTTACGCGAGAACGAGCTACACGTGACGCGCGAGAAGTGTGCCTTTGCCCAAAAGGAAGTTCCTTTTTTAGGACACGTTGTCGGGGGCGGTCGAGTTCGAATGTACGGGGCCAAGATTCAAGCAATGGTCGAATGGGAGCCGCCGACCAAGGTGACGAAGTTGAGGTCATTCCTTAGCCTCACCAACTACTATCAATGCTTCATTCAGAGCTATTTGAGCATCACGGTGCCACTCACGGATATACTAAAAAGGAGAAGCTGTGGGAGTTGACCAATCGATGCCAAGAGGCGTTCGATCGGTTGAAGCAAGCCATGACTGAGGAGCCGATGTTGGCATTGCCCGATCACACAAAACCCTATGAGGTAGAGACTAACGCTTGCGATTATGCTATTAGTGGTGTTCTCATGCAGGATAGCCATTCGGTTGCGTTCGAGTCTCAAAAGTTAAACGATACTGAGCGTCGGTAGACCGTTCAAGAGAAGGAGATGACCGCGGTGGTCCATTGCCTTCGGACGTGGACGCACTATCTCCTGGGGGCTAAGTTCGTCGTAAGGACAGATAATGTGGCCACGAGCTACTTCCAGACGCAAAAGAAGCTGAGTCTGAAGTAAGCTCGATGGCAAGATTTCTTGGTGGAGTTCGACTACATGCTAGAGTACAAGTCGAGGAAGGCTAACTTCGTGGCGGACGCACTGAGTTGAAAGGTGGAGTTGGCAAACATCGTCAGTCGGCCGAATTGCCCGTGGATTGACCATATCAAGGAGAGGCTCAAGTACAATCAAAGGGCTCAAGGACTCTTACGGTACGCATGAGAGGGCAAGACTCGCCAATTCTGGTGTCAATACGAGCTCCTTTACACCAAGGGACGATGGCTGTACATGCCGCTTGATGGGAAGCTGAGAAAGAAGGTACTATGAGAGTGCCATGATTCGAAGTGGGCGGGTCATCTAGGGATCCATCGCACGTTGGCGCTTGTCGAAGAACAATACTACTGGCCTCAGATGCGAGACAACATCGAGACATATGTGAAGACTTGTCTTGTGTGCCAACAAGACAAGCTTGAGCAACGGTTGTCGCTAGGGCTTTTGGAGCCACTTCCGATCCCCACTCATCCATGGGAAAACATTTCCATGGATTTCATCGTCAACCTGCCAAAGTCCGAAGGGTGTTAGATGCTTATGGTGGTAATCAATTGGTTCTCTAAGTACACAATGTTCGTGCCGGCAACAAAGGATTGCCCGGCCAAGGTGGCGGCCAAGCTTTTCTTGAAGCATGTGGTCAAGTACTAGGGAGTACCACAAATCATCGTGAGCGATTGTGATCCCTGATTCACGGAGCGGTTCAGGATGAAGCTTTTCAAGTTGCTAGGATCAGAGTTGAACTTCTCCACGAGTCTGCATCGCCAAATTGACGGTCAGACGAAGTGGACCAATACACTCTTGGAGATCTACCTTTAGCACTACGTGAGCACAACACAAGTGAATTGGGCAAAGTTGATCAACGTGGCCTAGTTCTCCTACAACTTGCAACAAAGCTAGTCTACCGACCAGAGTTCGTTTGAGATTGTGACGGGACAACAACCGCAAACCCCAAGGGCAATTGCATCAGGCTACAAGAGGAGTAGTCCTCCAGCCTTCATGTTCATGAAGGATTGGCAAGAGCAAGTGCACTTGGCAAGGGCGTGCCTACACAAGGCCTCGAAGCGCATGAAGAAGTGGGCGGACCAAAAGTGTCGACATGTGGAGTTCCAAGTAGGGGACCAAGTGTTAGCCAAACTATATGTAGTCCTTCGATACAAAGACGTGCACAAGGGGTTGATCCGACACTATGAGGGGCCATTTTGTATGCTTCAATGAGTCGAGAAGGTCGCATACAAGCTGGAGCTGCCGCCTAAGCTAAAGGTACATCCGGTTTTCCACGTAAGTATGCTTAAACCTTTCCATGTAGATGAGAAAGATCCGAACTGAGGGGAGTCGCAACGGGCACTATTGGGAGCGAAGACCTCGTATGATCGAGAAGTCGACCACATCATGGTCGATCGAGTCATACGAAAACGATATTGTGCACCGAAGCAGGAGTACATGGTTCGATGGAAGGGTCTTCTAGAGAGTGAAGCTAGCTGGGAACCTGCGAATGCTCTTTGGCAGTTCAAGAAGCAGATTGAAGCCTACCATGCTAAAGACGCAACAAGGACGTTGCGCGATTAGGTGGGAGAGAATGTCACGGCTCGAAGATATGAACGATCTAAGAGGGTTCATGATCGATGCCATGACCGATCCTTGGAATGAGAGACCCTTAACCGTTGTCCTCGAGTCCTAGGGTTTTCTTGAGTCTTCTAGAATATTCCTAAGAGTGGGCGATACAGTAATTGTACACCTATGTAATTAATACGGGTAAGTGGTAGTTGGGAAGATGTAATCTCCACCATTAGGTCGAGGAGAGATCTACGGATACGGTTTGCCTGTACTTGTATAAATAGAGGTCCCCTCCCCCTCATTATATCATCTCATTCTACAAGAGTAATAGAAAACCAGAGCTTCTCTCTCTAGAGTTTCTCTCTTTAGAATTCTTGTGAGTTTGAATGAAAGGCTACTTGAGAGAAATTCTAAGGCTGCATGGGTGCGAAAGGGGACGCTAGATCGATCAGCCTGTGACACATACATCTAACACAATCATCTACGCTTCAGTTGTCGGAGTACTTGGACAACATAAAGATTCTTCCTCCAAATTCTCTACTGTAAACGCAGTTCCGCCTCTCATTCCCTCGCTCAACGCTCAACTACGCTTTAGTTGCCAGAGCCTCCGCTCTTGGGCATTTCCCTCGCTCGGCTGCACGAGCCTGCCCTCTTCAGCTCAATTCCTTATCCATTGCTCGCTCTCTCACTCACCTTCAATTCACATCTCTCCGCCGGCAAGTCTCCTCTATCTCCCGTGGCTCTGCTTTCAATTGCTTATATCTATGCTTTTCGTGGTCTGTATTAAATAACAAGAACCCACTTTTAAGAGCGCCAGAGAGAAGGTAGTGAGGCTGCTGACTGTGTCTTTGAGTCTGTGTCGAGTAGAGTTCCCTGCGCTTCTGGGTTTATCAAAACATAGCTTGTCATGCCAATTGATTACAGCGGGTAAACTTATCGTCTTGATTGATTGTTGCTCGTTTTAGCTGCTGAAATGGGTACTCTTAATCAAAAGCATACAGTCTGACTCCAATTGTAGCTTCTGTTCAGAACGTGCGTGTATGTACTTTAGGGTTTCCACCATTGCCATTGTCTTCATCTACTCAGCTGAGCTCGATCTCGCCAGTCTCGCGAAACCATCCAACAATTCTCCATCTTTATCTTGGCAAATACGGTTGATAGCTCCGACCAACAAATCTGAAGTGTAGGATCCGTGATGTTGATTTTGAGGGTATTATCAATAGGACCGTTCCAGATCTGGGGTAAGAGGCTTTCATCAACATGTGCTTTCTTCTTTGAATTTGCCTGATTTGTAAAGCAAAGATTTTCTGCCGTGGCTAAGCTAATGAGTGTCTGTTTGTGAAAAATGGAATTGTTTCTTTCTTTTCAGATGTGCCAGAGTACAGTAGCTAGGAGATGGAAACTCGTTGAGGTATGGGTAAATTTAAGTAGCCATTCATCAATTCGGTGAAGGCCAAAGGGTTGAATCTGTATTGCAGGGTCCAGCCAAACTTGATGGCTCCATGGAAAGAGCAAGAGGAGATGTTCTATTGTTTCTGGATGCTGCTCGCATATCTCACAGGTACTATCTTTCACTATACCTCGCGTAAATAGATTTTCCATACTCAGCAGAGCATTTTGACACATTCTCCATACTCCATAATAAATATCAGATCTTTGGGTTTGTATTAGCCTTCCAGATCTTAGTCTAGAGAGAGGGAGGCAATTGATGAGAAGAAAGAAGTTGTTTGCAATACTGTTCCAATCTCCAGTCTCCTTGATTGTGTTTATAGTGGATAAAATAAACTACAAATCAATTTATAGTGGCTTTGTTCAGTAGGCACTTAGCTTTGCCGGTAGGGAGGGATAGAGACGAGAGGACACATTTGCACTCTAAAAAAGGCAGGGCAAAAATCAGAGAGAGAAGATTGACAAACAAAAAATAATCGAAGAGGTAGGGCAAGGGCATTGTAGCCCTCACCCAGTCCAAGCAAGAGCTGCGACACGTGGGCATGCAAATCTAGGTGAGGGCCAGGGAAAAAGCAAGCAGAGTTTTGGAGTATTTTGCCTAATTGTTGGGGACGGAGCAAGCATCAACCACGAGAGCTCTTCAAAGGTCAATCAGATGGCTAACACCTTTAGTCAACTCGATGGCGTGGGAGTATGTCATCGTCTAAATGCTCAACGAAGACCCCTCCATGTACTGAATTTTGACCCTATTTCAAACCTAAATGAGTGCTCTTTGTTGTCACTGTGTTTCTCGTCACTCTTACCGATTCATCCAAAACGGTAATGTTTTCTTTTTCTTTTTCTTTTTTGTCCATTTCTGCATGTTCATTGAATGGGTGGGGTGGTATTACAGTGAAGGAATGAACTTCGATGGTGTCAAAGAGAAAAAGTGTCACACCCCAACCCTCGAGCTCGCGACAACCCCAATTCACTTTAGGTACTGTCGCTAATGAGGTACACATGCAACATCTGAGGTATTGTCGTTGACTAGTTCATTTTATCTTGTCATTAAACACATATGGAAGCAAAATCAAACATCTAGCCAACAACCAATATGGATAGTTGAAGGAATGCAATACTAGAACAAAAAAAGTACTACTTTTATTTATCTACAAGGTTAGCTTAGGGAAAGCAATATATATACGTGCCTTACTACAAGCGACATACCAAGGTCAACCAAAAAGGGACAAGCCTAGCAAACCTATCACAATAAAAATGAGAGGAAGGTCAGTGAAAAAGAGATTAGGCTATAGATGCCTAATCACTAGCCTCAGAAGGGTTAGACTCGCCCATAGAAGGGTTCGTGATAGCGCTATCAGGGGGATCGAAATCCACGGATCTCAAATCTCATCAGTCAGCCTCATGGGCAGTGCATGCCTATCGTAACCCCTCAAGGGACCATACACCATATTCCCTAGCCTGACGTACCACATCTTGAAGATGTGCGACACGTAATGATCCCTCTCTCTCTTGCCAACCTAGATTGTCGTCGCATAATGCTCATATACAAAATCGCAGCCTGAGACGAGCTGGGTAGTGACAGAGGTGCTCATATCGATCGGGACACCGAACCTCACCGGGTAAGGTGTCATACTAAGGTTCTAAAAATGTTAACCATGACGAGGTGAGATAAGCTTAGTAACTCAAAATCCTAAGCCTCGATGAGGAACTCCTCTCGCTTAGAGGGTAAGCCTAATCATACAACTTAGTGCCAATGACAAATCAATTGCAAAACAACCTAACCTTGCCTTATCTATCAGCATGTCAAAGAAACACCATCATGATGCAATTCATTCATCAGACACAAACAAAGGCACTCTTACCTTGTCTTGGCACACGTACCCTGAATGACAATTTTACAAGACATGCACATAATCAGAGCACTTCATAGAACTTTTTCATATCTCAGTCCCCACATATGCTCCGATTATTACGACCTTCTGAGTCATGACACAACCTTATGGTTGGTGGTTTACTGGTCTAAAATCAAGCATTGTCCTCTCCCGTGGGCACAATTATGTCTTGGGCTTCTCCCCAGACAACATTCTTGAAGAAGCATTGGTTCGGCTTCTACCACAACTCCGCAGCTGACCACTATTAGGAAACCAAACGGCCACAGCACAACCTTAAGGGATTAGTGGTCTTTTGGCAATGCCCTTTAATGTGATCATGTAGCACAACCATCAACCAATTCTTTTTTTTTTCTCTGTCGTCAATGCAATCACGATTCATACTCACGCAACATGCCATTGCAGTTAACATGTGTATAATGTAATGCAATAATAACCGATGGTCACGCAAACTAGCAAAAGCCCAACTATTCTAGATACAACCATTTAGCAGTAGTTTAAGTTGCAATACGACAATCAATTCCAATCAATGAATGTCACGATACTCACGTAACTTTTTTTTTGGTAATGGTAAATATTATAGAAACTTTTCAACCATACAGCTATACAAAAGGGGGGTGAGACTTGGCTCTAGCCCACACTCAATGAGACAACAGGTCACTAGAGTAGGGGAGGCCAGGTTCACAAAAGAAGAAGCATATACATATAGGAGCCAACATCAGCAGAACCTAACTCTTGCTCCACAACCTATACAAAAATATTAGGGTCTAACCCCCAACTACGCTGCAATCTCCTATTTTGTAGGTCATCAGTTACCAACTTGTAGGAAATGGCCTTGTCCTTTACTAACCTGGTAATGTACTGTTTCATAGCAGGCATAGATAGATTGGAGGACCGGAATATTATGTCATTCCTAGTCTTCCAGATCACATAACAGAGAGATCCAAAAGAGAATCTAGCGATGTCACCATAGAATCCACTTCCTAATAAATTGTTGCTTACCCAGTTAAGATTTTCCCCCCAAGGTCAATTACTCCAGGGAATATTGCACTTTGTAGCCCAAAAGGTAGCAATCAAATTGGAAACATGACAATAAAAAAAAGGTGATTGATAGAATCAAGTCTACCATTACAAAAAGCACAGTGCACCGAAGGCAGTCTACCATAAGACATAAGGAAAACCTAGGTTGGAAGCCGATTCCGAGATATCAGCCACAAAAGAAATTGGTCATGAGGAGCTAATGCCTTGTGCCATACAAAAGAGGCCCACGATACAGGCGTTGCTTTCCAGCGGATGACCAACTAGGTAGACGCCATAGAGAAATTGCCAGAAGGATACATCAACCAAGTGAACTTGTCACTTAGTTGGTTTATAGGAGGGATTAGGATCTGCCAACAGCGTATCTCATTTAGGATGACTTGTCCATCTAGGGAGAAGAGATCTGCAACCTTTGAATCCCTATCAAGGGTAGACTGGTATATATAACTATTATAAAAAATAGAGTTTATGGGACCCAAGTCCATCCATGGATCAAACCATAACGAAGTAGTCAATCCATTTCCAATTTTCCACTTGAAGAAGTTAATACTTTCCCTTCTTAAAGCAAGCAGTTTCCTCCAAGTCCATGAACAGACGAATGGGGGGGGATGTTGTCCAAAAATGCTTCAGTTTCAGATGATTGATATAAATCTACTTACACCATAGGGATTCCTTATCAGTGAAGATGATCCAAATGTGCTTGACCATGGCTGCTTTGTTGCTGTCACAGATTTTCCGGATCCCTAGCTAGCCTTCTTGTTTAGGGAGGCAGACGTCATCCCAGGATACTTTTGCCCCCCCGGCCCCAAGGCCAGGAACTTTCCAAAGGAATTGTTGACATATTTGTTCAATTCTATCAACAACTGATGCTGGGAGCTAGAAAATGGACGCCCAATATGCTTGTACAGCATGCAAGACTGATTTTATAAGTTGTAGTCTACCCGCAAACGATAAGAAGAGATGGGTCCAAGATTGGATTCTATTCGTGAGAAGACATACCAGGGCGTTGCAGTTCGCCTTGCTCAATCGTGAGGTGATGATTGGGACGCCTAGGTAGCGGACCGGCAAGGAACCCCTTTTGAAATTTAGGATTTGCAATAGTTGGGTTTTGGTTGCCTCCGTGCCACCCAAGAGGAATACCTCACTCTTATTGTTGTTAGGAATCAGCCCACTCCATTGTGAAAAGATATTCAGCCCTTCCTTCATGTAGGATACTGATTCTGGTTTTCCTTCACTGAAAATGAAAACATCATCTGCAAAGAAAAGGTGAGATAGCCGAGAATTCTTGCATCTCCAATAGAATCAATACTCAAGCCAGTTTGTTTGAGTGTCAAGAATGCCTGAGAGCACTTCCATGGCTAAAGTAAACAAGTAAGGAGACATTGGATCCACTTGTCTAAGTCCTCGACGACTATTAAAGAAACCTTGGAGTTCACCATTGATGGATATAGAGAATTTTGGAGTGCGGACACATACCATAACACACTATATGAATCGTGCCGGAAATCCAAAAGTAGAAAGAGTAGTCTCTAGGAAGTCCCAATCAAGAGTGTTATATGCTTTCCGAAAATCAACCTTGATTGCACACTTTGAAGAGCGAGTGTCCAAGTGAAATCTACTAAATAGTTCTTGAGCCAAGAGGATATTATCAGTAATTCATCTTCCTTTGACAAAGGCCGACTGAGCAGGGCTGACAATGTCAGGAAGAGTGATTGAGATACGGTTGGATAGAATCTTGGTAATACATTTGTAGATAGTATTACAACAAGTGATAGGCCGAAAGTCATTAACAGATGACGCGTTTGGGATCTTGGGGACCAAGGTAAGTATGGTGCAGTTAGTTTCCCGAAGTAGATTGCCAGTGTTGAAGAAGTCCAAGATCTGGGCGAGGGTGCGCAGGCCCTCGCCACTGGCCGACTGGGGTCGCCGACCACTGGCCAGGGCTCGGCAACCCCGGCCGACCCTCACCACCGTCGCCAGCCCTTCCCGATGAGGTGGGGCGACGACGGCGGCGGTGGCGAGGGTTGCCCTCACCGATCCCCTCCTCCCCTCTCTTCTTTTTTTTTTTTTTTTTAATAAAATCGATTTTAATTTTTTCAAAAATCTGACGTGGAGAATTTAAAAAAAAAACGCCACATGGATTTTTTATTTTGAAAAAAATGCTCCGTCAGTAAATGAAGTCGCTGGAAAATGGACACGTGGCAATTTGGCCAGAATTTTTCGCCGTTTGCACTTAAGTGATTCGTTTTGCTCCAATTTTGGCACTTAAGTGTACCTTTTGTAACTTTTGGTACTTAAGTGTCCTTTTGTGCCAACTTTTGGCACTCCAGAGGTCTGTACCTCGCTTTTTCATAAACAAAGAATGGAAGAAATAAGTTCAACGAATTTCTTGAGTCACTAAAAATTAGAAAAATTTGTGGTATCTTTGGTCGGATTTAGGACAAGGTGGTAATATTGTAGAAGCCCAAGCAAATTCGCAGGGCAAGCATCTCAAACTCTATTCATACGAAAGAAAAGAAAGAACTCAAAAAAATTGCAAAATTGATCCACATCAACCATGGGTCATCCAACTACGCCACATAGGACGCTTAGCACTAACTAGACTAAACATCAATGATTTCTGACCAAAATTAAAAGGATGAAATACATTAAAAATCGTTATAAAGTTGAGGACTAAATTTGCCATATTAAAGTTTATGACTAAATTATCTATCATATAATAGGTTTATCACTTTTAGAACAATTTTGCTATCTAACAACTTGTTGGAATCCACTAATGCAATACTTGAAGCCTTTAAAAGTGTTTACAAATGAAATTGCCTCTCCAAGAGGAACTGTAGCTCACTCTACAGGTACATTAACTTCACCTACACTCAAAGCACTCTGTACAATAATTACATCAGCACCCTCTTAGAGAATTATAAGTATAGAATCATAGCATATATCTTTTCAAAGAATAAACAAAGAAGTACAAAAAATGCTTTGAGACTGTTTTGATCAACTCGGCCAACCTTCAACAACCACTTTGATGAAATATATAGCCCTCCAACATTGATCAACTCGTTGGAGTCATGTAGCGCCTTACCATTGTTCTTGGGATCCAAGGTTTTGCCATGACCTCCCAAGAGAGGGTAAACCTCATAGGGTTTGGCCAATGAATTAGTAAATCTAGACTTAACTCGGGCTCTCTTAAGCCAATTTCAATTCGCAACTTGGGTTCGAGTTTTTAGCATGCAAATGATTTTTATCGAGAAATTGCCATTAATCGGTTTATGGTGAGTCGATTAGATATCCAACTAAAGTATCATGAGAATTGTTTTACTTCTATGAATAAAAAATTAAATGGATTTAGGGATTTGATTACGTTAGATTATTCTAACGCCCTTTCAATTTCTCTTTTTTATTTCAAAAATATTTTGTCATACAACTTGAATTGATTTTAAATGTCCTCTAATATATAAAGTGATTATGCGGGTGTACAATCATTATTGAATACTTAATAAAGCAAGGCAATAAATAAATTGCAAGAATAGGGAAAGGACACTTACCTAGATTCAATGCAAACATATGCAATAAAACTATTAATTAGAAACACATATTCAACCTAAATATGATTTTTAATTACATATAATTCCACTCAAATCTCTTTTTAGGTTTTCTCTTATTTAAATGAAAACTAAGAATACATATGACATTTTTTTGAGCTTTTTTATTTATTTATAATTAAAAAAAATGCACCTAAAATGAGATAGCATCTAATTTAAGCTAGGGAATGGATTAACTTAAACCCTATCTTAACTTAGAAGTTTATCTTAAGTCGCAATTTAATTTAAAAATGATGTCAAGCCTAGATATTATCTAAACATATATTCAAATTAAATTAGGAAAATATCTATCTAATCCTACAATGCAATCTAAATGATATGATATGCCATGCAATCTATTTTAGATTTTTTATATTCTGAAAACATGAAAATTATCTATATTAGAATAACTCGCCTAATCTGCAAAAGCAATCCCCAATCAAATTTAAAATTAAGGATAGAGACAATTAGAAATATATCCCATGGTCTCATGGTTTAAATTAAAGGTTATCTTGATCTTTAAGCACACTCAATTATCCCAAGATTGAGTTGATATAATTAAAAAAATGACACGATATCTTTAGTAATTAAATTTGGTTAAATCAACTACATTTATCCCTAATTTGGATAATGCCTAAAATTTGGTTAAATCAAATTAGACATCAATATCTATTCATAAGCATAAATCAATTATTTAACACCAATCGGATAGCAAGTTACCTAATTCGAATTTGCATGTAATCTCAATTCAAATCACCCTTGCAGATGAGGCTCAACACAACCACCATTTGGTTGGCCAGCTCGTTGTGTCGCGGGGATCAGTGGTGTAGTGGCTTGGCTTGGCTTGGCTTGGCTCGGTGATTGATATGACTAGTATTAACACCTAGAGGGAGGGGAATAGGTGTAGGGGGATTTTAATCGCTAATATATATAACTTTTGCAATCTATAAAACAGAAAGTAGATAGAGAGAGAAGATTGCAAATACTATTATAGTGGTTCAACTTTTGGTAAGCATACATCCACTCTTTAGGCAATCAACCAATAAGTTGGATTTCACTATGTGATCAAAGGTAATTACACACTCTTCAGTGTTTGCACTTGGTGATGATATGTCTCACTAAGTTACTCTTCTTGGTAATACACTAGGATCACTCAATTTCGTTTTTTTTCAAACAACTAATGAAGAATAGAATCGAGCTTTGGAATATGTTAATCCCTTCTATCTCCTAGGTCTCCTCTTTCCTTATATACTCTCTAAGCCACACTTGTCCATTGGCTTTTTCCTTGAGAGTTTAGTCTTCCTTTTTTTGGACAAACTTTATAAGGTAAGTCTTTTTAACTATTTAAAAGTAAATCAGATCCCCTTGGATCCTATTCGCCCATACAATCAGAATCCGGACTTTCATAAGTGTTCCATTTTTTTTTAAGTTGTCCGTTAATTGATCCTGCTAATCAGTTTGATACAACAGAATTAATATAAATAAAGTAAGTGAAATACTTGACCGTTAGTGATCTTGTAGTCTTATTTTGAGTCTAATAGACTAATGTTTTGAGTCTGTTTAAGATCTCCGTCTAGTACGGTCAGATTCAGAAATTGCGTCTTTTCGGATCTTCCGTCTGGCACGGACAGACTCAGAGACACCTTATACTTTTGAGTCTGCTCCTGTGGCTTTTCCTTCTCAAGAAATGTATAATTCTTACATAAAATGATTTGTTAATATCAAAACTAGAAATTTTCTCAACAGTCAATGGCAAGGTGTCCCTTGATGCTAGCATTGCCGGGTTGCTCGTGGCGGATCACGCTGGGTGCTCTCAATTATGGACGTCCGTGAGGTAGTGCTCGCGATGGGGCTCCTTGGTGAGGGAATAGGGGATGCTTTGGCGAGCACAAATTAATCTCGGCACGTTGGAATGCTGAATTGTTTTGCCGAAAGGAACCTGTAAAGAGACTATAGATGACACAATGACTTGTTGACTACGTTTGTTCCGCCGATCAAAGAAACAAGCACTTGGGTTGCCAAGCGGGGACGTTGGAGGCTAAGAGCTTGACTTGACACGACAAGGCCACTAATCAATTGAAGGTGCTGCCATGTTGGTATTGTGGTTGAGAGGATGTGATTGCAAGTTATCTATTGGTAATTCCGGGTGTGTTTCTGCACACAGATGCGACAGGATTGCCATATGAGAAGCACGTGTGATGCATGAAATGTGAATGCAAACTATGTAAACAATATTTTTTGTTTAGGAGTCGAACTAAACCCTAATTTTCTTATGCAATAAAGAATTAAATATGGTAGCTCAAAGTTAGGCGTCGATGGGTTTTATTTGGCAAGAGGAGCAACTAAGTGGTTGGAAAAGGAATTTTGGAAATTTTGGGCCAACCAAGGGTTTTGCCTAAAATAGGAGAGTGAGCGGAGTCACCACCAATCAATTTAAGAAAACTAAGTTAATTGGAAACTAGGTGCATATGTGTCGCGACCTAAATTTTTCTAAATAATATATAGGTTTAGGGATATTGTTAATTTCGGACAGACGGCTCTTGATTAACTTGGGTTTTCTCGAGTCCATACCCCGCGCGACATGGGATATTCGTAAAACTATTCAAATAAGGAGTCGCTACTAGCCTATTGAGGTCGGATAGAAACCAAGCGAGACATGGGAGCGTGCCTCGCTTTCTACGTAACGAGAGAATCTAGAGTCGGAGATTTGATTACGTTAGTCACTCGACTAACACATTTTCAATACCTAACTTAATCGTGTATTAATAAAATCATGGCAATATATACAAGGAAACTAAGGTTTATTCTAACCGTTCTATAATAAGGAAATAAAGTCCAAAAACCATAACAAAACAAGACGCAGGAATGTAACATAAAATAAAAACCTATTGTAGAGCCCTAAAGGCTTATTCAATTTTGGTCTTTTTTATTTTTAAGGGATTTTCTAAATTTTTTGCAATTTTTCTGATTTTTCTATTTTTTTGAATTTTTTTATATTTTTTAATATTTTAAATAATTTTGGTATTTTCGAATTTTCCAAAATGAAACAAAACAAGCTTTCAAAATTTCTGATATTTTTTGACTTTTCTGAATTTAAAAAAAAACATTTATTAATTTTTTTGGGGGATTTTCTAATATTTTCTAATATTTTTGAATTTTGGAATATCCGAAAAAAGAAATAAATTAAAATTAAAATTAAAATTAACTTTTAAAACCTTTCTGAAATGAAAAAAACATTTTTAAAATTTTTTAAAGATTTTCGAATTTTTAAGACTTTTTAAGATTTTTAAGATTTTTTTGAAATTTTTTATTTTTTAGATTTTTTTAATTTTTATTAAAAAACTGATTCGGACCGGGTCGGGTGACCCGGCCCTACTAACCGACCCGGACCCTAATGGTCCGGGCCGGGCTAGCGACCGGGCTGCCGAACGGCCCGGTCGAAAATTCTTTTAAAATGGCCCATTTAAAAAAGAAATTAGAAGCAGCCCATTTCGTATCTCTATTTTTTTAGCCCAATCATCTTCAGCCCACACCAACAATCGGCCCAAAGACCAAGCCCATTCGAAGATAATAAACCAGCCCAGCCCCCTCCTATTCAAATTTTCGGCCCGGCTCTCCTTTTCCTTTTTCTTTTCTTTCTTTTTTATTTTTCTTCTGTTGGTTTTCTTCTTCGCAGGGCTGAGGCGCGCCGGAGGTTCGCCGGAAACCTGCGCGGGCTCCACCCACGCCGCCGTCGACGCCGCCGCAGTTTCTCACTGGTCCTAAAGGAGTTTTTGCGTCGTCCAGCGTCGGCCGTTCTATCCGGCCGACGCCAAACGTCGCCGGCGGTGACCTCTGGCGATCCGGAAGCTCGCCCTCGCCGGAAAACCAAAAATATCTCTTTTCCACCCAAAAAAGTACGGAAACGTCGTGAAATCAAAAGAAACATGAGAATAAGCAATATACAATCAACAATCTACGAAAACAGGTTGTCGGGGACTGACTTAACCATGAAACTTTCTGGGTTTCGTTTGGGCATTTCAGTGAACATCTGGCATGCATGAACAAAACAAGACATTTTTTACCCGACCAACCTCGGACCAGAAACCCAGCTTCTAAAAAAACACTATGGATTAAGGAACAACGTTAATGGAGGAACGTCGGGGGCCGGGGCTCGAGCGAACTGGTCGGCGCGAGCTTCGGCCCACCTTCTTGTCAAAACGGTACAAAAACAGACTGGGGGAGACCTACCTAGTTCAGAGGGGCGAGCCGCGGCGGATGATGGTGGGCGGACGGCCTCCGGCAGCGGCTAGGTGTCCCTTCGAGCCTCCCTCTTCCTTCTGGTTCTCTCTCGCGCGCTGGTTTCTTTCTTTTCCTTCTGTTCTCTCTCTCTTCCGGCGCCGGAGCTGAGGTGCGGTGGAGGGCTGTCGGCCGCGGTTTAGGCGCGGCTGCCGGCCATTTCCTGTCCTCCGTTTTCTCTTCTCTTCTCCTTTCTCAGATTTGTTCCCTTTTTTTATTTTTTCTTCCCTCCTGCCACTGTCCGAAAACCGCCCCCTCTTGATTTTCTGGCGCCTTCTTCACAGAACCCACAAAATCTTCGGTTTCGGTCACTTTCTTGCCCGAGATGGCTTCTGGAATGCTGAGCTTTTGTCTATCATCATCATCCAATCTGGCCTCGCTGTTATTCTTCCTCGAAACCAGTATCTCTCCTTCTGCGAAAGTCCATAAAGAAACAGCTCTTGCTTCTGCGTTTTCTGCTCTCTTCGAGCTTTTTTCTTTCACCCTGTGGTCTCTCAGAAAAACCCAGAAAAATGCCCAGAAGAAGCTCGCCTTCCCCCGTTTCTCTCCTTCAGCCCAGCTTCCTCGAACTCTCTGGTTTCCTCTTTTTTCAGATCTGGTTTTTCTTTCTTTTTCTTCTCTGTTGTTCTCTCTTCTGCTCAGATCTCTTTGCCCTTTTTCCCCCGTCTCTTGTTCAGAATCATTCTCTGTGGCCAGAAAAATCATCGCCCTCCTCTCCGCCGCATGACAGCGCAGCAAGGGGGAATCTTCCCTTGCTGGCGTCACGCGGCCAACGTCACCACCGTGGGAGGGTCCCCGGGACGACGGCGATCAGCGGCTTCTTTTCTTTCTTTCTTTTTTACTTTTCTGTGCGTGTCTCCGTGTCTCTCTGTGTGAATGTGGGAGAAGAAGAATAGAAGGATAGTAGTAATGGGCTGGGCTGAAGAGAAAAGAAAAATAGAGGGGAGAAGGGCTGGGCTGAAGAGAAATGAAAAAAGGCTTGGAAATAATAACAAAAAATGGGCTGGGCTAAGCCGGCCCACCGAAATCTCTCTTTTTTTCGGAATTTTTATCTTTTCTATAAATTAATATATATTTATATATGCAAAATACATGAGCATTTAAAACAAAATAGACCAAAAAATCGGGTGCCAACAATATGTGAAAACATTTGTCATTTGCAAAAATCAAAGAAACTTGCAGTCATTTGGGGCTTTGTTTATGTGTGGGAAGGGGTTAGACTCCCCACAATGCTCTTTACATTTTCCAATTACGTCCTTTAAATATAGTCCTCAAATAATTATGAACATTATTGATGCAACATATTATTTTTCCAAAGGTGTAATCAAGGAAATTCCTTTGTCATTTTATGTCCCAGCATGACTATAGTCTTTTGGTCATAGATGACAAGGATCTTGAGAGATAAAAATGATTTTAGGGAGAAAAACTATAATCTTTTTGAAAGTATTATAGAAAATCATGATATCCGTGGGACATGGGTTTAAAAATAGGGGGTTTTAGGGTGAATTTGATTCAGCATTTTGAAAGCTCATTGAGAAAATGCAAAGTAGTTAAACTTAAAAGGCTTTGGGTAAATGCAAAAGCCCTTTGGTAAACTACACTTTGAGAAACAACTTTGAGAGAAATACCGTTTGGTTAAAAATCACATTTGAAAAACCTTTTGAATGATTAATATAAATTTGTAATTTTTATTTGTTTAAAATTGAAAAAAATAATGTATGCAACTTTTTAAATAAATTTTGACAATAATATTAAAAAAATCAAATATATATATTAAAAAAGATCAAACCCTTCACCGGCTTGGCATAGTGCTACGGTTGCCAACGAGCCAAATTTAGTGTTAGTGGTAATCAGTCGAGGTCACCCAAGGTCCGGTGACCTAGGCGGTGTACAACTCAAGTGATTGTTGCTTGGGTCTCACAACCTTAGGGGGCTTTTGCTTGGTCTTGTGAGGATTGCATGACGATGACCATGAGACCCAGTAGCAGTCGATTGGGCCATGCAACACTTGCCAGCGGCTTTGCCCTTTGTTAGACCAATAAAGGGTTTGGCACTTCTCTAATAAAAAAAAAAATTCACCAAAAACAAAATAATGAGGGGCAAAAACCGGAAATTTGAAGAATTGGTGAGTGTAGTTTTGGAGGGAAAAAAATGAATTTCAATTTGGCTAAATGCTAAAAGCCTAGTGCTAGTTCCTATTAACAATGGACTTTCAACCTTCCCGATACTGACTTTCACTTGAAAGCTACTTCAAAATGGTTGTCTAACGGTCCAATATTTTCCCAAGGGACTTTGGAGGCCTATTGGGAATGCTAAACTAAATGCACCCTTAGTCTCTAGCTTTCAAGTTTGCACGGACCAATTTTCACGGGATTTCAATCTATGGGTTGGTTTCATGCAATGGATTTTTCCATGCAAATATTTTAACAAACAAAATAACCGCCCAGAAAACTATGATGTTCTTTTTATTGAAGTGGAATAATAGCTGTAAAATCACGTTTTAATATTTTCTTCAAAGAGTAATGTAGGCATTATGATGATTCAATTATTCATGAAAAGCCTAATTTTAAACCAGTAGAGTAACAACTAATTTATATATTAATTGAAGCCTAACTCCAACAACATAACGATAATAATTTTATTCAAGGGGATTTAGAACACTTGCCTATTGATATTGAACAAATTTTCTTCATATCCACCTAGGATCAATGGTATCTGCTTGCTTGATTGTAACTAGAATTTCCTTATAAAACAGGATCTAGTTAGTTATTATAATTTGAGAATAAATTGAAAGAGAGTTTTGACATGCATTACCTTTGTCAAAACGGGCAAATGAAGTAGGGAAATTTGGAAAACAAAGGAGGAACGATGCGCGTCACAAGGGAAATGTGATGCATAGCATAAGACAAATGGGGTGAAAGGCCTAAAAATGATGGACAAGGTTTTATAGGTGCAAAACTGGGCTCCAAACGAAACGGATGTGGGGACAGCTTCGGCCCGCATGCGGTGCTGTGCCATTTCGGCCTAGTCATGTGTTAAGACATGCGGCCCAGGTGCGCCGGGCCGGTGTGCGACTGGCCCACTGTGGCTTGGGCTCACGTGTGGGTTGCCGCTATTCCATCACCAGGCTGACGCTGGAAGCAACACGTGGAGACCCACGGCATCGGCCAGGTGCCGTCATCATTCTCTCTTTTTTTAAGAAGAAATTAAAAAATAATATTTTCTAAAATTTCGACTGTTCATAACTTCCCCTTCTAACGTCTGATTGACCTAATTTTTTACACCTATAGAAAAGCTCGTGGTTATATCCCCTTGATCGATTAAGGGCGTGAGGTGTACTATCCCCTTGATTGATGAAGGACATACGTCACTTGTTTTTGTTTTTCTTGAACCGTTCGATTTTATTTCTCTTTTTCTTGAATTTATTTTTGCAAGAAACACCTCGATAAGCAAGATGACCATCTCCATGATCCAACTACAACCCTCAAGCATTGCCACTAGCACCAAGCCGCACGTTCATGGCGTCGCCAGCCCCATCCACCACGATCGATGCAGTCTCGCATTATTCCAGGCCCCACGATGTTGCTGGCGACTGGAACACCTTCCCTTCGAGCTCAACGACCCCTCTAACTATGTCCATCTCTCCCATGAAACAAACCATTTTTTGTGGTTTAGTTTGGTTTCAACTTTTTCAAAACCAAACCAAACCAGATTGCAAAAACTGCATTGTATAGTGGACACAATGACTTGTTGACCCCGTTCGTTCCCCTGAGCAAAGAAACAAGCACTCGGGGTGCCATAGCGGAGACGTTGAAGGCTAAGAGCTCGACTTGAAGATGCTGCCATGTTGGTATTGCCATGGGACTAGTCTGGTCGTTGAAGGGTGCGTGCTATCACTAGGAAACCTTCACGCCTGCGGGAGTGTCTCGCTGAAGATGGCTGGATCGATTGAAATACTGGAAAACCAATAAGGAACCTGGAGAACTGTGATGTGTGCCAGAAGCTCGCTGGTCTATGGCGCAGCTGTTGGTCTTGATCGAGAACGTCTGGACTTCGTGGGACTAACCGCTTCGCTGGGTAGGAGCACTCGCAGGCGAGTCTGGACTCGAGGTGTGAAAATCAGGCTCCTATAGACGCGAACGGCGGCCACGAAGGGACTCACTTTGCTGGACGTATTCCGTCATCGTGGTGGGACGATTCAGCAAAGGGCGGCTGCAGCAACGTAGGCAAGCGGCAGCAGAGATCGACGCCGGTGGAGGGAACTTGGCCGTGAAGGAGGCTCCCCTCCCCTCTCCTTCCCTATGTATCGTATCGTATCGTGTACCTGCGAATACTGTGAATGAAGCCCTCGAGAGAGGACCCACTAGTCTCTCTCTTCTGTGGCCGTGCATAGTATTCAGTGTGTGCGTGCGCCCCCCTCCCCTTACAAGGCTCATGCATAGACCCCCAAGACTAGATATGGCTGCATGGATGAGTTTCTGCTTCAAAAATTAAAATCTCAAATTCTATCTTCTATCAACAACTTACGAGCGGCTAAGGTTATCTCTTCTCCTTCTTTTGAATTCAAAATCGAGATTGAGAGGATGTGATTGCGGGTTATCTATTGGAGTTAATTCCATGTGTGCTTGTGCACATAGATGCGACGGGATGGCCACATTAGAAGCATGTGCAATGCATGAAATGCGAATGCAAACTTTGTAAATGATATTTTTTGTCTAGGGATTGGACTAACCCCTAAGTTTCTTATGCAATAAAGAATTAAATGTAGCAGTTAAATTTAGGTATCAATAGGTCTTATTCAACAAGAGGAGCAACGATGTGGTTGGAAACGGAGTTTTGGAAATTTTGGGCCAATCCCAGGGTTTTGCTTAAAATAGGAGATGGAGTCACTACCAATCAATTTAAGTAAACTAGGTTAATTGGAAACTAGATGCATGTGTGAAAGCATTGGTCATTTGCAAAAACCAAAGAAACTTCTGGTCATTTTGGGGTTCGTTATGTGTGGGAAGGGGTTAGACACCGCATAATGCTCCTTCGATACCAAATTTTCCCATTATGTCCTTTAAATGCAATTCTCAAATATTTACGAATATTACCGATGCAACTTATGATTTTTCCAAATATGTAATCAAGGAAATTCATTTGTCATTTTATGTGCCGGCATTACTATAATCTTTTGGTCATAGATAATAAGGACCTTTGAGAGCTAAAAATATTTTTAGGGAGAACAACTATAGTCTTTTGAAAGTATTATAGAAAATCATAATATCCGTGGGGTCACAGACTGTGGCGCCGTGGGGTCTGGGTTCACAAACTGGGGGCCCTTGGTCGCCAGCCTTTTGCCCGGACTGATTCTCACAGCATTTCAATCTATGGGTTGGTTTCATGCAATGGATTTTCCAATGCAAATATTTTAACAAACAAAATAACTGCTCAGAGAAACTACGATAATTATTTATTGAAGTGGAATAATAGCTGCAAAATCACGTTTTTATATTTTCTTCAAGGAGTAATTTAGGCATTACAATGATTCATTTATTCATGAATTTGATTGAAAAAAAAAAAAAAAAAAAAAAATTTCGGAGACGATTTTACACAAACTGATAAAGTTCATAGATTTCCGATAGCTTTATTCCATGATAAGATGATAACTTGCAGGAGAAAAGCATTGCTATGAGACATTTCTCTCCATGCCTAAGAGATGATTATATGCCACGTAAATTACTACGTGGAGGGCACAACCATTGGTCTGCTTACGTCAATAATACAAAGTTCAGGCAAAGCAATAACTAAAGACATGTTCGGACTCGAACAAAACATTATGATTAAGCGCTGCTGGTACTTGGAATTAACCTAGATACTAAATTAGTGGGGCAAACGTGAAAGTTGACTTTATGACTTTTCGTGGCCAAACGTGATGATCAACATCAAAACCCATTTGGGCAAAAGATGTCGCATATCTTTTATTCCGTAAATACAAATATATACTTCTTATAATTTATATATATGTTTTTAAATATATATTGTTTATTTTCTTATTTAAAAGAACTATAAGGGAAGGAAAAATAATGAAATTATTATTCTCCAATTAGTCATAAGCTTATTATATAAATGCCAGTTTAATATTAAACTTTCCAATTTTGTCAATTTCGTCTTAAACATTTATGAGAAATTTCAAAATAGTTTGTTCGGTCAATTTTCACTAAAATTTCACGTAAAAAGTTTAGGATTAAATTGATAAAATTAAAAATTTTAGAACTAGATTAATATATGCATGATAAGTTTATGACTAATTATTTATTTTCCGGGGGCATTTGAGCTAGGCGCAGAAGTTTGGCATGAGAAGTGACGACGATGAGGCACAACGGGATCATTCCTAGGATGACGCGAGTCATGATGGCTAGCCTTAATGAGTGGCCATTGATAATGATAATAGATGAACCTAGAAGAAGAATTAAAGAGAAAAAAAGATTTTTTTTTTTTTAAAGAACTGGCCAATCCACATCAATGATGTATAATATTTGCTAGATTGACATAAAATGACCATAAATTACCCGCGACATTGAACTCCAATTAATGAAAGGATTACGTTAGGTTGATTTTAGAAAAAGTTAGAGATTAATTTTAGATAAAAAAAAAGTATTCAAAGATTATATTAAACACCAAGAAAAAGTTCAAGACTACTGTAACCCTTTTCTTTAGCTAGGAGATGATTTGTATCATCTGCCCCCAATGTCAATAGACCCTAAAAGACACGACACGATGTCTATATCCAACAGCAAATCTCATCATGATTCAATCAAACGTCTGTATGACCCCGTTACTCAACGATAATGTAGAGTTAATAGTGTGCATGAGCCAGAGCAAATGATAGCGATGCTGCACCTTTCTCCATCTCTTTACTCTTTCATTATGATGATCAAATCATGATGATCATCCGACTTAAAAAAGGTGAATTATATTTTCATCACCTAACGATATGATGGGATTCCTCAATTTCTTAATTGAAAATGTTTTTGAAAGAAATGACTTTACAAGGTGGAAATGACAAAAATAAGGATAAATTGATTTGTAAATATGGGAACAGACACAAACTAACTCGCATGTGTAAATTCCAAAAAAAATAAGAGAAGGATCTCTCTAATTCTTTCATTAATTCAAAGGAATAAGATGTTTTGCAAGAGAATAAAATTTATTTATTAATCTAGAAAATCCTAAAATCTGGTAAATATTTTCTAGGATTTCGATTAAATTTATTTCCTTATATTTTTTTTATTTTAGAAATTTTGTTGGATTTTAAGGAGATTCATTTCAACTTTTTAGTAACTATCTACTTAGATGTTTTTGCAACATGGGAACTATGTGGCAGATTTTCATTTGTTTGAATGCGTTTGTTTTACAGAAAGTTGATGATTTCAAAAATAAATTTTTTTCTAAGAACTATTATTTATATCCTATAAAATAATTAGTCAACATAAAATTATTTTCACTATCAAGAAAGCTCTATACCTAAGCATTTTCATTGATAACAAAGATATTTTTTGTTGATTCTAGGATCATTTTTAAGCAATATACTTTTAAAATTCTTAATTTTCTGCAAAACAAGCCCCTAAAATTTTGTTCGCTAATCGGCCCTTTTACATGCATTAATCACATTTGAGTTATTTTTCTTTTAATGTTATAAACTAAACTCATGTAAAGGAGGCAAAGTGTTGTGCGACCTGGACATGAAGTTGAGTCCATCAATGGAGGTCATGTGCCTAGCCCCAACCTCCATAGGTACTCACAGAGAGAGAGAGAGAGAGAGAGAGAGAGAGAGAGAGAGAGAGAGAGAGAGAGGAAGGGGAGAGAGAGGAAGGGGTTGAACTAGGCGCGGAGGTTCGGCCGTGAGGAGTGGTGGCGGTGGGGCACGGACCACACCTGTGATGACGCCAGTAGTTGGAGACTGCCATTACCTTGTTCTTCAGCTAGGAGATGATTTGTATTATCTGCTACCAACGTCAATGATCCCCAAAAGACATGACATGATGATGTTCATATGCAACAGCAAATGCCACCATGATTGAATCAATCATAGAGTTAATGGTGCGCTCGAGCCAAAGCACATGACAGCGATGCCGCACCTTCTTTCTCCATCTCTTTAATCATGATGATCGCTCTAATACAAAAGGCTAATTATTTTTCGCAACCAAACAATATGATGCGGTTCCTCCGTTTCATCTCAATGAAAAATGCTTTGGAAACAAATGACTTTGCGTAGCAGAAACAATAAGAACATGGATAACTCAATTTGCGAATATGCGTACAGATACAGACATAGTAATCTTGTTTGTAATCTTGAAACATGGATAACTCAATTCAAAAATATGCGTACAAGAAAAAGAAAAGATGAAAGATGTCTTGTAATTCATTCATTAATTCAAAGGAATAAGATGTTTTTGCAAAGGGAAAATACCACCAAAAACCTCAAATAATACAACTTTGGACAATTTTACCCTGAATTTTTTTTATGATGTTAAAAACCCCAAATGCCACTTGTGACAAATTTACCTTAAAATTTTTTTTGTGATATTGAAAACCCCAAACTATATTAACCGTGACATATTTACCCCAAATTTTTTTTTGTGACATAGAAAACCCTAAACTTGTACTTGTGTGATATTTTATCCCTAAACTTTATGGCCGATGGGCATTTTCATCTTTTTCCCTCTTTTTTTTTTCCTTTCTTGGTGAGCGCACCCTTGCTAGCATTGAAGTTAGGCGAGGGTCGCCCTTGTTGATCTAGCGGGCTGTGCCTAAATCGAGCGAGGGCTACCCTTGCCAAATCTAAGGAGGGCGACCCTTGCCAGCTTCCCTCCACCATGGCCAATGGAGGGAAGAGAGAAGAAGGGAAAAAAGATAAAGATAAAAATGCCATTTAGCCAAAGAGTTTGAGGGTAAATGTATCACATAAATACAAATTCAGGATTTTTGTGTCACAAAAGAAAGTTTGGGATAAATATATCATAATAGGCATAGCTTAGCATTTTTAGTGTCACAAAAAAAAAGTTCAAGGTAAATTTGTCATAAATTATATAGTTTGAGATTTTTAATATCACAATAAAAGTTCAAAATAATATTATTTCAAGTGGCATAATTTGGTGTTTTTGGTGGCATTTTCCCTTTTGCAAAAGAATGAAATGTACATAGTAATCTTGAAAGCCCTAAAATCTAGTGAATATTTTGTAGGATTTTGGCTCTATTTTTTTTACGAAAATAATAATTTGGAAAACATTTCCCAAAAACAATCGTTTATATTGTCTATAAAAATGAATGAACTAATTTTTTTCATCATCCATGAAAATTTTTAGACATAAAGTGTTATCGTTAATGAAAATAGTTTTTATTAGGCAATTCATTTCAACTTTTAGTAGTAATTAGATATTTGCACCATGAGAACTTTGTGGCATATAATCATCTTCAACATTTAGCTATGGGAGGGTTTGAGCTAATCTTACCCTTCTTACCCACTTTTATTGATTTTGCTATTGTTTTTTCTTTAAATTATTTTCTTGTTTTTTCTTCAATACAATTTAGATCTTGGAAATTTCTCCTTCCGGTCTACTTTTAGATATGAGATTTTACACTCTCTTGATTTAATTGTAGATCTAGAAGCTATCTCTCATGATGTAGATATAAAAGTTTAATAAGCATGCTTTGGAGATTCGATATCTCTATGTTCTGTCCATGTGCAGGTTCTCTACCTCCAGTTTCAATGGCAATCATAAGAGCTCTAGTGTTTTGCTGAACTACAAAAAATTGCTTTTCTGAATGTTAGGTATGTGTTTGTGTGTCTTTATACAACGATGGTACAGATGAAGTCGAACTTAGGCACGTGCTGTCAATTGGCAATGCTGTAGTTACTATAGAGGAATTTTTCAGTGTGTGCTCATCTCTGACCATGATACGAGATTCAGTGATCGGCCATCAATTATTTTACTTGCTAGATTCATTTTTGTGAAACGAATATGTACTTAACGGTGTTGGTACTCTATTGATCCTCCTTATTTTCTAAATTTGACTTTTCTTTTTAGTATTCAAGACTTTGCTTTTGCTTCAATTTGCTTTGATATGAAGTCTATATACTTCTCATGTATCCTTTTGATCAAATAAATGCAATTTTTTTCGACAAAAAAAAAACTATGTGGCATGATTTTCATTTGTCTAGGCACTTTTTTCTCGGAAAATTGATGATTTCAAGAAAACTATATCTAAAAACTTATTACACATTTTCATTGATAATTAACATATTTTTCGTTGATTCTACAATCATTTTAGGAAATATACATTTTAAATTCTAAATTTTCCGTGAAGCAAGCTGCCTAAATTTTTGTTCGCTAGTCAATCCTTCTACCTGCATCAAGCACATTCGAGCTATTTTTCTTAATGTTATAAACTAGACTCCAGTGTAGGAGACAAAGTGGTGCCATCGATAAGAGGTCAATATGGAAGGTAGGCTTCCTTTAATTTGGAAAGTTCTGAACGATTGTAACTATTTTGCTCCGTTTCTTGTTTATCTTTGGGCAAGGATTCTTTCATCTCAATGATTCCCACATAGTCTGTTAACATGAGCTGTCAATTAGGGCCTCAATAGGAAAGTTTTTCTATTTAAAGTATCTCAATATTTGTTATTAATATGAGCTATCAATTAGGGCCTCAATAGGATAGTTTTTATTTATTTAAAGTCTCTATATATTTGTGTCTCTTGATTTGTAGGAGATTCCATGGTGGCTGAGGGTGGTGTATATATTAGTGTTTATAATCTTGTAAGAATGAGAAGAATATAAGGAAAAAATTATGTTTACTGGTTAACATGGTATCAGAGCCTATGATCTAGGGACTCTTTGTTCATTCTAATCAAGATCCAAATTCTTTGCCGTGGCGTAGCTACGCGGTGGTTTCGTGCGGTTGCCATACCGATTGCACTCGCTATTAGGACTCATGGCGGATGATAATCCACCCACCGAGATAGTTCTTTCGACTCTAGCGGAGGGCGCTATGAATTCTCTAGGCGTTGTAGTCCCGCACCAAGCTCCAGGAGGGACTTCCACTACTGATACACTCCTTGAAACCTTGACTTCCAAGTTGACACAAATCTTGACTCACCATCAAGCTCCACCTTCTCATGTTGAAAACTCCGCCCCACCAATCGCAGTCAAGTTGGATGGTCATAATTATGGCCTTTGGTCCCACGTTGTTGAGATGTATATCTCCGGGAAGGACAAATTGGGATATATCAATGGGGATCTTCCCCCACCACTTCCAACCGACCCTAGTTTTTGGAAGTGGAAGACTGATGATAGTACAGTTAAAGGATGGCTCATCAATTCGATGGACTCGGCATTGATTGGAAATTTTATCCGTTTCCCAACAGCAAAGGCAGTATGGGATTTGGTAGCTACTACGTTCTTTGATGGCACCAATGTCTCCCAGTTGTATGATTTTAAGCGATGTTTGTCCCGACTAAAACAAGCAGGCGGCCCGATTGAAAAGTATTATAATGATCTCCAGGGTTTATGGCAGGAGGTTGATTTTCGACGGCCTAATCCCATGACTTGTCCTCGTGATATTGAGCGCTACAATGCTCTTGTGCAAGAAGACCGTATAAATCTCTTCCTTGATGGGCTTGATGACCGCCTTGACAAAGTTAGGGCTGATGTTCCACAAATGCATCCCTTCTCAACGGTGGAGCAAGCCTATGCTAGGGTGAGGCGGGAGGATGTATGCCAAACTGTTATGCTGTCTTCAACCGAACCACTTAGCACCACGGTAGCCCTGGTGTCGCGTGGTGGGAAGGTTACCTCACGCTTTCTCAAGGCCAACAATGAGCCCAAAGCCCTCCAGATGGTCCCTTCTCTAATATTGCGTATAGTGGAGGGATGACTAACAATGGTTCGAAGGTTAAACCACAACACCCAGGAGGTTGTACCCATTGTGGTAATTCTAAACACACTAAAGATACCTGTTTTAAATTGCACGGTTATCTAGATTGGTGGAAGGAGTTGCAAACCAAGAAAAAGACATAAAATGCTATAGGACAGGGACAGGCATCATTGGCTACTTGTCGCGACCTGCTAAAATTAAAATTTTCATGAAAATAATAATAATAGGTTTAGGGGTATTGTTAATTTTGGGCCGACGGCCCTTAATTAACTCGAGCTCTCCCAAGCCCATACCCCGCACGACGTTGGGATATTTGTAAAAACTACAAACAAGGAGTCGCCACTAGTCTATTAAGGTCGACTAGAAACCAAATGAGGCATGGGAGCTGTCTCGCTTTTTTTATGCAACCAAAGGGTCTAAGGTCGGGACTTGTTACGTTAGTCATGCGACTAATGCCCTTTCGGTACCTAACTTAATTGTGTGTTAGCTAAAGACATGACAACACATTAAAAAAAACTTATTGTAGAGCCCTAAAGGCTTATTCAATTTTGATATTTTTTCTTCTCCAAGGGTTTTCTGAATTTTTGCGATTTTTTCTGATTTTTCTAAATTTTTGTGCTTTTTAATATTTTTTAATATTTTCAAATTTTCTGAAATTAAAAAAAAAAGCTTTTAAGGTTTTTACAAATTTTTTGAGTTTCTGGAATTTAAAAAACATTTATTAATGTTTCTTTTGGAATTTTCTAATTTTTTCTAATTTTTTTTTTTGGAATTTTTGAATATTCGAAAAAAAGAAATAAAGTAAAATAAATTAAATTAAACTTTTAAAACCTTTCTGAAATTAAAAAAACATTTTAAATGATTTTTCGAAATTTTTCTTAATATTTTTTTAATATTTAATTTTTTTCGAATTTTTGGATTTTTTTAATTAATTAAAAAGTAATTTAGACCGGGTCGGGAGACTCGGCCCTACTAAACCGACCTGCACCCTATCGGTCTGGGCCGGAGCAAGTGACCAAGCTGGTCGAAGGCCCGGTCGAAAATTCTTCAAGATGGCCCATTAATGAAAGAAAGTAAAACAATCCATTTCTAATTCATAAAAAATTGGCCCAAACTCAGATTGGGCCCACGTCAAACAATCAGCCCGAATTCATACTAGGCCTAGTCGAAACCAGCCCAGCCCACAATTTAACCGAGACCTAAATAAAAACAAGCCCACATAGCAAATTAAACATAAACCCGGCCCGCTACTTATGCTAACCCAACAACTAAACCCTACCCGCTTATACCTCATTCGACCCGGTTCTTGACCGGATCACGGCGATCTCCTCCGCGGCGCCGATGGGGACGGCCGGGCATGTCTCGGCGAGGCCACGGCGACGGGCAATGAGCGGGCGTGAGACCAGAGCCGGGCGACAAAGCGGCGGGCGGCCTGGGGGCGACACGCGGTCGACGGCAGAGGCGGCGTGAGGTCGGGCGGGATCGTCGTGGGTTGGAATGACTACAACGGCGAGAGCAGCTTTGCGGCGGAAAAGACGTTCGACGGTTATGCGAGCGAGATGGTGGCAAAGCGGTGGTGGTGTCGGCTACGGAGTGGGCACGGCGGTCACATTGCGTGGGCGACGATGGCTTTGGACAAAGGCGACGACGGCGCGGAGCAAGCCACGAGCAGGCCTCGTCGTCATTTGCTGAGTGGCGGTGCTGTCGGCCTTCCCTCTCTCTTCTCTCTCAGATCTGGTTCTCTCAGATCTACCTTCCTCGAAGCTCACTCTCTGCTCTTTCCTCAGATTTGATTTGGCCTTGTGCTTGGGGAACAGGAGCTACCTTGGCCATGACCGGTTTCTTGGACTTCTTGGCAGCAACCTCCGTCTTCTTCGAAGGCTTCGACAAAGGCTTGGCGGTCTCCTTCTTGTTCAGCGCCATGATCGCCTCTTTGATCATCTGGAAGGGAGGATGCGAGGGTCTTCGGTTGCTTCAGCTTCTTTCTCCCTCGGAGCCCGGGGCTTCTTCTCCCTCGCGTTATTCTTCCTGCCCAGATTTTCGAGCTCACTCTCTTGCGGGTCTGCTCCGTCGAGCTCTTCTTCCTCCGCTTTCTGCAACGTGACCGCACAGCAGGGGAAGATTCCCTGCTGGCATCACGCGGCCGACGTCACCGCAGTGGGGGGTCTCTGGGATGACGGCGATCGGTTGTTTCTCTTCCGCCGATGTTCTTTTTTTTGTCTTCCTCCTCCTTGTGTGTGCGTGTGTTGTCGATGTCACAGTCCGATGAAGTCGCGCCCAAACGGCGTCGTCAAACGCCTGCTATTCTCCAGGACCCCTCTTATCGAAGATCCTCCTTTGGTTTTCTTGTTGGCTTCACGCGGACGACGTCGTGCGAGGGAGGTGGCCAAACGACGTCCGCCCTTTTTCTGCCTGCTGCCCCCCCTTTTTTTTCGATCTCTCCCCTAACCTTTTTCCGTGCCTGCATGTGGCCGTGAGGGAGAGCTGAATCCCTAGGGGAATGGGGCCGGGCTGGAGAGAAATCCAAGGCTAGATGGGCTGGAATGAAATAAAAGAGAAAAAGGCCCAAGAGAAAAGAAGATAAAAAAACTAGGCAAGGTAAATGAGTGGGCTGGGCTGAACTAGCCCATTCAATTTTCTTTTCGATTCTTTTTATGCAATTTTATATATGCAAAAGTAAATGGACATTTAAAATAAAATAAACAAAAATTCGGGTGTCAACAGCTGCCCCTCTTTGAAAGGGAGCTCGAAGAGGTTCATTTCAAAGACTATGTGACACCCAACTTTCATCGACGACCCATGGAAGCGCAAATTTATTCCATTCATCTCTTTTTTCTTTTTCTTCTTCATTTTTTTTTTTTTGAAGGTCTCGGCTCGTGCGAACGAGTTTCAACCAAGTTAGTAAAGTCTCACCGTCTAACAACGGGTTTTGACTATGTTAGTGGAGTCTTGCCGTGTAAGAACGAGCTTTGACTGAGTTAGTAAAGTCTTACCGTGTAAGAACGGGTTTCGACTGAGTTAGTAAAGTCTTACCGTGTAAGAATGGGCTTCGACTTGAAATGGGGTCTCACCATGTAAGAACGGGTTTCGACCTAAAATGGGGTCTCACTGTGTAAGAATGGGTTTCAACTGAAATGAGGTCTCACCGTGTAAGAACGGGTTTCGACCGAACTGGTAAAGTCTTACCGTGTAAGATCGGGCTTCGACTTGAAATGGGGTCTCACCGTGTAAGAACGGGTTTCGACCGAACTAGTAAAGTTTTACCGTGTAAGAATGGGTTTCGACTTGAAATGGGGTCTCACCGTGTAAGAACGGGTTTCGAAACCGAACTTATTGTGTTTGAAATGGGGTCTCATCGTGTAAGAACGGGTTTCGAAAGTCTTACCGTGTAAGAACGGGCTTCGACTTGAAATGGGGTCTCACTGTGTAAGAACGGGTTTCAACCGAACTGGTAAAGTCTTACCGTGTAAGAACAGGCTTCGACTTGAAATGGTCTCACCATGTAAGAATGGGTTTCGACTTGAAATGGGGTCTCACCGTGTAAAAACAGGTTTCGATCGAAATGGGGTCTCACCGTGTAAGAACGGGTTTTGACTTGAAATGGGGTCTCATCGTGTAAGAACGGGTTTCAACCGAATTGGTAAAGTCTTACCGTGTAAGAACGGGCTTTGACTTGAAATGGGGTCTCACCATGTAAGAACGGGTTTCGACCGAACTGGTAACTCACTGTGTATGAACGGGTTTCGACCGAACTGGGATCTCACCATGTAAGAACGGGTTTCGACCGGAAATGGGGTCTCACCGTGTAAGAACGGGTTTCGACCAAACTAGTAAAATCTTACCGTGTAAGAACGGGCTTCGACTTGAAATGGGGTCTCACTGTGTAAGAACGGGTTTCGACTTGAAATGGGGTCTCACCATATAAGAACGGGTTTCGACCGAACTGGGTCTCACTGTGTAAGAACGGGTTTCGACCGAACTGGTAAAGTCTTACCGTGTAAGAATGGGCTTCAACTTGAAATGGGGTCCCACTGTGTAAGAATGAGTTTCGACCAAGAATGCATGGTTTTAGGTTAACCATGAACCAATGTGGAAACTGCATAGTTTTAAGTTGACCATGAACCATCTGAAAACTACATGCTTTTAGGCTGACCACGAACCATGTGGTTTTAAGGAAAACCCACAAACCCTATAAGAAATCGCATGGTTTTTCGGTTAATCATGAACCTTGTGGTTTAAGGAGAACCCATGAACCCTTTGGAAATTGCATGGTTTTCCAGTTGACCATGAACCATTTGAGATTGTACGGCTTCACTGAGTGAACCTGTTAAATTTGACTTGAGCAAATGTCATTAGAGACAATATAAAAAAAATGCATTGGCAATGTTGTAGCATCAATTGCATAACCGAATCAAGCTAAGTCTGATCAAATTGAAAATTTTGATTTTTTGATTTTTTTTTTTTTGCAATTTTTTTTTTTTGCATCATGTACCACAAAATTGTCATCAAGCTTGGAAGGTATCATTGATCATCAAATCCCTTTAAAAGAAAAATTATATCAAAATGATCCTCCTCATGAGAGAGGTTTATTAAGCATGCCAAGCAAGAGCTCCTTAGTTAGAAAGGACTTATCACATGCTCTCAAGAAGGGTTATTTGATCCCATCCATTCATGTGGGAAGTGATTTGATCACTCAATTTACCTCACATTTCCAATGTCGAAGGACTTGAGAATCATTCGCAATAAGTACACATTGACCAATCCAAAAGGTTTTTCAGATGGACCGTAATGCGGGTTTGGTCGTGGCTTTAGTAATGGATATGCATCATTGGTCATAAAATGAAACAATTATCTGCGAACATCTTTGCCAGGTTTACAAGTCAAGTAACCTCAAGATGAGATAAGACAACCTTGCCCCCACTTCTTCGAGCGGTAGCTTCTTTGGGGAGTTCTTATTCTCGTTTGAATCATCCCAATCTGAAGAGACTTCGGGAAGGGTTGTAATGTTGGTTTGGTTATGACTCGAAATGCTCAGAACTTTTCACAAAAAGGGATTTGAAAGTTGGTGATTGTCATGGCATCATGGTCATATCACTCAATCTTTTTGAAAGCACCTGATTTTTGAAATCTTATTTGTCTCGAAAGTCCTTTGACTAAGCAAATAAGAGCTTTTTCCTTCTCAATTTTTTTTTGCATTTACAATGATGTTTTTTTCAATGCAAACATTTTGAACTTGACAACTTTTTTTTGCATAGGAGTTTTTTTGCCTCTTTGATGCAAATCTCCTTCTTCTTTTTCTTTTTTTTCCTTTCTCTCTTTTTTTTTTACGGGCATTGGCCTTGCTTTTACCAGGCACACTACTTTTTCATGCCCCTTAATTTTCATTGGACTTTTTCTCTTTTGAACTTCTTGAGCTTTTAGGACTTCCGAGATGCTTTGCATATTTTCACGTAAATGTCAATGGCCTTGGCCAATCATATGCCTTGCCCCAATGTAGGGAGATAATCACCACTTGGGTTTTAGAAATGAACAATTAGGCTCAAGTTGGTTTAAGCAATGGGTATCAGTGTTTGGATAGAGAAAAGAATGCTCTTCTTCACCTCGGGATGTTTCAAGCTTCATAAGAATTCACCTGAAAATACCACAAAAAGATTAATGCAAGTGAAAGCAATGAAGTCTTTCTCATCTTTTCACCATATGATGTCAACCAAACCTTCCAAATTTGCCCCATTGTGGGGTGGTTCTTGGCTGGGGTATTTTTGACTTCTTCACATTTAAAGGCTCAAAGAGGCTGACTATGGTCACCTGCGGTGTGTAAGATAGAGAAGAGAAATGCCTCTTTTCATTTTGGTTCATGTACTAATTGCGAATGACTCCTTTGTCCTTAAACGACACAGGTTTTTTTTTCGCTCAATTCTCATAGTGTTTGAAGGATGTGTTTGGAAATGGATTGCCTTTCATCATCCTAAGCATTTCCTACTTGGCATGACTAACATCTCAATTTCATTTAGTCGAGATCATCTTAATAGATTAATCTCCATGAGGAATTTTGATTCAAAATGAGTGATCCATCAAGCAGACATACAATTTTGAGATAAAAAACAATGCTCAGAAACTTTATGAAAAGTTCATTTTCTCAATTTTCATCTTCTTTTTTTTTCTTTTTCTTTTTACTTGCTCCAAAAAATGCGAAATTTTTTTGATGAAAATTCTCAATTTTGTTTCTCTTTTGATTTTGAGAAGAAGGGTACTTACCTACAATAGGGCGACTTAGTAACCCTTTCACTCGCGTTTATCACTTAAATGCCAACATCATCTTCTTGGATATTTGGCAACCCCAAATTGCCCTTCACTTGCATTTTTTTGCATCTTTTTTATGCATTTGATGTTTCCCTATCAAAGGAAAAAGGGATCATGTTAGAG
The DNA here is from genome assembly GCA_014182735.1 of Corymbia maculata. Taxonomy (NCBI): domain Eukaryota; kingdom Viridiplantae; phylum Streptophyta; class Magnoliopsida; order Myrtales; family Myrtaceae; genus Corymbia; species Corymbia maculata. Next base: position 16,457,084 of record CM024688.1, on the reverse strand, counting down.
ACAATATCAACATGAGCAATTGGAATCGATACAATTTACCCTTCACATGTTTCTGTTCTTCAGGCATGAGCATTTATGTTTCGACATTTGATGGCATTGTTTCTTGGATGCTTTGCCTCATTCATCGCTTTAACATGCTTCTTTGGTAGAAAGCACTACTCCCACAGTCAATGTGCATATTTTCCTACAAAAGACGGGACATGTTATTTGCATTCTAACATCGAATTTGATTAATTCAAGAACAATACACCCTTTTTAGCGTCGAATTGATTGACTCCATTTCAACATGCTTCACGGGTGTGATTTACTATGCTTTGAGTGACTTGTGTTGATGATCGCCCTGCGACAAAAGAAAATGAATTTTGTTATCTCTCTATTTAATTAGGGCTCAATTTAGGAACGATACATCCTTTTGTAATGAATTTTTGCCCCAACATGCGTCATTGGTGAGGAAGAGGAGATATTGCCCCAGGGTCAAATGCTGTTCCAATGTCTTTTACATTAAGACATGTAATTAAGCTTCACCATATCTTGCTTTGGCACATGTTGAAATCTTGTGCCCTGTCATGCTCATTTGATGGGCTTTTGTTTCATTCAAATTTACCGGCTCAACATCCCAAGGCATCTTATGCCCTGTCTTGTGCCTTGTCATGCTCATTTGATGGGTTTTTGTTTCATTCAAATTTACCCTGCATCAAAGAAAAGGACGTGTCATTTCCTTATACTAAAGAGTATCAAATTTAGGAACGAAATACACCCTTTTTCAAAGTCAGACGGCTCAACATCCCAAGGCATCTTTTGCAGAGAAAGGGAAATATTGCCCCAATGCTCAAATGTGCGTCTTATGAAGTTAGAATAACTTTGCCACACATAGCTCTATCATGTTGGATCAGCGAATCTTCGCCTCGTTCGAATTTTTCATCACTCATTATCAACTAGGTTTAAGAATGCCTCATTGCCTTGTTCGAACATTATAAAACTTGGTGCTCAAACTGTCTTCTTTTCGAATACTTGGCAATTCCCTTCCTTTGTCTCATCATGCAAAGCAATCGACGAACTGGTTTGATATTTGAAGGTCTTGCCTCATTTCCTTGTGAAAAAGCAGATAACAAAGTTGCATTTTGCATCACTAATCATGAGGGATGCATTGATGGTCTACAAACAAAGTTGATGCCAAAGGAGATTAAAACCAGATTTAAACATTTTGTGTTTCTTGACTACACAACAAAGCTGAATAGGGAATGCTTCAAGTCTTCATGACTGGAAATTGAGATAATTAAAGTTCAACAGCTCTTGGTTGTGAAGTGAAACAAAACAAAGCACATCCAGTGCATTTTCAAAACTAAGATTGGGGAGGTCAATTGACAATGGATGACCTTCGATGTCTCTTAGCGAGGCAGCTTCGTGTGGTTAATCTTCCCCATGACATGGTTCGAAGCAACACACAAATATGATAGATGCATTAGTGATGCCAATTCATGAGCAAGTGAGTCATCGATGGATAAAGCTCATCAAAAGTTGATGGTGGCATCCGACCTCCAAATAAAGGAACTTCTTGGAACAGAACTTGGCTTCATTTAGCCTCCGTGGAAGATTGGCACTAGCAAAGCTTCAATACATGCTTGAGGCACTTCGGGTCCTCATCAAGGATTGATTTTCAGTTTCAAGGAATGAGGAATCATGAACCTCCCTTGTAAGATATTCTTTAATGGTCACTTTTCAATTGATAGCACTGATCTGAGTATATTCATTTCTATCTATGGAGAGATTGTCTAGGTACATTGACCCTCTAGAAGTGGATGTCTTTGTTGGCAACTAACATTCAAGAGGACACCGTAATTGCACTAATCTTCTCCCAACCATGGGAACTTTTCCAATTAATCATGTGCAAGATCATGAAGATAAAAGCCCAGAAATCCAGCAAGCTATATTGAGTATATTAGCGTGTAATGACTTTATCCAAATTCTAAATGGAACTAGTGAGAAAAATTCTTCTCTCATCGGGGACGTCAGCATTGGATTGTATCTCAAAAGCTCCGTTCTTTGATGAGGCACAATGCTGTCTTAAAGCTTGAACAAGCTATGAGTCTCTGAGGCAGTGAACTCCCGTCACAAGAAATTGATCAAATACAATCTAGCCAGTGATCTTTCCAACCCTTAATGCTATATATTTGATAGCTTCAAAGATTTGGGACATGATAGAAGGCGATGCGTCAAAAGTGTCGTTTGAATTCATGAGTGCGAGTTTCCGAAGAAATCAATATCAAAGTTGGACTCTCATTTTTTTGGATTCCAAGATCAAGACTTGTAAGAGTATTTGCTTGTGATCTGATTCAAATACCAATGTCAAAATTGTTTAGTTCTCTCCTGCAGGAAAATGTATGAACAAATCAATTTTAGAATAAATTAATTCCATTGGAACAATCACAACTTTACCATCCCAGGTTATCTTTCTTGTGGTTCCCTGCAAAGGACGAACACATGAGGAACATAATACATTGACTTTCAAAAACTCATGGAAATTCAATAGAATACACCAACTTCCAAATTGCCTTCGAAGTCAAAGAATGTTTACAAACTTGAATTTCTTTACCCAAAAAAATGAGTCACTTGGGTTTATGATCAACTTAAGACTGAAAACATCATCCATAAAAAGAATAAAAACACAAGGAAATACAATACATTCCTATGAGTAACAAAAATTCTCATCCTAAACTTAAAGTCCACTTCTTGGCACGGTCAAGTAAAAACAATTCGAAGGATGGCCGTCACGCATCTGCAAGAAGAAGAAACGATGTCAGTATGTGAATGAGGAAATGATCCTCCAATGAGATCGCCTCTTACAATGAAATCGAGGCGATGACACATGCCACAGAACTCCTATTACAGGATTTTGGTATTTTACCAAGATTTGATTGTCAGAGGAGACATCATTGAAAGATCAATCTACGATTATCAATTGAATGCCCACTCTATTCCCAAAAGTTTCATATGCAAAATGTGGCATTGATTTTGAAAGACTGATTTGTGCTTCCACTGTTGCTAATATGAGGTGATTTTTATTTTGAGAAATCTATACACAAAATGTGATTTGAATTTTCAATCTCAAAATGTGAGAGGGGAAAAATTTTGGTTAAAAGTGTGATTTCTAAATTTTTTTGTATCCCAAAACATAATCATGAATCGGAAGAACTTCTTAACAAGATGTGATTTTAAGCCCATAATTAGAAATTTTGACAAAATCATTCGTTGTGTAGCGCTAAATTAATGATTAACACTGAATGTTTGCCAATTTTCCCAATTAGGAACCTACACTGAGGGCATTCGATTGATCTTCACAAATTTCAAAAATGAAAATTTCAATAAAAAATGAATAAGTGAAGGGAGAAATCATTCTTACCATTGGCGATGATTTTTTCTTTTTCATTCACATAGACATGCGCATGAGACTGTGGGTCGATTTCTATTCTAGACGGCTCAAATGAAGCCACGGGATTACCAAACTGAACCAACATGTTCACGGTTGGGTTAGGGTTCCCATGACTCCGACTTTGTCAAAGAGTCGACCCGTGATGCACGGTTGCAACCGAGGTGGAAGCTCTCGACGTCAGAAGAATTTCAGAATTGAGATGGGCAACTCGTACTACATGGTGGTAGTTGGAATGGTATCCATCTCAACACCATCCTAAGTGATCCTAATGCGGCCCAGGTCCGGCGGCAGGTTGTGTGTGCTAAAGTGTAGTGCCATGTAAGGGAGACATGCACAACAATTTATATAGCAACCAACACTTCAAAAATTTAAAATATAAACATTCATTCCCATCCATCGACATATAAAATAAAGTGTTAGCAAACACTCCACCCCTTATTACTCCAATCCTGCACCAACATTTAACACGAGGTTAGTGGACTAACCTCACCTTCTCGAATGCGCTGCCAAAGAAACACATTAAATAACACACAATCAAGCAAATTAGGCCTAAGTCCTCTAAGGTATAGAATCAGTCCCTAGCGGAGTCGCCAAGTTGTCACGACCTACTAAAATTAAATTTTTCGTGAAAATAATAATAATAGGTTTAGGAGTATTGTTAATTTTGGGCGGATGGCCCTTAATGAACTCGGGCTCTCCCAAGCCCATACCTCGCGCGACGTTGGGATATTTGTAAAAACTACATACAAGGAGTCACCACTAGTCTATTAAGGTCGACTAGAAACCAAGCGAGACATGGGAGCTGTGTCTCGCTTTTTTTACGCAACCAGAGGGTCTGAGGTCGGGGACTTGGTTACGTTAGTCATTCGACTAACGCTCTTTCGGTACCTAACTTAATTGTGTGTTAGCTAAAGACATGACAACACATTAAAAAAAAACCTATTGTAGAGTCCTAAAGGCTTATTCAATTTTGATATTTTTTCTTCTCCAAGGGTTTTCTGAATTTTTGCGATTTTTTTTCTGATTTTTCTGATTTTTTCTGAATTTTTGTGCTTTTTAATATTTTTTAATATTTTCGAATTTTCTGAAATTAAAAAAAAAAGCTTTTAAGCTTTTTGCAAATTTTTTCATTTTCTGGAATTTAAAAACATTTATTAATGTTTCTTTTGGAATTTTCTATTTTTTTCTAATTTTTTTTGGAATTTTTGAATATTCGAAAAAGGAAATTAAGTAAAATAAATTAAATTAAACTTTTAAAACCTTTCTGAAATTAAAAAAACATTTTTAATGATTTTTTGAAATTTTTCTTAATATTTTTTTAATATTTAATTTTTTTTCGAATTTTTGGATTTTTTTAATTAATTAAAACTTAATTCGGACCGGGTCGGGAGACTCGGCCCTACTAAACCGACCCAGACCCTATCGGTCCGGGCCGAAGCAAGTGACGGAGCTGGTCGAACGGCCCGGTCGAAAATTCTTCAAGATGGCCCATTAATGAAAGAAAGTAAAACAGCCCATTTCTAATTCATAAAAAATTGGCCCAAACTAAGATTCGGCCCACGTCAAACAATCAGCCCAAATTCATACTAGGCCTAGTCGAAACCAGCCCAGCCCACAATTTAATTGAGACCTAAATAAAAACAAGCCCACATAGCAAATTAAACATAAACCCGGCCCGCCTACTTATGCTAACCCAACAACTAAACCCTACCCGCTTATACCTCATTTGACCCTGGTTCTTGACCCGAATCACGGCGATCTCCTCCGCGGCGCCGATGGGGACGGCCGGCATGTCTCGGTGAGGCCACGGCGACGGGGCGCGTGAGACCCGGGCCGGGCGACGGCGGCGGGCGGCCGGGGGCGATAGCGGCCGACGGTAGAGGCAACGTGAGGTCGCGGGATCGTCGTGGGTTGGAATGACTGCAACGGCGAGAGCATCTTGCTGGCGGAAGAGACTTCGATGGCTATGCGAGCAAATGGTGGCAAAGCGGTGGTGGTGTCAGCTACGGAGCGGGCACGGCGGTCACATTGCGCGGCTGACGACGGCTTCGGACAAGGGCGGCGACGGCGCGGAGCAAGCCACGAGAAAGCCTCGTCGTCGTTTGCTGAGTGGCGGTGCTGTCGGCCTTCCCTCTCTCTTCTCTCTCGGATCTGGTTCTCTCGGATTTGCCTTCCTCGAAGCTCACTCTCTCGCTCTTTCCTCGATTTGATTTGGCCTTGTGCTTGGGGAACAGAGCTGCCTTGGCCATGACCGGTTTCTTGGACTTCTTGGCAGCAACCTCCGTCTTCTTCAAAGGCTTCGACAAAGGCTTGGCGGTCTCCTTCTTGTTCAGTGCCATGATCGCCTCTTTGATCATCTGGAAGTAGGGAGGATGCGAGGGTCTTCGGTTGCTTCAGCTTCTTTCTCCCTCGGAGCCCGGGGCTTCTTCTCCCTCGTGTTATTCTTCCTGCCCAGATTTTCGAGCTCATTCTCTCGCGGGTCTGCTCCGTCGAGCTCTTCTTCCTTTGCTTTCTGCCACGTGACCGCACAGCAGGGGAAGATTCCCTGCTGGCATCACGCGGCCAACGTCACCGCGATGGGGGGTCTCCGGGACGACAGCGATCGGTTGTTTCTCTTCCGCCGATGTTCTTTTTTTTGTCCTCCTCCTCCTTGTGTGTGCGTGTGTTGTCGATGTCACAGTCCGATGGAGTCGCGCCCAAACGGCGTCATCAAACTTATGCTATTCTCGAGGACCCCTCTCACCGAAGATCCTCCTTTGGTTTTCTTGCTGGCTTCACGCGGATGACGTCGTGCGAGGGAGGTGGCCAAACGACGTCCTCCCTTTTTCTGCCTGCTGCCCCCCTTTTTTTTTGATCTCTCCCCTAACCTTTTTCCGCGCCTGCGTGTGGCCATGAGGGAGAGCTGAATCCCTAGGGGAATGGGGCCGGGCCGGAGAGAAATCCAAGGTTAGATAGGCTAGAATGAAATAAAAGGGGAAATGGCCCAAGAGAAAAGAAGATAAAAAAACTAGGCAAGGTAAATGAGTGGGCTGGGCTGAACCAGCCCATTCGATTTTCTTTTCGATTTTTTTTTTTCGATTTTTTTTATGCAATTTAATATATGCAAAAGTAAATGGACATTTAAAATAAAATAAACAAAAATTCGGGTGTCAACACTACTGGAACCTCACCTCTCTCTTTGGTACCGCAGGTAGACGTTATAAATACTTCTGATGCAACTCCTGAAGGTAATACTGGGTGTGCACTTGTTAGTAATTCTTAAGGTGGTAGGGAATGGTGGATTGTTGATTCTAGGGCAACGTATCACATGACACCCAATTGTGACGATATTATATGCTACACCACTCCAAGGAGATAGAGTATTTATAATGCAAATGGCATTAGCTATCCTGTCATTGAGGCAAGCAATGTTGATCTTACACATTTTTTATCATTGTCTCACACTTTATTAGTGCCCTCTCTATTTAATCATTTACTCTTTGTTGACCAACTCACTGATGCTTTGAAGTGTTGTGTTCTTATGTATCCATCTTTTTGCTTATTTCAAGATATCCTCGCGAAGGAGATTATTGGTCGTGGTACTAAAAGGGGGGGTTGTACTATGTTGATGACTTCCATGCAGGCCGAGCACATCACACAAGTAGTGAGTCTACTAATAAAGAGAAAGCAATGTGGTTATGGCATCGTCGTTTAGGACACCCGTCTTTTGGGTATTTAAAGCATTTATTTCCAAACTCGTTTCATAATTTGTCAGATACTGAATTCCAGTGTGAGACATGTATTTTGGCAAAAAGTCATTGTGTCTCTTTTCCTTTGAGTTTTAATAAGAGCACCAGGCCATTTTCTTTGGTTCATTCAGACGTGTGGGGTGCTTCGTTGGTTTGTAACATTTGTGGATGACTATACCCAAATGTCTTGGGTTTATTTAATGAAGCATAAAGATGAAGTGGCAGCAATATTTCGTATGTTTCATTGGATGATTGCAATGCAGTTTGGGACTCAAATTCAAGTCTTTCGTAGCGACAATGGTGGGGAATATATTAATCAACATCTTCCAGCTTACTTTCAAGACAATAGGCTTATACATGAAACATCATGCACCAGAACACCCCAACAAAATGGTATCATTGAGTGGAAGAACTGTCATATCCTTGAGACGACACGGGCACTCCTTTTAGGTGGTCAAGTTCCATCCCATTTTTGGGATGCTGTTGTGGCAACAGCAGTACATTTGATGAATAGAATGCCCTCTCGTGTGTTGAACTTTCAAACGTCACTTCAAGTACTTGCATCCTATGTTTCTCTTCCTTCGATCATGACACTACCTCCCAAAGTGTTTGGGTGTGTAGCATACGTCCATCTCCACAAGAACCAATGGACAAAACTCGATCCATGTGCGGTGAAGTGTGTTTTCATTAATTATGGCATTCATCGAAAGGGATACCACTATTACAATCCAACCACCAAGAAAACCCACGTCACAATGGATGTCATCTTTGTCGAGTTTGAATTATTTTTTCCTGCACCCAATTATACCTTTCAGGGGGAGACTTCTAGTGAAAGGACAAATTGCTGGGAATGTGGTGTGATGGCAAGGGTTGCGACTGATTTTGCTTTGAAATAAAATGACCTTGTAGTGCTAGTACCTGGTGACACGAGGACTGGTGATGCACAAGTTAAGGTGCAAGGTGACAAGTGGGTTGACATTCTGCAGCAGGCGACATTGATAGGCAATGGTGTGGTTACGGATCATGGTGGGACACTAGAAAATGAGCAGTAGTGCACTAAGGAATCTGATCATCAAATTGATTTGGTACAAGAAACACATGAACAATCTCAATAACAGCTCCCTCCATTTCAAAATATCCCATCTTTAGTATCTGACAATTCTCTTGAGGATACTCTTGAGGTAAGTTCCCTTACCACACAGAATTTGTTTGTTGATACTGATGTAACTATTAGTTATAAATTACTTGACAGGCATAATCATGGCAAGGCTCCTAATAGGTACTCACTAGATGTAGAAAAACGAAGGTCGAAGTATCCGATCACCAATTTTGTTTCGACGAAGCAATTGTCAAGACCTTTAAAGGCATTTGTCTTGAATCTCTCTACTAGTAGAATTCCTAGTAGAGTTCAAGAGGCATTGAGGGATCCCAAGTGGGTTCAAGCAATGCAAGAAGAGATGGAGGCTTTACAAAAAAATGAGACTTGGAGACTTGTTGAGTTACCAAAGGAAAATAAGGCAGTAGGATGTAAATGGGTCTTCACCATCAAATATAAAACAGATGGTTCTATTGAGAGATACAAGGCACGTCTGGTAGCAAAGGGATATACCAAGACCTATGGCATGGACTACCGGGAAACATTCTCTCTTGTTGCAAAACTGAACACTGTGCGGGTATTGTTATCACTTGTAGCAAATTTGGACTGGCCCTTACATCAATTTGATGTAAAGAACGCGTTCTTACACGGAGATCTAGAAGAAGAGATCTACATGGAAATCCCACTAGGATATGCATGTGCTGATAAATTGGAAGTGGTATGTAAACTTGAGCGGTTGTTGTACGGGTTAAAGCAATCACCACGAGTTTGGTTTAGTCGCTTTAGCTTTGCAATGAAAAGGTATGGGTACACTCAAAGTTATTCAAACCATACATTGTTCCTGAAACGACAGCGTGACAGAGTGATGGCATTGATTATATATGTAGATGACATGATCATCACAGGGGATGACCTTGAGGAGATCATAGAACTTCAAAGGAAATTGGCAAATGAGTTCGAGATGAAGAACTTGGGGGGCCTAAAATATTTTTTGGGTATTGAAGTGGCCAAATCAAAGGAGGGTATATTCTTATCTCAACGGAAGTTTGTGTTAGATTTGTTGGTTGAGGTAGGGATGTTGGATTGCAAACCTGCTGATACCCCTATAGTACAAAATCATAAACTTAGAGATTTTTCTAATCAGGTATCAACCAATAAGGATCGATATCAAAGGTTAGTAGGTAGACTGATTTATCTATCACACACTCGACCTGACATTACATATGCTATAGGAGTTGTAAGTCAATTTATGCACGCTCTTAGTGAAGAGCATATGAATGCTGTAGTCCGGATTTTACACTACTTGAAGTCAGCACCAGGGAAAGGACTATTCTTTGCAAAGAATAATCACCATGAGGTGGAAGGATTTACGAATGCTGATTGGGCTAGCAATACCTCGGATAGGAGATTGATGTCGGGCTACTTCACATTTGTGGGAGGAAACTTGGTTACATGGAGGAGCAAGAAACAAAAAGTGGTAGCTTTGTCAAGTGCTAAAGCCAAGTTTCGAGGGGTGGCTAAAGGACTATGTGGGCTTTTGTGGCTAAAGAAGTTGTTGACAGAACTTGGTTTTCCACCTAAGTCAAGAATGCGACTGTTTTGTGACAATAAGGCCACGATTCAAATTTTCCACAACCCGGTTCAACATGACCGCACTAAACATGTTGAAGTTGATAGGCATTTTATCAAGCAAAATTTGGATGATAAGGTGGTGAGTTTTTTATTTATCAAATTTGAAGACCAGTTGGTGGACATACTTACAAAGGTAGTATCGAGTTGAGCATTCCATAGCTTACTTGTTAAGTTGGGTATCAAAGATATCTTCTCACCAGCTTGAGGAAGAGTGTTAACATGAGTTGTCAATTAAGGCCTCAATAGGAAAGTTTTTCTATTTAAAGTATCTCAATATTTTTTATTAATATGAGCTGTCAATTATGGCATCAATAGGATAGTTTTTATTTATTTAAAGTCTCTGTATATTTATGTCTCCTGATTTATAGGAGATTCTATGGTGGCTAAAGGCGGTGTATATATTATTGTATATAATCTTGTAAAGAATGAGAAGAATATAAGGAAAAAATTTTGTTTACTGGTTAACATAGTCTGGTTACACTAATATATACAGTGCTCGCTGCAAGTCTCTGACAATGTTAAATGAAATGAACACGTTGCTTCAGAGAGAGAGAGAGAGAGAGAGAGAGAGAGAGAGAGATTAAGAGATGAAAAGCACAAAGCTCATACTCCTCCATTTCACAATCCAAAAGCAATCATCATCTTCAAACACCAATCGCTTGTGGCTCATCTTCATCATCACCTTCTTCACCACTGCCTTCACTCTAACCCTAATCACCACCACCACCACCACCACCCCAACCGCCACAAGTACCGCTACAGGCTCTGCCGCCTCCTCAATCCAGCTCCCACTTTCCATATCTGCCGCCCTCCTCCACTACGCCACCACTACCAACTCCACCCACATGACGTCCACTGAGCTTGCCACCATAACTGCCGCAGTTGCCCGCTGTGCCGCTGCTGCTTCCCACTGCAACCTCCCAGTTTTCGCCTCACCCATGAGGCCCTCCTGTACAAAGTCCTCAACTTCAACGGTCGCACCACCTTCCTCGAAGAGAATGAGAACCTTGTGTTGAGGTTTGAGCAGCAACACCCAGGAATCGAGGCCTACGATGTGCAGTACGAGACGAGGGTCAGCGAAATGAAGAGGCTGCTAGAGCCAGCTAGAGGCGAGCTCCGCGGCAAGTGCCGACCAGTGCAGAACCTGCTCTTCTCGGAATGCAAGCTCGCCTTGAACAGCTTGCCCAACCACGTGTATAAATTGAGTTGGGACATGATACTGATCGACGGTCCAAGCGAGTACCACGAGGCGGTACCAGGGGGGATGGCCGTGATATTCATGGCTGCTGTGCTGGCGAGGAGCAAGAAGGGTGGAGCGGCCGCGACGCACGTATTCGTGCACGACTTTGATAGGGAGGTGGAGAGAGTTTATAGCGACGAGTTCTTGTGCAGGGACAACTTGGGGGAGGCCGTTGGTAAGCTTGCGCATTTTGATGCGGAGAGAGCAAGCCATGAGAGATTAATGACTGAGTTTTGTAGGGTTTCCGCTCCGGCCAATTCATCTTCGTCATCAACATCGATAGCGTAATTGAAAGATTGATAGGCAGTTCATAACGAAAATGACGATTGAGTCAACAGCAGTGGCGTTTTTAATTTTTTTTCCTATTTTTGGATGCCGCGTAATGATCATACAAATTGATAAATGGACAAAAGAATCGGAAAAAGCATATAAACTTCACTGAGAAAATAAAAATTTTTCTTCATTTCAACGCAAGTTTGCTTTGGAAATCTATACATACTAGTTTCTTCCTAAGAATTGAAATAAGGAAATAGACTTATCATAGCAAATTAATCACTTGAAAAAAAAGAACTTAACTTTATCAAAGAAAATAATTAAACACAAGAACTCAAACCATCTGAGAAGTATTTACCGTAGAGGCCGTAGCGTTCCTTGGGCCCTTTATTTTATTTTTCATTTGCACTTTTCGATTTTAAGTAGATTTTGGGCCTATTGTGAATTTCTGTCATGGAGAGGGCGAGCGATGAGAGAGATTAATGACTGAGTTTTGTAGGGTTTCAACTTCGGCCAATTCATCTTCGTCGTCAACATCAATGGTGTAATTTAGGGATTCACAGGGGGGTTGATGACAAAGATGATGATTGAGTTGAGATTGTTACTAATATTTTTCTCCTATCTTTTAGATGTCAAGTAATGACCATAAGAATTAATAAACAGACAAAAGAAAAGCAACGAGCATATAAATTTTGTTGAGAAAAAAAATTGCTCTTACTTTCAATGCAAGCTTGCTATGGAGATCTATATTTATAGTTTTAATTCTTTTTCCGTTGAGTTTAAAATGACACTTTGAATTTCTTCTTAAAAGTTAAAATAAGCAAATAGATTAATTATATCAAATAAATCACTTGAAAAACAACTTACTTTGTCAAAGAAAATAATTAAAGGCTACTCAAACCATCCAAGAACTATTTACCGTGGATGCCGAAGCGTTCCTTGGGCCTTCTATTTTATTTTTCATTTATACTTTCTGATTTTAAGTAGATTTTGGGCCTAATATGAATGTTTGTTTGGTTTAATAGTGGAATTTGGTACTTTTTCACTGGGTCAATTCCAAAAAAAACCCCAAACTTTAGGTTTAGTCCCAAATATACCCCAAACTTTTTTTTGTCTCAAGAAAAACCCCAAACTTTAGGTTCGAGTCCCAAACACCCGAACTTTTCTTTGTCTCGAAAAAACCTCAAACTTTAGGTTTAGTCCCAAATCTACCCCAAACTTTTCTTTAATCTTAGAAAAACCCCAAACTCTTAATCTATTCCCAAATCTATCCCAATTTTTTTTGTCAAAAAGAAAATTATCAAATTTTACTATAATCTTAAATTTGCCCTCATTAGCCTCTCATCCAAAAGCGGTATTAGTAATCCCTAATTTTTTATATCCTAAAATGGTTTTATTTTGAAAATAATTTTCTATAACATATTGTTTATGTGTATTTATTATTTATGTGGAAATGCCATGTTAAATTGGGACTAGACCATGAGGTATATTTGAGAACAGATCAAAAATTGGTGATTTTTTTAGTACAAACGGAGGGTAAAACCCCACGGTGTGTTATTTAATTTAGAAATTTGACGATAAAATTTAACGGAAAATAATATATGGAATTTTTTTTTGGTCAAAAAAATAATTTTGGGTAAATTTGTCATATGTGTACCAATTTGAGATTTTTTTAGACAAAACAAAATTTGGGGTAGATTTGGGACTAAAATTAAAGTTTAGGGTTTTTTTTGAGACAAAAGAAAAGTTCAGGGCAGATTTGGGATTAAACCTAAAGTTTGGGGTTTTTCTTGAGATAAAAAAAAGTTCGGGGTATATTTGGGACTTGACCTAAAGTTTGGGGTTTTTTTTGGAATTGACCCCTTTTTCACTTTTGGGTTATTGAAACTCAAATATTTTTGAAGCTGAAACCTCAACTAGGTTCAAATGTTTGCTATGTACATTGGGGCGGTTGTGAATTTTTGCTGATGTGGCGTAAACGTTGTTAAAATATTTTTTATATTTATCTTTTTCTTTACATTCAAACGTTGACTCTGTCTTTGACCTGGAATTCTTCTTCAAATTATTTAAACCACAGCAATGCAATTCCTAAGTATCTACATACGACCATTCTTCCGCTGGCCATGGCCGCAGCTCAAATACTCAAGCAGCCATGGTGATCGTAAGCTTGAGATCTACGACCTTTAGGTTTCACACACATGGCCGCTTGAGCTCTACCCAAGCCATAAGCTTCAAGCTCAAGAAGCCATGACGGCCGCGAGTTTGAAGTTCAATGATATCAAAGCCTCTTTCTTGAGAATTTTTTTTTTCAACACCAGCTGAATTTAGCCCGCGTTTGCTCCACGAAGGTGTCACGACGCCACCACGCTGCAAACCCATTTGGGCCTTATACTGTAAGCCACTTTCAGATACACTCAACTAGTTGTATTGAAAATATAATACCACAACAAGCTCTCCGTCACCGAAGGAATTCGGTCAACCAAATCGCCCCGTCAACCGACCCACGCGCGCCCACACACGCCACTCAAATGCTCTGCACGTGAGATCAACACGCTCACGTGCCTCTCACGCGATTGAACCTGCCTCTGACACTAACATCACCTGCTGACGTCACCTATTGCGACATTGGCTACGATACCCCCACCACGTCATCACCACGTCATCACCACGCTAGTGCCACATCATCAGCCACATCATTGACACATCATCGGCCATGCCATCATCCACATCATCAGCCACATCATCAGCCACTCAGTTCCACGTCATCTACCATGTCATCAAGGTTTGACCGTTGACCAAAGTTGACCGATCTCTTCTGGAGGTATTTCGACTTGCTGATTCCGTTTTTGGCGTTATTTTCTCTTTATTTGCACTCCTAGTACTAGTTTCTTGGTATTTATTACATAAGTCAATGCATTTTCAATGGAGAAAATGGACGTGCTAATACCCATTCAAACTATGTTGAATGGATTAAATTATATTTTATGGGCTCAAGAAATATCAAGTTTTTTAAGAGGACGCAAACTTTGGCATGGTTTATTATTTAAATATTCTAATACTTCCCCTTACGCTTAGTCTGGTCTTTTTGCCTAGTACTAAATGTGAAAATTTGATTGGAGAGGCAAATAAGGGCCTAGAAGATTTAAATTCAAGACCTCTTGCTATGATACCATATGAGATTTTGTAAAATCACAACCAAATATTATAAAAGCTTGAGTTATTAATTGAAGGCGTGGTTTATTATTTAAATATTCTAATGCTCGAGCTTGAGTGATCATGGCGGTTGTGAGCTTTGAAGTAGATCTAGCCATGGCAAATCGCAAGCTTTGAGCTCAAACAACCATGGAATGCAAGCTTCAAAGCCAAACAGGCTACAAGTTTTGAGCTCAAATGGCCATGGCCAAGATTTTGGAGCTCAAGCAGCCATGGCAGTCATGAGTTTCGAAGCCAGTTTTAGCCATGGTGGCCATAAGCTTCAAGCTCGAGCAGCAATGCTTTGAAGCTTGATGTGGCCATGAATGCCACAAACTTTGTGTTTATATGGCCATGGCTATGACCTTTGAAACCAGATTTGGCCATAGCAGCCAAAAGCTTCAAGCTGAAGCAGCCATGGTGACTGTGAACTTCGAAGCCATATGTGGCAATAGTGGTTGCAAACTTCAAGCTCAAACGACCATGGCCACGAGCTTGTGTGACCATAACGGTTGCAAACTTCGAGCTCAAATGGCCATGGTTGTGAGCTTCGATTTTAACTGGCCATGGCCGCCATATGGCTTTCACTCAATATTCCAATTATTCACATCAGCATAAACCAATTAGAAAAAGTAGCGACATGATAGAAAAATGAACAATGACCCTTTTAAAAAGTACAGGGATGATTTTGAACAAAAAACCGGTACAAGGAGGGTCTTAACGGCAAGACTACACGGACAATGGGTGCCATTTCACCTAACATATATACAAATAAAATGCCTATGTGTGAAATGAACTTAGGTAAATAATAAGGGGGGACAAGTTGGTTGTTTTAAGATTTTTGAAACATTTTCGTGCAAAACAATGTGGAGAGACGAAACAGTTTTTATAGCCAAAATTTGCGAAGCATACAAAATATCTTCTATCATCTGAAACGTAAAGAGAATAATGGATGAAATAAACTACAAATCAATTTATAGTGGCTTTAGCCAGCAAGCTCTCAGCTCCTATTGGTAGGGAGGGGTGGAGACAAGGATGCATTTATGCTTTGCAAAAAGGTAGGGCACAAATTATAGAGAGAGAGGAGATTAACAAACAAAAGAAGATCGAAAAGGCAAGACAAGGGCATTGAGTGCCTCACCCAGTCCAAGCAAGGGCTGCAACACGCTAACACCCTCATGCAAATCTAGGCGAGGGAGCTTCAAAGTATTTTGCCGGAATGTTGGGGACAGAGCAAGCATCAACCATGAGAACTCTTCAAAGGTCAGTCAGATGGCCGACGCCTCTAGTCGACTTGATGGCTTGGGACTATGTCATCGTCTGAACGCTCGACGGGTTCAACGACAACCCCTCCATGTACTCACTTTCGACCTGTTTTGATTCCAAACAAATGCTCTTTGTTCTCACTTTGCATCCCTCACCACTCTTTACCGATTCATCCAAAATGGTAATGTTTTTCTTTTCCTATTTTGTCCATTTTTGCATGTTCATTGAATGGGTGGGGTGGTATTGCGGTGGAGGAACGAATGTCGATGGTGTCAAAGAGGAAAAGCAAGAAGAAGTTAAGGATGCATTTATTTTGTGAAAAAATAAATAATTTATAAAATATTTTCTTAAAGACGACAACTTATATCATCTACAATAATAAATAAATAAATAAATAAATAAATATCGGACTAATGATCTCAAACAATACAAATGATCAATTTTAGAAAAATATTATTCTAATCATTTTTCTTACGAAACGAATGAAGCATATGTTTAATCATTCAACTATTACACTTTCTAGAGACCTTTATAATCACCACCTGATGGGACCAAGAGCTTACGAAGCCCTTGCTCTTTACCCTTCTACTTTCCGTCTCTTTTCCAAGCAAAAGTCATTTTGCTTTTACAACGAAGAATGGAAGAAATAAGTTTGATTGAATTTCTCGAGTCACTGAAAATTAGAAAAATCTATGGTGTTTTTGTTGGAAATTCCTATAGTGGGCTTACATTAATTAATCAATTTTCTATTTTAAATAATCAGGTTAATGGATATTCCAATATATATTAAATCCTTAAGTGATCTTATTGAATTGGGTTATGGCATCTATTAATAACGAACCTAGTTGAGCAGCAAAGTGTAAGTAATTATGTTTAACTGAAGCCCATAATGGGAGGGGCCTAGTTGACACGGTATTGATTAGGGTTTGCTAGGTCCCCTCTCTAGCCTATAAAAGGATATGTTATACCTATCAGTCACTTAATCCCATTAAAAGCTGCTATACTAAAATATGTCATAGAGAGGAAGATCTAGCATTCCTATAGATCACTGATTATCGTCAATTTGATATATTTTTCATCAAGTGAGGCTATGCTAATGGGAGGGGCCCAGTTGACACGGTGTTGGTTAGGGTTTGCTAGGTCCCCTCTCTAGCCTATAAAAGGATAGGTTATACCTATTAGTCACTTAATCTCATTTAAAGCTGCTATACTAAAATATGTCATAGAGAGGAAGGTCTAGCATTCCTATAGATCACTGATTATTGTCAATCTGATATGTTTTCATCAAGTGAAGCTATGGCTCAAACAGGTACGTTTTAATTTCCTTGTATATATAAGTTTTGGTGTTTTACAGTCATGTGTGGATCGAACTCATTCTTGATTTATTGATTATTTATGTTGAGAAATACTATATGTGGTATCAGAGCTAGTTATATATGATTGTAGAACCCAATTTTTTTTTTTTATGAACAAATTCGAAATTTCTTCTCTTGAACCGAATGTTGTCGTTATTTTTTCATGAGGACTCTTTGATTGATTGATTTTGAAATCTTAGGGTTTTTATTCTACATGTCAAGATCTTTCCAACCATGTATAATTTATATAGTTTGGTTAGAATTGAGAGAGAATTTCGAATTTGAAATTCTAGGGTTTGTACCTTGAAAAGTTCTAAAATTTGTTAAATTACTTGCAAATGAAGTATGTTATAAATTGTTGCATGGGTATTATTATATATATGTTTTAGAATTTTTTGGTTGCATTAAGATGAGTTTTTTGGGCTTAAACTTGAGAAAATTGAATTTCGGCCATGGGTATAAAATCCGTTTTTAAAGTTGAATATTGATGTTTTGTTCGTTAATTCTTCGGTTAATTCACTTTAATCAATTCACAATGATATTAGAAACAAAACCTATGGAAATTTTTTATCAAAATCAACCCTAATATGCGTTCTTTGAGCTTTGGGTCGAAACCGGGTGGTGTGACCCGGTTTGCAGACTTCGGGACCCAGCTAGAGGTTGAAGAAGACCTCCAGATGGGCCAGGCGATCCTATGGGCTTCAAAATTTTGGGCTATGGCCAAATTTTCTAGCCCACCTGTTTCTGCCGAGAATATGTGCATAAGCCCAACGGTTGATGTCACGCCCCGACCTTCGAGCATGTGGCAACCCCTGTTCTTTTGCGGTCATTTGATTTGCGACTCCCTGGGATCCATCGCCGACCATTATTTTTATCTTTTAATTAAACGCATGCGGAAGCGAATCACAATTCCCAATCAATTACAAAAGTAGGGATAGCAAGGAAAACTCAACAAGAACACATTCCAAAGTGCTGCTTTATTTATCTACTAATTAACCTTAGGAAGTTTACAAGTATAAGCCCTTACCACGGGTATCTTCCTATCGAGCCAATGAAACCAACAAGCGGGGGTTAATCTACTCCCTTAAAAAATGGCCATGAGCCATAACACGCATCGATCCTCCATCCTACGGACCTGAAAATGGTTATTCAACAACTAATGAAATAAAATCTCATTAAGTCAAAATCCTAAATCTCAGTTAGGAATTTCGCTCGCCTCGAGGGTAGTCTAATCATGCAACCTAGTTCTGGCAAACAACACATACCACACCTCAAGCAACATTATTAGATGACAATTCAATAAGTAAATGCAAACACAAGCGACCTACCTAGCCTTGGTACACACAACCTGCAGAAACTATCAATCACTTCAACAATAATAAAAGGCATGCAAATAATCAGAGCATAGCACAACTTTCTCATATCTCAATGCCCACATGTGCTTCGATTATTACGACCCTCAAGGCCACGGCACAACCTTATGGTTGGCGGTCAACTGGTCGTAGACTAGATATCATCCTCTACCTCAAGGCACGGCACCTCATGGGCTATCCCCCACCGACGGCATTCCCGAATGAGCATAAGGCCCATCCCACTACCGCAGCCCCGTATCTGACCACTGTTAAGTGACCTAATGGTCACGACACAACCCTAATGGGGATTGGCGGTCATCACTTGAGGTCTCAACCGGGCTATCAACAACATACAACCTAATCCAGCGTGCAAAGAGAAACAAAAGCATAGGACAGCTTCAATAAGCGAGACACAACCACAGCGCGATCCTACTCCGGCCTTGGCACACGTGACTCCGCGTAAACCGGGCTATCAACTTTAATCACTCCCAAGACGGCATTATGCAACGCATCAGCAAATGTGATCATGCAACACATCATCAAGCAATCCATTTATATCTTTGCTCTGTCGTGAATGCAATATCGCATGATCATGCGACATGTCATTTCAGCCCACGCAATATGTCATGCGGTATCACTCCACAATTCCAAAATTCCAAATTCCACCAATCAACAATCACGTACATTCCTAATTCTCGGGACTAACTCAATAAATCAAACACGTTCACTTCCACTCGGCTCGATCGTGCATTCATTCTTGTCTTTGCTTTTACTTAGTTGTGAATGCTCATACAGTTCGTGCTCACGCAACATGCTATTATAGTTAACACACGTATAATGTCATACAACAGTATCCAATAGTCACGTACAATAGTAGCAGTCCAATCATTCACAAAAGTTGCAACAATCAGCAGTTTAAGTCACAGTCTGACAATTAATTCCAACCAATCAGCATCACAGTACTTGCATACTTTTTCAAAATCATCACGTACCTCAAAAGTTATGGGTACCCAACCACGCGTCTCAATATTCAATAATAAATAGGCACGTGTCCTCACGACAATCAATTTCAACCAATCAACATCACAATCAACTATTCCCATCAATACTCAATTATCCCAAAATAAGTATAAACTACAATTATACTCAAAAATACTCATATAAGAAGTATGCTATAGTCGATTGTTCCCATAAAATAATTTACTCCCACAAAATACTTATAATTATTTTCCAATCCATAATTAATTATCCAACCCAAATAATTTCATTTAATAAAATCATTCTTTAATAAATCAATGTCATTTGATAACGTAGTACATGAATGCTATTGACATTAGAAAATTAGACCATAGTAATTTTCCCACAAAATTACTCAATTAAAATCATTTCCCATAAATAATCACAATTAATTATTTTCTCCAAAATAATTAATTTCATAAATGAATAGTAATAAAAATATTAATAATAATAATAATTCGAAATTATAAATTAATTTAATTAATTAATAATTCCAAAATAATAAATTATTATTATTTATTCCAAAAATAATAATAATATTTATTAATACTAACCATGATTAACACTAAGCAAAGCTTAATTAAATAGTATCAAAACATTAATAATCATCATCCATAGCACTAATCAATAATTAAACTAATCAAACTACTCCTAAGCAAGATTAACCTTTAACTAAGGGATTAGGAAATTGACTCACAATTTAACGATTCCGATGACACGGGCATGATGGCGGCGGCGAGGGCAACGTGTGGCTATGTCCGAAACATCGAGACAAGCGGCAACGAAAATGGGTCTCAGCGACGGGGTGGTTCCGATTCGGTGAGAAAGAACGGCGACGGACGCGGCTCACGGACGGGCGATGCCGGGATGCGGCTTGGACTCTCCGACGGCATATGGCGGCTCCGGCATGCGGCAAAGGTGGCTGATTTGGGGAAATCACAGCAGCTCATGCTGCTGTTTTGGAAGAAAGAACCGAAAGAACTAGGGAGTGGGGAGAGAGAGAACGGGGGGTGGGGTGGGGTTGATCGGTGGAGAGAGAGAGAGATTTGACTGTGGGTCAACAAAAGAAAAGGGGGGGAGGAAACATGCAGAGGAAGGAGGGGGGCCAACGTGGGGAGAAAGAAAATGAAAAAGAAAATAGAAAATAGAATATAGAATAGGACAAAGCCTAAACAAGCTTCTAGAAAGGGCATTTTGATCTTTTTGCCCCTGAAGCACAAACTCCCAAATATTTGGCTCCAAAACTTGGCCCGTTGAATCATTTTCCAATAATTTTGGGCTTACCGATAAATTCGAGAATCAATGAGGCAACGTTCAATATTTTAGTCTCGACATCCTTAAAAGTTCAATACTCGATATCGGATTGAAATTCGTGGTTAACATCGATCAATCGCAACTTTAGTACGACCTAACTTTTAAAGGCATTTAGGGGTTCTTGCGTGTTTGACCTGTAGTTGATAACTTTTCAATCCATGATCGTGCATTCAAATCAGAGCGATCCTCGATTGTCATGTAATCACGAGGGATTAATTGCTCACACTGAGTACAAGGCCAAAAGGAAATCGGTTTAACGTCATTCGTAATTAATATCGAAGTCGTGCTGAATCACCCACAATCCGACCTCGTACTTTTGCCGAATCGATTTATCTCCGTTCACTAATTGACCTACAACAGTGTGGTATTATTCCTCTTTGATCCTTATGGTCGAGCGGACTATCCCTGATTAAATTCATTAATCGTACGCGTATCAATCTTTAATTGCCTTGCCGAACAGTTAATTAACTCGTGAGGGGCCAACTCAGAGTAAACGTAATTAATAGTGTATTGATAAAATAACCATTTCATCTATCACGGAATGGGTCGAAATTCAGGATGTTATAGCTTGGTTTGCTGAGATTTTGGGCGTGAAACCCATCTTCTGGGCCTCAAGAAGACTTCGAGCGTGAAGCCTAGATTTTGGGCTTATGGAGCGCCCAACTTCTAGAGTATGGGCAGAAGCCCAAAATCTGAGCCTCAAGAGATTCTGGGCGTAGGCTTAGGATTTGGGCCTTCAGGCGATTCTCTAGAAGCCCAGGCGGGCTAGAATTTTTTGGCCCGAGCCTGTTTGGCCAATTTCGGCCACTAAAATAATAATAATAATGATGAAATTAAAAAAAATTGTGACAAAAATTGTTGTTTGATAATTGCAATATGATCTTGGGAAGCACATGTTATAAAGTGCTTCATATTATTTGATAAATTTTGGGTGTTGATTGAAAGGATCACCAATTTTTGCGCGCTTGACCTCTCACCAGAATTTTTTTTTATGAAACAACATCAAGTTAGTTATTATAATTTGAGTGAATAAATAGAAAGAGAGTTTTGAAATGCATTACCTTCATTTTAATGATCAAACGAAGTAGGAAAATTTCAAAAATAAAGGGGTATGATGCACTTCATAAGGGGAATGATGCATAACATAAGGCAAATGTGGCGAAAGGCCTGAAAATGATGGAGGCTTCATAGGTGCAGAACGGGGCTTCAAAAGCCTAGCTTCACATGTGGCCCTACACCATTTGGGCCCAGTCATGCGATATGCGGCCAAGGTGCACCAATCTAGTGTGCAATTGGGCTTGGTGGGGCTTTAACTCACGTGTGATTGTTGTCGTTCCATCATCAGGCTGACACTGGAAGCAACATTTGGCAACCACCGGCAGTGGCGGAGACGGGGGATGACGTCATTATTCTTTTTTTTTTCAAAATAAATTTAGAATAATATTTTTCAAAAAATTTGACCAAATTTTGATCAGCATAAGTACAATGAGAGTGCCACAACTTAGCACGGAGGGACACTTAAGTGCCATAACTTACAAACGGTACACTTAAGGGCCACTTTTAAAAAAATATATCACTTAAGTGCTAAGTGGTCGGAACCTTACCGGAAATCCTATGTGGCATTTTTTTTATTAATTTTCTTGCCTACGTGGCTCACCGGAAACACTAAATCGGTGAAAAATCAGCCAAAACGACATCGTTTTGGCTGACATGGGTTTATAAAAATTTATTAATTAAATAATATTAAATAATAAAAAATATTATTATAAAATCGATTTTATTAAAAAAAAAAAAAAGGAAGAAGAAGGAGGGGGATCGGTGAGGGCTGTGCAGCCTCGCCGCGCCGCCGCCGCCGCCCCCACCCTCGTCGGGAAGGGCCAACGACAATGGGGAGGGTCGGCCGGGGTCGCCGGGCCCCGGCCAATGGCTAGTCACCGGCCCTTCCCGACGAGAGTGGGGCGGCGACGGCGGTGGCGGCGGCAAGGGCTGCACAGGCCCTCACCGATCCCCTCCTTCTTCTTCCTTTTTTTTTTTATAATAAAATCGATTTTAAATTTTTTAAAATCTAATGTGGACAAATTTTTTTATTAAAATTAACATGTGGATTTTTTATTTTGAAAAAAATTCTCCCTCAACAAATGAAGTCGTCGGAAAATGGACACATGGCAATTTGGCCGGATTTTCTCGCCGTTAGCACTTAAGTGATTCATTTTGCTCCAATTTTGGCACTTAAGTGTACCGTTTGTAAGTTATGGCACTTAAGTGTCCATCCGTGCCAAGTTATGGCACTTCTGGGGTCCGTATGTCAATTTTGATCAATTATAACTTTTCAATCAACCTTTGGAAAAGTAAAATGGGCTCCCATTTTCTACTTAACTCCTAATCAATTAATAAAAGATTAGTGATGACTCTCAATCAAATGAAATAATTAATAGAAATCAAGTTAACATCGATCGTGCCAAGAGCAAGTGTCACATTGCAAGAAGGACCATTTGCGCTTGCTTGGTAACCCAGCAACTTCCTCTAAAATCTCGCCTCAGAAGAGTTGTGACACCGAATTTCTTTTTTTTCTCATGAAATTACACATGATGAATAGAAAAAAAAAAAGAAGAAAAAATGATTAAGCTGAATCAAACCACAAAACATGGTTTGGCTTGGTTTGATATTGATTATAATAAAATTTACTTTGGTTTCACTCTTCTTCAAACCATATTGTTGAAAATAAAACAAGCAATCTTATAAAATATACAAAAATAAAGAAATGAATCAAACATCAAATTTACATGGTTCAGTCATGTGACCTACATCTATGAGGAAATAAGCATATGATTTCATTATAGATGAAACAATATAATAAAGGTTACAATCATACTCAAGTCACTCACGTACTCTTGATATTTTTCATCTCTCAAATACAACTAATAAGTTTGTCTTCAATCTTCACAGTTTCTCTCGAAATAATCTCTTAATTTCATAAAAGAATGACATTAATGTTAACACAAAATTTAATCAACTTCATTTTATGTAATTTCACAGAGAAAACCTTTCCAAATCAACCCCTAAGAAGAAATTTTCAATCTCCTCTGTGCAATCCTTGGAGCTCTCATTAAGAGCTCTTCTTCTTCGTATTTAAAGAGAAAATTCACTAGAAGCAAATAAAGAAGATGAAAGGAAACAATTAGTGCTATCGTTAAAAGATCTCATTATTACAACTTTCTTCGTCTTGTGCCTTTCCCTTTCGTCCCACGTCAGCGGTAGCCATCATCAATCTCTCTTTTCCCTTTATTAAGCTGACCAAAGTCGTCCCTTATGGTCAAGACTAGCACGTTCTCTCTTTCTTTCCACACTCAAAGCAACACCATGCTGGGATGGCATCACGGCCATGGACAGGGCATCATTGCATTTCCGCTGACTACTCTCAAGTAGACGACGAGTGTCAATTATTCTCTTCTGATCTTAGTTTGATCTGGCTCCGCCGCAAGATATATTTCAACATTTAAGGTGAAGACCAAAATAAATATTTAATAGTGAGTGTTGGGGAAATTACCTTTGTATTTAGATAGAATAATGAAGTTAATATAAGTTCGAAATAATAAAACAATCATATCAGATTTTGAGACGTGATATCACTTTCTTTAAAGATTATTTGCCCTATAAAGTTGTTAATGGTCACCAGCAAATTTTCTCCAAGATACAACAAATTCTTAAATGAGAATACTAAATAGCAATTCTAGTATATCTCTAGGGTCTCTCTAGGAAACAATTGGAAACAATTGTAGTTTTGAAAAAAGATAACTTGAAAAATAATAATGATATTTCCTTTATGGTTTTTCAAAAACTGATATCTATAGGAATATAGGCAACTCTTCGTAAAAGATTACAAAAATTAATAAAAACATTTCTTCAAAAGAAGTTATATTTTAACAGGTACGAATTCTAAGATAACCGTTGGAAGAAAAATAAAATTCGAAATAAATAAATAATAAATAATAAATAACCATAATTTCTTCATGAATAGTCGCATTATTTGAATATAATATTATGGTTAATTTTTTTATAAAAATAAATCCGAATTTTTTCAATAAATAAAAATCAATGATTATTGGTTAGTGTCAAATCCCGTGCACATGCGCACTCACATTTTTTCGATGTGGGACAAGGCACCTCTTAATTTGTTTTACAAACAAATTACCAACAGTGAGTAGTAAGTATATGCTTAGGTAGTGTTCAGGTGGAGCATTTTTTTTGTAATGAATACAACAAATCCAATCTTATTAGTATGAAGGAAAATTTTCTAGTTATCTAGAGTCCATGTGTCATAATAAGAAGCGATTCTTTAAGAATATTTTGCTATTATGTAATCATATAAAAGTATGATTTTATCTACATAATATGTTTAACCATAGATATAGTTATACAATAATTGGAAATGATTTAAAAGCTGGAAAATTAGATTTTTTTTAATTCAAAATTTCAAAAAAGCACCTAGAAGAAACTCAAAAGAAATTGCGCGTTTAAAAAGTACACCCCCATAATTGTCTCCTCCTCATTTTTCATGAAAAGGTACACCTCCATAAATGTCCTCACACCTCCATAATTGTCCTTCTCCTCATTTTTTCTATAGCCATCAACTTTTTTTACTATAAAA
This sequence comes from Corymbia maculata, assembly GCA_014182735.1. Classification (NCBI taxonomy): domain Eukaryota; kingdom Viridiplantae; phylum Streptophyta; class Magnoliopsida; order Myrtales; family Myrtaceae; genus Corymbia; species Corymbia maculata. Next base: position 16,431,541 of record CM024688.1, on the reverse strand, counting down.
TAAAAGCTACAATTGATGTGAAGTTGCCTGTCCTTCAATCAAATCCCGTGAGTCATGCAATACAAAGATCCAAAATGGAGAAAATCATGTCTCTCGCCGAAAGTGGCATCGGATTTCAAGTGTTCAAATCAAGAATTTCATCGTCTATATCTTACAATCAATAGTCTTTTCTCCTATTCCACTGTAACGCTCTTGTTCTTCTTTTGTAAATTTTTGAAGGAGAATGATTTGGTGGAGAAGCTTTTAACATTAAGAACCTAATAAAGTGTAATGTTATTGTTTCTAAAATGTGCAATAAAAAAAGAACAACTGAAATTTGACAAACAATAGCTATACATTCGAAATGAAGCAAGGCAAATTCGAGCTCTAATATATGTAAATCGTTTGTCAATATGCAAATATGTCACCTTTTTCTCAATTGAAATTGTTTGACTTTGTGGCAGCTATGGGAATCTTATGAAGTCGGTTGTTAATGAGAGATTGTGATTAGGCTCAAGACAAGACAAAGGCAAGTGATCAAAGATTTAGTTGGAATAGAGGATCAAATAGTAGCCATAAACAATTTATTAGACATTGGTTCTGGGGGTGTATGGATCATTAGAATCTACAATGCATGCAGCATTAGTGAAACAACACCCCCAAGGTTATCTTCAATCAACTATATCCTCACTTTGGGAAAAACGCAGCTTTTTTGATGCCATGAGTGAAATGCCAAAAACCAAGGGCTTACTATAGCTGCAGGAAAAATTATTTTCCAATATCTCTTATTATAGAGTGACTCGTGACATTAATAGTATTGATAGATGCTAATTGTAATGGATGATGTCAGTGAGGGAAACCATATCCAAAAATTAATTAGAGTGAATTTTTTTTATCCTAGTACTAGGGTACTTGTTGCCACTTGGGACAAGAGTGTTACAAATATTAGGGGACTTGAGTATAAATTCAAGGATTATGACTTGGTGGGTTGAGTGATGAAGATGCAAATAACTTTTTTGTAAGCATGCCTTCAATTAAATGTAAAAAAATGCGAAAGAGAGAAAATGGGGAATTTGTATAGATATATTCATCCACCATTGATATTCGTATAGCGTGGGTTAGTTTCGTTGTAATTCACAGCATTATGTCTCGTTAGTTTTCTTTCTTTTCTGGTGTGCACTAACTCGTTCTTGCAAGAATTTTGAATTTTAAGGTTAAAATTCCAATTGACCAAAAAAAAATCCAAATGAACACAGTGCAAATTGTCATAAAAATCTGGGTTTATATAACATATTATTTTGGCGTATAGATTCTAGTTCAAAGTTGTTTCAGCACATTGTACATATTAGTTTAATTTCATTTCAATAAAAAAAATATAAAAATAAAGAAGGGGGAAATGCAAGAAATAAAACAAATAAAAAGATCAACTGCATTTTCATTAAAAAAATATACATACATCTGGGAGTGAATTTTAGGAATCATGCAAATTCATGAACAGATTTTGTTTTCTTAACATTGTATTGCACTCTAGATTGCATTAAGTAGATTTGACTTCTAGATATAATAGTTCATTTTAGTAAAGTAGTTTATATTGTAGATATTCATGAAGTATCATTTATTTACTTTCTGGTTGTGAGCCATAGTATATTTTGGAAATTTTACATTGAGTTTCTATCTATAGCTCAAGGGGTCCCGGGAACTTAATAACAAGGCCTTGAGTTCTTTATTGTCCTCCCTTTTATTTGCTCAATTTGTCTTGGTATTACTGGATTTTATATGCATATGCTTGAGTGAATTTATGCATGATCGCCTACATTGCTCAACATTGAGAATGAAATGGGTAACTAAGATTGGGAAAATTGCATGAATAGTTGTTTTCATTAAAAGAGAAAATATGCCAAATTGGGTGTTAAATATATCTATATTAATCAATTCCCAAACCCACAAATCTCTAGTTTGCACAAGTAAGATGGACTTTTGCATTTTATCCGAGTCCTAATCAGTTCATATAAAATTAGTGGTGAATTTTAATCAAATGATATAATTAATGGAAACTAAGTTGAGATCAATCATGCGAAGAGCAAGTGTCACTTTGCAAGATGGACCATTTGTGCTTACTTGGTAATCAAGCAACTTCCTCGGGGATCTCACATTGAAAGGGTCGCGATATAAAATTTGTTTTTTTCTCATGAAAATAAAAATGATGAAGAGATAAAGTAAAAGAAGAAAGAACGATTATGCCAAACCAAGCCGAAAAAAGTGATTTGGCTTGATTTGATCTTGACTATAATATGGTTTAATTTGGCTTCACTTTTCTTCAAAACATATTTATTGTTGAAAGTAAAATAAATGATCGAATAAAATACACAAAATAAGGAAGTTAAACCGGATACCAAATTCATAAGATTTGGTCACGTGACTTATATCTATGAAGAAATGAGTACACAATTTCATTATAGATAAAATAATACAATAGATATTTTTAAGTCACTTATATGCTTTTGATGTTTTTCATTCCTCAAATACAACTAATTACTCTGTCTTTAACTCTTATAATTTCTCTCAAAATAATTTTTCAATCTCATACAAGAATGACATGAATATTAACATAAGATTTAATCCACTTCATTTTGTGTAATTTCACGAAAAAAATCTTTCTGAATCAAACCCTTAAGAGGAAATTTTCAATCTCCTCAGTGCAGTCCTCGAAGCTCTCGTCGCTTCGATAATAAAGAGGAAATTCACTAAAAGCAAATAAAGAAGAAGAAAGGAAACAATGAGTGGCCATCGTCAAATCGACACCATTATTGCAACTTTCTTCGTCGTTCTCCTTGCCCTCTTGTCCCATCATCAATCTCTCTTTTCTCTTTCTTCAGCTGAGCTAAGCTGTCTCTTATGGTCGAGACCATCATGGTCTCCCTTTCTTTCCACGCTCCAAGCAACACCGTGATGGGATGGTGTCATTGCCATGGACAGCCCATCATTTCATTTCCTCTCCCCACTCTTGACTAGAGGTTGAGGGTCCATAATTCTCGTCCAATCTAATTTGATCTGGCACCAGCCGGAGATAAATTTCCACATTTATATAATATGGTTTGGCTGATGGCACCACCACACCATGCTCACATTCTATTAGTTCTCAATAAGGAAATTAGTGTTGTAAAAGATTTTCTTTTTAATATAAAGACATGTTTGTGACAGTATTTGAATGGTTAAAGGTAACTAATTATGATAAAAGATACGTCTTTAACACTAAGAGATCAAACAAATATTCCATAGCGGGCAGTAAATATTTGCTTAGGTAGTGCTTAGATGGAGCGTTTTTTTTATTTTTTACTTATTTTTGGTAGTGAATGCAGCAAATCCAATCTCAATATAATGAAGGAAAATCTTCTAATTATCTGGAGTCCCATATGTCATAATATGAGGGATTCTTTAAGAATATTTTGTTATTATGCATTTATATAGATAAATTGTGATTTTATCTATATAAATATGTTTAATCATAGATATAGCTATAGAATAATTATAAACAATTTAAACGTTTGGAAATTATATTTTATTTAATTTAAAAGTTCAATGGCACCGAGAACAAACTCAAAAGAAATTGGGCGTGTGGAAATGTACATCTTCATAATTGTCCTACGTCTCATTTTTTTCTAAAGCCATCAACTTTATTGACTATAACTTAAAAGTTGCAGCTGTTGTGAAGTTGCATATTTGTAACTTTCAATTTAATCTGTGTGAAGTTTCCTATCTGTAACTTTCAATTTAATTCTATGAGTCACCTAGTACAAATGTCTAAATTGACATCTCTCACGAATGAAAGTGGCTTCGGACTTTTGCATGTTCAAATCTAGAATTTCATCATATATCCCCTTTTCTCCTTTTCCAATGAAATACACTTGTTCTTCTTTTGTAAATTGCCGAAGGAGGATGATCTTGTGGAGAAGCTTTTCACATTATCACGCTCCCCTTCAGTCTGATTCTTCAACTATTGAGGTCCTTTCAACAATCACACTTAGCAATTCCTAATAGCCACCCGACTTTTTGGACAGAGGCACGGTCAGTTTGTCATCCTCAAACAACTTAAGAATGTAGCTAGCGATGGCTCCCAGAGTAGCACCCAAAATAACCTGACAGATTTCCCACTCAACCAGAGAATCAATGAAATAGAGCAGGTGGAACTCCATGTTGCCACCAGCAAAGCAGTCGCAAGGCAAGAAATGAACAGCAAAACGGTTGTGAATAAAAGGGGAGCCACAATTATGAAGAAAGCTTTGACAAGAAGCAATGAACAGGATGACATAAAAAGACGTTTCCAGAAAGGCATGCAAGACTACGCGATTTAGCTAGAACTATACCTTAAATGCACGTAAAGGGTGAACTTAAGCAGCATTTCTACCGCCTTAAAACGTGTGATACTCTTGGCATCTGGAAGGAGTTCAGAAGTCTGGAATCATCACATCCCTCCCTTTCTTTCTGTTCAGGAATGCGTGCGACCCGTTGTAAGAAACATATACTTGTACATCCGAGCTAGTAACTAGGTAAGCACTAGCCACTGTGGCTCCTTTGAAAGTGTACTGGGTTCGAAGCGTGGAGAGCAACTATAAAGTCTTTTTTTTTTTTTTGGTAAGGGTAAGTAATATTGACTTTTCAAACCAACAAACTGTACATAGGGGGAGAAATCGGTACCAACCTTCACTCAACAGGACGACATGTCACTGGAGTTGAGAGGTACCCAGTTCACCAAAAAAGAAAAAGAACACTTAACTAACATAAAAGGAACTAGGTGGCCACATCCGGACCTTCATCTTGGACATCACCAAAAATTCGAGGGTGGATCCCCCAGCATCGCTGCAATCTCCTGATTCTTGGGGAGTCTTCAACGTGATTGAAAGCCGAGCTTTGTCTTTGATCGCCTTAATTAGGTGTTGCTTCATGGCTGGGATGAAGAGATTTTTGCCCCGGAAAAGACAATCATTTCTAGATTTCCATATCACATAACAAAGAACCCCAAACGAAAATCTCAAAATATCATGATAGAAACCAACACCCGAAAATGTGTTGATGGCCCAATAACAGTTGTCCAACCAAGAACTATTGCTCCAAGGGAGATTGCACTTAGCCGCCCAAAAGGAAGCAAGTGAATTGGAGACATGGCACTCAAAAATAGATGATCTAAAGAGTCAGGTCTAGTACCACAAAAAGCACAAAGGGAGGAGGGTATTCTGCCGTGTGACATGAGGAGCACCTGAGCAAGGAGCCGATTGCGCAAGATGAGCCATAAGAGAAATTGGTGTCTTGGGGCACTGGCTTTGTTCCACACAAAATCAGACCAAGTAATCAAGCTTTCCTTCTAATAACCGACCAAGCCGAGGCAATAGAGAAGTTACCGAAGGATGTGGAAGCCACGAAAAGAGTCCGGGATCTTGACAACGACGGAATTACTAGTTGCCAAGAGTTGAGATCATGTAAAAGCGGCTGGCCAATAGGTGAAAAAGATCAGCAACCACGGCATCCCTTGGGATGCCTGATTCGTAGATGTGAGCATCAGAGAAGATTGAGTTTAATGGACCAATATCCAGCCAAGGGTCAAACCAAAGGGAAGTGGATAGACCATCACCTATCTTCCATTTTACAAGACTTTTAATAACTCCCCTGAGTGCTAGAAGTTTTCTCCACGCCCATGAACAAAGTGTCGGAGGAGAGGCAATCCAGAAGTTGTCTCTCTTGAGGTGGATGGCATGTATCCATTTGCACCATAGAGACACTTTATCTATAAACGAGATCCGTATATGTTTAAGCATGGAAGCTATATTATTATCACGTATTTTCCTCGACCCGCCTCCCTCCTGTTTGGGAAGACAAACATCATTCCACGAGACCTTAGCACCCCCTGCCCCTAAATTAGGTCCTTTCCAAAGGAATTGGCGACAGATAAGCTCAATCTTATCTACCACTGCAGACGGTAGCCAGAAAATAGAGGCCCAATAAATTTGAATGACATGAAGTATAGATTTAATAAGTTGGAGCCTGCCTGCAAATGACAAGAATCGATGAGTCCAAGATTGAACTCTATTGGTAAGAAGACATACTAGGGCGTTACAATTTGCTTTGTTGAGCCGAGATGTAATAATAGGCACCCCAAGGTAGCGCATCGGTAAGGATCCCAGCCTACACCCCAGAAGTCGTAATATCTTGTCATTGAGAGCCGAAGAGCCGCCCGAGATAAAGATTTCGCTCTTGTTGGCATTAGGGGTAAGACCACTCCACTGGGAAAACATATCCAGGCCTTCCTTCATATAAGAGACGGAAACCAGATTTGCTTCACAAAAGATAAACACATCATCCGCAAAGAAAAGATGCGAAAGACGAGTAGGTTTACACCTCCAGAAAAACCGAAATTCAGGGCGACAGGTTTGAGCTTCTAGAATCCTTGTAAAGACTTCCATGGCCAACGTAAAAAGGTAGGGCGATACTGGGTCGCCTTGTCTCAACCCTCAGCCACTAGCAAAGAACCCATGTAGATCCCCATTAATAGCAATTGAAAATCTAGGAGTGCGAACACATACCATAATAAGGCGAGTTAGATGATCTGGGAAGCCAAAAGCAATAAGAGTTGATACCAAGAAGTCCCAATCTAGGGTATCGTAGGCTTTCCTAAAATCCACCTTTATAGCACACTTCGGGGTGTAGGGATTTGTGTGGAAGCCACTAAAGAGTTCCTGGGCCAAGAGGATGTTGTCGCTTATCCGCCTGCCTTTAACAAATGCTGTTTGAACGGGACTAATGATGTCCGGGAGAACGGCTACAATTCTATTGGAGATAATCTTGGTAATACATTTATATATCGTATTGCAACATGCAATGGGCCGAAAATCCGAGACAGAAGTGGCATTCGGAATTTTTGGAACCAGCGCCAAGATGGTGCAATTTATCTCCTTAAGCATATGGCCATATTGAAAAAAATCCATGATTGCCTCAATTACTGAGGGGCCAACAATCCCCCAATTTTTCTTAAAAAAATCTGAGTTAAAACCATCTGGCCCCGGGGCTTTATCTCCGGCAAGAGAAAACATAGTATCCCTAATCTCTTGGGGAATAACTGGCTTGGAAAGAATTCTAACCTGTTCCTCATTGAGCGTGGTGGGGAGAACCTCCTTGATCATTTGAAGAGAGGGGTGCACCATGGGAGACACCGGAGCTAGAAGATCGCGGAAGTAATTCACAAAGACTTGCTGTACATTAGCCGAGTCTGACACCAGCACACCCGAGCTGTCCATGACTGAAATGATTCGGTTACGCTGATGACGGTAGTTAACCGAGTGGTGGAAGAACTTTGAGTTTTGGTCCCCTCTTGAGCCACCGACTCGAGACTTCGGCGAAGGAAAGATTCCTCCATCGATCGAAGCTCATAATAGGACCGAGATTGAGTGTGCTCGCCTTGAGCCAATGTATTATTCCATGGGTCACGATTCAGCTCCTCTTGGATGGTGTCTAGAGCTCTCTTAGCGTCCGCCGCTCTTTTGGAGATGTCCGAAAATTTTTCTTTGTTGAGTAGCTTCAATTGGCCCTTCGCAGTTTAAGTCTAGCACACAAAAACATAGGAAAACCTGACAACTGAGTCTCCCACACATTTGCAACCATAGACTGGAAGTCAGGATGGAGCATCTAGTAATTGAAATATTTAAAGGGTTTTCTGTGAGCAACAGGCGCAACAACTTTCACCAACACAGGAGTATGGTCAGAAATACCAGGGGCGAGGAAAGAGGCTTCTGAATAGGAAAACTCTTCACACCAAGTTTTGTTAACCAAGGCTCGATCAATTTTTCTTTGTTTTCTTTGGTCTCCAGAATAGGAGGACCAGGTATATCTGAACCCCACATATCTGAGATCCTCCAATTCAGCACATCCGAGACAGTCTTTAAATTCATCAAAAGCCGGCATCCAAATATTCGGACTACCAAGTCTGTCGAAGGATCTCGTATGGCATTAAAATCACCAGCAACTATCCAAGGGCTATCTGAAAGAAGGCCACTCAACCTAATAAGATCATCCCAGAGAGGCCTGCGGGCAACGAACGTGTGATCCCCATATATGGCAGATAGGAATAAAGATTTACCAGAGATTAGGTGATTTAACAAACCATGGATAATCTGGCCATTCGTATAATGAACTATAAAAAATTCACCAAGTTAGGGCTCCAACCCACCCATATCCTACCCCGAGTTGAGTACTCATAATTGAAGATCCATTCCCAACCTGGAGGATGGGACTTTTGTTTCCATCAAACCTATGCAGCATATGTTGTTACTTCTAATGAAGTTTCTAACCTCGGATTGTCTGACCGGGTCAACTATACCCCGTACATTCCAAAAAGCAAAATTCATATATGTACAAAAAGAAGAGGGTAGAAGTGCCTACTTGCGTTTCCCGGGACGGCGCTTGCTAGCTGCAGATTTTTTTCGGGTAGGAGAGACTTTGGCCGGTGCAGTAGCTTGGGGGCTCACTTGTGTCGTGTTATCCGTTGGAGAAGATTCCTCACACCGGGTGCCCTTTGAACCGCCGGCCTCTCCTAACACCCGTTTGAGGCCCTTCACATGTAGTTCTTCCTCTCGAGCCGTTCCCCCGTCATTCCCTTCATCCAAGTCATCTACGAGGAGAAGGAATCCGAGGAAATAACTGGGTCATTCGGCCATTTGGCCACCAACCGCCGCTGCCGAGAATTATTCGGGGATGCACTGATCTGCCTCCTCGGGTAGTGTGTAGGAGTGTCATGCACAGCAGATAGTTCCACTTCCTTGGGGTCACCAGCCTTCTTGCGAGAGGCCCTTCTACTAGGTGGTAGAGTCTGCCAAGAGTCGGAGTGAGGATCACTATGCAAGAGGGTCTCTAGAGGCTCCACACTTGGTTGCTTGTTGGACTGATCATTCCCAGCTACAAACTGAGGAGCAGTTGCATCCTTAACTGGCTGAACTACAGCCATTTCAGGAGGATTCGCTTCTGGACCAGACGAGGTAGAAGGAGGGTCAGTGGCTTGGCATCTGTGGCCAAAAACACCGCAAGTTTGACAAGACAAAGGTCTCCATTCATATTCTACCGAAACAATTCTGGTTTCACCACTTATAAGGAGCTCAACTTTGTCACATCTGGCTTCCTTGGCAGAAAGTTCAACACAAACCCGTGCATAAGATATCATGTCCATCTGCTCAGTACGTTGATCAACATAGAGGGGTTTCCCTATGGCACTAGCAATAGCACCAATTCCGGGTGCAGCCAGAGAGCATATGGAATGTCCCTCAGACGAATCCACACCGGGATTGTCATATGGTTATCTTTCTTTAGCTCAAGCCGGGGGAACCACTGCTGGAGAATTAGTGGGACTCTAGTGATCGTGAGGGGACCCCCGTCCCGTAGTTTTGCGCCGGAACTCGGCGTCCGGGATGCGAAAAAGAAGAAGCCTTGGTCGTTTGCCTTAACCTCCACAAGCTTGGATCCCCATGCATTTTTTAGAGCCGTCTCAAGTTTGAAGGGTAGTTCTTTCCCCACCAAGTAGCCAACTAGGCATTCAAACCATTTCAGGTCCGTAGCATCCAAGGTTTCCTTCGAAATCTTGACAACCTCCGCCTACCATCTATAGAAGACGGCTTCATAAACGGCAAGTTATATCCCTTGACAGCCAGCTTCGGTTCTGCAACACTTGCCCAGAACGAGCTAGGGGAGCGACATTATCTTCGCCGTCCCGGACAGGGAGGGACGCATTGCCCAAGTTTCCTTTCTAAGCTGCAAAAGAGCACCAGCAGAGTGCATCATTCATCATTGAGCTTTCCCCACTTAAAAGCTGTTTACCAAGACCCGTTCTTGGTCCCAAATAAGCACTGCATCGAGTGTCCCCAAATGGGCATTACTAGCCGATTACTCGCAACACGTACTCGTCTTTTCCCCCGGAATGGGGTCGCGAAGGAGGAGGAAGTCTACTTCTACTCCTACGCCTACTTCTCCACATCTCGGAAGAGTTATTTGCAGCCAAGGATCGATTTTCACCCATCGCAGCGGACCCGGGAGGTCGAGAATCGAATTCATATATGAAGTATATAAGAAAAAAGCAACGACTACAGTACAGCTAACTTTACTACTTCAAATCTATACGGCTCACCACCCAAATCTAAGCGTCGCACTTAAAGTTCATTTCTTGGGCAATGTCTTTGGTTTCATCCTCATGCTGGCTCTTCTTATGACATCCCAAGCCTTTTGTGGAGCATGGACACCTTGTTGTGATGCGAAAAATAACTCATACCCAGGTGAGTCGAAAGCAAACCCAGTGTGCTTGGATGTCTCGCGTGGAAGTAGAGAAATAGCAAAGCTCCTCTCTTCATCTTGCATGAGGTTGTTCCTGATTTGCAAGTTCCCTGCCCCGGTGTAAACATCGGGTTCGTGCCTGTGAATTTCCTGTACTATCTAATAATCATATGGGAAGAACCACCTTTGAACCCTGTAACCAGGTGCATGAAAAATTAGTGGGGAAGAAAAAAGGAAACTAATCAGAGGAAGTATCCATTGCAATTTCTTGAAGAAAACACGCATTGCTAATGAGCAGAATCCGCAAAATAGAATATGGTGAATCCAGAAATCAATCACGTGAGACAAGCGAGCTGCCAAGTTTCCACAAGGCAATAAATACTAATACAAATTAAGGTTGATGTATGGATTTACCCTGCGACCGCATTCCAGAAATCGGGCAATCTTCAGCCCAGAGATTCTAGAAATCAGGCAATGTTCAGCCCACGAGAGAGAGAGAGAGAGAGAGAGAGAGAGAGAAGCAGTGCAGATGCAATTCCCATATGATGGACCATCTGAGACACACCAATAAATTTATAAAAAACTAGAAAAGTATGGAAACTGATGTAGCTAGTATTAACACCTAGAGGGGGGTGAATAGGTGTAAAGGTAGTTTACGCACAAGTAATAATGATCTGTTGCAATCTACAAACAGAAATTAAATAGAAAGAGTAGAGAAGATTACAAACACTGTTTATAGTGGTTCGGCTTTGGACAAGCTTACGTCCACTCTCCAGGCAATCAGCCATTAGGCTGGATTTCACTATGTGATCAAAGGTGATTACACACTCTTGAGTGTTAGCACTTGGTGATGATATGTCTCACGAAGTCACTCTCTTTGGTAATACACTAGGATCACTCAATTTCGCACTATGAACAATAGATGAAGAAAGGAATCAAGCTTTGGAATGTGTTCATCTACTCTACCTCCTAGGTCTCATCCTATCCTTATATACTCTCTAAGCCATACTCAATCGTTGGCTCTTTCCTTAAGAGTTTAGTTTTCCCTTTCTTGGACAGACTTTATAATGCAAGTCTTTTTGACCGTTGAAGGTAGATCAGATCCCCTTGAATTATGTTCGCCCGTACAATCAGAATCCGGGCTTCCATAAGTGCTCCATTCCTCTTTGGAAGTTGTCTATTAATTGATCATGCCAATCAGTTTGATACAACAGAATCAATATAAATAAGGTAAGTGAAATACTTTACCGTTGGTGATTTTATCATGTAGTTTTATTCTGAGTTTGACAGACTTAAGTTCTAAGTCTGCTTAAGTTTTCCGTCTGGTATGGTTAGATTCAAAATCTCCGTCTGGTCGGGTTTTCTGTCTAGTATGGACAGACTTAGAGACATCTTATGATTTTTCTTCTGCCACCAGCAGACTTTAAAGCATATGTCATCCTATGACTTTTCCTTCAAAAGAGATATATAAATATCATACATAAAATGATTTGTTAGCATCAAAACTAGGAGTTTTCTCAACAATCTCCCCCTTTTTGATGGTGACAAAACTTTTTATGCATACGGCTTGTTGTTCCTACAAAATATGGTTAGACAAAGCATACTTCCTACCATACTGCTCAAATCATAAAAATAGCCCATATCAACCATTTTCAAATGAAATCAAACGATGATCCATTCAAGATGATTCATTTATGTTCAAAACAACAACAGCAACAACCCATATCAATAAGATAATATCAAAGTAGCAGATGCATCCGATAATATCAAAGCAAGCATCAGATGCAGATGCATCAAATAATTACTCTCCCCCTTTTTGTCACTGTCAAAAAGTTAATAACTGGAAAAAGAGTAAAGAAAGTCTAACAAAAAATTCGACAGATAGTGTTAAACAAAATAAGCCAAAAGATGTTTTTAGGAAGTTTTCTTTTTAGGGGTCCGAACAAGGGTGAAATCCTACATATTTGTGGCAGACTCTTCAATCCTATGAAGACATTGATGAAATGTCTTCTCTAGAGTCTCTAGCCTGTTATTGAATGAGATTTCCATCGCAGTCTACTGATCTCTAATCTATGTAAGAAGTGCTAATATCTTCTGAGAGTCAACATTGTCAGATGAAGTTGCAGGAGTATGAGTTTCAATATTCTAAGATTGATGCTCCCCCGAATTGATGCTTCAATCTATCCTTGTTGCCCTATTGAGTCCTGTCCTCTTCTCTGTTTTCAGCCTTAGGAATATGACCTTCATTCATATCATCTATGTTTTCTTCGCTTCCTTCTTCTTCTTCTTCTTCTTCTGGATCTTCTTCTGGGTCAGACTCAACACTCTTCGCAGGTATTTCTGCTTCTGGTTCAGGCAATCTATGTGTAGTTTGACACATAGTTGCTAAAATCTTAGAAATACTTTCCTCCTCATCTTCTTCATCTTGCAGTAGAAGTTGTCTTCTCTTCTTAGAACTTGATTCAACAGCAACTACTTCTTTTCCTTTTCGCTTAGCTGTTTCTACTCTAGCCAGTTCTTTCTCCTTTCTTCTCCATGTTTCCGCGACGTCCTTTAATCTCATCTTATTGATCATCTTCATGTCAATGGCCATTGTAGGAAGAGTTTTAGTGCAGAATCTCCTAGGTATATATATCTTGAGATATTCGAAGATTCTGGTCACCAAAGCTCCATAAGGTAACTGTCCTTTATCCTTTGACATTGTCCGATACATGTGCAAAATAATAATATGAGGTAATGAGAACAGTACTCCATTTTCAATTGTCCACATTAGTTTGGCCTCAAATCTGGACACATCAGTCTTAGATGATGCCTTAGGACGAATGTAGCTGATTATGATTTTATGCAGTATTGTCCTTGCTGAAGTTAAGAGAGGATAAGTTATACTAGCCCTAACAGACTTTGTAAGATATTTACAAACAGTCTCATAAGTAACTTCTATTGGCTTGAAAGGACCCCTCTCAACTTTCATAATGTCAACTAGAGTATCTGCACTCACATCATAAAACCTGTCATTTACACTTAATTGCATTCTATTTGGAGATAGAAATGTCAAATTCGAATAGAAATATGCTGTTAATTTTGGATAAACAGCAGTAGAGTCAGTGCAGAATTGATCCATCTGCAATATTTCAAAATATCTAGGTAGATTCACATTAGCAACAGCATCCAAAAAATCAAAGTTCACAATCCTATGGTGCATGACTCCTCGTTCCAGTAATCTATTATAAAATGTCTTATGCTCTTTAGATCGGAACAATTTCCCCGTTGTGTTCCGAGCCACAACAGCAATCCCCATCTTGACTTCAAAATTTCTATAGATTATTTCATCATCCTCCTTCTCACCCCAGGCATTCTCTCTACTTCTACCTGCTTCACTGATTCGTTCTCTTTGAGAAGACGGTGGTTCTGTAGTCTAACAACTTGGATAAGACAAAACTCATTTGCATATCCTCTTTCTTGCAGGAAATAGAGTTTAACATCATCCCTAGCATTTTGTTGGACTAACCGCTCATACCTCCTCATGATTGTATGGGGATTATCAGTAGATTTTGGTAAAGTTAATCCAAACATACCTCTTCTGGAGACATTCCTTTGCTCAGATTCTGTGGGGGAAGTTCTTGGAGATTCCACATTTTCATTTCCATTTCTTTGAACGGATGCATTTGGAGATTGTCCTTGGGTATCTTCGGAAGTCTGCGTTAAATCGAAATGCGTCTGTCCTCCTTCGATATTCCTTGTTCCTCTACCAGCAATCCTATTTGATCTTCTTCGAGGAGATGGAGATACTGACCTTGATCTAGACATGGAGGATCTCGAAGCCATGTTTGGAGAAGATTGATTTTGGAAAATGTTTTGCTCTGTTAGGGTTTCTAAAATGGGTTTCTGAAGAGTTGTGAAAAAGACTCGACTTTTTGGGGGGGTTATAAACCCTTCAATGTGAGGCAAATGAAAAGTTGCACCTTTTAAAAAAATAACTGAAAATGACAGTTATTCAAAATCTATTAAACTTGACAAAAATATTCAAACAGCATAGGCATGTACGAGAAAACATGCAAATCGATTATGCAAATCGATTATTTGCTAATAAAAACTTACTAAATTCAAATATATAAGGAAATAACTTACACACCAAAAATACTATCAATTCCTTTTTAATTCTTCTAGAAGATTGGTTTGTTCAAACGATTGCTTCTCCCAAACTTTATCATGTTCTCATAGACTTTATGAAAATGGGTTAACAATATTTAATCTTCCACATATTGAATCGAATGTACCTTTGTCCAGTGGCTTTGTGAAGATGTTTGCTAACTGATTTTTTGAATCAATGAATTCCACAATTATGTCTCCATTTTGCACATGGTCTCTAATAAAATGATGTTTGATTTCAATGTGCTTTGCTCGGAATGTAGAATCAGGTTCTTGATGAGATTTATAGCACTCGTAATGTCACATCTTATTTCAATACAGGTTTCTTCTTTTCCATAGTCCCTCAGTTGCTGTCTCATCCATAGAATCTGTGAACAGTAGCTTCCAAGAGCAACATATTCTACTTCTACTGTTGATAGAGCCATAGTGTTCTACTTTTTGGAAAACCATGAAACTAGCATTTTCCCTAAAAGTTGGAATGTTCCTGACGTACTCTTTTTGTCCACTTTGCAACCTGCTAGATCAGCATCTAAGTAACCAAGGAGAATAAAGTTTGTTCCCTTTAGATACCACAGACCCAAGTGTGGATAAGTGGCTATGTACTTGATTATGCGTTTGACAGTCGAGAGATGTGATTCTCTAGGATCCACTTGAAATCGAGCATATAAACACACACTATATAGAATATCTGGTCTGGATGTAGTAAGATAGAGAAGAGAACCAATCATGCTTCTATAAGTCTTCTGGTCAACTTTCTTTCCCATTTTATCCTATCTAGTTTGATGGAGATTGACATTGGAGTTTCAGTCTTCTTGCAGTTCTCTATTCCAAACTTCTTAATCAAGTCTTTAGCATACTTTTCTTGATAGATGAAAGTTCCATGTTTTGATTGATTGACCTGAAGTCCTAGGAAGAATGTGAGTTCTCCCATCATGCTCATTTCAAATTCCTCCTGCGTAGACTTTGAGAAATTCTTGCACAAGTGTTCATTAGATGATCCAAAAATAATATCATCTACATATATTTGTACAAGCAAAATATCTTTACCTTCCTTCTTGATAAACAAGGTTGTGTCTACCATACCTTTCTTGAAGTTATTGTCTAGTAGAAACTTACTCAATCGTTCATACCAAGCTCGAGGTGCTTGTTTCAAACCATAAAGCGCCTTCTTCAATCTATATACATGGTCTAGCTTTCTTGGTTCCTCGAACCTAGGAGGCTGTTCTACAAAGACTTCTTCTTTGATAAACCCATTCAAAAAGGCACTCTTCACATCCATTTGGAATAGCTTGAAGTTTTGATAACATGCATAAGCAAGCAACAGTCTAATTGCTTCTAGTCTTGCAAGTGGTGCATAGGTTTCATCATAGCCTATTCCTTTAGACTGAGAGTAACCTTTTGCTACGAGTCTTGCCTTGTTTCTGGTGACTTTGCCAAGTTCATTTACTTTATTTCTGAAGACCCATTTAGTGCCAATGATAGTTCTTCCTTTGGGTTTGGGAACCAATTCCCACACATCATTTCTCTTGAACTGCTGGAGTTCTTCTTGCATTGTTTCTATCCAGCTTTCATTCTCCAGGGCTTCATCTATTCCTTTGGATTCAATTTCAAAAATCAGTGCAACGATGCCCGTATCCTTTTTGTTCTTCGATCTAGTTTGGATTCCTTCGTTGATGTTTCCAATGACTAGCTCCTTAGGATGACTGGACTTATGCTTACAGTTTCCGTTTGGCATTTCACTGTTATCAGAATCTTCTATTGATTCAGAAATGTCCAGCTGAGTTATTCTTTCTTCTTGAGTTGCTTCTATGACTGTTTTCTGAGAAGATTCGGCTTCTTTGTTGAGACTAGATTTTTCAGGAGCAGCATTTGGTTCTGAGTCTTCATTTACAGTTCTTCTTTGATTTGAAACATCTTGCTCCAGAAACTTCACATTCATGGATTCCTCCACTATCTGAGTATTCTTGTCGAACACTCTATATGCTTTACTAGAGTTTGAATAGCCCAGAAAAATACCTTCATCTAACCTTTCTTCAAACTTACTAGGATAATTGTTAGCATTTTTAAGAATATAGCATTGACAACCAAAAATGCGAAAGTATGAAATAATTGGTTTTCTTTCTTTGAAAATTTCATAGGGAGTTTTCTCAAGAATTGGTCTAAGAAATACTCTGTTAATGATATGGCAAGAAGTGGAAACTACTTTTGCCCAGAAACGAGTTGCCACCTTGCTTTCAATAAGCAGAGTTCTAGCCATTTCTTACAAAGATCTGTTCTTCTTTTCCACAACTCCATTTTGTTCTGGAGTGTAAGGAGAAGAGAACATATGCTGAATACCATTTTTGTCACAAAAATCTGCAAAGTCTTGATTTTCAAATTATCCATCATGATCTGTTTTAATGCTTGAAATAGAGTAACCTTTCTCATTTTGAATTCTTTTTGCAAATGTTGAAAAATACGAGAAGGTTTCTCCTTTATTAGCGAGAAATAATACCCATGTAAATCGAGAATAATCATCTACTATCACAAGGCAGTATTTCTTACCTCCAATACTTTGAGTTCTAGTTGGCCAAAATAAGTCCATATGAAGAAGAGCAATACATGATTAGTAGAAATCTGTTTTATAGATTTGAAAGAACTTCTTACTTGTTTTCCCAGAGTGCATGCGGAGCAAAGCTCTGTCTTCTTATAACTTAGTGAGGGCAAACCACAAACAAGCTTTTTGCTGAGAAGCTTAGAAATCTATTTTATACTGACATGCCCAAGTTTGCGATGCCAGAGATTTGCTTCATCTTGGACTGATATAAGACATTTTGCGGTATCTTCGTTTATGTCCAAGAGATAGATGTTTCCATGCCTTCGTCTAGTGAATGATTGAGAAGAGTCATTGCTTGTTCCAGAACATAGGTTCTCCTTGAAGTTGATTCTAAAACCAGCATCACACAACTGGCTGATGCTTAGAAGATTGTAGTTCAATCCCTTAACTAGGGAAACATTGTTGATGATTAAACTACCAATCTTGACAGTTCCCAATCCAATGATGTTTCCTTTGGTGTTTCCTCCAAAAGAAACTATTCCTCCCTTAATTCTTTCGAAGCCAATGAACATCCTTGAGTCTCCAGTCATATGTCTTGAGCATCCATTGTCCAAGTACCATTTTTTCTTGCTTTTGAAACTTACCTGCAATCAACACACATACTCATTTTTTCTTTGATACCCAGATTTTCTTGGGTCCATTGAGGTTAGTAGTATATGCTTTTTATATCCATTTCTTTTGAATAGGTCTCCAGACTTTTGGACATTTATTCTCAAAATGTTCTCTTTCTCCACAGTTAGAACACTTTAGATTCTCTCGACCAACAGATCTAACAAAATTCTTTTTAAAATGACTTTTGTAGACCTATCGAGGAGGTCTCTGTTTAATTCTTTCCTTGACTTTAGGAAAATCAATTAACGAATCACTTTCCTTGTAAAAGCCAAGTCCTGACTTATAATAGTAAGGGATTTGAATAGAAAGTATATGCTGCGACTAAAGAACTTGGTTGAGACTTGCGTTGTGCAGTGCAGTTTTCGGTGTTGCAGTGGGTATTCCGAGTTTGCTGCTGTTGTTCCAGCCCCGGGACCACCTTGGATCGTCGTGGTAGAGGTCCCCGGGTGTCGGGTTCGTCGCCGCCGCCGCGTCCGTGTCGCCGGCCCGCTTAACGGGTGAGTTTAGCCCCTAATCCTTATTTAGTGCCTAAACTTGCTTAGGGTTGGGGTTAATTAGTGTTAATGCTGGTTTAGGAGGGTTAATTAAGTTGTATTAGCCCTAAGATAGGTGGTTAGATAGTGGATTAAGATTAGCTTAGCTTAATCTTGCTTATTTATGCTTAATTGTGCTTAATTAGGCCTAATTGTGTGTTTTGTGCTAATTAATCATGTTTTTCCTTAATTGATTGGTTAATGTGATTAATTGTTTAATTTATTGATTAAATTAATTTCTGCATTTAATTATTTAATTATTTAATTTTCGGAATTTATTTATTTAATTATTTATTTAATTTCTGAATTTAATTATTTAATTATTAAATTCTGAAATTACTGTTCATCCGAAAATTAAATTGTGTAATTTCATGTGTATTGATTTTACGGAGTAAATCGAATGTGGCATTGCATAAGCATCCGCTTGAATCGTGTGATTTTCACAAAAAGGGGAAAAATGATTTGTCCGAGGGACATCGGAAATGAACCGCCTTTATGAGAAAGAAAGTGATTTGTCCAATGGACACTGGAAATGGACCGCTTTTATGAGAAAGGTAGGGAAAATGGTTTGTCCGAGGGACATCGGAAATGGACCGCTTTTGTGAGAAATGATTTGAGGTTTTATATGCAAGCATGTGTGCATTGGCTAATGCTCAAAGATAATAAGTGGATTGTGATGGAATGCTTGCGTGATCACTAAGTTGAACCCGATTTATCGGAGATTATGGAAAGGGAGGGCACGGAAGGGCACGGTTGCGCCTCTGCGGAGGAAGGGCGCCGTAGCGCCGTTGCGCCTCGGAGGGCACGGAAGGGCATGACCCTTGGGAAAACTTTGTATTGATATTCAAAATTTCCTTTCTGAGAAATAAATTCTCATTTTGTAAAGAAATTTGATTTTCCTTTGTTTCCAAAAGTTCCTTTTTAAGAGACTCATTTTCATTTAAAGTAGAATCTCGACTTTCCTTCAGTTCTGAAAATTCCTTTTTAAGATCATCAAATTTTCCTTTCAATGAGTAACTCTAAAGACTCAACGTATGATTTTCCTTTTTTTAAAGTAGAATCTCTTTCCTTCAGTTCTGAAAATTCCTTTTAAGGATATCATTTTCCTTTCAATGAGTAGTTTTTTTTTAAACTGGAGATTGAAACACAGCTCATTTATGTAATCTAAAACTTTTATTGGAATATTAGAATGATTTACCTCAATCTCTTTGTTTGAATCTGAGTTTGATCCTGAATCTATTTTCAGAGTTTGAGTCTGAATGTGCCATAAGATAGATGTTGCCATATTCGTCTTCACTGTCTTCAACCTCAGTGTCACTCCATGTTTCAGCTTTTAGGGCCTTCTTGTATTTTTCGAATTTCCCTTTGTTCTTCTTGAGCTTGGGACAATTTTGCTTTATATGACCCTTCTTCTTACATTCAAAACAAACAACATCTTTGGCATAATCTTCCTCATCGTCAGTTCTACGTTGTCCAGACTATGTGTTTTGTTTCTTGCTGTTGAACTTCCTGCCTTTCCTATTTAACTTTTTTACTTTTCTGATTAGCAATGCAAGTTCTTCGTCATCCAGCTCGTCCTCAGAATCTGTATCATCAGAATCAACGTTAGACTTAAGAGCAATGGATTTCTTACCTCTGGATTCCACTTCCTCGTTCATTTGTTCTACTTCATAGGACTGCAGGGTACCAACAAGCTCATCGACTGTCAATGGTGAAATTCGCCGAGTTTCTCTAATAGAGGTCTTCACATTATTCCACTCTTTTGACAACCCTCTCAGGAGCTTGTTGACTTTCATTGGTCTAGGAACAGGTTATCCTTGATATGCCAATCCATTTACAATTTCTGTAAATCAACTGAACATGTCTCCTATGGACTCCCCCTGTTTCATCTTGAAGGATTCATATTGACCAAGTAAAATATTTACTTTGGTCTCCTTAACACGATCAGTTCCTTCATATGTCACGTGCAGTCTATCCCATACTTCCTTTGCTAGTGTCACAAGAAGATATTCGATTATATTCATTAGGTGATAAAGCACAATAAAGGGAGTAGATAGCTTTAGCGTCGAGAGTTTATCTCTTTGTCAGTTTTTCTAGTGAAATGGTAGCTAATGTTTCTATTTCTTTCCCATCATCTTTCTTTGAGGTCTTTCCAGCTTTAATAGTGGGATCAATTCCTCTTTCAACTACATCCCATTCCAGTGGATCTTTTGACCTGAGGAAAGCCTTCATCTTGTTCTTCCATATATTGTAATCTTTATCGTCAAAGTATGGTGGACGAGTGTTGCTCTGTCCCTCAATCAAACCTGGTGCAAGAATACTAGCCATAGAGGATCTTTAACTCAAGTAATAAACACTTCAAAATACTGAGCACAGAGCTCTGATACCAATTGATGTAGCTAGTATTAACACCTAGAGGAGGGTGAATAGGTGTAAAGGCAGTTTACGAACAAGTAATAACGATCTGTTGCAATCTACAAACAGAAATTAAATAGAGAGAGTAGAGAATATTGCAAACACTATTTATAATGATTCGGCTTTGGACAAGCCTACGTCCACTCTCCAGGCGATCAGCCAATAGGCTAGATTTTACTATGTGATCAAAGGTGATTACACACTCTTGAGTGTTAGTACTTGGTGATGATATGTTTCACGAAGTTACTCTCTTTGGTAATACACTAGGATCACTCAATTTTGCACTATGAACAACAGATGAAGAAAGGAATCAAGCTTTGGAATGTGTTCATCTACTCTACCTCCTAGGTCTCATTCTATCCTTATATACTCTCCAAGCCACACTCAAACGTTGGCTCTTTCCTTGAGAGTTTAGTCTTCCCTTTCTTGGACAAACTTTATAAGGCAAGTCTTTTTGACCGTTGAAGGTAGATCAGATCCCCTTGGATTCCGTTCACCCATATAATCAGAATCCAGGCTTCCATAAGTGCTCCATTCTTCTTTGGAAGTTGTCCATTAATTGATCCTGCCAATTAGTTTGATACAACAGAATCAATATAAATAAGGTAAGTGAAATACTTTACCATTGATGATCTTATCATGTAATTTCATTCTGAGTATGACAGACTTAAATTCTGAGTCTGCTTAAGTTTTCCGTCTGGTACGGTCAGACTCAGAATCTCCGTCTAGTCGGGTCTTCCGTCTGGTACGGACAGACTCAGAGACATCTTATGCTTTTTCTTCTGCCACCATCAAACTTTAAAGCATATGTCATCCTGTGACTTTTCCTTCAAAAGAGATATATAAATATCATACATAAAACGATTTGTTAACATCAAAACTAGGAGTTTTCTCAACAGAAATGACGAGCAATGTATCTTGTCTTGGACCAAATAGGGAAAAAGGAGCCATGAAATAGACAATGACGATGAGGAGGCTATTTGAAAGAAAAAGGAGGTCCTCCATTATATTTTCCATGACAAACATCCTTTGTCACTTCTAGAAAAAAGCCAAATTGCGAATTGCAATTAGTATTCATGAGCCAACTTACTCAAGGACCATGTTACGGTGTCTCTCCCTATTTGTAAGCGAGAAATATGCCAGAAGAATAGAAAAGCCTTGGTTCTTTTTTTTTTTTTGGCCAGATATAAGTTTGAGACGTTAGCCTTGCCATAAGAAGTCGCCAAGCAGCAACAATCGGAACCGGAAGAAACGTTAGGTAGAAGTAGACTGTACTCATTATTACATGGATGACATGGTAGAGATTTTCTAGCAAAAGTACAACTCAAGAGCCAAAACTTGGCACAAGGGAACACTTAAGTGCTAAAAGTTACGAAAGTTACATTTGAGTACCACTTTTTTTGAAAATTGGATCACTTAAATGTCAACTCCAACGAAGATTGCTGGAAATCCAACATGGCTTATTTTAAAAATATAACTTGCTTATTTAGGGATTAATCTTGCTTAGGAGTAGTTTGATTAGTTTAATTATCGATTAGTGTTTTGGATGATGATTGTTAGTGTTTTAATATTATTGATTAAGCTTGCTTAGCTCGCTATTCATTGCTGAAAATTAATTATTTTTGGAGAAAATAATTAATTGTGATTATTCATTGAAATGGTTTTTATTGGTGATTATTTATTGGAAATGGTTTTAATTGAGTAATTTTGGGGGAAAATTACGAAAAAAGGACATTTAAATGGAATTATTTGGGTTGGATAATTAATTATGGGAATTGAAAAAAAAAAAATAATTATAAGTATTTTGTGGGACTTGACTTATTTTATCGCCAAAACGAAGTATAATTATATTTTATACTTATTTGGGATAACTGAATATTGTTGGAAATAATTGATTGGTGTCGTGTCATTTTTTATTTGTGTGCAAGTATCGATGTGGCATTTAAAAAATGTATTAATTAAATAATATAAAATAACTTAAAAATATATTATTATAAAATTGATTAATTTAAAAAAAAAAAAAAAAATGCTCCATAGGGAATGGGGGGAAGGGGGTTCGGGCGAGGGCTATGTAGCCTTCGCCTCTTAATGTCGTGATGATTGAATTGACAGCCGCCATTGCTTCTAATAATGTTGCTTGAGGTGTGGTATATGTGTTGTTTGCCGGAAGGGTCAACGTCGAGTGGGGCGAGGGTCAGCCGAGGTCGTTGGGCCCTGGCTAGTGGCTAGCGACCTCGGCCGACCTGTGGTGAGGGTCGCCGACCCTCACCCAGCCAGGCCAAGGGCCGCCGGCCGCCCAACTAGGCGACCCCCTAACTAGGCGGCAGGCGGCCTTTAGCCAGGCTGGGCAAGGGCCGGTGACCCTTGCCGGATCGCTGCAAGTCTACTTGGATCGTTGGCCATTGGCTAAGGCCCAACGACCCCGGCCGACCCTTGCCCCACTGTCACTGGCCCCTCCTAGCGATGGTGAGGGCGGCAACGGCGAGGGCTGCATAGCCTTCGCTCGAACCCTCCCCTTCCCCCTTTTTTTATTAATAAAATTGATTTTTTTAAAATTAATTTCTGGTATGACTTGGACAATTTCTTTTTTTAAAAATTGTCACATGGATATTTTATTTTGAAAAAAATTGCTTCGTCAACAAATAAAATCGTCAAAAAATGACACGTGGCAGTTTAGTCGGATTTTTTCGCCGTTGGCACTTAACTATTCCTTTTTGTTTCAATTTTGGCATTTAAGTGTACCTTTCCAAACTTTTAGCACTTAAGTGTCCCCCATGCCAAGTATTGGCACTCTAGGGGTCCGCACATCGAGATTTCCCTAGACATACATGTAATAAGACGACTTTCGGGATAATTGCCAAATTACATAGGACTAGCTTAGGCAAAGGGAGGGAAAGAAGCCCGAGAAGGGAGAAGACTCACCCTTACAAGTGAACATATGAAAGGGTTCAACTTTTCGGGATCTTAAAAAGAATTTCTTGCTACCCTTGTCGATCATAGGGTCCTTCTCCACTTTCGCCTTGTGCCTTGTACCTCTCCATTCACGCTCGGGCTTTTCCTAGGAATCTTTTTTCAATTGTCAAATTTAACAAATCAATTGAATTTTTGTGATGAAACTTAATTAATCATCATATTGATAATTTAGATAGAAAATCAATTCTAATCAATATAATTTTTGTGATGAAACTTCGGATCCTCATTTGAAATTTTCTCCAAGAATAAATAAATAAGTTGCATAAGTTCGAGTATCATAAGTGTCTCCTCATAGGAACGTCCATGAATCTAATCAATTACCCTTTGTGCTTTGTGAGCAAACATAGATTGTTACACCCTAACTCTTGAGCTCGCGGCAACCACATTTCATTTGAGGTCTAACTGTATGACGTTCCAGGCATTGTCGTCGACCAATTCATTTTATCTTATAGTTAAGCACATGCGGAAACGAATAACTCCCAAAACAGAACAACAGAGATAGCAGCAACAACAGTAGAGGAAAGACAAACAGTATTTTATATATTTGAAGGTTAGCCTGTACACCAACAAATATATACATGGCTTACTACAGGTGACAAGCTATGGCCTACTTAAAAAGGGACTAGCTTAGTTAACCTACGGTGTACAAGTGGGAGAGGGGCTTATCAAAAAGGGGAATAGGCCACAATTGCCTACTCACTGACCTCAGAGGGATCGCTTTCCTCACAAGGATCACTCTCTTTGATCCTCGGGTTGCAAATCTTGCCATCAAGGGGATCCAAGTCCATGGGATCCCAGCCCTTCTCAGTCGGCCCCACAGAAGGGATCGATCCGTCAAAACCTTGGAGGGGACCATACAGAATGCCTCCCATCCAAATAAACCACGCTTTAAAGACGTGAGGTGCATAATGGTCTCTCGACCCCTCGTCCACCCACACAATCGTCACGTGGTGCTCATATACAAAATTGTGGTCCAGGGCGGGCCACGTAGTAACGATGGTACTCATGTCCATGGGGACGCCGAAGTGTACCGGGTACTGCGTCATCTAGGGCCTGAAAAAGTTAACCACAACGGATTGAGATTAACTCAACAAATTAAAGTCTTATGCCTCGGTTATGAATTTCACTCGCCTTAGAGTCTAACATACAACTTAATCCATCAACCATCAATCACCATACTTCCAAGAAGCAAAAGCAAAAGACAGTTCAATAAACAAGCACAACCATAGGCAACCTTACCTAGCCTTGGCATATGCGACATGCAAAAACTGTCAGTTAAATCATCATGACATTAAGAGGCAGGCAAATAATCAAAGTATTGCACATAGTTTTCTCATAACTCCACATGCTTCGATTGTTACGACCCCAAGGCCATGGCACAACCTTATGGTTGGCGGTCTTTGGCCTAAGGTAGGCTTCATCCTCTCTCCTGAGGCACGGCGACGTCATAGGCTCTCCCCCATCGACGGCATTCTCGAAGGAGCATGGGGCTCACCCTCCCACCGTAGCCCTACAACTAACCACTATCAGGCATTTGACCAAAATCAGGTGACCAAACGGCCACGGCACAACCTTGAAGGATTGGCGATCATCCGACAATACCGGATTCTCAATTTAATGTGACCATGCAACACATTATCAAGCAATTTATTCTTATCTTTCCTCTGTCATGAATGCAACATTGCTCGTGCTCACGCAACATGCCTTTGCAGATAACCCACATGTAATGTCATGTAGTAACAATCAACAAATCCAACATTCAATTCCAACCAATCAACAATCACGTACACTCCCAAAATTCTCGAGGATAATTCATAATCAGTAAATCAACAAGCCTTAGCAACCAAGAGTGCATCAAATTAAGACTAAAATTTGCTTTTATATGAATAGTGCCGAGTGAACAGTAATTATGAATAGTGTTTTGTAAACAATACGCGTGAACATTACTCGTGAATAGTAACTATGAACAGTAACTAATCCGAAATTAATTTAATAATAATAAACTTAACCATGGTTACTAAATTTAACCTAACTAGGGTTAATTAACTCAGACATGATTAACTAATTAACCTTAGTTACTTTATAAACTAACCCTAGTTACTTTAATTAATTAACCAAGGTTACTTTATTACTAACTATGGTCAATTAACTAACTCTAGTCAGCCTTAATTAACTAGCCACAATTAACAAACTAATTAACAATTATCCAAGAACAAAATTAAACTAATTAATCCCCTAAGCAAGATTAACCCCTAAACAAGGATTATGAAATTAACTCACTTAGGTCGGAAATCTGGCGACACGGGTGCAAGGTAAGAATGAGGACTACACAGGGTTAGCTCGGGGACGGCAACTGATGATGAATGACTGCCGAAACTAGCCAAAACAGTGCTGGTGCACTATTTAGGCGGAAAGGGAGCAGCTGGGTGGAAACGGTCGGACGGGTGGCTAGCGGCGATCGGGAGCAGCCGGCGGTGAACGGCTAGCTTCCTAACCTCGGCAGCTCCACGTTGGGTGGTGGTGGCAGCTCTGGCGGCGGTAGCAAGGGCGGATTATGGCAGGAAAACAGCAAAGATAGTAGGAAAGGAAGAGAGAGAGAGAGAGAGAGAGAGAGAGAGAGAGAGAGAGAGAGAGAGAGAGAGAGAGAGAGAGGGCTAGGATGGTGCAGCTAGAAGGGAGAGATGGAGGAGAGAGAGAGAGCTGGAGACTTGATCAAGAAGCCAAGGCAAGTGGGCTAGCCACTTGCTTCAAGAACCAATCAAAACAAAGCAAGAACAAAGCATAAACAAAGCCCACTTGGGCAAAAAGGAAAAATGGCCAAGAAGAGAAGCCCATGGGCTGAGAAGGGAGGGGAGATTGGGCCAGCTTGGGCCCCTCTTGGGCTGAGCTGGATGGGCGCAAGGCCCATTGGGCCACCGGTCTTGGGCTGGCCCACCTACGGGCCCGGAACCCGGTCCAAATTTTCCTTTTCCGACACTTTAAAGTCCAATGGAAAATCCAAGAATAAATGAGATGATGTTCAAATATTTAGTCCTGACATCACTAAAAGGTCGATTCCCAAAATCAGATTAAAAATTGAGGCTAAATTGAGTCGATTGCGACCATAATATAATTTGGATTATCGGGCGCCCCTTTAGGACTTTTCCTCACATTTGACCCATGGTCAACCATTCTTTAATCCATGTTTATGCCAATTCTCGAGTGAGGAATGTCCCTCAATTGTTGTGTGATCCTAGGGACTCAATTGATAATCCCAAGTACCAAATAAAAAGGATTCGGTTTAGCATCGTTCATAAATCGTATCAAAATCGTGCATAAATCACTCGCAATTCGACTTTGTACTTCTACCGAATCGATTTATTTCCGTTTGCTTAATAGTCTGGTACTTAGAGGATACCATTCCCACCCAAGTCCTCATAGTTAAAGGATTCGTTCCTATTCGAAATTGCGAGTCGAACACATATCACTTCCTATCAGCACCTCTCTGTAATCCGTTATCCCCCGAACAAACAATTTGGAATATTTGTACTAACCAAGCATTCGACTAACATTGCCATTTTATAAAATCCCAAAATGAAATCGATTTTCTGGATGTTACATAGATATATGTTGACCTAAAGCATATAATTCTCCATATGGGTTCTTATTTCTCTTCTTTGTCATAAGGTTGTCAAAATGAATGAACATGGGCATGCAAATTTCTAAAAGCAAATTATCCTCGCTAACAAGTGCAGTTAGGGAACACACATATCTCTATTGAAAATTAATTAAAAAGGATAATGTAAGCTTAAAAAATCATTCAATAAAATGGGGAGTTTCTAATGAGTATATCTTCTTGATACAAATAAATTGCTTTCGAAAAACAACCAAAATATAACGGCTTTCATTGGCGGGTTGGACCTATGCAATGGCCGATATGACTCTTGAGTACAGGTTCCATAGTGATCTTGACACGGTCTTTAAGAATGATGTTCACAACCCCACATTCATGGTAATTAAGCTAATGTTTACATTTAGCACCCTAATAACATGGAAATGTAATTTTTTGGTCATGAAAATTAATTGCTTTTTGTGATGAGTGTAGTCCGTTGTCAATGTCCCAAAGCAAAGTGGCATGATCTACATTGCAAAGTTGAGACGACATATGATGCTTGTGTTTCAGTTTGGAGGAAGCTAAAAATAGAATTTGTGCACGTAGCATGACTACCTATCAAGCTATGATGGACTGAAGCAGAGTTAGAGCAATTCAGAAGCGTCTTTGATAAGTTTCCCATCTACCTGGTGTTGTTTTTGTATTCCTTGATTCTTACATTGATCCCCAAAACAGGGAGTATGGAGGTATGACTTGGCTTCACTATGGCAATAGCTGAATCTCTTCCATTGAGCTACATACTAACCATAGGATACTTGTGCATTTAATGATTTATGTTCATACCGAGACTACAATTAAGGATTTCTTTTTGATTACTTAAATATCGTGACTTTAAAAAAATAAAGGTGCATTTAAAGAGAGATAAATAAAGGCCTGGAAGATTTGAAATTAGGACCTTTAACTCCTATACCATGTGAGATTATATGAAATCACCACCAATTATTCTAAAAGTTTAAATTATTAGATGATATATTATGTGAGATTCTGTGGAATCACTACTAACTATTTTAAAAACTTAAGCTGTCAATTGAAATACCATGTGAAATTTTGTAGAACGGTTGCCAATTAATATAACAGCTTAAATCTATTAAATAAGGGCGTAGACTGAAGAGACCACCAATTTTGCAAACTAAAATGATTGCCAGCCGGCAATTATCATATATAAAACTTCCAACTTCCCTCTCCCATTTCAGAAAATGTGTACTTGTATTGAGGATCCCGTGATCTTTTATCAATATGATGTGTTTTTCCTCGTCAAAAGCATGGTGACTCTCGACGTACCTTTTTTTTTCCTTTATGCAAGGACTCTGCAAACCTTGGCTCCATTTCGTACATTTCTTGATGCATGCAAGGTGCCCGCGCCTACATCTATAGCGTAAGGCTTCATTTGATCATCTTTACACGACATCTACGGAATCTCCAAAAGAGCAAATGCCTCCCTTGATTGAAAACAAAAGGGCCCGCTCCACGAATTCTTTTGTACTGAAATCGACTTCGGGCCCTGCCAGCCAAAAATTACAAGAGTTGTGCTTGGCTCTAGCAATCAGCAGCGGCCGGAGTGCAAATTCTGATGCAGATAAAGGCACTTCAATCCCAATAACTTCACGAATTCTTTAAGTGTCAGCTTTAATAGAGTTGGACAATAGTAGAGTCCACTTAATGCAATAATGCTTTCTCCGGTTGTACGATGTTTGCCAAAATGCTTTCTCGTCGAAAATTTGTATTATTTTCATTGTAAAGGCATCTTTGGAATTTTGCCATATTATTTGATCGCTAGTCATGTGGAAAAGCTAGTCTATTAGGAATTAGCGATGAGCACATAGACAACACCGTGAACGTATTTTCTCAAAAGTGAAGATTGCAACATCCATTGTCCGAAAAAAAAAAACACTATTTTTTGAGGCTTTTCTCATGCATCAGTAATTTGTGTGGCTTGTCATAGATTTATATGCGGGTTGCCAAAATAAGTTATAACTCAAAATATTCAGGATCAAGAATTACAAAACTATATAAAAGAAAATGTCTCCCTCATTAATGGATATCGAGTCAAGCCATGATAACTCTATTTTTAATAGCGTATTCTTGCTAATTTAGACTTGATATTTGCTAAATTTTGGGTGAATTTAATTGCTACTCAAGTAATTTTATTTTGTAGGAAATATTTTCAGGTCTTCCATAATATTGTAATATCTTTCAGAATATTTCATCTTGAAGAAAAAGCCAGCCCATATAAGAAATTTGGAGAATTTGACCATAATTGAGAATAAGGTTCAAAGAAAATCAAGGAGATAAGGAGGAATTTTTTCCAAATCCTAGTGGGAGTCGACCTAGGATAGATTTTTGGAGGCTATATAAACCGCTCTTGTGCCGCATATAAAAAAGAGGGGGGGAGAATCCTTGGAGACACCATCTTTGCAAAAGATTTTGGGTTTTCTTATTTATATCTTATTCTTCTATTTTATTAGTGGAGTTGGCGCGTGTCAAGGAGAGAAGGAAGAGATAAACTCAAAGCTCCTTGTATCTCAAATTGGTGGATTTGTTTTTATTTAGTATTATGTATTTTTGTTAGTTTAGTTTTTATTATGTTCTAAATTTCTTTTGTTAGAGCTATAATGGATCTTAATCATGATTGATTGATTTTCAAAGACATTCTCATGCAATAGAATTGTTTTGATTGTGACGTCCTCTATCATGTTCTTAATGCTTTTAAAAGTTTAGACAACTTTTGAATGATTTTTGGTGTATGCATGATACCGGGTGGATATTGTGTGCATGCGCATTAGTGATATTAAACCATAAATTAAATCTAGGTCAAGATACACTAGGTTATTTATGTGGCTGTGGTAGTAGATCTAGGTTGGAACTACTTAGATTAAATCCAAGAATTTCCACAAGAACTTAATGTTTTTAAGTAGTTTAAATTCACCTAAGGTTAGTGTGGGTTAATATACCTAATTAGGGATTATTAGACCGAGGTCGGCTTGTAATTCATCTTAGGAAAATTTCGCCATCACAGTTGGAAATTAATTTGTTGCATGACAAGTTAAGAAAATTGATTATAAATGGTTAAGTGAAGTTGGATGCTTTTAACGCTTTGTGATTTGGTTCAAATCTTGATAATTGGTCTTGTTAATTTTCAATTTGCTTTAGATTATTTTTACTTTACAATTTTAATTAGCTTTTGAATCCTTTAAGTTTTGACTCTTTTATATTTTAGTCTTTTAATTGGTTTAGTTTACTTTTTACTCGTCTTTTTGATTTGGTTAGCTAGATTTTTGGATTGATCACTTTTGGTAAATAATTGGATAATAAAAAAATAATCTTGATGGGAACGACACACACTCATCACTTTATTACTTGTCGATATTGTTCACTTGCAATTCACCTAACAAGTTTTTGGCGCTGTTGCCGGGATTGCTTTGACAATTTTCCAATTACTATTGATATCAAGCAATTCTTAGTTTAGACTAGCCTTTATTTTCTTTTTAATTTGTTTCTTTTGCCAGCCAAACTCACTTCTTTATAAAAGGTGGAGGAGCATCGCATAACCCGAAGCCAACAAGGAGACCTTGAAGAGTTTGATCCCGACATTGAAATAACCTTTCTTAATAGAGCAACCAGGCCCTGCAAAGTGCAAACCCAACACAAAAGCAAATTTGCAGTGTTTTTCAGCATGCTCTCAAAATCAGTTCAGATGCTTTTGCCTCCATTGAGCCAAAGCACGAGAGGCTTCGAAGCAGGGTCGGCTTCGGCTTTGGCGAAGCAATAGAAGAGGGCTCTCTGTTGCTTCTCATCTACGGTGATGTACGCTGCATACTGGCTGAAGCTAACCTTGGGCTGTCCCGGTAAGCTGGCGATTTTGTCAGCTTCTGAGGTGGTGCTTAGTGTTGAACTTGAACATATTTGGATCAGTGTTACACAGAGTGTTGCTGCGGCAAGCCATGGCACTAGTTGCAGATGCATCACGAGAGAGAGAGAGAGAGAGAGAGAGAGAGAGAGAGGACAAAATGCTGGCAAAGCAAGGAAGTGGAGAATATTTGTGTCGAAACGCAAAGTTTGACCTTTTCGCCGAAGTTCCCCTTTCACATTTACTTTTTTTTAAGGAAAATGCTTGCATAAACGCGCCCTTAGATTACAAAGTGGACGGTCCAACCGCAGCCACAAATTTTGAAGATTGAAAAGGGAGACTCGCTTTGCTGGTTTCATGTTTTTATTCTACAACAGCCCACAAGATGACATCAATTTTCTTGTCTATTTTAAAGAATCAAATCAAGTTGATAATATTCAAACAAATAAGTAATATATGAAAAACTCAATTGCGACTTTTAAAACAGTGGATATTACTCTCCGGCCAAAGAAAAAGATTAACTGGATATTGTTCCCAAATAAAAGAAACTTAATAACTCATAATAATATGATTGTTAATATCAAGTATGGAGAAAAGTTCATTAGTCTCTTCTTCTTTGATTGCAAGAATATAAGAAGTATCTATTGTCATCGAATTTTATTTTATATCTATCGACGGATATATTTTAGTCATACAATACTTAAATTTTTCTTTTGATCTCGCTGAGATGGATGGAGTTCATATTGAAAACAACTTCACTAATGAAATTAATGGTAGTGATGAAAGAATCATGAACCAGAGAATATGAAATTTGAACTTCATATGATGAGGCTTATGCCTTTTATAATAATTATGCTAAAGAGGCTGGATTTAGCATTAGAGTGTTAAACTCATATTAAGGGAAAGGCGGGAAGGAAAAACATGGTGCGGCCATTTGTTGCAGTCGTTAAGGAAACAAGATCGAAAAGGATTTCGTTAAGTCAAAATCGGGATCTGACCAAAAAAATAAAGTCAAGATTGGGAAAAAGATGCAATTGTTCAGTAATGGTTAGAGTGCACCAAGTCGAGTCGTAAAAATGGGAAATAAAAAGAGCTGTATTTGATCACAATCGCCTAACAACTCCTCAAAGTGCTAGATTTTACATCATATAAGAATATTGACTCATAACATGACTCAATGTGTTTCGTAAATTTTGATTGATTTCTTTTTGTCGATAAATTTGATTTAGGCTCCGTTCGTTTCGCGGAAAATAACTTCCAGGAAAATGTTTTCCGGATTTTCTGATATTCGTTTCACGGAAAATAAATTCATTGAAGAAAACATTTTCCATGAAGGAAAAAAAAGTCTTCTAAAATGAGGGAAAATGTTTTCCACTTTTCAAGTTGGGGAAAACATTTTCCACACTCACTCTCTCCTATCTCACACCCCCTATTAGTCCTCACTTCTTTCTTTTATTTTTTAAATCAAATTTTTTAATTTTTTTTCATAAATTCTAATTTTTTAATAAAATCGATTTTTTATTATTTTTTTATTTTTCTTTCTTTCTTTTTGCTGTTTTTCTTTTTCAGCCGGTCGCCGGCCATGGCAACAGCTAGCGACAGGCAACAGGCAAGTTGAGCTCACCTATTTGGCCTCGCCAGACGGCGGCAAGGCTCGGGCATCGCTAGACGGCGGCCAGGCTTAGGCCTCGTTGGTGAGTTGATCGGGCGAGCTCGAGGCGTGGCCAGCCGTGACCGGCCAAGGAAGGAGAGAACACAAAAAAAAATAATCAATAAATTAATAATCAATTTTAAAAAATAATAAATAACGATTTTAAAAAAAAAATAATAATAAATCTATTAAAAAGAGTTTATAAAGTAAAATATTTTTTCAAGTGAACAGCAGAAAATATTTTCTACTTTAAAATCAAGTTTCACCCGAACACCGGAAAATAATTACATTTTCCTGAAAAATAGCTTCTTGAAAAATATTTTCCAGAAAAGTAACATTTTCCGTTAAACGAATGGAGCCTAATTTAAAGAATTTTTTCCCTAATTTTAAATGAGTGTTTACTTTCATCATTTCATGAAAGGAAAAAAAATGAATAGTAAGTCATCACTTTTTGAGTTTTTACTCTCTTTTCATTTTTGTCATTTTTATAAGTTTTTCCTGAGGTGGGCGTCTAATGGACAATATATTGGCGACATATGTCTTAAAAAAATCATATTAATATTTTTCCTTAGTTAAATTAGAAGGAGTTGATAAATTAAATTAATTTTACCAATTTATATGACTTGATTACATTTTTATAAAGTTTTAAGACTCAATTGCACATTTGATAGGAGTCTTAAGACTTTTGGTACACTTATCCCAATATTATATATATAAGAAGAGGGTTTTAGTTTTAGGACACTAGAGCATTGGAGCTTTTGTTGTAATTATCAATTGTGCACTATGCTCAAGAATTACATTCAAAAGAAATTGCAAGTGTTTTGAAGCCAATCAATCTTGTGGTAAGATTTGTGAATTCTTTTGTAAGACTGAGAGATTGTTTAGCGAGCGATGAATTGTGAGGCTAAACACCGTGGGAGTTTTTGAGTGACTTGAGTGTAATTGTAAAATCTTTTATATCATTGGATCTATAATAAAATCTTAAGGAAACCAATTGAACCAATATGATATCCAATTCATTATATCCAATTCATTTTCGTATTCTATCTTTACTATTGTTTTTTGATAAAGATCTGTATTATTGTTTGGTCGCATATCTTTCGCAACAGCCGTCACCAAATGTTGCGCCTATCTCCAGCCCAGCCCGAAACACGCTGCGCTGCCCACTCGGGCAGGTCTACTATGGCCTCTCGTATTTAAGGTTGTCCTGGAGCTAAACCAATTTTCTGAGGGAGGATTTGGGTACCCGAAGACGTTAGGATGCTGAGATAATTCCAAGAAACTGAGAAAAGGTGTCACGGTGTCAGTGATTATTCCCACTAGTTTGTCTCTTGGCTCTCTACACTTAAGACTTGGTTTGGTAAATGCTGCCGGAGTCTTTCTAACACAGGTTCTCGTGCAATGCACCTCTGATCTGAACAATGTGATACCTAATAAAAGGCCAAGGATGAACCTTCATATAAATGTTGACTTCCCGAGCTACTTTCACGCGGACCGCAATGCACTCAAGATGGCGCGCTACTCACATTTAAGAGATCACATGGCTTGGTTACTCTATGCCACAGTCCACCGTGATCCTAGCCCCCACAAACCTATACTTGTCCATCTAAAAAACATGGCTTTACCGCTTCAATTATGAAAGGAACTAAAACATTCTGAGAATACACGAATTATTACTTTTATATATGCTACAGAAAGCAGCATAGGGAAGCAAACATTTGTTTTCGAAAGAAGCCAAGAAAGCGAATCAGAAGCATGATGGGTTTGATGTTTCCTGCTAATCAAATCAGATGCAGTCCAATTTGGTAGGACGACTTAGTACTAATTATGTTTATCAATGGCAGACTCGGACAAGAGCCCTTCTGGCAATGGCCTCCCTCCCAGAAATGAGCTAAACAGCACCAGTGATCTCTCTGGCTGCGAAAACGGCGCTTCATGAGACTCCCCTCTGACTGTCGCATATGACAATATATCTCCATACACTTGTGTCCACCCAGCAACCTATGAGAAATGAAGAAAAGGGCCTCAGTTTCGTCAATCGCCTAATAAAACCAACGGGAGGACTGTTGTTTGTGAAGGTCATTACTGAGCCGACCTGTCTTTGCTCGAACCAGACTCTATAAGGCACGGTTGTGTTCAGTCCCAATTGCTTTGCTAATTTGTTCACCAGAGTCCTTGTTACAAGTAATGGAATAGCAGAATCTCGATCCCCACTGTCGAATTGCAAGTGAAAAATTCATGATTGTTCCCTATAAATAGCCCCTTGAGTGATATACACAGTTCTGAAGAATGCCATTTCTTTGTTACCTGTAAACTAAAACGTGGATTCCTGACTTCATTAACTCCCCCAAAATTTCCTGACTTCACTAACTCCCCCAAAATCGTTATGGTGGGTATCTCCAGATTTTGCGTTTCATATCTGAGAACACTGTAGCACACAAGAATCATGATGACATGAGATGAAAAGCCCAAGTCAAAGAACGAAGGTTGAGGACTAGTCAATTGAAAGTTTGGGAGAAACCACTTCATAAATGGACTTGTAGATAGTCCAGAGCATTTACATCGATTAATGTTAGGAAGAACCAATCATATAGTGCTATTAACGCAACAAAGACATGAAGAATCTTGTCAGGAAATTGGGAAATGTGGATGTACTTTGACAAGACTCATTAAGATTACTCCCGATGCCATTTAGCCATAAACTTGTGCCCCTAGAAAATGAAGGTCCGAGGAGTTAAGTCGATCCTTACTCACTGCAAACTGTCCATGTAGAGATTCCAACCAATCGAGCATGTAGAGCCTCCTGCACTTCTTTCCTGTTCAAGTACTTGACAGTTTCGTCTTCTATACATACATCTATCTTCTCTGTTTCTTGCTGGGAGCAGCATAATCACAAAAGTTCAAGAGGTTGTGAAGGGAAAAATAAAGAAGTTCATCAAAGTGGATGAGATGCTTACCAGCTTATTCAAAACTGCGGATTGTGAAGAAACTGTCGACAAACAAACATCAAGAGTGACATCATACTTGTCAATAAATCTGCTTATTTCTCTTGATGCTTCGCTGATGACATGAGAGCAGACAGGGGTGATGGTGCCTCTCTGTGCTTGTCTGCGAATTTGGGAGTAATTGCATATTGTGTTAAAACTTTCGTAGGTTGCGTCTGATATCAATCCGTGAGACCAAAAAAATTCTGCCCGTGAGTTGAAATCTGTGTTGAACTCAAGAAGTGGATTTCCTATCTGCAGCGAGCATGAGATTTGATGATCTCAGTAGGTATCAATCCAATGTATGGGAGATGCTAATTCTAGTTTGCAGACTTTTCAGTCGAACTCACAGCAATTTCCTTCAAATTGAAACTTGGACTGCACGATGAGCATTGCAAGTTGAGGAACATAATGACCTGGCAAGAGTGAAATTAGATAGAAGTTTAAATTCTGCTTTCATGGAGCTTCCAATTCATTCAACCACGCAAATCGGTGTTCACAAAATCTTAATCACTAGTTCACCTGCGTAGCTCTCTCTGTGATGAATAAATCTCTCTCCTTGTATTCTGGGAATTTTTCGAATCACTTGTGGAGGAATGCGAGATTGTCTCTTGCTGAAATATGGAAACATTGTTTAGCTGGTATCAATGCTTAATTCAGCTTCACATTCCCTCTGCAAATCATAGCTGCACTATAATTTGTTAAAAATATATTGCAAATTGGAAGGAAAAGAACCTGTCATCTTGTCGTCGATGGAGTTATAGTAAGTGTTATTGACGGAGTAGGAGAATCCAACTCCCACAGGAGATTCCAGGTACAACATGTTCGCTTCTGCAAATAAATCGAAAAATGCAATAATTAGCCAGTGACGGTCTCCGAAGTTAGAACCACATCACAGCGAATAGGAGAAATCTCATATTCACCCTTGAAAATGATTTATCTGATACAAGATCCTATTCAGTTTCCTATTGATTTAAGCTTTGGTGAAGAGAGAACATATGAACACTCTTTAAGCTGCTAAAAGTATAGGATGGATTTTTGCCTCTCCTTTGTTTAGGGGAACCATGCTCACCTTTATTCCAGCTATAGTCATTTTTCAGGAGCACATCTCCACTGGGCTTGAATGGTCCATGCTCACAGAACGCCCCAACTCCCAAGGATGAACAACCAGGCCCTGCAAAATGCCACCCCAACCCAAAAGCAAACTCCAGTGTTTTTCAACATGCTCATATCATTTCTCCCCATCATTCACTCGAATGCAGTACCGATGGTTTTACCTCCGTTGAGCCAAAGCACAAGAGGCTTCGAAGCCGGGTCGGCTTCAGCTTCGGCGAAGTAAAAGAAGAGAGCCCTTTCCTGCTTCTCATCCACGGTGATGTACCCTGCATACTGGCCGAAGTTGACATTGGGTTGTCCCGGCAAGGTGACGATTTTGTCAGCATCTGAGATGGTGTTCAGCGTCGAGCTTGAGCATATTCGGTTCGGTGTTACACTGAGTGCCGCTGCCATAAGCCATAGCACTAGTTGCGGATGCATCGGGAGCGCGAGAGAGAGCGAGACCGAGGGAGAGAGAGAGAAGAAAATGCCAATGAAACAAAGAAAGTGGAGAATATTTGGGTGGAGACGTCAAGTTTGACTAATTTGCCCAGTTCTCCAGTTTCACATTTATTTATTTTTATATTACTCTTTTTTTTGCATCTTTATTCTCGGGAAGACCCAATATTTTTTTTTTATTATTGACCAAGCCGGTGCTTATAAGGATAAGCTTATGATTTTTTGTCTAGAAGAGCTAAGATTTTGATGCAACGGTCGTATGACATGACATGACCTATTACTGTAATGTCTCATACGAGGGGCAGCTGCCTCGTGTTTAGATAGGAAATGAATTATTTTGGGTGAAATAGATAGAAAGTAAGTCATGTGCTCGATAATTTTTATGTTTATCTTATTTCAGATTTCAAAGTTTCAAATACATGCTACAGTAAAAATCAACAAGAATAATTTCCTGGTTTCGACTTTGAAAGGGATAAGAAGATGTTGGTTGCCAAATCTTGAAAGAGTACAAAGATGTTGTGCTTTTCAATGTTGGAAAATCACGCAGTCTATGCAATTTGTCTGCATTACCTTGTCTAAATAATATATCTAAAATAGATCTTGTCACAACCCCAAGTCAAGCAATGTTAGGTGAGGGCTGCCGACGCCTACGCAAGGGCCGGTGACCCTTGCCTAGGCCAAGATGAGGGCGGGTGACCCTCGCCCGACTCTAGGAGAGGGCAACGGCCCTCTCATGCAATCAGCGAGGGTCGCCAGCCCTTGTCTAGGCGGCGACAACCCCGTCGGCCATTGTTGCCCACGATGATGGGG
Source organism: Corymbia maculata (assembly GCA_014182735.1). Taxonomy (NCBI): domain Eukaryota; kingdom Viridiplantae; phylum Streptophyta; class Magnoliopsida; order Myrtales; family Myrtaceae; genus Corymbia; species Corymbia maculata. Next base: position 16,393,484 of record CM024688.1, on the reverse strand, counting down.
TGGCAGTTACAGGTGGGGAGCCCCCTTTTGCCTCTAGGTTCCCCTTTTTTATTTAGTTTTTTTAATTTTTTATATAATTTAATTTGGGGTGTGATAAGTTTGGGGCTTTTGATATTATAAAAGAAGTTTGTAGTAAATCTATTTGATAATATAAAAGAAGTTTGTAGTAAATTTATCACATGGATATAAGTTTAGAACTCTTGATATCACAAAAAAAATTTATAGTAAATCTGTCACACTTGGCAAAGTTTGAGATTTTTTTGTTACAAAATAAAGTGTAGGATAAATCTATCATATGAGTACAAGTTTATAGTTTTCGATGTCACAAAAAAAGTTTGGGATATATTTGTTATATTTGGTAAAGTTTGAGATTTTTTGTGATATTTTTTCTATAATATAATATGGATAATGTTTGATGATAATAATGAGGTAGATGCCTAGCCACACATGTCCAAACAATATAAATGTAAATTGAGACATACGGATCCCTAGAGTGCTAAAATTTGGCACGAAGGGACATTTAAGTGCCAAAAGTTAGAAAAGATACACTTAAGTGCCAAAATTGGAGCAAAAAGGATCACTTAAGTGCCAACCGCAAGAAAATCCGGCCAAAATGCTAACATGGCATTTTTCCGGCGATCTGGGTCGAAACAACGTCGTTTTTGGTGCCGATGTGGCCAAGTAAGCCCAAAACGACACCGTTTTGGCCAAACTTTATTTTTTAATATAAATATTAATTAAATAATATTAAAAGTGAAAATTTAAAAAAAAGGGGGGGCAGCAGCCCGCCTATGGCCGCCGCCCCATCGCGGTGAGGGGTGGCGGTGGCGATGAACGACGAGGGTTGCCGACCGGCGACAAGGGCCGACGGCCCTTGCCGGACGCCGAGAGAGGGCGGCGACCCTCTCCTAGATCTAGGCGAGGATCGGCCGCCCTCGCCTCGGCTCGGGCGAGGGTCGCCGACCCTTGCACAGTGCCGGCGGCCTTGCCCGGCACCACTGAGTTTCCGGCGACACTGGGCGAGGGCCGCTGGAAACAGGGCGAGGGCCGACGACCCTCGCCCAGGCTGGGGCGAGGGCGGCTGACCCTTGCCTAGATTAGGGAAAGGGTCACCACCCTCTCCCGGCGCCCAGGTGTCGGCAACCCTCGCCGTCCGTCACCGCCGCCCCACCGGCGATGGGGCGACGGCCATAAGCGGGCTCTGCCCCCCCCCCCCTCTTTTTATTTTTATTTTTCTCTTTTAATATTATTTAATTAATATTTATATTAAAAATAAAGTTTGACCAAAACGGCGTCGTTTTGGGCTTATTTGGCCACATCAACACCAAAAACGACACCGTTTCGACCTCAGATCGCTAGAAAAATGCCATGTCAGTATTTTGGCTGAATTTTCTCACTATTGGCACTTAAGTGATCATTTTTGCTATGATTTTGGCACTTAAGTGTACCATTTATAACTTTTGGCACTTAAATATCCATTCGTGTCAAGTTTTGGTACTCCGACTATACTTATGCCTGTAAATTGATATAGACAGGTTGCTAATTAATTTGGCTTGGTCAACAATCCCAACTGTCCCTTCCAGAACAACAACAATCCCAATTTCTGCTTTCAATTTTTCCATTATCACTGAATGGTTACGTAGTTTAATTCGGTCCATATATAATTGACCTCAAAAAATGATTTTGTGTTAGAGATGTCTCTATTAAAAATAAATAAATTTTAACCTAAAGTCTCGGGCATTGCTTGCGGATAAGAATACTGGAAAATATTGATATTTGTAGAAAATGACACTTGTAAGTCGGTTCCACTTCGGACATGTAGTTCTAAATTGTTTCAAAGTCGAAAAAGGTCGTGGTAAAACCGAAAGGATGAGATTTCATGAAATTATCGACAACTAGGGCGCTACAATCGAATCTGAAATATAACTAAAATTTCGTGTATTTTCAATTCGGTTTAATTTTCTGTTCAAATAATGGAAAAATAACCTTTTTTTTTTTTGGAACTTTCGGTTTGGTTTTGTTAATCGAGCTGAATTGATATTTTCAACCATAATTGAATGTCCAACTTAAAATCTCTCTTCTTTCTCAGCCCTCATTCAATTCAGTTTCGGTAAGCAGGGCACAAAAAGGAAAAACGAAAAATGGAAAAACCGAACCAAACTAAGTTGGTTCGTATTTAGTTCGAGACGCGGTTCAGTTCAACTTAGGTGTTCACCTTATTGATTAGGTTTAATTCAGTTAAGTTGAATTCATGTTAAGAGACGATAATAATATCCACCGACGTGAAAGGAGCAAATCAAGATATGAGTATCCACCTTTTATTGAGTTCAAAAGGTAAGTTAAGAAGAAAAGGGCCAAGTGTGCTGCGCCACGTGTTGGGACCCTGTATACCTACCCTTGAGCACCACGTTACATTTATTATACTAGATAATCCATTCAGTCTCAGGCTTATGCCTCTTTGGACCTCATGCTTCAGTAGGCAGTGATTTCCCCATCAGAAATGAGGTGAAGAGCTGCAACGACCTCTCTGGTTGAGTGGCTGGCGCAGTGTGTGAAGCTCCTCTAATGGTCGCGAACGCCAACTTGCCGTACTCTTGTGTGTATCCAGCAACCTGTAACCATTGATCACTGATTGTCAAATGCGTGTACCATTCATGGCATATGTCTGTGATTTGGCGTCACACCGAACAATTTCAACATCTCTGTCCAGATGAAGGGGACATCAGAACACAACACAGATTTTCCTTGAGCGAGAAATAAATAGATTGACCTGCTTGCCAGTGAACCAAGCTCTGTAGGACAAAGTTGTGTTCAGTTTCAGCACCTCGGTTGCTAAGGCATCGACCATAGTCCGAGTTCCGAGGAAGGGGACGACTGCATCTAGATCCCCGCTGCCACATAACGTAAGAAAGAAAGATGATCGATCACAATATTATCTATCAGTTAAATGTGATCTTATTGTAAAAGCCAATCCATCTTAGAGAAATATATTTGATGATACACCTGTAAACAATGGCTCGGAGGCCAGATTTGACAAGTTCTCCCAGGATCGGGATCATACTTATATAAAGATCTTCATATCTGTAGTTTTTGTGGACATCACTGCAGATGAACAGAACAGATTAATCAGTCAGCAGATGCTAATCTTCTCAGCACTTGCCTAGCCAATAAGATGAATGTATTATGTGATAGCGATGGTAGTAGGCATTTGCGTAAAATCTTCTTGTGGTTCTACCTATGCTCTTGACACCATGATCAGAACAACGTGACAGAAGAAGCTCGTTCTGTTTGATGAGTGATAATCTATTTTCAATCAATCCGAGTTTATCATTTTCCTAGTCCATTTAGTCCTAAATTCTTGAGCAAGAAAGTTTCCTCTGAAGAAGAATTGAGTGAGCTCAAAAGAATTCCTGATTCTAATTTTACTTTTACTGTAAAGAGTCGCAATGCTATGCCACTATTTCCAGGGAGAGGCAAAAGGAAAGCAGCATAAGTACTCGCTGCACGAGCTCCAGTGTCCGACTCCGACAAGCTTGGCATGGAGTGCAATCTGTACATCTTTATGGTTCAAGTACTTAATGACATCCTGTTCTTCACAGGGATCTTTAGTGTCCAAAAAGCTCTGTATGCAAAATACAAAATGCAGGAAACGAATTGAATGAGCTTCTGGAGCATGGATATAGGAGTTCTATCGAACAGTGACTGATTCAAAATTTCGGTCTCACTCTCACTCTCACCTGAGAGTTGATCAAGTCTTCTGATGCAAGGGAGGATGGCAATGAATGCCCTGAAGTGAGCATCTTATAGAAAATGTTCAATTTGGTTTGCCCTGATGTTAGGCAGAGGTCGGCGAGGATGTCGAACCTATCAATCGCCTTGGTATCATTAAGTTCTTTCGCTACCTTTAGCTGAACATATCTGCACTCGGAAGTCAGAGCCTTCGCTCTGATTTCATGCATAAGCCGAGTGCGGTTACAGACATTTTGGAAGAGTAGTTCAGATTGGTCCGAGATGATCCCATGGGACCAGTAAAATGTGGTCTGGGTGTTCATGTTGACGTCGTAATCCAGTAAAGGATTACCAATCTGCAAATGATTTTGAAGCCATGTAAATATTCAAATTGGAGGGCAAAAAGTGGAATAATAGTCTATAAGGGCTAGAGGGGTCTCCTGGAATCGATTCTTTTTATTGAATAGATCTTATCATAATTTCGAATATGCAATTCAAAGGGATCATATAGGAATTGATACTCAGAATCTTAGAACTGTTATTGATATAAAAAACACTCACTGCTATGGCCTTTAAATTGATCTCCACCTTGGACTTGACAATGAGCTGTGCAAGTTCAGGCACATAATGACCTGGGTGCAGAAAACCATCAAGTCATCAGGTTTCTGGTTGTTTTCTTTAGATCTGCCCTAGAATTTCTGAAATAGGTACATGTTTAAACAATATGCAGGTAAGTTCGCCTAAATAGTGGAATTTAACTAGACAGACTCCATCTTTACCAAAAAAAAAAACTAGACAGACTCCATAATTCGAAATTAATTCACTCAATCTGATCAGATTAATATCTACGCGTACAACTGAAATGGTACCTGCATAACTTTCCCCAGTGATGAAGAAGTCTCTCCCTTTGTACTGGGGGTATTTGGTGAACCAGCGCTGCAGGAACACTAGATTGTCTTGTGCTATAGGAGAAGTGAAACCATTTATCAGTTGCATTCACAATGTTCACGGTATAAGGTAACTGTAGTGATCACAGTCATAAATAACCAAAGTTTCATTTTTCTTTTCCATCAAATAGCAAAGCTGATCACTATACCTGTTATATTGTCATTAATGCCCTTGTAAAATGACTGATTGGTTGAGTAAGAAAAGCCGACTCCCGCCGGAGACTCCAAGTATAGGAGATTGGCCACTGCAACATTTAGCCAATTCAGTTGTCAAATTTTTAGAAAACGCAAGCGAAAGGTTTCTGATAAGGAAGCATTAGCTTTTATCTCCCCACTATAAGCACTTAATCAGTGTCATATCAAAAAGAAAGTCATGATATGTTTGTTCTATTCACAATTATGAAGTGGCTCTTAATTAATGATATCACTGGAATTTGCTTGTTTAGTGGATATCTAGTTGCTAACCCATATGAACGTAGACAAGAAAAAAGTTTTTCATATCAGCTAAATGATTTGAATTCAAAAAGTAACGTACCTTTGTTCCAGCTGTAATCATTTTTTACTAGGCCCTCTCCCTTCACTTTGAAAGGGCCATGCTCAATGAAAGCTCCATACCCCAAAGAAGAACAGCCAGGCCCTACGTTAGGAGAAAAGAAAAAGAGAAGGCAAGACAAAGTATCAAAATAATTGAATAAATTGTGTATACTTTCTTAACAGATCAAAATGCATGATAATTAAGATTTGTTATTCATTCTGCTGCTATAGTTGAAGGATGAAGTACAGAGTAGTATTGCATACTTTCATGTACTTTGATCCTTCAGTCAGAGAATGAAGGACAAGAGAACTTTACAGTGGAGACAGCATTGAAGTTTTCATAAGTAACAGAGGGATCCGCCGTTTAGTTACCTCCATTTAGCCAGAGAACAAGAGGCTTAGAGGCAGGGCTTGTCTCTGCCTCCACAAAGTAGTAAAAGAGAGCTCTTGGTGGGTGGTCACCCACTGTGATATAACCTGAATAGTGGCTGAAATTGACGCTCGGTTGACCAGGCAAGCTCAGGATTGTATCAGAAAGAGATGTTGCTGGCTTGCATGCCTGCATGAGGATTGAGCAGGTGATTACTGTTAGGATGAGCCATGGCTGAGACATGATTGCTTGAGAGCGAGTGAGTTGCTGGTTTTTTGCTTTGCTCCTGCAGCCTGGAGGTAAGTCGCTATTTATAGAGATGAAAAAGAGGAAGGAACAATGGTACATTGGCTTTTTGTTCACCGTTCAAAGACATATCAAAGAAAAACAAAATATCCTGAGACTCGTGCATGCTCATGCGTCCTGGCAAATGGTGCAAATATGCCAAATCATCTGCGATCCATTCGAGGTCAGTTGGCTTCTCTTTTGGGTTTTAGTGACAAACAAGTCAAGCTCGAGCTTGATAACTACCTGGCTCGAGCAGCAACTCACCCGTTCATATTGAACAGTGTCCACTCGTTTCGTGATAGATTAAAGCAAGATTTGTTCCTTTACTGACTCAGTGAAAGTCAAACTAGAATCTGTAAGAGTACCGAGATTAGTCTGCCTTCAATATACTATGGACCATTAAATTTCCTAGTCGAGTTAGTCGGACAGATTCAACTCGACTCAGCACGCAGAACAGGAGTCCCAACTCATTACCAGCGAGGGGAGGAAAACGGTGTCAAAACCCTCCTTCACCAAGACCAAGTGTGTGTTTCAAGCATGCTTGAGAGGACTCCAAATCACATGGCAAGACAGAGGCCAATCCGCACCACTAGTTTCCTGAAAGAATCATTTGACCTGCAGAAGACCGTCCAAATATTAATGATAGGCCGAGTCATCAAGACGGGTCGCACTTCGTAATGCCAGTTGGTATCAGTACTAAATAATTTGCTAATATGGAGGGAACAGCTGGACCTTGATGTTCTTCTTGGATGTAAACTGATGATTGAAGAAGACACCTTCAGTTTCCTAGCCCTTTCTATCAAGTAAAAGCACACCCTCAGCTAAGAGTCTGAAACTAGAACACTCTCTCCAAACTTTGGAGCGATGACAATGCTCGATGATTTATTTTAAGCCAAAAATTGCTGTAGACGAAAATTGCCGACCATCCCGACAGTCCAAATTTAGGCAATGTGGCATAAGAACCAACATTCCCATCTTGGTCCATTGTCATCATGATACCGTTCACTTTGGCTGTAGCTCATATATTTAATGATGAGTAAAACGGACCGGCCAAATCGGGGATTGCTTGGACCGGACCGAAGTGGCTGGTTGGAACCCGTTCATGAGAGTGCTGGTCCGGTTCCATTCCTAAAAGTGGAACCGATGTTCAAGCGATCCGATTCCTAATTCCAAAGGGAGAACTAGACCGATTGTTTTTTATTGAGATAGACTAAAGTAGACAATATCTCAAATGAATTATTCTAGGGATGTCATAATATAATATCAAAGCGGAACCTCTTACAGTAGATTTATGGTTTGGGGACGAATCACACAAAAACTAGTGGGCTTATAACGACCTGATTTGATGAGAATAGGGAATAGTTGTTAGGATTAGAGTATTTGAATAAGAAGTAACTCTTGACAAGCTTTTAAAATAATGAATGATATATATACGAAAATTGGAATTAATTTTTGGAGATGCATTTTGACATAACGGCAATGCTTAACACATGTTCATGTGAAAGTACTCTCAAGATGGGTGACTTTTCAAAGGGTGCCCATTTATATGCCAAAGGATGTTTCAACCTTTACGCGTGTCTATCAAGATGTCCATGCAAAGTGCAAGAAGCGAGAGTGAGCTTCGCAAAGTAGGTGGATATACGTAATTGTCTCTCGTGATTCACTAACTCGTCAAGGGTTATTGATTCGATCGGCCACGTGGGACACGTACATGGTTCGACAGGTCATCCAAGTATTCTAATCGACATTGAAGCATATTACATATCATCACTGTGTTGAGAAAACTCCTAGTTTTGATAATAACAAACCATTTTATGCAAACAGAAATTCATATATTTTCTAAAGAAGAAAAGTCACAGGGTGACGTATTCTTCTGAGTATGCATGGAGCAGAAGAAAAAGCAGAAGAAGTTTCTGAGTATACGTGTACCAGACAGAGAACACAAGGAGATGCAGAATCTCAATTTGACAAACCCAGAACGAACTTACAGGACCAGACCAAAAACAAGATAACCAACGGTCATGATTTTCACTTACCTTATTTATATTGATTTTGTTATCTCAATTCGATTAGCAAGATCAATCATCAAAACAACTTCCAAAGAATGATGAACACTTATGGAAACCCAGATTCTGATTGTATAGGCGAACAGAATCTAAAGGGATCAAATCTATCTTCAACGGTTAATAAAACTTTCCTTATGAAGTTTGTTCGAGAAAGAAAAGGGAAGACAAATCTCTCAAGGTGACAGCCAACGGTAAAGTGTGGTTAGGAGAGTATATAAGGGAAGGATGCGACCAGGAAGAAAGAAGTGACAGACATATTCCAAAACTTAATTCAATTCTTCACTAGTTGTCTAAAAAGAGCGAAATTGAGTGATCCTAGTGTATTACCAATAAGAGTGACTTAGTGAGACATATCATCACCAAGTGCGAACATTCAAGAGTGTGTAATCACTTTTGATCACATAGTGAAATCTAGCCTATTGGCTGATCGCCTGGAGAGTGGATGTAGACTTGTCAAAAGCCGAACCATTATAATTGTGTTTGCAATCTCTCTCTCTCTCTCTCTCTCTCTCTCTCTCTCTCTCTCTCTCTCTCTCTCTCTCTTCTCTTTCTAATTTCGTTTTGTAGATTGCAGAAGTCTTATATTGCTTGCGTGTAAAATTCCCTACACCTATTCACCCCCTCTAGGTGTTAATACTAACTATATCACACTAGACTCTGGGCCCGACTTCTATCGCGAAGGATCCATGATCCATGAGGACATGCACGCATGGAGCAGTGGCACCAGCAACAGCGAAATAGCTTTTGCATCGGACAATACAAGTGATGGACAGCATGAGACGTGGACTCTCGATTCCTCGCGAAGCACCGCTCGTTAGTTATGGGGTTGCGAAAAAGAATGACACTCACAACCTTACATTCATGGTAATTAAAGCTTATGTTTACATTTAGCATGTAATAACATGGAAATGTAATTTTCTGGTCATAAGAATTAATTGATTTTTGTGATGAGTGTAGTCCACCGTCAATGTCGCAAGGCAACCATGGCATGATCTACATTGCAAAGTTGAGATGACATTTGATACTCATGTTTCAGTTGGGAGGAAGCAAAGAAGAGAATTTGTACATGTAGCACGACTACTTATCAGGCTGTGATGGACTGAAGCAGAGTCAAAGCAATTCAGTAACGTCTTTTGATAAGTTTCCTATCTACCTGGAGTTGTTTTCAAATTACCCGATTCCTACATTGATCCCCAAAACAAAGAGTATGGAGGTATGACTTGACTCCACAGGAAATTTCATCTACGATGCATTTCTGCCATATTTTTTCAGTCATTTAGTCCATTCATCCTCTAATCCTATAACCTCAACTTTCCAATGTGTCTATGATTTGTGACCCTGCAACGCTTGTAGTTTTGTTAAGATTACTAAATCATTAGATCATAAGTATGAAACTGGAGTAATTACTCAAAGACCACCTCCAGCTCAGTATGGCAAGCCAGGTGGTTGGAATGTGTGATTGCAATAGAAACTATGACGGGCAAGGAGGTCAAGTGGCAAATAAACACCAGAGCCCTCAATGTGGTTTATCAGCCACCTTTGCAGCAGGATACTCCACAAAATTAACCTCCTCGGCAAAGTTATGATCCCTAGGGGCAAGGTGAAAGAAAAAATCCCATGCCAATGAGCAATATGAATTGTGCCCCCGATGGAAGGGATCCATATCAAGGACAGAGGAGAGATCTGGTGCATTCATACCAGGTAAACTACAGTCAACAGAGTCATAACAACAATTGCTATCAGCAACAGAGACCTGCCGCAAGGAGATAGATGGAGCTCTGCACCTCCAGTGCATAATGGTTTATAGGAGAGACAATTGGAACTATCCACTTACTCCTAATAAAACATATAGGCAGGGTCCCGATGGATTTCAGGGGCAAGGTACTAGTAGTGTTGGTGATTAATCTTCCCTCCCCCGTAGAATTCGTAAAAGGAACTCTCTAGTGAATTCTATGAGGGAGGGAGGAAAACAAAAATATGGAACATTATTCTGAACAGCAGTGGCCAAGACTCTCATGGCAATATTAAGCATCTATCTCATCAATTTAATCATGCAATTACCATCCAAACATGTGAAATTGACCAGGAACCAAACTAAGAACTAAGACAAAATCCATCTAATTCATGCCTATTCCATAAATTCCAGCACACGTTCAGCATTTTAAAGAGCATACAAGACCACAAATCGTGATCATTTGATGACTAATTGATATGAAATTGAAGCCATATCTTCCTACAAGCGCATATGAGTCTACTTGATCAAATGGCATCAATCTGAGACCAAATTAATATTGAATTGAAACAAAGTAATCACGATCAGCATGCAATACTTCGGTTCTAGCATATTTGAGTTCAATTATGACTATAATTCTCGTTAGCATCGGCATGATATTCACAATATCACTTTCCTGGCATGAACATATATGATCCCGTATTCAAAATAGCCTCTAGCTGGAATCAAAAGCACCCAATCAGCACCATGGATCAATTTCTAGTAGAGATTGATTCAATCATGACAATAACTTCTTTCCAAGCAAACATGAAATTCACAACACAATCTTACATCACTACACATGCTTGCCTGAGTAGAATAGCATAAAATCAAGGACTAATGGACATCAGCTCAAGCCCGCAACCGTTGCGAATCAACATGAACTGACAAGGTTCCAGCAGATTCAAAACAAGTTCGAAATTGAACACCTACGCTATTTTGATGAAGAAACAGAACTCAAATACGCTTATATGACCGGAATAGATCGATGATCTAGTAATGAAGAGAACTCTCGGTCAAGAACTGAATCAAAATACACACTGACTTAGTTCAGGAATTACATCAAACAGGTGGTATACATTATGGCTGAGGAGCACCAATTCAAATCACTAATGCAGCCTCAACCACAGTCGATTTGCACATAGAGGGTAGCAAAAGCAACGGAAAACATAGCAAATGTGGTTTAGTTGAATGAAGAATGATTAGCTATAGAGCAATTGACATCGGATGTGAGTCAGGAGATAACAGAACCAACGTCGTGGAACGGAATCCAATGGTCATGACCGAAGTTTGAGCACTACTTGTGTATGATTAGCTAAGATACAAAACTAATCTTTCGATTCAAAAGGGACAGAGAGCCAAAACAAAGCAATGAAATATTGAAAGGAATACCTCATATCTGAAGAAGTGTTGGTCTCGTATGAATTGATGGGTACCCCAGTGACCGAGGACTTGGTTCGGCTCTGCTCCACAACTTACTATACTCCAGTGTCGCAAGGATGGGAAGTCCTCAGAGCACGGGAATTTCAGAGAGTATCCCTCGGGCAAGAAGCTCTTGAATTTCGGCAACTCGAAAAGTCTAAGAGCAATTAACTTGGAGAAGGTGATTGTCATGCCGACTGCTTCTTCTGGTTTTTCATGGCGAGCAATTTGTTTCATATCTTCACATGACTCCACCATCAGCTCTTCAATTTGCCCGAGAAATTTTGCCATGAAAGTAGGGAAAAGCATTTCCAAATGGGAGCACCTCAAAACCTCTATGTCTCTCAAGTTTGGGAATGGGACATTTGGGAGATCATCGCACTGCCAAATGTGCCCCAAGTTTTCGAGATCACACAAAACCAGCTTCGTCAATTTACCACCCTCTGTATTCATGCCATCACCTTCGTATATGATCTTGATCGAACGGCATGAAATCACTTCTAGGCTCTCAAGACAACACTGCAGCCTCTTCCACATATGGGATGGGGCAATACATTGGAGATTGTCACAGCGAATCAATTCAAGGGATTCCAATTTGCAAAAAGAATCATTGGGAATTTGATTGTTCCATAGCTCTTTCCACTGAGCGCCTTTGATTACTAGTTCTTTTATATTGGGAAATGAGACCTGCATGAGGATAACGTGAGAAAGGAGGATAAGTAGGACAAATTTATTACATTGTTCATTCTAAAACATGATAATACAAGAATACTAATGATCATAATAAGGGATAGAGCAAACTATCTCATTGAACAACAGTTGTGGTGATTCATCATTTTCTTTAGCCATCTCGCCTAACTACGTCATGACACCTATAGGACGTTGGATGAACGTTCCAAAAATAGGGCACTGCAGAAGTGGAGCACCCTCCAATGTGATTCCAACTGCTGTGCAAAAGCTCGCCATATTTGGTAAGTTCTCCAAATGTAGACAACGTACATTGAGCAACTTAACTATGTTAATAGTAGAACCAATATCTTCCCCCGCACTGCCTGTGGCAATGGCTCGCATTGAGTTACATTCGGTTATAGAAATCTCTTCAAGCTACACAAGTGTTTGCATTTGTGAAAGACACCACAAGTATTTCAATTGGTCGCACTTCGAGACTTTGACAATTTTCAGTTTGCTGAAGCTCCCAGAGCCGATAGAGTCATGGCATATCTTTTCCAGATTAATTAGTTTTGTGAGGGACAAGGACTCTAAATTCGGAAAAGCACCATCGGATGAACTGGCAATGTACTTGATTGAGGGGCTGTTCTCAATGTTGAGATGCCTTAGTTGTGGAAATCCCCCAATGCACAACTCATGAGCATTTTTCTTAAACTCTCTCATTCCGTCCAAATACAAGTATTGAGTGTTCTGTAAAATTTTCTTAATCCATTCTCTTGAAAGAATACGATCACACCCTTCCAAGTTGAGTCTCATAGTTCTCAAACCTTCATATCCTATCCACGACGGTTCATTTCCTATTTTGATCCAAAAGTTGATCAAGTTCCAACATGGCCAGTCATCACCCTCCAAGAGTATGGTGGGATCAGGGATTGATATTTCCAAAGACGTTAGCTTTATCAAGCTCTTCAACTTGGCAAGCGTAGCATTACACGATTCTAACTGTATCTCATCCACACCCATCCATCGATCAAAGCTTCGCTTCATATGTAATTCTTCCAAGTTGATTAGGCCTTTTAGGGCACCAGACTCGATTATCTCAAGGTCCTCGCAATCACTTAGATTCAACAATCTCAAATTCGTCAGGTCCCCAATTTCTTTAGGCAACCTAGAAATTATAGACCCTGCGAAGCTGAGAATCTGCAATGTTTTGAGCTTGCCAAGAATTACCACATCCCCCACATCGCAATGGTCTAAATATAACGACCAGAGATTCCCGAGGATTTCGATCAAGGAAAGTGAAGTGGTGATATCCATGGAGCAAAGATACAGGACTCGAAGCTCCTTCATGTATGTAAAATCTAGTCTACAGAAATCTCCCTCACCATCTTGGTGCTCAGGTCTCCCCATCCAATTTTTTGGTTGAGGCAACATGAGTATCTTCAATTCAGGAAACACATGCCGCATTAGTTTAGCAAGCATATCACTGCCAACATCAACTAGGCATGTTGCCCAACATTTCTCAACCTCTTCCTTCCTCGTTAGGTGACAATTGTTGTTCATCATTGAGAAATTTTGACCTTTAAGTGGAGTTGAGACGACCACCTCACTGTAAAGATCATGTATGGTCACATGTTTCTTGTCATCGCCTCCATCCTACAACAAACAAATGGAATGGAGGCTATCTAGAAGAGTATTCAATCTATCCCTTGCACCTTGTATCTTCTCATCGAATCTCTCAAACAAGCCCAAGCCCATGCCTAGAACAAACAGAGTTTCGACTTCAATGGTCCCACCGATAAGACCACAGAGCAAGAATAAGGACTTGGCCTCCTCACTCTTCAAATGGTTATAACTCAACCTCACTATGGTTTCCACTTTTGGCTCATCTATTTTTATCAACATGCTATCCCATACATACACTTTGCTATCTTTCAAGGTGCTCGCGACGGAGATAATCAGAAGAGGCAAACTGTCTTTTCAAATAGCCTGAAAGCTTCGTCATTGTTTAAGCCTTCAAGAAAAAATTTTCAAATCGGCAAGCATCTTCCCCAGCACATTCAGAAATCTCGATGTAAGTAACAATTTGCATTTTCCGCTCGTGTCTCCTGAAGGAATTCCGACCGCTTCCAAATTCAGTTCCTCCCATAGGTCGTCCAACATAATGAGAACCTTCTCATTCGGATTACTCTGCAGTTTCTGTAACAGAAGATCTCTTCTCCCCTGTTGGGTTTCCTTGTCCTTCAGACTCAGATTCAAGGCGTCAGCTATCTGGCCTTGGATATTAATCAAGTCTGGAGTCCGCGAGACTTCCACTTTGACGATCATTTCGAACGGTCTCCCCTTTTTCTTCAGTGTCTTCTCGACTTTCTTCAACAGCGTAGTCTTTCCCACGCCGCCAGGCCCATAGATGCCAATCACTTTCAGCTTCTCATCATCCAGAGCTTCCATTATGTCCTGAAAGATGGAAGCTCACGAATCGGTGATAAAGTTGCCTCCATCACCGGCCGAAGAATTCGCACCAGGAGCACCGCGAACAAGCCCCGGCAGTGGATTCTCGTAGTCAACTTTGTCAAATCGACCCTGCACAGCGAGTGCCCAGATGTCTTTAACCGTCCTGCTCGCCTCTTTGCCGAGACGATATCGCACCTTCGGGTTGGGAAGCCACCCGTAGAAGCAAGCTGTCTTAGCTATCCCGTCATTTTCCAGTATTTTGCGTGCGTTGGTGATGCCGGCATCCACTTCTTTCATCCATTTCTCGACATCGGCTTCAATCCGCTTTATGTTGTTTTGAGCTTCATCGATGGAATGCTGCACCCTTTGCCTCGCGTGATCCAGCTCCACAATTTCAACATTAAGTTCGCGAATGCGGCGGTCGGAGAATATTATGTAGCCGCAGTGCCGACCAACCGGAGCCACCAGCCACTTTGCCACTTCGCAAGCTACAGACACAGCAATATCCGCCATTTTCACCCCGTTTCGACTTCTTCTACCTTTCTGGCTTTCTTTCCTTCTTCTTTGTGGAGAAACGAGAGTTAGGAATTTCGCGTTACTAGATTGATGTTCCCTAAGATGCCCCTCGCTTCTTCCAATGCGCACGGGCTATTCAGGGATGTCATTTAATCGTATCTCGATCATGCTTGACCTTAAAGATACTGATTTAAAACAAGTGGGCCCCACCCCCACCCCCGCCATTTCTTTTTGGGCTAAAATTGCCTTCAGACCCCACCGCTTGCGGAATGCGAGAATCATCCGGCTAGCTTCCACTGTCACCGTCCATCTTATCATTTCATACGTGCTCAGCTCCAGCGATCAATGGCGTCAGAGCTCGCCCGCCTCGAGTCTGGCTAGACCAGCGAGCCTAAGCTCACCAGAGGCTGACGAGCTACAGACTTAGCCCATGGTAGGTCGTCCGCGATCAGCCAAAAAAAAGAAAGCAAAATAAAAGGAAGAATAAAAAGAAAAAAATTAACAAAAAATCAAATTAGAAAAGAAAAAAAACAAGTGACAGCTAGCAAGGGTACGAGATAAGAAAGAGTGAGTAATGAAAATATTTTTCCTTATGTGAAAAGTGAAAAACATTTTCAACTAATTTAAAAGAATTTTTTTTATGAAAAATATTTTCCTCAATTAATTAATTTTACTTGGAACGAATGCTAAAAAATCTAAAAAATGTTTTTTGGGAAATTGTTTTTCACCAAACAAACGAAACCTCAATTTTATAAAGATTAATAAGCATAATCATCAGTTTTTTGTGAGAACCTCACTTTAGCAGTTCCAAATAAACCCAATTTCATTGATTAATTGCACCTCATTAATTGTACCGGTGAATATAAAGTGTATTTGTATGTAAACATGCATGTTAAGGAGATCATTGACTCCATGTTAGCATAGCATGGACTTGATAATGTAAGCTTATTTGAGGAATTATATGGATCTCACGCTATTCAATGGTCGAGCCTGCCCACCTCCCCCTCTGACCTCTCTCTACTGTTAACCTACACGTAATGAATGACCCTCTTTCCAACTCTCTGCAAAATACAACGTAACAATTCACGCTTAACCTCCAAATCCTTACGAGCCTCTCCCTCCCTAACACGTGCCAAAACCGCATGTCCACCGTCGTTGCTCTGATGCTCCTCTCTCTCTCTCTCTCTCTCTCTCTCTCTCTCTCTCTCTAAAACGCAGAGGAGGAGGAAGGTACAACGAAGCGATGTTAAAGAGTTAACCAGGGTAGAGTTGAAGTTTACAGTTTGGCCATTGTCGATCGCTTGGCAATTGCCAAAGCTTCGTGTTTTTTCAACCTGTTGGTGCAGATGGGGGCAGTATGACTTTGTGCATGTGAAGGCTGCTCAGTCAATCACCGAGGGACCCAACTTCACCGTATTGGTCCCATCTTTCTTTTATTTAGATGCTCTGTACGACATTTGAGATGTGAACAGTATAGCAAGATTTTCAGCCCCTATATCAATTGTACAGAAAATAGACAAATCTAAAAATCGGAAGAGAAGAGCAAAGAATATCTTTTATTTAAGAACATGTATTTACCTATATACCTAGAAATATAGAAATTAAAAAAGGACTTGCCAAAAAAGCCTCAAAGCATCATGGCAATGTGTGAGGAGGAGAAAATATTCAGTGTGCCAATTAACAACTTTTCAAAAGGATGCAATATAAAAACTGTGTCTCCGTTAATTATTAGGTGTGTGAAATGGAGGGACCACCGTACCTAATAGAGATTGTCAATTGGCGACCCTCCATTGACACCTAAGAAATACCTACTATTAATTTTGTGCGTGTTCATGGATTTTAAGGTACATTCACAGCTCCTTTTAGAGAAACTGAAGGTTCATGGAAGATGTCGTTTCAATTCTAGTATAATCTGTTGGAAATTTCCTATAATTGGCTTACATTAATTAATCAATTTTCTACTTTATATAATCGGGCTAATGGATATTCCAATATATTTTAAATCCTAAAGTGATCTTATTGAATTGGGTTTTGGCATCTATTAATAACGGGCCTAGTTGAGCAATTAAGTGCAGGCAATTGTGTTTAACTGAAGCCTGTAATGGAAGAGGCTCAGTTGACACGCTGTTGATTAGGGTTTGCTAAGTCCCCTCTCTAGCCTATAAAATGGTAGGTTATACCTATCAGCCGCTGAATCCCATTAAAGCTGTTATATCGAAATAGGTCATAGAGAGGAAGATCTGGCATTCCGATAGATCACTGACACTATCAGTTTGATCTGTTTTTTATCAAGCGAGACAATGATTCAAACATGTACGTTTTAATTCCGCTGTGCATATAGGTTTTGGTGTTTTACATTCATATATAGATATAATTATTCTTGATTAATTAGTTATTTATGTAGATAATTTCTACATGTGGTATCAGAACTAGTCATATATGATTGTAGAATCCAAAAAAATTTAAAGAACAAATTCAAAATTTCTTCTCTTGAACCGAATGTTGTCGTTATTTTTTCACGTAGACTCTTTGATCGATTGATTCTGAAACCTTAGGGTTTTTATTCTATATGTCAAGATCTTTCCAACCATATATAATTTATATATTTTCGTTGAGAATTAAGAGAGAATTTCAAATTTGAAATTCTAGGGTTTATACCTTGAAAAGTTTTGAAATTTTTTAAATTAGTTGCAATTGAATGATGTTTGTAATAAATTGTTGCATGGGTATATATATATATATATATATATATATATATATATATATATATATATATATATATATGTTTTATAATTGTTTGGTTGCATGAAAGTGAGTTTTTTTGCCTTAAACTTGAGAAAATTGATGTCACGCTCCGACCCTTGAGCACGCGGCAACCCCTGTTCTCTTGCGGTCATTTGATTTGCGACTCCCCAGGATCCGTCGCCGACCATTATTTTTATCTTTTGATTAAATGCATGCGGAAGCGAAACACAATCCCCAGTCAATTACAAAAACAGGGATAGCAGGAAAACTCAATAAAAACACATTCCAAAGTGCCGCTTTATTTATCTACTGATTAACCCTAGGAAGTTTACAAGTACAAGCCCTTACCACAGGCATCTTCCTATTGAGCCAATGAAACCAACAAACCAAGGTTAATCTACTCCCTTCATAAATGGCCACGAGCTGAAACACACGTCGATCCTCCATCCTAAGGACTTGACAATGGTTATTCAATAACCAGTGATATAAATCTCAACAAGTCAAAATCCCAAGCCTCGGTTAGGAGACCTACTTGCCTCGAGTGCGCCCTGACGTGCAATGTCTCTATCGCCAACAATTCAACAACAGAATAACACCCAATCGACCATTAACAGACGCACGCTTAGATCAAGGCTCATATGCAATTATTAACAATTAACACTCGCAATCACAGACGACCCTACCTGGTCTTGGCACACACAACCTACAGAAACTGTTAATTCAATCATCACGACATTAAGAGCATGCGAATAATCAGAGCATCTCACACAACTTTCTCATGCCTTATACCCACACATATGCTCCGATTATTACGACCCTCTAGGCCATGGCACAACCTTATGGTTGGCGGTCAATTGGTCATAAACCAGGCATCGTCCTCCCTCGTGACGCACGGCGATGTCATGGGCTATCCCCCACCGACGGCATTCCATAAGGAGCATGGGCCCGGCCTCAACCATGACTCCGCATCTGACCACTGTCAGGCGACCCAATGGTCACGGCACAACCCCGAAGGATTGGCGGTCATCCGGCTCAACCAGCTATCAACTTTAATCGACCATGCAACACATCGGCAAAACAGTTCATTCTTGTCTTTACTTTTGCTTGGTCGTGAATGCAACATCGCTCATACGCTCATGCTCATGCGACATGCGATTTCAGACCATTTCAGATAACTCACGCAATATGTCATGCGATCTCACTCGATAATTTCCAAAATCCAATTTCCAATCAGCATTCAATCATACACATTCCCTAACTCTTGGGAACAACCAACAATTCAAATCATAGTCTGTCAATCAATTCCGACCAATTAACATCACGATACTCCGATACCCAACCACGTGTCGATATTCAATAATAAATAAACACACATATCAATTAATAAATAAATGCGTGTCCTCACGACTACAACAATCAACTATTCCCCAATAAAACTCAATCATCCCAAAAATAAGTATAAACTATAATTATACTCAAAAATATTTATTTAAAAATCATGCTATAGCCGATTGTTTCGATAAAATAATTCAAGTCCCACAAAATACTTATAATTATTTTTCAATCCCATAATTAATTATCCAACCCAAATAATTCCATTTAGTAAAACCCTTCTTTAATAAACCAATGTCATTTAATAAAATAGTATATAAATACTATTAACTTTGGAAAAATAAACCATAGTAATTTTTCCCCAAAATTACTCAATTAAAACCATTTCCAATAAATAATCACAATTAATTATTTTCTCCAAAAATAATTAATTTTTAGCAATGAATAGTAATAACAATATTACTATTAATAATTCGAAATTATAAATTAATTTAATTAATTAATAATTCCGAAATTAATAAATTATTATTATTTTATTCCAATAATAATAATAATATTTATTAATACTAACTATGATTAACACTAAGCAAAGCTTAATCAAATAGTCACAAAACACTAATCATCCATCATTCAAAAGCACTAATCAAGCTTAATATTAAACTAATCACCCTAAGGGAGTTTAGCACCCTAAGCAAGGTTTAGAAAATCAACTCACGGGTTAGCAATTCCGACGACACAAGCGCGACGGCGGCGACGAGGGGAATGCCCGGGAACTCCCCGGCGCGTCGGGACGAGGCGGCCGGGGCCGGGTCTCGGCCAACGGCGGCTGTCCACGCGGCGAAACGTCGAGAAACGAAGGAACCGGCGGCTGTGGCGGCATGGGGCTGACTGGTGGGCGGCCCGGCAACTCCGGACGACGGCCAACAGCTCCGGCGACCAGGCGGGCAGCTCCAGCGAGGTCTGGACAGAACCGAGAGAGAGAAAGGAGAGGCGGCGCAGCTGGTTCATGGGGGTGGCAAAGCTAGCTAGGTGGCTCCGGCGGGCCGGGCGGATGGCAAGCGGCGGCCGGGGCGGAGGGACGGCGGCGGCCGAGCGACGGCAAGGCAGCAACTCGCTGCTCCGGCGTCCACGGGTCTGGTTCGGCCCAAAACTGAGGAAGAAGAAGGATGATAGAGGGCAGCAGCAGCTCGGTCCGGGGTGGTCAGGCGAAGGGCGGTGGTGGCCGAGCGACGGCAAGGCGGCAGCTCGCTGCTCCGACGACCAAAAGCGGAACAAGGCGGCGCGCAGGCAACAGCGAAGGAAGGGTTTGCGAGAAAAAGAAAACAGCTGGCTCGGGCTCGAACGGCGACCCACTGGCGGTCCGACGTGCGGCGAGGCGGCGGTCTTTGCGACGGTGATGGTTGGTGGTCGCCCGGCAGGTGGCGACAACAAAAGAAAGGGTAGCTGCAGCAAGCTAGGGACGTCGGCCGAGGAAGAAGAAGAAGAGAGGAAGAAGAAGAAGAAGCAGGGGGGGGACGTCTTTGGGGGAAGCTGCGCGCGGAAGAGAGAGAGAGAGAGAGAGAGAGAGACGCCCACATGGGCTGTCAGGCAAGTGGGAAGAAGAAGAAAGAGATAAGAAGAGAAGACCGGTCAAAGATAAGAGAGGAAAAGATGGGCAAGTGAGTGGGGGTGTTGTCGACAAGGGGAGATGTGAAGGAAAGAGAGAAAAGAGAGGGAGAGAGAAACGTGCGGTAGAGAGGGCGGGACGCGCGAGAGAGAGAGAGAAACCCTAAAATTCAAAAAAAAAGGCAAACAAGCTTCTAGGGGGAGGGGAATCCGGTCTTTTTACTCTGAAGCGCGGTTCCCAAAAAATCCGGTCCTAATCTCGACCCATTAATCCAACTCGAGCAATTTTCGGGCTTATCGAAAATTCGGGATGTTACAATTGAATTTCGGCCATGGGTATATAAGATCCAAAATTTTGAAGCTTCAATATTGATGACTTGTTTGTTTGTTCTTCATTTAATTCACTTTAATCTATTTATGATGATGTTAGAAGCAAAACTCATGGAAAAATTTCATCAAAAAAAACCCTAATTTGTGTTTTCTGAGATTTGGATTGAAATCGGGTTGTGTGACCCGATTTGCAGACTTTAGGACCCAGCTGGAGATTGAAGAAGACCTCCAGCCAGGCCAGGCGGTCCTCTGGGCTTTTAGCCTACCCGTTCCAGCCCATCTTCTGGACTGGTTGAAATATTGGGCGTAAAGCCCATCTTTTGGGCTTATGGGGATTCCAGTTTTTTGGAAGAAGCCTAGGCGGGCCGGGCTTCCAGATTTCTCGGCACAAGCCCAGAATCCAGGATTCTAGAATAGGCCCATGCGAGCCGGTGGCCAGAATTTTCTGGCCCGAGCCCGCTGGAGCCTTTTTTTTTTTGCAGTAATAATAATAATTATAATAAATGATTAAAAAAAAGAGAGTGACAAAATTGTTGTTTAATAAATGTAATATGATTTTGGGAAGCATATGTCATAAAGTGATTCATATTGTTTGATGAATTTTTGGGCATTGATTAAATGGAACATTATTTACAAATTGTTAAAGTTTGTAAATTATTGAAATTCCTTATTGATAAAAATTAGTATATACAATCACCTGCCCAAAGGGGGTTATTGTGTATATTAATTTGAAAATTGCATGAAGATAAATTCTAAAATTAAAAGATGGGGATGTATGACTCAAAAAGATTTATCTATCCAAAGGGGATAAATTTTTTAAAGTTATATGTAATTCCCCTCTATATTGATATATTAAAGATAATTGATGGGATGTGTGACTCAAAATGTTTATCTACCCAAAGAGGATAAATTTTGAGAGTTATATGTGATTTCCTTTTGTGTTAAGATAATGGGAATGTATAATTTAAATGATTTGTCTGCTCAAAGGGGATTGATCATTGACAATTATATGTAATTCTCCTTGTTGTTGTTTTACAAATTTCATGCTGTGGAAAATAATTGTGCATTATGCATTCTGCCCAAAGGGGAGTTTATAACGTACTAATTATTTTGTGAAATTATTTATTACCCATAATTGATTATATTGCATTATGTGTGACAAACAGTTACTTTTGCTATGAACAACAACAATGCCACGATTGAGATATTAACTGGATCAAATTTTAAGAGGTGGAAGCAAGATAGAGTTTGCTTTGAGAATTGTGGATATGGGTGTTTTAGAGTCTTTTGATCTCTTTTATTAGTAGGAGTTGTGTAGTTTACATTTTTGGATATTACAGTTATATGTAAACTGATAAAGCTTTAATAATGTCTATTAAAGCATTTATTTTTTATGATCATCACTGTTGATTCTATTGTTATCCTTTCTCCTATTGACTGAGAAATAGAAATATGAAATAGTATCTTTGAACAAATTTTAGTTTAAAGACGACTGGATGTCGCTAATTATGAGATCTCATATTGGATTGTGACATAGTTGTGCAATTTCATATTGTTTAGAAATCGCACTGAGGCAATTTCATGTTGTTTAGAAATTGCTCACTAATACAATTTTGTGTCGTTAAGAAATTGCATTGAGGACCGATAAGAAATATACAATCACATGTTGGCACTATTTCTTATTATACTACTAGGCCCATGATCCATGAAAATATAATGCTTATTATATGTGATTATGGAAGGTCATGTGTTATGGTATTTTCTTAACACGTTGATCGCTATAATCCTATAATGAGATTATATAGGATTGGATTGGTTTTGAGATGCCGTTATTGGAATATTATTTTTCAAAATTGTGGCCACATAAAACAAATTTTCAGTTATTAACCCGAGAGTGTCGTTTTCAAAATAAAATCATTTTCAAAATAAAAATAAATTAATTAATGTAGCCCAAGTGGGAGAATGTTAGAAATTTCCTATAATGGGCTTACATTAATTAATCAATTTTCTACTTTATATAATCGGGTTAATGGATATTCCAATATATTTTAAATCCTAAAGTGATCTTATTGAATTGGGTTTTGACATCTATTAATAACGGGCCTAGTTAAGCAGCAAAGTGTAGGCAATTGTGTTTAACTAAAGCCTGTAATGGGAGGGGCTCAGTTGACACGCTGTTGATTAAGGTTTGCTAGGTCCCCTCTCTAGCCTATAAAAGAGTAGGTTATACTTATCAACCGCTGAATCCCATTAAAGCTGCTATACCAAAATAGGTCATAGAGAGGAAGATCTGGCATTCCGATAGATCACTGACACTATCAGTTTGATCTGTTTTTTATCAAGCGAGACTATGATTCAAACAGGTACGTTTTAATTCCGCTGTGCATATAGGTTTTGGTGTTTTACATTCATATATGGATATAATTATTCTTGATTAATTAGTTATTTATGTAGATAATTTCTACATAATCATCATTTATTTTTCAGAAGGTCACTTCAATAGTTCTAAAACAACCCAATTTCATTGATGATTACATCTTGTTAACAGTTTTAATTAATATGAAGTGTATTTGTGTGTAATTCTCTCTCTCTCTCACCTCTCTTTGCATATAATCTCCACGTAACGATCTTCTTTCCTATTCCCTGCAAAAGTAACGTAACAATCCTCTGCAAACTCCAAATCCTCACGTGTCCCACTCCTTCCCCAACTATAGCGCCAACCACACACGTCCACTCACTCACACCCTCTCTCTAAGGCCGTGAATAATAATAATAATAATAATAATAATAATAATAATAATAATTTTATAACATAAATTGATTTTTTATCTGTATTGCATAAACAAGTTTCTAAAAAAAATATATAATATAAAGTTTCTATTTTCGAAATAAAAATTTATTTGTAAATGACACAAGAGATCGACGGGCAGGCAACGGACGGTTCGCGGATGGGTAGCCGATTAGTAAAAAGCGTGAGTGATAAGAAGTATATTTTTTTTTATTTTTTATTTTCTATTTTTAATTTATTTTTGAGAAGAAAAAAATAAAATAATTATCTTATGCACCTGCAACACAGAGGAGGTGGACGAGGATGACAGAACAAAGTGAGGTTAAGGAGTTAATCATGTTAGAGTTGAGTTGCTTTATGGAAATGGTCGGTTACTAGAAGTGTTAATATTGGTCATAAACCCATATTATGACCCATTTTTAATTAAATGGGTAAAATATAGGTTAAGTGAAGTTAAATATGGGTCAAATATGGGTCAAGTGAAAGTTAAATATGGGTTGAGTGGATTATTGGGTAGATCTATCATCTCTCTCCTTCCATCTCCCTCCTCTCCATCCCCCTCATCTATGCGTTTTCGACCTCCGTTGCCAATCCGATGAAGTTCACTCAACAATAATTAAAAAAATCAATTTTTTTTAAATTATTTTCTCAAACTATTTCAATTTAGAGGTATCCACATTTTTTTATTTACTATTTTTTATTATTTAATTTACTTTATAAATTTAATGTGAAATTTTATTCAAATAATTTATATGTGAAAAGTTTAAAGTGGACTAAAGAAGTGGAAATATATTTTCTTAAATTAAGTTAAATATTAATATGTGTTGATAATATGAGTCGGGTATAGGTTGGGTATAGATCGGGTCGGGTATGGGTCATCAAATTTACATTGCATAAAATGGGTCAAAACAAATTAAATGGATCGACATGGATCGAACCATTTTCAACCTGATTCAAATCTGACTCGACCTACCCATTTGACACTCCTACCGATTGCTTGACAATCGTTAAAGCTCCGTGATATGTCACCCTCATGCTGCAGATGGGCAGTGCGACTTGGTACATCGGGTCACGGGATAATTGTTAAGCTTCGTCTTATGTCAAATCACGCCTAGGGACCAACTCCGCTGTACTGTACCATTTATCTTTGTACACGTTGTCCAGGCGGCTTCAAGTTAACGTGTTCACAATCTTGTATGATTATATATTTGGTCCCAAATTCGTACAAATTGTTTTACGAAATAACATCAACAAATATTCTTGAAAAAGCAATCTCTTAATTCGGTCGATCATGTTGACCAAATTTTTTTTAAAAATCCGGTCAATCACCCAAAACAAAAACAGTCATAATTGATGGGCAAACATACTTACAAATATAATCCAAAAATTTAAATAACCCAATATAATCAAATAGTCATCATCTACATAGGATTATTGTAATATCGTAATAGAAACTGTTATTCTATTGACTATGATCTAATAAAAATTTCTAGTTAAAAAGGCATGTTTTCCATATATAACCGTGACATTTAATTTCTACATTGAAATACAAATAATATTAGATAAACAGTTACAAGATATTGATCAACGAAATAAATTAAAAGAACCTGCCACCCTCTATAAAACATCTCCTTGCACCATTGCACAGAATGAAGTTGCCGTCTTGTTCATCCACTTTGTTTTTATGTGCAAACCATCTACGTCTCGACTCTGCTTCTTCATTCTTACTATAGATTGACGGGCCCGAGCAAACGGCAATCTATAATGCTGAGTGCAAAACACAATTTGGGTGAGAAACTTACTGCTATTTTTTTTTTATGTTTCTTTGAGTAACATATGCTAATGCACCAATTATGAAGTGGATACGTATTATTAACGAGGACATCGACTTGTAGGGAAATTTATCATCTTGAGTTTCACATCAAATGGAAGATGATATTTATGGATAGTACCACTCCAAATGTTCGCTACCTTGATTTTTCTTTTGAGAGCAAGACCCTTATAAAATCGAACGGGCCATTCCATAGAACGAAGTGGGTTTTAGAAATCAAGTGAAAATAAGTGAGGAAATAAAGATCCAAGGATTACAAAGTGAATGGTAGACAGAGGTTTTCATGTGGGCCCATAAGATATTTTCCTCTAAAAAGTGGCGGGAAGTAGAAAAAAGAAAAAGAAAATATCGTCAAAAACCATAAATTACACTCAATTAGTGACATATTTATCTTAGATATTTTTCTATGGTATAAAAAATAATAAATTATGTTCACTATAATATGTTTATCTCCCATTAAGATATCATTGGATGTGCAACTTTTGGTCTCCATGTACTTTAAAGACTCTAAGCCATTACGGCCTTCCATAGCTCTTAGCTTAAGACAACCTTTTAGTTCAACACATCTTAGCTTTTTTTCGAATTGCATAGGTTAATTAGTCTTTCAATTGAATCGCAGGCAACAAAGATCTCGATTCCCCCACACCTTGAATCTCAACTACTCTCGATTCCTCAAGCACGATAGATCAATTGTCATTTCAAGGCATTCACCATTCCCTCAACTTCATCTAGCTTTCCAAGACAGGAAAATGTACTACCAAGGATTCATCAATAATGAGAGTTGATAGGTATTGCGTCTCCAATAACGCCCAATTTCTCTGATAAAATGCAATGAAGATAAGCCCTATAAGAGTTGCTCAATTTCCCTACCGCTCTTAATAAATAAAGCAAATTATGCTGCGACCATCAACCCCTCGTTCTTCCAAGCCCATGACCCAAAACTTGTACTACTAGATTTTAATTGATCATGCCTCATCATTTGATTGTAAACTTTGATGAAACTAGCTTTTTAGCCCATAACTATGCATGGATTGCATCTTAGTGACGGGAAACTGATCGAAGCTGAAGTCGAGCAATGGGTGACACGCGTGCAGACGGTCGCCGACAAGGCACACAACGAGCTGGAACACGATGGTAGAGCCAAGAAAGATTGCTTCTGTGGGTGGCTTCCCAACCTAAAGGAGCATTATCGTCTCGGCAGGGAAGCTAGGAGGACAGTCCTCCACATCCAGGCCCTCATCTCGAAGAGTCACTTCCCGAAGGTCTACTACGAGAATGCTCCGCCAGGGTACGTCACTGGCACTTCCGACGTGAATACGTCAGCCGGTGATCAGGGCAACAATATCTTTGAGTCACGAGCTTCCTTCCTAGAAAAAATAATGGATGCGCTGAATGATGAGAAGTTCAAAGTGATCGGGGTCTACGGCCATGGTGGTGTGGGGAAGACTACCTTGTTGGAGGAAGTCAAGAAGAAGAGCGAGAAGGGATTGTTCGGCATGATCGCCAAAGCGAAAGCATCGCAGACTCAAGACTTGAAGAAAATCCAAGACGATATTGCTTATGCCTTCCGTCTAAATCTGAAGGACGAGCCAAGCGAAGAGGGAAGAAGGGACCGTCTGTTTCAGAAAATACAGAGCTGTCCGACGAAGGTTCTCATAATATTGGACGATCTGTGGAACGAACTTGATTTGAAGGCAGTAGGAATTCCTTTGGGAGATGAGAGCAGCAGGTGCAAGTTGTTGCTCACATCGAGATTTGAGGATGTGCTGAAGAAAGAGATGTGTGCTGATGAAACATTTCATCTTAAAGGTTTAGAGGACGGCGAAGCTTTTAGGCTATTTGAAAAGACGGTTGGCGACAGGCTCAGAAACGACGAGGAATTGAAAGCAATAGCAGTTCAACTGGTCAAGAAGCTTGCAGGTTTGCCTCTTTTGATTATCTCCGTTGCGCGCACCATGAAAGATAGCGGTGCGTACGCATGGAGAAACACTTCAATAAAAATAGACGTGTCAAAAGTGGAAACCATAGTGAAGCTGAGTTATGACCATTTGAAGAGTGAGGGCACCAAGTCCTTATTCTTGATTTGTGGTCTTATTGGCGGGACCATTCAAGTTGAAACTCTATTGGTACTGGGCATGGGTTTGGACTTGTTTGGGGAATTCAAAAAGACGATACAAGATTCAAGGGATAGATTGAATGTTATGCTTGATAAACTCCGTTCCGCTTGTTTGCTGCTAGATGATGGTGATGACAAGGAAAATGTGACCATACATGATCTTTACAGCAAGGTGGTCACCTCAACTCCAATTACAGGTCAGAATTCCTTAATGATGAATAGTAATTACGGCTCATGGCCGAAGGAAAAGCTTGAGAAATGTTGGGCAATATGCCAAGTTGATGTAAGTAGAGATAGGCTTGACAAACTAATGACGTGTCGGTTTGCCGACTTGAAGATACTCATGTTATCTCAAACAAAAGGCTGGTATTGGATGCCAGAACACCAACCTGATTTGGGAGATTGCTCGGGACTACTAGATTTCACATACATGAAGGAGCTTCGAGTCCTATATCTTTGCAATATGCATATCACTAGTATACCTTCCTCGATTAGAATTCTCGGGAACCTCTAGTCGTTATACTTAGACCAATGCGATGTGGAGGATGTGGCAATTCTTGGCAAGCTCAAAGCATTGCAAATTCTCAGTTTCATGGGGTCTACAATTTCTAGGCTACCTCAAGAAATTGGGGAATTGACAAATCTAAGATCGTTGAATCTAAGCAATTGCTACAAGCTTGAGATAATCGAGTCTAGTGTCCTAAAAAGCTTAATCAAATTGGAAGAGTTACATATGAAGGAAAGCTTTGATCAATGGATGGGCAAGGATGAAATGCCTTCGGAATTTTGTAATGTTACGCTTGCCGAGTTGAAGAGCTTGAGAAAGATAGCCTCTTTGGAAATATCGATCCCTAATCCCACCATACTCTTAGAGGATGCTGACTTACCATTTGAGAACATGATCAGATTTTGGATCAACATAGGAAATGCTCGGGGAGGGAATTTGAAGGTCTGAGAACCATGATGCTCGAATTGAGAGGGAATGATGGTATTCTTTCAAAGGAATGGGTTCAAAAAATCCTGCATAAGACTCAATACTTGCATTTGGATGGATTGAGAGAGTTCAAGGAGAACGCTCACGAGTTGTGCATTCGAGGATTTCAGCAATTGGAGCATCTCGACATTGAAAATAGCCCATCAGTAAAGTACATTGCTAGTTCATCCAATGGTGCTTTTCCGATTTTGGAGTCTTTGTTCCTCGTAAATCTTATTAATCTGGAGAAGATATGCCACGGTCACATCGTTGGAGAGTGCTTAAGCAAACTAAAAGCTGTGACAGTCGAGAACTGCAAACAATTGAAATATTTGTGGTGTCTTTCACAAATTCCAAAACTTGGGCGGTTAGAAGAGATTAAAGTACGGAATGTGACTCAATGCGAGCCATTTTCACAATTGATGCAAGAAAAGATATAGTTCTTGTCGATGACAGAGTTGAGTTCCCTTACGTACGTCGTCTGGATTTGGTTAAGTTACCAAACATGACGGCTTTTTGCATAGAAGCTGAAATGACATCAAAAGGTGCTCCAGTTCAGGTAACTCCGTCATTTTCTCCTCGTGTCAGTTTGCCTTATTAAGAGGGTATAAATTTCACTCTCATACTACACATTTTCATTCACATTCAACTATAGGTAGAGGGAAACGTCTTCCTACGACTTCTTTTTATTTCTATTTTTTTCAATTTTAGATAATTGCACGAATTAATTGGGCTCAAGGGTTTCTACCATGACTAATTTATTACTCATTTAACATTTTTAATTAGTAGAATAAACAGCGTATTGAACGAATGAACCTTCAAGGAGTGAACGAAATTGAATAATTTCAAAATGAATAAAGCAACCTCTAGAGATTAAATAAACGGAACACGAATGAAGAGCTACAGAACAAAGAAAGTCCACATAATTCTTGTCCCAACTTCATGCAAGTTGGAACTGATTCCAACACATCATGCCAACATAACCGTGTCAACGTCAGCTATTTTGAGGATATTTCCTTCTCCATTTATTCAGGCTAAGATCTTAAATATTTTTTATTGATCAATTAAGTTTTCAACGTTTTTAAAAGCAACAAGCCCATTCGTGCACTTTGGGTTCATTCATATTCTTTCAGGCGGTGGTTGTGGATGAAGAAGGAGGAGACGAAGGGATAGAGTTGGTAACCACTACTTCTGAATTACAGGACACTTATTCAGATTCCTTATTTGATAGAAAGGTAAACATCCCTTCTCTTGAGATTTTGCCCACAATAACCATAAATACTCGGTTTGCTGGGGCAAGTAACAATATCTCTTTGAAGATTCTTATTTGGTTTTATTTGTTCAAATGTGTTCACAATTTATAACTACATTAGTAGAGAAACTTAGTTCTTCCACCGCATTAGATAGGAGGTTAGGATTAGGCCAAATTGTCAAATTTTTCACAACTGTGATCCGACGTATTACTCTTATGAGCAGGTTAGTTTACCAAAGTTGGAGGAGTTACAGCTTTGCTTGGTAGGATCCTTCAAAAGGATATGGCGTGATGAACATTTCATAAGTTCCTTCTGCAAATTAGCCACCATCATCCTTAAAAGTTGCTTCAACCTACTCCACAGCTTCCCTTCGACAATCATAGAGAGATTGTGCAACCTGAAAAGTGTTGAGGTTAATAACTGTCCATCCTTGAAATCGTTGTTTGATTGTGGGTCCCTGGACTCAAATACGGGACAAACAAGGGTATTGCTTCCCAAATTGGGAAGCATCAACGTCCAAAGTTGTCCCTCCCTGGAATCGTTGTTTAATTGTGGGTCCCATTATTCAAATGCGGAACACAAAATTGTACCGCTCCCCAAATTGGAAGAAGTGAGCGTGAGTGGAGCAGGAAGACTGAGACACCTGGTGATGAGCGACTCCCAAACAGTTATGGGTTTTCCTAGACTTAAAATTGTCCATGTTGGGAATTGCTCTGACCTGAGATATCTCTTCCCCAATCATACGGCCACAACTCTAGTGAAACTTGAGACACTAAAAATTACTCAATGCAAACAGATGAAGGAAGTGATTCTCGAGAAAGAAGTTGGTCGATCAGGGGTGGAAGTGATGAGTTTCCCTTGCTAACACTTGAGGAGCTCGATAACTTGATTAGTTTTAGCTCAGGTTGTTGTTCGTATGATTTTGCCTCCCTAGAAGATCTAAGAATTGTGGGGTGCTATAACTTTGGAGCGTTCATCAAGAGTCCTACAAGTTTCAAGAGGCAGTTAGGCGAGACAGTCGAAGAAAATGAAGAATCGCCACAACCGTTGTTCAATGAGATGGTTTGCTCTATCGCTTATTGTGATCATTTGCATTCTTGCATTATCATGTTTTAGAACGAACGATATAATAAATTTCTCCTACTTGTCATCCTTTCTCACATTATCCTCGTGCAAGTCTCATTTCCCAATATAAGAAAACTAGAAATTGAAGGCGCTCAGTGCAAAGAGCTATGGAACAATCAAATTCCCAATGATTCCTTTTGCAAATTGGAATTCCTTGAATTGAATCACCATGCCAATCTCTTACATATTGCCCAGTCCCATATGTCAAAGAGGCTACAACACTGTCTCAAGGAAGTACAAGTGACTTCATGCCATTCGGTCGAGACCATATTCGAAGGTGATGGTGTGGATATAGGGAGTGGTAAATTGAGGAAGCTTGTCTTGTCTCATCTTGATAACTTGACGCACATCTAGCGGTGCAATGGTCTCTCAATCGGTACGACAATCACCTTCTTCGTATTTACTAATCTTAAACTTTTTGATTTGCCAAAATTCAGGAGCATCTTGCCACAAAAATACGCCGAGCGATGCCCATCCTTGCATCTCTGGAGTAAATTAAGTTGTGGAACAGAGTCAGACCAATTTCGTGTCAAAACTATTGAAACAATCATTAAGTGCCACAACTTAGATTTTAGTTGGATATTTTTCTTTATAGAGGACTTTAACTTCTTTTAAGCATATCTTTTCCATTGGATTATTGAGTTGTTTAATTTAGTCGAATATTAAAATTTTTATCCGCTACATACTTTTTTCATTTGGGTAAGAACTTTTAAACTTAGATCTCCTAACAATGACGCAATTTGGGGCCGTAGTAAGTCTTTAGACTGTTTCGTCTAAACTCTCAGACGTAAAACACAAGAATATTCCTACTTTGTTAGAGAAGAAAAATATACAATTCGGAACAAGGGGTGCGAGCACCGACATGTTAAAATAAAGAATGCAGTTAGACTAGACGCCCTCATTGGAGGGACCATCGCTAGCAACCCTAGTAGGTCGACCTCAACTTCATTTCACTATAAACTCATGACCCTTCAACAGGCCCTAAGTTGAGGTTTTGTTTGGATTGGCAAAAAGTACACAATGGAATCCCCCATTTGACTGAATGATTACTTAAGGTTACCTTGTCCTTTTGAATTATTTATCAGGAGATATTTTTTTTTTTTATGGAATTAGTCAATAAAAATAAGTCGTGCAAAATGATGCACATTGCATGACTTGTAATAGGTCATATAGATGCGACAAAGCTTTGGAAAATTAGCCACCATAATTTGTCTTATCGTGATAGGAGGACAAATCAAAGACATTATTGTGGCGCATTGTCGAAATATGAAGGTAGTGATTGTGGATGAAGGAGGAAGAGATGGAGGCATAGATGATGTTATAATGTGATATATGACTGTCCCACAAAGAAATTCTTCTCATGTCCTTATGAAAAGAAAGAGTCAGCAATCATTACTTTGGATTCACAAGAAGCTTGTGCGGATTCCTTCTTCAATCGAAAGGTACGCATCCCTTCTCTTTTGATAATACCCATGATAGCCACAGCCACTTGCTTTGCGAGGGTAAGTAATAATATCTCTTTGAATATTTTTACTTGATTTTATTAGTTAATATGTGTTCACAATTTATAACTACATTTGTTAGAGTAAGGTGTCCAGTGAAAATTCATTCTTCCACCTCATCAGATATATTGGTATAGGATTAGGCTAAATTGTCAAAATTTTCATTGCTATGATGTGACACATAAATCTTATAAGCAGATTGGTTTACCAAGTTCGGTGGAATTAACGCTTTGCTCAGTAAAATCCTTCAAAAAAAATATGGCAAAAGGCACAATGAACTTCCTGGAAGTTCCTTCGGCCAATTAGCCAATCCCACTCATAAAAATTGCTCCAAGCTAATCAACGTCTTCCCTTCCACAATCATAGAGAGATTGCACAACTTGAAAGTTGTCAAGAGTTTTAAAGTATCCCTCCTCGAAATCGTGGTTCGATTTTGGTAATTAGCCATTTGTATAATATGGCACTTAATGTAGAAATTGGGACTGAAGGATTTATTTAGTCTCTCAACAGAATCGTAAACCTCCTTTCAGACTTACAAGTGGAACAAACAATAAACAAATAACTAAAATTATGGGGTGCGTCTCCGAACAACGTCCACCAAAAGAAATCTTTTAACCACGGCTCCCCACCGTCCATGTTCATACCATTATTTTAAGGAAAAAAAAGGATAGGAAAATTATGTTCATCTTTCTAGATGGGTTTACTATTATACGAACACTTCATAATACCAGTAAAATATCACTGGCTCTTCCTCCACAAAAGTGCTCTTAACACCCACCATATATTTGTTTGTTAGTAGAAAGTAATCTTTTCATATCTTTTCCAATTTTGGTCATTGCTTTTACGTTCCATCTCAATTCTAAAGTATATATAATATTATATTGAGTTAATATCATGAAAATAAAAACCAAATCGATACACCATTTTCATATTTAATTCAAACTAATTTTTATAACGTGATAAATCTCTAATCAGTACATATGCATCACATTTCTCCCAAACTAATGTGGCAGGAGTATTTTTTTTTTTTTTTTATGATATGAAAAATTGATTCAAGGTATGACACAAACGTACTGGTTTGGAATTTTATATGACGCCAAAATCGATCTACATTAAATATGACACCAATATGTCTGTTTTGAGGGATTTTTTTATAGTATAAATCTTATAACATTATATGTGTGCATATAATATTTAGAAAAGAAAATTCCTCAAAGAAAAGAGGGCGGAGAAGGAAACTCCCAAATGGTTTTGGTTTTTCCTAATCTAAAAATATCTACGTTGAAAGTTTCTCCGACTTAAGAAATCTCTTCCCCTATTGTACGGCCACAACTCTAAGGAAACTTGAGTGGATGGGTTGCAAACGAGTTAAGGAAGTGTTTCCCAAAAAAGAAGGTGGTTGATCAGAGGCAGTGTGATGAGTTTTCATCTAGCATCCTATAAGTATCATGAGGTAGTTAGATGAGATGGCCAAAGAAGATGATGAATCACTACAATAATTGTTTAATGAGATGGTTTGCTCTATTCCTTATTGTGATCGTTTGTATTTTTGCATTATTATGTTCTAGAACGAACAATGTAATAAATTTGTCCTACTTATCCTCCTTTCTCACATTATCCTCTTACAGGTCTCATTTCCCAATCTAGAAGAACTAGAAATTGAAGGTGCTCAGTGCAAAGAGCTATGGAATAGTCAAATTCCCACCAATTCCTTTTTGAAATTGAGATCTCTTGAGTTGAAGAACTGTGACAATCTCCAACGTATTGACCCATCCCATTTGTGGAGGAGGCTACAGCACTGTCTCAAGGTCCTAGAAGTGGAATCATGCCGTTCGATCGAGATCATATACGAAGGTGATGAGACAAATGCAGAGGGTGGTATATTAAAGAGGTTGATTTTGCGTGATCTTGAAAACTTGAGGCACATTTGGCAGTCCGATGGTCTCCCAAACGTCCCATTCCCAAACTTGGGAAGTGTACATGTTGTGAGGTGCCCCCATTTGAAAATGCTTTTCACTACCTTCACGGCAAAATTTCTTGAGCAAATGGAAGTGCTGGTGGTGGAGTCATGTGAAGATATGGAACAAATTGCTGGTCATGAAATATCGGAAGAAGTGATCCACACGACAATCACCTTCTCCAAGTTAACGCATCTTGGACTTATCAAGTTGCCAAATTTCAGGAGCTTTTTACCTGATAAATACTCTCGGAAAGACTTCCCATTCTTGAAATACTCGCGCGTAGAAAGCTGTAAAGCAGAGCCGGACCAAGCCCTTGGTGGTTTCTGGGAAGCCCCGGAAGACTACCGGAGACGTAAGGTATTCATTGCTTTGAATCGAAAATCAGTGGGGACCCACGTGCACTCAACATCACGTGCCCCTCCTCTTTCCCCTCTCTCTCTCTCTCTCTCTCTCTCTCGCTCTTTTCCTTACCTTCTTTAACTAACCATCCGTCGATTCCCTTTTATGCTCAGCGTGGGCGCCAGAAGTTCTTCAGCCTCCGCCACACCTCCATCGCTGGCTGAGAGGGGCAAAGAACCGAGAGCATTGATCGAAGGTACTCGGGTGATTTCAACAGTTCTGCCGCAGCGAAGGTGGTCTGTAATGCCGGAGTACTCAAGCTTCGGTCATGACTGTCTGCCTCGACGATTCCATTCCTTGACGTTGCTTCTATCATCTCTTTACTCATATCCGATCTCTCAATCGTTCCATAGCTAATCGTTCTTCATTAAACTAGACCGCATGTGCTCTGTTTTCCGTTGCTATTGCTACTGTCTGTGTGCTAATCGACTGTGATTGAGGCTGTATTTATGATTTGAACTGGTGCTTCTCGGCCAAAATGTATGCTACCTGTTTGATGAAATTCCCGAACTAAATAAGTGTGTATTTGGGTCAGTTCTTGACCGACAATTTCCTTCATTACTAGATTGTTGATCTGTTCTGGTCTTATAAGCGTATTTGAGTTCTGTTTCTTCAAAAAAAAAAAAAAAATCACAGGTATTCAATCTCGAACTTATTTTGAATTTGCTAGAGCCTAGTCAATACATGTTGATTCGTGACTGTTGCGGCCATGAGCTGATGTCAATCAGTCCTTCATTTGATGCTATTCTACTCAGGTAAGCATATTTAGTGATATAAGATTGTGTTATGGTGAATTTCATGTTCCCTTGAAAAGAAATTATGTGGTGAATGAATTAAATTCTATTGGAAACCCATCTGTGTATGCTGCCCGTGTCTTGATATCTCCAATTTGGTTTTCATTTGATTCCAACTTGAGGCTAGTTTGGTTACTGGACCATATATGTTCATGCTAGGAAAATATTATGGTGAATCTCATGCCAATTTTGCTAGAATTATAGTCATAACCGAACTTAACTATTGCTAAAATCGAAGTATTGCATGCTGACCAAAACTGCTTTGTCTAAATTTGGTATTAATTTGGTCTTGGATTGATGCCATTTTGATCACGACTTGCGGTCTTATATGCTCTGTTACAATTCTGAACGTGTGCTGGAATTTGTGGAATGGGCATGAATTAGATGGATTTTGTCTTAGTTCGGTCGCCTTTTTTATATCATGTGATCCAAACTTCCTTGTCAATATCACATTTTCAGATGGTAATTGCATGATTAAATTGATGAGATGGATGCTTAATATTGCCACGAGAGTCTTGGCCACTGCTGTTCAGAATGATGTTTCAAAGATACGATTTTTGTTTTCCTCCCTCCCTCATAGAATTCGCTCGTGAGTTGCTTTTGCAAATTCTACAGGGGAGGGAAGATTAGTCACCAGCACCACCAGTACCTTGCCCTTGAAATCCGTCAGAACCCTGCCCATATGTTTTACCAGGAGTAGGCGATTGTCTCTCCTATAATCCATTCTGCACTGGGGGTGCAGAGGTCCATCTATCTCCTTGCGGCAAGTCTCTATGTTGCTGATAGCAATTGTTGTTATGACCTTATTTATTGACTGTAGTTTCCCCGGTATGAATGCCCTGGATCTCTCCTCTGTCCTTGATATGGATCCTTTCCACCAGGGGCTCTCCTCTGTCCTTGGTGGAAAGGATCCATATCGCTCATTGGCATGGGATTTCTTCTTTCACCTTGCCCTCGGGGATCATAACTTTGCTGAGGAGGTTAATTTTGTGGAGCATGCCGCTGCAAAGGTCCCTGATGAACCATATTGAGGGCTCCGTTGTCTATTTGCCACTTGACCTCCTTGCCCGTCATAGTTTCTATTGCAATCACGCATTCTACCCACCCGGCCTCCCATACTGAACTGGAGGTGGTCTATGAGTAATTACTCCCTTTTCATACTTGTGACCTAATGATTTAGTAAGCTTAACAAAACAGCAAGCGTTGCAGGGTCACAAATCAGACACATTGGAAAGTTGAGGTTATGGAATTAGAGGATGAATGGATTAAATGACTGAAAAAAGGTTCAGAGATAAAATTTCCAGTGGAGTCAAGTCATACCTCCATACTCCTTGTTTTGGGGATCAATGTAGGAATCTGGTGATACGAAAACAACTCCAGGTAGATAGGAAACTTATCAAAAGACGCTTTTGAATTGCTTTGACTTTGCTTTAGTCCATCACGGCCTGATAAGTGGTCGTGCTACATGCACGATTTCTCTTTTTTCCTTCATATCGAAACACGAGTATCGAATGCCATCTCAACTTTGCAATGTAGATCATTCCATGATTGCCTTGGGACGTCGACAGCAGACCACACTCATCACAAAAAGCAATTAATTCTCGTGATCAGGAAATAACAAATCCATTTTTTTATGGTGGTAAATGTAAACATCGGCTTAACTATCGCAAATGTGGGGTTGTGAATGTCAATTTTAAAAGTAGGTGTCAAGATCGCTATATAGCTTGTGCACGGGAGAGTTGTATTGGCCATTGCATAGGTCCAACCCGCCAAAGAAAGCCATTTGTTGTGGTTGTTTCCCAAAACAATTTGTTTGTATTGAGAAAAAGTACACAATAGGAACCCCCACTTCATTGAATGATTTTTTAAGGTTATGTTATGCTTTTGAGTTATTTTTCAATAGAGATAAATTTTAATATAACTAGTCAATGAAAATTAGTTATACACGTTGCGCGACTACACTTGTTAGTGAGGACAATTTGTTTTTAGAAATTTGGATGCCCATGCTGATTCATTTTGGCATACTTGTGCCCAATTATTTATTTATTTATTTATTCTTATTTATCATTACAAATGCTTGTTTGACTAAAGATCTCCATCCTCATTGCTTTAACGTCTTGTCTTCTATGGCTTAAATATTTTCAACCTTTCCTCTCTTTTTCAGACGTGGGTAACTTTTAAAAACAGAATGTAAGTTCATTTAGTATTAAAGCAGATAATGATATTTTCAAACTTTCCTAGCAGGAAGGAGAGAGGGAGATGAAATTAAATGAAGGCATATAAATGAGGAATTAATGGAGAGGAAGTCGATGGAGCTGATAACAAAAGGGTGCAAAATCCTTTGATCAGAGTGATACTTCACCATTACGATAATAAAACGGTAAGAAAAGTAGTGAAATTGATCTGAATAAATTTTCTATTGAAAATATCAATATAATGATCCATGAAGTTTCATGAAAAAAATTAAATTGATTAGTTAAATCTGACAATCAAAAAAATAAATTAACAATGAAAGAAATTATTATCTGCGATGACTTTAGGGGGGGATTTTGTTGGGTAACAAAAGACTCTCGAGTATTATTTTTTTCTAATTTAAACAAAGAAGGGTGATAATTCATCCAAATTACAAAGCTCTAGTCGAAATTAATACCATGAGATATTAAATGAAAACCGAGATCGAAACTCTAAACTGAAATTGAACGTGGTTTGAAATGAAACATTTGACTGCAGTCTGATAGGGAGGAACTCATTTTGCATTTCCTTCTGTTTTCTCCCACTTTTAAGAGGAAATATTTTTGTAGTCCACAAGAAAATTTTTCTCTGCCATTCTCTTTTTCACTTCCCTCGCACTAATTTTAGCCCAGCAAGGAAAGAAAATTTCTAATCCTGTACCATAACACGGTAGGTTATATGGGTCAACAAACGTTCAAACATAGCTTGTATTTCCGAGCATGCTTCACTAAATACTAGTTTCACATTAAGGTAGCTTAGCATTGGTATAGTGTCCCCAAACATACTGGTGAGTTCTCCTTTGTGGAATGTTGATCGTGACTTTTGAAATTACAAAATCTGGCCAATTTTCCATTGCCTTCTAATCGCGTTTATGCATTAGTAGATATGGATTATTGATCCCGTTAACATACATATAGAAGCATACTAATGCACCTCATATTCACTTGTCCCATTAATGAGAGGTTCATCGAATCGATGCGTAATGGAAGGATGCCTCACAAGCTCAGTGCGGGCGGTCCTCCGCCCAAATCAAACCGAACACAACCGTCAGGAGTTTCCCCCAGAAATAGCAAGCAGAGAAACCCCGAGCAACATGCCTCGGACTCGCTGGCCTCCAATGTCATCATCTCTGCTGGTTTCCGCTCCGGCGGCTGCGAATGGCTTCACCACTACTTCGCCTGCCTAGACATCGACCACCTGGGCCTTCTACTTGTGGAAGACCACTCGGGCAACCAACTCCACCTCTCCTCTGAACGCGGTACTGCTGCGGGGGACGCTGGTGGCAATGATAGTGGGGATTGGGATGGGGGACTGATTCTGCTGGTTGGGGCAGCACCATAGACACTGCAAGGCAGAGACGCTGCAACTGTAGATAGGGCATGGTGCGCGTCGTGGTGAAGCAAGGCAGCGCGGCCGTGGCCCATTAGTGTTGCTGCTGCAAAGGCTCCTCTCTATTGTTACAAACCACCCCGCCGCCTCTGCCATCGCCTCTCTGAGCTCTGCTATGGCCTGTCGAAGCCCCATTGGTGGCTTCGATTCGTCCTCTGCTGCTTTCTCTCTCTCCTGGGAAATGACTCCGCTCTACTCTCTCTGATGCAGCAAACCACGCTTACGCCGTTGCCTCACAAAGCCCCACTGGCGGCTCCGATTCGTCCTCCTGTTGTGGCGGAACTCTGTGCCATCCTCACCATCTACTTGTTTAAAGGCCGTGTGGTTCTCAGTTTAAACTGAAAGATTGGTCTATGTTCTGATACCTGTTGTGAAACTTCAAGGAGGAAGCTGTGAAGTTAATTAACGCGAGATAAAGGGTGCAGCGTTCCATCGATGAAGCTCAAAACAACACAAAGCCGATCGAAGCTGACGTCCAGAAATGGGATACAGGTGCAGAGATCCTCCCCGACGAGGCGCGCAACAGTGCTGGAAAACGACAGAAGAGCCAAGAAAACTTGCTCCCGCAGGTGGCTTCCCAACCTGAAGGTGCATTATCGTCTTTGGCAGGGAGGTGAGGAGGACAGTCGAGGCCATCCGATCACTCGAATCGCAGAGTGAATTCCAAAAGGTCTACTACAAGAATCCTCAGCCATAAATCAAAACATAAGGACTTAGAAGATAGTTTTAATCCTTATAATGTAATTAGAGAATTTTTAATTGAACATATTAAATAAAAAAATAATACGTTTCTTTCAAAGATAGTTATCTAGTTCACCACCTACGGGACGACATTTTTAAGCCTTGACTTTCAATGGCGTCTGATTTGTCAGACCTCAATGATTTTTTCAGAAAAATGTGTTGTCATTGATAATTTTTTGCATGTACTTAATAAAATCTCAAATAGAACGGTAACTTTAGATAAATGAAGTGAGTAACTTCTACTTGGCATCCGTAAATTTCGTTGTTTGCTCTTAATTTTATCTAATCAATGCAAGTCTAGTTTCCCTATTCAATTTTTCCTCTGTACTTTCAATTTGCTTGCAAATTCAGTTTTCCACATTTTGGTTCTAGTTGTTAATTGTTTTGGAAAAAAGATAAATGTAAAATTAATGAAAAATGAGAAACGGAGTGCAGAAAACAGGGGTAAGAGATGCAAAGGAAATCTCAATGATCGAGCATGACTTTCTCTCAGTAACGATTAAACCTCAAATTGCTGACTTCAAAATGTCAAAGTCTGAATTTAAGGGAAGAAGGAACTCTGGAGTCAATTTTGCATCAGAGGGATTGAGTCGACAAAAACCTCCCACTAAGAACAAAATGACCCAATCCAAAACGATAATCATCGATACGTCAGTCTAATATAAGCAAGATCATCTATGAGTAGTTTTGCCCGGATGGCAAAACGACAGAATGAGAAGAAGCAACAGCGACACATCACTTGGAGCTTAAATTCATGGAAACGACCGGGCATGGCAATGATCTTCATCTAGTGCGCTTGAAAGTCTTTTGGCAGAGACATTGCTAGACGGAGAGAACGAACGTGACTTGGAATCTCTGTCTATTCCAAGCTCAGCGTCGAGGCAAAGCGAGCGGCAAGCGAGCGCTCCTGTCTTCGGTCAGATCGACTATGACGTCCTCGCAAGGCGGAGGAGAAGGGGAGAGAGAAGGCCAGGCCAGGGGAAAAAAGCTGAAATGTTGGGGTAATGGGGCTAATGGGTCTGGGCCGCAGA
This sequence comes from Corymbia maculata, assembly GCA_014182735.1. NCBI lineage: Eukaryota > Viridiplantae > Streptophyta > Magnoliopsida > Myrtales > Myrtaceae > Corymbia > Corymbia maculata. Next base: position 16,352,571 of record CM024688.1, on the reverse strand, counting down.
TCAGATTATTGGGTTGCTCTTGTGGGCCTCACCAGTTGGATCAACTTGGCCTTTTCTATTTGTTATTTATTTGTTATTTATTTATTATTCTTTTTCTTTTGTTCTTTTGACTACCATTCCTTGTTTCTGTATTCTTCCTTTTGAAAAAAACTTATGCTTAATTTGTCAACTAAAATTCAGATGTTGACGGTTTCAAATATATTTATCCTAGTATTTGAAGAAGAATATTATGTTTTGTTGTGTCAAATCTTTACTTATTAAAGGTGAGAGTAGTTTCTTGATCGGTGGAAGAAATGGGCCAAAAAATGGGACAATCCAATTGAATAGAATTGGGTATACATTTATGAGATATCGACCCACTTAGAGTGACTTGATTTATGACTTAGATTAATGTTGAACCCATCTAATCTCACTCATTTGGTAGGTTTGAAATCCCATAAGACTAACTACAAGGAGGGAGGGGAGGGGGGGAGAGAGAGAGATGGCTGAGCCTTCTTTAGCGAAAGTTGGTATTTTCGTATTTTTGTTTGTTGTTAGAGGACTCTTTTTCACTTTATTCCAAATTTCCAAAGTGAAGAAATGATAAGATGATTGAGGATTCCAACCTTGTAAAAGATATGACCTTTAACTTAAAATAACCTGTAAGTTAGTTATCATCATTATCAGGATTTTATCAATGCCTAAACAATACTAATTATCAATTCTTTTGAAATTTTATGAGCATGTTAGTAATATACAAATAATATATAAGTTACTTATATTCCACTAATATACTGACCGATCAACTTCTTTGGAATTGGACAACTGTTTTTAGTAAATTACCAATTCAATAATCTCCCAATAAATCGGCGAATCATCAAATTTTTGTTGTTGATTATTATTAAACTAACAAGAGGAGATTAAAAAAAGGAACAAATAATGACACAGAATTAAGACGTGAGAAAGAGTCGAGGAAAAAGCAAATATGTTGTGGGCCCACAGAACTCCTCGTGTGAGGGAAGAAGGAACTCATTTTGCATTTCCATCTCTTTCTTTCTTCCCACTTTTAGGAGGAATATATTTGTGGGGCCCCAAGGAATATTTTTGTCTACATTTCTTTCACTTCCCTCGCACTTATTCTTAGCCCAGCAAGGCAAGTATTTCCTTCGATCTTTATTTCCTCTCCTTTTGGCCCAATTCCTAAAACCCGCTTTGCTCTATGGAATGACCCGACTCGGTTCTATATGGGTTCAAACCTTTAAAAGAAAAATTAGGGTAACGAATATTCGGAGTGGCTCTTTATTTATAAATAATATCTTCCTTTTGACCTGAAATTTGATATGTACAAATTCCTTTATAAATATTGATGTCCTCGTCAATAACAATATGCATGGACTTAACTATATATGCTATGATAAGAAGGAAGAAATAGATATGAGCCATAAATAGTATGCATAAAGAAACAAAGTGGATGAACGAGGCGATATCTTCATCCTTTGCAATGGTGCATGTAAATGTTTTATATAGGAGCAAAAGGTTCTTTTAATTTATTTTGTCCATCAATATCTTGTAATTGTTTATCTTATAATATCTGTTTTTCAATATAGAAATTGAATATCACGGCTACAAATGGAATATATACCTTTTTGACTAAATTTTTTTATTAGGTCCACGGTTGATACAAAATAGCTTCAATTGTGGCACTACTATAATTATACGTGCATGATGAATATTTCATTATATCGGGTTAGTTAAATTTTTGGATTATTGTATAAGTATAGTTTCCCATCGATTGAAACTATTCTTGTTTTGGATGATCGATTGAATTAAGAGGTTGTGTTTCTTGGAATATTTGCTATCGTTATTCGTAGGACAATATGTACAAATTTGGGACTAAATATGTCATTAAATATGGTTGTGCACTCATTAACGAGATGCTTCCAAGCTTTTTCAGCATTCCTTTTGAATTTCTATTTTACTCGATGTATAGGTATATACATTTGCTTGAATGAAAGACATTCTTTACTCCTATTTTCCGATGACTGAGTTTTGTCTTCTCTTCTGTACATTTGATGTAGGGGCTGACCATTTTTATATACTTGTCACATGTCAACCATTCAACTTAATTAAGAACAATGCTCATGCGACGGTCCGCTACTTTTTTTAAAGAATGACCGTGCCTTCTTCACCACTAATTTCCCTTGAGGCAACTGGTTAAAAATAAGTTTAATTGGTTCCCGAGCGTTTTGATTTTAGGAGGCGAAAAGAAGGCAGAAGATAGGAGGAAAAAGGGATACATATCATCCGGCTTAAACACAATAAGTGATTCTACTATTCTTTTTCTCACTTTGACTCGCTTTGTTTCATCAAATATTGGACGTTGCTAGAAAGTAATTTTTTTAAAAATTATTTTTAAGAGAGATGATTTAAATTTTCCTGCGTCCTCAACCTTCATTGGCACCTCTAGATTTTGGAACTTTGGACCTTAATGCTAGGCTTGAAATCTCGACGCTCGAAAATTAGACGGTTGCTCAGGTTGCTCAGTCCTTAGGAAATTGAGAACTCACATAACGCAATGTTTCTTGTCGGCAAATCCCATCGACTCCAATGTCTAAAATTTTTATTTAGAAAAGGTTGGCCACAAAACAAGAAAAAAAGAAAAGAAAGAAGACGACCACAATTTAGATATTTAGAAGTATGAAATGATTTATTTGTTCCGATTCAACGTCATAGATTAACTTGATTACTTTTTCTAGTATCAATGTTGCAATTGAATTATGAGAAATTGTAAAATAAACATGATCAGAAGCTATTTATGATTTTATTGGTCCGTATAAAATTTGATTCATTATGAACGTATACTTGATGGCCAAAGAAAAAGAACTATACAAACAATTTCTTTACTATTTTTCTTTTCATACAAGTTCAGAATTCCGAGGCCATCTTAGAAATTACTCTAATAAAATTTTTAAGTCTCATTATAAAAAGTTAACAGACTCCATAACACGTGTAATGTAGGCGCATGTTTGATGTGTCCTGATATCATCATCCCTTTAATGGATTATTGGTATGTTGTTGTGTACCAAAAGAAAAGAAGGTGAAAGCCCACAATCTACCACGTAAAATGAAACGTGCGGCCTGCCCTTGCACCGTTACTAAATTAAAATAAGCTTAAGCTAGCAACGTGCAATATAGTGACTTGCGTTCGACTCCTGAGGCCCGTCCCTTCAGCTGTACCAGTAGTACATATACCATCCCAGGGTAGCCAGCCAAAAGCAAGAGAAGCAAAACACCCAGGGAGCTCCTCCCGTGGCGTGATGGATCCACCCGCGGCCATGAACAGCAGCGGGGAACAGTCTGATTCGCGGAGCCTCCGCACCATCTACTGCAACGATCGCGAGGCCAATCAGCCAATGAACTTCAAGGTCAGTCGCATTTCGTTTCGTACCCTTCCATTCCGATCCGTTCATGTTAGGTCGCGAGATGTGCGAGGTGAAAGCGGTGCGAGAGGAAATTCATCTAGTCGAGAGGCTGCAGGAGAGGCTTGGACTCGAGAGTACTAAGTTTGACACGTCAGATTTAATTTAGGCTTTATTTATTTTACCGAAAATGAATAATTGAAAATATATTTTTTGAAAGATAATTGCTTGTATCGTTTAAAAAAAATGAATGAATAAAAAATGTTTTCATTGTCCACAAAAATATTTAAATATAAATTGTTATCGATAATGAAAATATTTTTCATTAACTAATTATTTTCAGCGATATAAATGCTTATTTTGAAAAAAAAAGTTCGTAATTATTTATTTTTCACGAAACAAACGAAGCCTAGCTTCATATATTTTATGGAAAATGTGATGCTTTTAGAAAATATTTTCCAAAAAGTTATTTTCCAGGAAAATGAATATTTTTCAATGTTTGGTGGAGACATGAAAAATGAAGTGAAAATATTTTTTTCCGTTTGATAAGGAAAATCTTTTCGTTCATGCAAAAATTTTCAATAATTATTTTATTTTATTTTTTAAAATCAATTCTTACTTATTTTTTATTTTCCTTTTCTTTCTTTTTTCTTCTTCGGCCAATCGCTAGCCATGGCAATGGCCAACAACCAGCCACAAGCAAGCTCAAGCCTCATCATAGGCTGGAAAGGCTCTAGCTCGCTAGATACTAACGAGGTTGAACCTTGCTAACCTGTGGCGAGGCTTCGCCTTGCTTGATCCGATGAGGCCGACGAGCTCTAGCCTTGCCATATCTAGCGAGCTAGACGTGGCTAGAGACTCACCAATCTTGGGCAAGCCCTAACCTCACCTAGCTCACCAGATCTAGTGAGGCTTAAGACTGTCAAGTGAGCTCAGGCTTAAGACTGTCAAGTGAGCTCAGGCCTCGCCGGATTTGGCAAGCTAGGCGAGGCTCAAGCTCACCCACCAACCTCAAGTGAACTCGAGCGAGGTGAACCCTTGTCGCAAAGAAAAAGGGGATAAAAAAGGAAAGAAAAGGAAAAAATTAAAGAAAAAAATTCAAAATTTCAATTTTTTTTAAATAATAAAATTAAAAGGAAAAGGTATTTGGTGAATAAAATTGCCCGGTTTAGAAGTGAAAGAAAGAAGATAACAAGCTGAAAATATTTTCCCTATTTTATAAAGCTTTTTTCATTGGTGGAAAATGATTTCCCCAACCAATTTATTTTTCATAAAATGAATGCCAGAAAATCAGGAAAACATTTTCCTAAAAGTTATTTTTTGCGAAATAGACAGAGTATTAGTTTTGTTTTTTTTCATTTTCTCTTTTCCAGATATCGCGGAGAGTGGATGAATTCGGTTTCTTCCGGTTGTGATGTGAAAATAGGCTTTCTCTGAGTTTTTAGAGATGAGTAATTTGGTTTCTCTCGAGATGATGATGAGTCTTTGCTGACCTTAATACCGTAGAGTAAGATTTCGTAAGAGTTGCCATTGTATGGTGTACCGGTGAACGGTGAAGATAAAGCCATTGGTGGAGCTGTCAAACTGAAATCTGATTTTGCTGGAGTCGTGTTAAGGAAATTATCGTCGAAAGCAACTAATATGTTAATATGCACTCGCAATTGGAAATATTGCCAAAAAAGTCCTAAACACAGTGTATTTGTGCCATCCTTTTTAATTTGATAAATTAAGTCTTTATAGTAAATTTTGGCCAGAAATTAGCCATGTGGACCCTAAATGTTCTATGTGGCATAATCGATGCTGACATGGACAAAGTTTGCAATTTTGTAAAAAAAATTTTGAATGTTTTGAATGTTTTTTTTTTCTCTTTGCTTTTTATTTTCATTGTGTTGGTGAGTGTGTCTGGCAACCCTCGCCTAACTTGAGCAAGGGTCAGCTTGTGTGCAGCCGACGAGGCCACGATGACCTCAGCCAAGTCCTTTGCCACTTTGTCAATCATAGGTGAGGGCGCAAAGGCCCTTGCCAAACGTGGGCGAAGCCTTCACGGTCAGCAAGGGCTTTTGCAACTTCACCGGCTGCGGGCCAAGCGGCCATCGCTCAATCTAGGTGAGCCCTTCATGACTGGCAAGGGCCTTGCCAATGGCTTAGTGACCAACAAGGGTCAACCCTCACAGGCCACAAAGAGAAAAAAGACTAAGAAAATAAAAATAAAAAATCACAAGATTTTATAAATTACAACAAATTATCCATGTCAAAATCAACTATACCTCGTAGGAAGACTATTGTCCATATCACCAATTTTTGGCCCACATTGGCTAGGAGGACCCCATCGGCAAATTATCAAAAAGTTTATGAGTAAATTAACTAAATTGAAAAGTTTAGAATTAAATTGGTATAAGCGAAATTGGTGTAGGACTTTTTTTTATAATTTCCCTCCACAGTTTGAGCCGTGTGAATTTTGATCTTTCCGCCGGGAAAAATATTAAATCTTCTATTTTTCGATTTGTGGTGACTATCATATGAGACTGACTCATTTAACAGATATCAAAAGTAGATCACTGGTTTGCTTTAATGTACTCGTCGTTCCTCGAACTTTGTTTCTGTTATCCTTGATTGTTAGCTAGCCTTCTGTATCGCTTGTCTCTCCCCATGGAAGTTCGTTTTTCTTGGTGATTTCACAGTGGACCCCAATGAAGAAGACTTAATAAAATAAATAAATAAAGGAGACTTGGATGAACAAGTTGTTACTTTATTTTCACTATATAGAAGAGCTGAAACCTGCTCTAGCTTTTTCATTTTTTATGACAATTAAAGTATATGGACCTTTTTAAGTTTTTTTAAATGGATAAGAGCCCTTTTCAAGATAATTGTTCTGCTAATTGATTCGTTATAAGGATTCTAAGAGGAGAATTCATCAAGAGGATATGGTCATATCTTGTTGTCTCGCTGCATTTATTATAATCTTAGATTTGACTGGCGACCCTAACATTTGAGCTTGGAGTCTCCAACTTGACCAAAAGCTTTATGTTATATCCAATCTATCATATATGGAATTTCACTAAGTTTGATACTTGAATGAGATTATCTGTGGTTGTCATTTCATTCTATCATTTATGGAGCTTCCAAGGGTTCTTGCTCTCTTATTTTGTCTTTAACCACCATGTTTTCAATTGTCAAGGGAAACTCAATATCGACAACCAAGTACAATTTCTTCATGTTTATACCTAAAGGGTTGTTTGAACAAGTAAATCGGCATGAAATCTTTTGTGCCATGGAGTTTATGGTTACTTATACCCATTGCACGTTTAGTAAACATTGTTTTGTGTTGGTGCATTACTGTCATGTGGGATCATAATCGACTAGATGCCTGACATCTTTTATGTCATCAAATTGACAATTCAAGTGGATTGCTAACATGTACTTTCTCACAATATCAATTTTGTTGGCAATACCTTTCAGGTATGTAAAATATTCTTAAACTATACTGGCCAGGCTGTTTGTATGAGTGAGCATTGAGACTAGTGCACTCTTGTGTACCATCATTTTAGAGCTTTTCATATGATTTCCAATCATGTCTGAAGTTGTCATTTGGCATTTCCTTGGTCATAACTATGATGGTTTTGCGGTGTTCATCTACCTTCAAATGCACTTATTTGCAATATAAGTACTCCATATATTACACATTCATAGCCTATTTCTAAGATTCTGTACATTGTGAAACCTAGGAGTTATTTTCTTATGATACAATGTTCTATGCCAATTCATGCAAAAAGTGAGTATTCAAGGGCAGAGAATGAAGAACCTGGTTGGTGATAGATATAATCTAGCGAATGTGCCTTTCCACCTTTCGAGCAGCCCATTTGAAACATTGAACTTCAATTTGGGATTAATGTTATATCATAAAACAATCTTGGTAGTTCAATCTCTTTTAAATTCACTTTCAATTCTGGTTTCATGCGTTTGTTAGAAACTCTATGCTAGAACCAATGTTGTAACTTCAAATATACCATCATGCTTGAGCATGCAGGTTTCTAATTTCTCAATATGTGATCAAGATGTTTCTGTATGTTTTCATGATTTTATGTGCTTGTAAATTGCGGAAAGTTCTAGAAAGAGTGCTTGCTTTGTAATGATCACCTTATTACTTGTTTTCATGTCGGACACGTCATAGACTCATGTAGTTATGTCACCTTCTTGGGCATTTTCAATCATGGCTATACCATATATAGATAGACAATGAAGTAAGGCACCTTTATTTTGTCCATATTAATTCGTACTTTTTTTCTTGTGATTGAAAACTGTAGCGACCTGCTTTTGATTTGTCAGTCCTTTGAGCCTTGCAACAAGTATGGGCCCCCTCTGTTTGGTTCTTACTTGTATCTCTTGGTAAAGAGGCAAATGAGGACTGGATAAGTATATAATATCTCATGCATAATTCGTCCTTATTTTGCATGCCGTCGAGATTTCTTCTTCTTCTTCTTCTTCTTCTTCTTCTTCTTCTTTTCTTCTTCTGCTTTTCTTTTTTTATTCAGCAATTTTAGTTCTTGTGAGGCTATTTGGTGTTTCTGAAGGGTCGGTTTTGTTTCCTATATACCAAGTCATATAATTGCGTTAGAGGAGATACTAGAATATGCTTAACCTCTCTTTTTTGCATGCATAACAGAAACGTTTTTTGTCAAGCTGATTAAAGGATGTCATCTTCAAATAAATTGGCAATAACACTCCTTTTGTGTTAGATTTTATAATGGAAGGTGATTATTGCAAATTGAACTACAAGATGGACGGTGAGAGCCTTTACATCCCCTTTAGGCTCTTTCAAAAATTCACAAAATAGATTTCAACAAGTTTACTAAAAAACTGAACAATATCATAGTGTTTTATGCTTTCCCTTGGACTGATTTTTTTTTTTAAAGTGTGATTTGACAAGTTCTCGTCGTGTGATTTTCACGTTTCTTCCAGTGAAAGACCTTGTCTTATTAAAGTTAAATCATTTGTGTGTGGATGGATGTCATCTTCGGAGGTTGCTCAAATCCTGGAATCCAAACTTCATTTTCGTTGATTTCGAGGTTCGCCGGAGTTGAATAGCCGTCAGATTCGAGTGTTGTGACGTCTCCACCATCTCGCATCAGTTCCTCTTCATTAGCCGCGACTCCATTCATGACTTCGATTGCGGTTCCAGTGTCGTCTTGTGGCAGTGCCGATCGTGTGCTGTTCTGACTGCGAGACGCTCCTTCGATTCGTTTTTTCACTTCCGTGATCAGTGGAAGCTTGCGGTAAGTTCGAATCACATGGGAAATGACGTCTCGCCCCCGGTTCCTGAAACTTTCGGATTTTCTCTCCGCCGATTGAACTCTCCAAGCTCTGTGAATCAGAACCAAAGTTGCTCTCGCATCTAACGAAGGTACGGATACTGAGCAGGAAATGTTCGATGAAATGACCGAAAGACTCTATCCGTTATTCTGTCCCGCTGCTGGCCATTAGAATTAATGCTATAGTGAGGTTGTGCTCACTGTCTGGAAAGTCGCTGAGTCATCATCTCGAGTTCGTGCCGTCATCGCCACCAAATCATCAGGTCGTCTCTTCTCCAATTAAAATTTGTTATCGTGTCGATTTGTTTCTAGACTCGTCTCTTGATCTCTGTTCTGTTTTTTTCTCTCGCCTTTCACTTGACTGCTTCGTTGGACCTCTGTTGAGTCGTCACGCCCAGACACTCCTCATCACCAAAAGCCAGATGCAGGACCGTGACGGTATAAGCCAAGGAGGTGGGGTCACGATTGCTTTCGATAATACCGGTTGCCTTCTTCGGACCTTCCTGTGTGTGTACACATTCGAGATGTCTGGAATGGTATTTAACCATTTATTGAAAGGTTCTGTGGACGGAAGCTTATTCTAGGATTCCATTTATTGAAAGGTTCTGTTTGATATATTTGGTCCTAAAGTGGTGGTGCGATCAATTGCCTTTCACATTGCAAGTTGGATCATGAAATTCCACGAATTGGACCTTTGATTGTATGCGACAACATGATATCCTCCGATGGCTATGTTCGCAACCTTAAGGAGGAAGCTGTGAAGTTGATTGACGTGAGACAAAGGGTACAGCATTCCATAGGTGAAGCTCAAAACAACACGAAGCTGATTGAAGCCGACGTCAGCATCTGTAAATTTCATTGTCCACTTCTAGTTTTCTCTAAATACATTGTCGATTTCAATACAAGTCTAGATATTCCTACTCAATTTTTAACCTGTACTTTCAATTTGCTCACCATTTCAATTTCCCACATTTTGATTCGAGTTGCTAATTGTTTTGGAAAAGAAACCAAGTGCACAAAATCTCAATGATCGAGCCTGTCTCTCTCAGTAAAGATTAAACTCAAACTGCTTTTAAGTCCAAATCCGACAGAAGAAGGAACTCTGGAGTCAATTCCGCCTTGCATAGCTCACTGCATCAGAGGGATTGAGTTGCACCTTCGCTGAATAGCAAAATGGCCGAATAAGGAGGAAGCAACGGCAGGACATCATTAGCTGCAGCTTGAGTTCATGGAAAGGAGCGGCGATGGCAATAATGATCGGCATCTGGTGCGCTTGGAAGTCTTCTGGCAGAGACGTTGCTAGGCAGAGAAAAGGAACGTGAAGAGAGAGAGAGAGAGAAGAGAGGAAAATAGCTGAAATGTTGCGGTGATGGGTGGTCTGGGCCGTGGATTAAATCATTGGGTTGCTCTTGTGGACCGCATGAGTCAGACCAAATTAGCCTTTTGTTAATTTATAATTCTTTTATCATTCGATGTCAATAGTTTCAAATATATTTACCCTAAAATATGAAGAAGAATATCATGCCATCGCGGACAAAGTGCAAGACGTTGTTTGCTTTGTTGCGTAAAATCATTACTCACCAAAGGCTGGAGTAGTTTTTTTATTTTATTGAACAATGGAAGAAATGGGCCACAAAAATGGGACAATCCAGTCAAATAGAATAGTATATGTGCTGCAGAAATCTGGAATCATTTAAAACGACTTGATTTATGACTCGGATTCATAGAGACCCTAGGTCTTATCTCGCCCATTTGGTGGGTCAAAATCCCAGAAATCACAATGAAAGATTACACAAAGATCGTTACAAGGCGAGAGAGAGATGGCTTTCTTTAGTGATAGATGATTCCTTTGTGTTTTACTTTTCTTGTTTGAGGATTCTTTTTCAATTTATTTAAAATTTTCAAAGTGAAGAAATGATTAAACAAGGCAAAGAGTCGAGGAAAAAGCAAAAGAAATGAATAAACATGTTGAAAATAACATACATTTATGAAAAAAGCAATTTTTATAAAGTTTCACCTAAAAAATCGATCAAGTGGTTAGTCGAGTGATCCTAGACTTAATTTGCAAGTCAAAAGTCACAAGTGGATTTCCCAGTCTATTCTCGATTTCGGGATAATTATGCAAATAACTAGGTGCAATTAATTTGAAGAGAATCTGGTGGCGAACGCATTCACCTATTCGTGGCCAAAGATTGTTGTGGGTTGGAGAAACTCCAAATAAAATGTCCAGCAAAAGCATTTGAATCTTTGTTGATGCCCCTCGATGACAGGCTGTGACTCTTCCATGATGACTTCGAGAAAATTTCCTTCACATGCAAAACCATAAACGTTTACGATAATAATGATAATAATGGACAATTTTGTCTCCATACGGGAAAAAGGCAAATATATGGCGGAGTAGTCCGCATTGAGCATCTGACCCTTCAAGTTTCATTTGCTCCTTTTGTTTGTTTAGGAGAATCTAATGTTCTTTTCTTTTATTACATTTTTGTTATTTTGGGTGTGAACTCAAATGCTGAAAAATAATATTTGAACGAAGAGACTTAAGACACAGTATTGCATTACTGTTGTTGTGTTTGGCACGTGGCATAAAATGAGAGGTTCAAGAAGTTAGCGAGGAACTATTATTTGGCTTTGACCAAGCCCCTCAGCTTTTGAGAAGACAGGCCCTAAAAGGAGACTCGCTTACAAATGGTCATGATAGCTTGCCGAAACATGCCATTTCAACTTTAGAAATGATATCTGTGGCTTTTGAGTCGGTCTATTTCTTTCTTGTCAAGATAAAACAAAGTGAATAGACACGTTGAAGAAATTATGGGTAGTTCTCCCAAGGAAGTCCATGAAATGTTGATGATAAGTTTGGAGAAGTTAGATTAAGGGGAAAAACATATATTTCTCAATTATGTTGTTTGTCTTTCATTGAGTATATAATGATGTTGCAACTAATTAGAGAAAACAAAATCCTTCTCTTGTATAAACTTTCTTTGGTATTCTAGGACGCGAAGTTGCAATCGATGCGAAATTATAGGAGTCAAGTCATAACGGCAAATTAAAGGTTGATGATAAGCTTCCATGGAGAATGATAATGCAAGACAATTGGACAGTTCTCGTATTTACAAAGGAATGGCATAGTGGCCCGACTTGTTTTAAATTACCAAAGCACAAGATTTTGTAGACATTTTTTTTCCAAAAAATAAGCTTGGGTCTTTAAGTTCATGCATAATCAAATGTAGGCATAAACAACCTATGCCCATTGAGAACGAACCAAGAGATGCAGGCGATAGACATTTTCCATATTCTCTAATCATCCGTTTGATAGTAATGAAGGTGGATTTTGACAGTACAATCCACGCTGATGGAGTGAGCATGTCACGTTTCACCATGGAAAGAATAGGAAAACACAACGGTTTGGCCTTCCACGACCGTGGACATTATCTTCCTCAAATTTTTCAAATGTAGTTTTCATCATCCTTGTAGAGGTATGCATTCACCTCACCAGCAATTGACACCGAAGTGCTCGAGGCCTGCCCCTTTTTTTCTTGGGGCGCATGCGGCCCAAGAGCACCGGTCCGAACTGGCACGGCCCATTGACCATCCTAACTAAAATCTATTCGGCTTCATGTACAAACGTTGGAACAATTTCAGATAGTTGAGGATGCTTCACAAAAAGAAAAGTGCTGCCTACGGCTTCATAGATATTTTTGGAGCTTGAACCTTTCTCATTCGAACATCCCACACATTCCCCATCTCGCATTCACTTTATGTCCGTCCTTCCACTGTCTCCTGTCTTTCACCGAAAGTGTTGCCGACACCTTCGCAGATAATTCCGGAACCTCAACCCATCAAATCGGACATCTGTAAAATTTCCCATCTCGCAGTCACTCCATGTCCTTTCTATCCTTCACCGAAAGTTATTGGTGACAGCTTTGTTGACATTTTAGGAGCCTCGACCAATCTCATTCAGACATCCATCCACATTTCCCATCTCCCCATTCAAGCCGTGTCCTCACTGTCTTCTATCCATCACCGTAACTCAGACGTCTGTGACGTTTCCCATCTCAAAATGACTAAGATTCCAAAAAATGTAATATATCATGGGCCCACTGAGCTCGTCGTTTGAGGGACGGAAGAACTCAGCATCTCCCCTCTATTTCCTCCCACTTATTGGAGGAAAATATCTTAGCAACGTGATCCACGATCGATCGAAGTCGTACTGCCCGTTCGCAGCATCAATGAGATTGACGTTATGCAAAGCTTTAATAATTGTCAAGTGACTGATGATGGCAAAAGAACTTGAAACCATTTTCTGAGAGTCAAGAGTCCTTCTCTGAAAGTGTTGTGTTGCCGACACCATATAGATGGTTTTTGAGCTTCAACCCATTTTATTCAAATATCTGTCACGTCTGATCTCGAAATGACGAGTCAAGGAAATGCATTATATTATGGGTTCTATTGAACTCATCGTTTATGGGAAGAATGAACTCATTTTGCATTTCCCCTCTCATCCCCTTCCACCTTTTGGAAGAAAATATCTTTGCAACGTGACCCACGATGCATCAAAGTCCAACCGCCCATCTACAGCATAAATGAGATTGGTGAAGCTCTAATAATTGTCGATTGACTGACGATGGTCAAAAAGCAAAACTTAACTCTACCTTGGTTAACTCATAACCTCATTTTGTTCCGTCTTTGTTCTCCTCCTCTGCGTTTTAGAGAGAGAGAGAGAGACAGCAGCGTCAAAGCAACGATGGTGGACGTGTCAGGGAAGGGGAGACGTGTAAGGACTTGGAGTTTGGCAATGAGAAGCGTTGGCTCTGTAAATTGTAACGTTATTTAATTTTGCAGGGAATTACGTGGAGGGTATTAGGAAAGAGATTCGATAGAGAGATAGAAAGATCCGTATAACCCATGAAATAAGTTGTAAGTTGACATTATCGAGTGAATGCAACACTGAGATGGGGTTAATGATCCCCTTAACATATACATAATTTTTTTACAAGTACAATTCATATTCACTAGATCTATTACCGAAGTGTAATCAATCAAATAAAATTGGGCTTTTTTAAAACTATTGAAGTGTGGTTTCGAGAAATCAACGATGATTATAATTAGTAATTTCGACACAAAAAATAATAAAGACATCTTCCATGAACCTTCAGTTTGTACATGTAACCCAAAACCTATAAATATTCCATTAATTAAATTAGATAAAAAATAGAGAAAGGAACTTGTGATGACATTTTTCCGAAGTTAACCTTATATTGCTAGTGCCATTCACGGACTTATTACTTGAGAGATGCTTTTACAAGGAAAATAATACAAACTCTTGACGAAAAAAGCATTTTGGCTAAAACAAACGGTGGCCATATGGTCCGCATGACAGGAGAAAGCATTATTGCACTAGCACTAAGTGGACTCTATTATTGTCCAACTTTAGTAAAGCTGATACGTAAAGAACTCATGAAGTGACTGGAATTGGAGTGCATTATCCGAATCAAAATCTGGACTCCAGCCGCGGCTGATATGCTAGAGCCAAGCATGGCTCCCGTGATTTTTAGCTGGTGAGGACTGAAGTGAATTTCAATACAATAGAAATGGTGGAATAGTCCATTTGTTTTCAATCAAGCGTACTCAGATGGAGGAATTTCTCTTTTGGAGATTTCGTAGATGTTGCGGAAAGATGATCAGATGACAAGCCGAAACATGAATACATAAGAGAACTGCAACTTAAAAAAAATATAACTAAAATCAAGTTATTCATTTATTAGGATATTCAAGCAATTGACATGTGTATATTTCTCGATTTTTATTTATTTATTAGCACCTGCATATATTGTTGCCGATAACGTCATTCACAGTTGCGTTAGTAGCTAACGAACACGTCGGATTCTGCACTTGAATCTCAACTTCTCCTACTTAGAACAACTTTGGAGGCCACGCCTGCTTTCGGTAGACGAAGCCTTACACGATACATGAGAGCGTGGGTAGATTACTCGCATCGACAAAGACGAAATAGAGCCAAGCTTTCCAAATTCCACGTAAAAAAATACAGGTTAAGTTAAAGACTTATCAAGCTTTTAATGAAATATAATATCATATTGATAAAAGATCATGGAATCCTTGATAAAAAGTTACGAAGTATCGACATTCATTTTTGTTTTTTGGGTTTGAGCTCAAATGCTGAAAAAGAATATTTGAACAACGAGACCTTAGACACGGTGTTGCATCACTCTTGTTGCGTTTCGCACGTGGCATAAAATGAGAGGTTCAAGCAACTAGTGAGGAACTATTATTTGGTTTTGATCAAGCCCTTCAACTTTTGAAAAGACATGCCCTAAAAAGAGACTCGCTTACAAATGGTCATGACAGCTTGTCGGAGCATGCCATTTCAACTCTAGAAATGATTTCTTTGGCTCTTGAGGTTACCGGTCCATTTCTTTCTTGTCAAGGTAAAACAAATTGAACAGACACGTTGAAGAAATTATGGGTAGTTCTCCCAAGGAAGTCCATGAAATGTTGATGACAAGTTCCGAGAAGTTACATTATGGGGAAAAACAAATATTTCTTGATTATGTTGTTTGGCTTTCATTGGGTGTATAATGATGTCGCAATTAATTATAGAAAACAAAATCCTTCTCTTGTATGAATTTTGTTTAATATTCTAGCACGCGAAATTGCAATCCATGCGAAATTACAATAGTTAAGTCATAACAACAAATTAAAGGCCAATGATAAGCTTCCATAGAGAATGACAATGGAGGACAGTTAGACAGATCTCATATTTACAAAGGAATGGCGGTAGAGCACGAGACTTTGTAGACTTTTTTTTTTCAAAAAATAAATTTGGGTTCTTTAAGGTCAAGCATATTTTAAAATGTAGGCATAGACAACCTATGCGCATTGAGAACGAGCCAAGAGATGCAGGCGATAGACATTTTTCATATTTTAATTACTCAAATCTTTGCCTACCATTTCTAATAATCGGTCTGATAAAGTGAGCATGTCACATTCACCATGGAAAGAATAGGAAAACACGACGGTTTGGCCTTCCACTGCTATCGACATTGTCTTCCTCAAATTTTTTAAATGTAAGTTCCGTCATCCTTGCTGAGATATTCATTCACCTCACCAGCAATTGACACTGAAGTGCTCGACACCTGCCCCTTTTTTTCTTGGGGCGCATGTGGCCCAAGAGCACAGGTCAAACCGGCACGGCCTGTTGGCCATCCTAACTAAAATCTATTCGGGTTCATGCACAACCATTAGAACATTTTCGGATGGTCGAGGCTCCATCGCAAAAAGAAACTGCTGCCGACAGCTTCATAGATATTTTTGGAGCTTCAACCCGTCTCTTTCGAACATCCATCACATTTCCCATCTCCCATTCACTATACTTCCGTCCTTCACTGACTTCTGTCTTTCACCTTAGGTGTTGCCGACACCTTCGCAGATAATTTCGGGACCTCAACCCATCAAAATTCGGACATCTCTATCATAGTCACTGTGCGTCCTTTTTATCCTTCACCGAAAGTTGTTGGTGACGGCTTCGTTGACGCTTTAGGAGCTTTGACCAATCTTGTTCAGACATCTATCCACATTTCTAATCTCCCCCATTCAATCTGCGTCGTCACTGTCTTGTCTTCTTTCCTTCCCGTAACTTAGACGTTTGTCACATGTCCCGTCTCGAAATGACTAAGAGTCTAGAAAATGCAATGATTATGGGTCCATTGAGCTCGTCATTTGAGGGAAGGAGGACTCATTTTGCATTTCGCATTTCCCCTCTCTTCCCTCTCTCTTTTTCGAGGAAAATATCTTTGCAACGAGACCCATTATGCATCAAAGTCGTGCCACCCATCTACAGCATGGATGAGATTAATTGTCGAATGACCGATGACCGAAGACAAAACTTAACTCCACCTTGGTTAATTCTTAACCTTATTTTGTTGTGTCTTCATCCTCCTCCTCCGAGCTTTAGAGAGGGAGACAGAGACCGACAGAGGGAGCGAGCAGCATCAAAGCTACGATGGTGGACGTGTTAGGGAGAGGGTAGGGAAGACGCGTAAGGACTTGAAGTATGGCAAGGAGAAGCGTCAGCTTTGTGAATTGTTATCACTCATTTTTGTAGAGAATCTGAAAGTGTCATCATGTGGAGGTTATTATCAAAGAGATATTAGATAGAGAGATTGAGAGATCCATATAATCCATGAAATAAGCTAACATTATCGAGTGCATACAACATTAATACGTGGGTAATAATCCCCTTAAACATGCACATAATTATATAGAAATACACTTCATATTCATTGGATCGGTTAATGAGGTATGATCAATAAGATGAAATTGAATATTCCTTAGAACTATTAAAGTGTGGTTTTGAGAAATAAATGATGATTACAATTAGTAACTTCTATACCAAAAATGTAAAAGGCATCTTCTACGAACCTTCAATTTCCCTCTATGGAGTTGGGTATGTAGCTCAAAACCTAGACATATTCCATTAATTAAATTAGATTAAAAAATAAAAAAGGAACTTGTGATGACATTTTCCCGAAGTTATCCTCTTATATTGCTAGGGCCATTTGCAAACTTATTACATGAGAGATGCTTGTACAAGAATAATAATACAAACTCTTCACAAGAGTAGCATTATTGTACTAAGGCTTTGTTCATTCCAAAAAAAAAAAAAACTTAACTTATAGGAAAATATTTTCTGAATTTTCCGACACGTTTCACAAAAAAAAATTTATTGGAAAAAATATTTTTCATACCCTCCTTCTCTCAGCTCACGTTTCTACTAGTCCCCACCTGTTTCTTGTTTTATTTTTTTATTTTCTTAAAACTTCGAATTTTTTTACTTTATTTTCTTTTTTTCTTTTTAATTTCGGAACCTCAACCCATCAAATTTGGACATCTGTAAAATTTCTTGTCTTGCAATCACTCTGCGTCCTCTCTATCCTTCACCGAAAGTTGGGGTGACAGCTTGGTTGACGTTGTAGGAGCTTCGACCAATCTTGTTCAGGCATCTTATCACATTTCCCATCTCCCCATTCAATCTGCGTTCTCCACTGTCTTCTATCCTTCCCGGTAATTAAATAACTTGTATGAATATGTTTTTTTTTGTTAGGATAATCCATGGAAAATAGAGGTTGCTTTTTTCAGAATATTTGTTACGTAAAATAACTTGTACGAATTTGGGATCAAACATGCAATCGTATATGGCTTTGCACATATTAAGTCGAAGCCAGACGGGACGACCTTTAGAGACAAAGAGAGAGAGAGAGAGGATGGTACAGTGGAATTGGGTCCCTCATCGTGAGGATGAAAAACAAGAAGCTTCAATAATTGCAACACGATCCACAATGTATAAAGCCATACTGTCCGGATGCATCATGAGGTTGATATAGTACGAACCTTCAATATTCGCAACGTGATCCACGATGGCCAAAAAGCAACTTAACTCCACCCCGGTAAAACTCTTGACCTTACTTTATTCTGTCTTCCCGCTTCTCCTCTGCGTTTTAGAGAGAGAGAGAGAGAGAGCAGCAGCAGCATCAGAGCTATGATTGAGGCCGTGTGTGGTCGGTACTTGTTAGGGAAGGAGAGAGACGCAAAGATTTGGTGTTTGAAGAGAATCGGAAAGAGGGTCATTAAATTATTAATGAGGTGTTATCAATCAATGCAATCATCTGGTTTTCTTTAAGACTATTAAAGTTAGGTTTTGAGAAATAAATGATGAGTATAATTATAATTTATTGCTGTTTTTTGTAAAACAATTTATACGAATTTGGGTATGGACGCGTTAACTTGAAGGTGGAAAGGAGAATTTGCAGAAAGAGAGGACAGTACGGTGGAGATGGTCCCCCGAGTGTGAGGTTGACATGACAGAACGTTTAATAATGCAACGTGACTCACGATGTGCTGGGCCGTAGTCCTCAGACAGAGAGGTAGGACGGAGTGGGGTCCGAGGGCGTGAGGTCGACAATAACAAGGACCTTTGATACTTGCCATGTGACCCGCAATGTATCGGTCGGACCCCACATCTGCAGCACAGCATTTAATTTGTACAAATTTGCGACCAGATATTTAATCAGATACGGTGGTCGTGGACGCATTAACTTGAAGCTGGAAAGGATAACGTGTAGGAAGGGAGAGAGGACGGTGCCGTAGAGTTGGGTCCCGAGGCGCGAGGTTGACGTAACAAGAAAGCTTTAATAATTGCAACGTAACCCAGCCGTACTGTCATTTGCAGCATGCGGTTGTCATAATGCAAAGCTTGAATAATTGCGGAGTGACCAACGATGGCCAAAAAGCAAACTTAACTCCACCATGGTTAACACTTGACCTCACTCTGTCCTGTCTTCCTCACTCCTCTGCATTTTAGGGAGAGAGAGCAGCATCAGAGCAACAACGATGGTGGTCGTGTTAGGGAGGGAGAGACACGTAAGGATTTGGGAGTTTGCAATGAGAAGCGTTGGCTTTGTGATGAATTGTTCACGTTACTTATTTTTTGCAAAGAATTAATCAGAAAGGGGTTCATTACGTGGAGGTTACTCTTATTAGCGCAGAGAGAGAGAGAGCCAGTCAGGCTTAACCATTGAATAGCGACAAATCCATATAACCCATATGGGGTTAATGATCCCCTTAACGTACATATAATTACGTACAAGTACGCTTCATATTCACTGAATGAGGTGCAATCAATCCATAAAATTGGGTTTTTTTAGAGCTATCAATGTGAGGTTCTGAAAAATAAATGATGATTATAATTAGTAATTTCTATAAAAAAAAATGAAAAGGCCATCTTCCGTGAACCTTATTTTATCTCAATGGAGTTGTGTATTTAGCTCAAAACCTATGCATATTCCCAAAATTAATAGGTAGGTGTTTATATCAATGTTGTGTCTAGGGTTCTTTGAGCATCTGACGAATCTTCATTAGGTCCGACGGACCTTCCATCACATACACACTGAATAGTTATTGGAGACACGTAATTTTTATATTACATTTTTTTAAAATCTATTATTTGTCTTTGTCTCTTTTTTATCACAGCTTAACATTATAAATTTGGGAGCTGAGCTCCCCTTCCTTCTTCTTCTTTTTTAAACTCCTGGGAAGGTTTGGTGGATTTATTTTTAATACTGGAAACTATTGTTTATCTAAATTCCAACCTTAATCTCACGTTATATATGTTTTTTTTCAAAACTCTAGACTGAAATTAAACGTGGCTTGAAATGTATGAAACTTTTATTTTTTTAATCTCACCTTGATTGCCGAAACTCTAGATTGAAATTAAATGTGGCTTGAAATGAGAGGTACAATTGGAAGCAATCTGGTAGAGAAGTTAAAAATACCTAAGAAGTTGAATTGAAGGAATAGGTGAAACAACAATTAAGAAAGTTGAAGAAACTTAATTACATTATACGTCGTAGATGAAGCGATGATCAAATCAACAATTTAAAGTGGAACAACACAAATATTTGATTACGAAGCAGAATAATAATGACAGGACTTGAACCAGACAATAAGATATTAGGAAGAAAATAATTTTTTTCAAATTATGTCTTAGGAAGAATATAGGTCACATTAATATTTTGTGGGACCATGGGAAAAAAATTTTCTTCGGATCAATCAACATGGACATTTCAATCAACACGTGATTTTCTCTAATACCGTACTTTAAAAAAAAGGAAATGAATAATTTCTTCTAGGGAAGAGATAAAACGAGGTGAAATTGCCAGAATAATTTCCATATAATCCAATCTCGAACCAAAGAAATTTAGTGATTGTGTTAAGCCCTAGGTTTGGAAGAACCAAATCGGAGCCAGAAAAGGACATTGATTATCCATATCGCGTAATGCTTGTAGATTTATATTACGTAAGTAAGTAAACTAAGATTACTAGGAGCCGGGTATATAAGGTTGAAAAGGATAAGACGAGCACATGCAATAGGAAGGACAAGCCAGAGAGCTTGTCCCCTTTCTTGAGAGGGCTCACATGTCACGTTTGTTTGTCGGTCGGTGTTACTTGGATTGGAACAACGTGTAAAAAGAGAGAAAGGACGGTACGGTGGAGCGGGGTCCCTGGACGTGGAGATTTAACATAATAACAAGCTTTAAATTGCCATGTGATCCACGATTCAAATCGTACTCTCATCTGCAGAAGAGGTCGACGGGAACACGAAGCTTTTATAACTGCGATGTGACCGACGATGGACAAAAAGTAACTTAACTCTACCCTGATTAAACTCTCAAACTTGCTTTGTTCTGCCTTCCTCCTCCTCGTCTGCGTTTTAGAGAGAGAGAGAGAGCAGCACCGGAGCAACAACTGCGGACGTGTGTGGCTGGTACTTGTTAGGGATGGAGAGAGACAAGTAAGGATTTGGAGTTTGCGGAGAATTGGAAAGGGGTCATTACGTGGAGATTATTTGCAAAGAGATGTCAGAGAGAGAGATATATAATTACATACAAGTACACTTCATATTCATTGGATCCGTTAACAAGACGTGACGAATCAATGAAATTGGGTTGTTTTAGAACTCTTAAATTGAGGTTTCGTGATATAAATTATTATTATAATTATTAACTCCAATACAAAAAAATGAAAACGTATCTTCCACGAACCTTCATTTCTCACAATGGAGTAGCTGTGCATGTGCAAAAAATTAGTCGATAAGTGTCTCTCAAATGTCAATGGAGTGTTTACTGTTTATGACTATTAGAGTATCTGACTAATATTTCATAATATGCCACAGTCAATTCATTCCACACATAACAGATAATTACCAAAGATCTAAAAATTTTATACTACATATTTTTCGAAAATCTGTCAGTTGCCACATTTGACTTCTATTTTTATCTCAATTTCCATTTGAAGTTGATTTGGGCAGCTTAACTTTCTAAATTAGGGAGCTGAGCTCCCATTCCTTTTATTATTATCTCCCGGGAAGGTTTTGTGAATATTTTTTCCATACTAGAAGTTATTAGTTATGTAAATTCTAAACTTAATCTCACGTTATATATGGTTTTTTTCATGTGAAAAAATAACTAAGATGGAATCTTTGCATAGTTATGAGGCTGAAAATTAGTTTCATTAAATTTTAGATTTAAATGATGATGCATGGTTACTTAAAATCTAACGGCAGAAGTTTTAGGGCACGGGCGTGGAAGAACTTTTGGTTGATGGTCGCACCATAATTAGCTTAAATAACAACAGGGAAATTGAGCACAACTCTCGTCTTATCTTTGTTACATTTTGTCAGTCAAATTGGGCATTATCGGAGACGCAATACTTGTTGACTAATGTCATCAATGAATCCTCGACGGTGCACATTTCCCTCTAGAAAGGCTTGGTGAAATAAAGGAAATTACGAATTATTCTGTGCAAATGCCTCACGATGACACCCGATCCGTCGTGCTCGAGGAATCCACAATCCTTAGAACTATCTTATTTAGAAAGAGTTCTTGAGGTTCAAGGTTTGGGGGAATCGGGATCTTTGTTGCATGTGATCCGATTGAAACTTTACCGGACCTATGCAATTTGAAGAAGCCAAGGCATGTTGAACTGAAAGGTTGTCCTAAGCTAAGACCCATGAGAAGCCGCAATAGCTTAGTCTTTAAAGTACTTGGAGACCAAAGGTAGCGGATCTCTTGAAATGTGTTGCTCAATGCGTCGAGATTGACCAAGATAGAGATAGAAGTGTAACAACCGTAGTAGCTGATATGGTAAGAAAATGCCATGCGATTGTGGTAGATGTGCAATGTTTTAACTAATCTTCCGGTGTCATGGACTCTAATTTTTCATGTTAGGTGTCATCTTGTACGAGATATGTTTGCATTAAAAACTCCGACTATTTGTGAGTAATACTACTTAAATATGGGATGATGAATCAGGATTTTGGTCTTGTTTTATCAAAGTTCAGATATTCAAAATTGAATTAAATCATGGATTGCCGACATTGAAGCAAATATATATTAATAAAGGGTACTAGAGGTCATCGTCCACTCGTGTACTGTTAGTAGTATGGGTTAAGTATTTTTCATCTCAACTCAAATTACGTCTTGCACTAACATTATTACTTGTCATTTGCTCAGGCCCATCAATCCGTAATAAGAAAGAAGAAGAGATGAGCTCTGGATGGTTTGCATGGAGAAACAAACTGGACGAACAATACAACGTACTTATTCTCGGCAATGGTGCATGGAGATGCATTATACAGGGGTGGGAGGTGTTCTTTTATTTAATTTCGCTAATTATTATATTTTAATTTAATTCTGTGCCAATTGTTTTTGGAATAACAATTGAATATTACAAGTTTACAACTATAAATCTAATATATGATACCTTTGTAATTAGAACTTTTTATGTCCGCGGTCAAGATATTTAAATTTTGAATTATATGGGTAAGCATATTTTACCATTGATTAAAATCAGTTTTTATTTTGGGTAATTGACCAAATTAAAAGGTTGCTTTTTTTTTTCAAGAACATTTGTTCTTATTCGTAAAATAATTGGTAAAAATTTGGGACTAGACATGTAATCATTATATGGTTGTGCCCACATTTATGTAATGAAGTTAATAATAGTGTTCATATGCGTGAAGTCCGAACTACATATAGGACGGTACATGTAAGAGGTCGTGCTGCTATCTGAGCATGAGGTTGATATACGAAACTTAATATTTGTTACGTGAACGATGAAGACAAAAAAGAAACTTAAAATTTACCATGATTAGCTATTAACATCACCTTTTTTTTCTTTATCTTCATTTTGGTTTGGCACCACTTCCGTCTTTCTGTCTATCAAATTGAAGACGTGATCGAAACTCTAGACTGAAATTGAACTTAGCCTGAAATGAGAGATGCGATTGGCAGCAATATTGCGGAGAGGTTAAAAATAATGAAGAAGTTGAATTGAAGGAATAGAAGAAACAACAATTAAAAACATTGAAGAGACCTAATTACATCATATGTAATGGATGAAGGGATGATTAAAACAACAATTTATAGTGAAAGAACACAAATATTTGATTATCAAGCAGAGTAATAATGATAGAATAAGAACCCGACTACATGAGATTAGGAAGAAAATAAAATGTTCAAATTACGCCTCAGGAAGATTATGGGCCTCGTTAATATAAAGCTTGTTCGACTTCCTTAAATTCTCTTATTTCCCTCTGTTTCCTCTCACAAGTAAGAGGAAATAATTTGTGGGCCAATGGGAAAATTTTTCTCTTGGGTTCTCTTCGTTGGATCAATCAACATAGGCAGTGCAATTAATGCATGGTTTTCTCTAAAACCATACTTAAAGAAAAGAAAAGAAATGAATAATTTCTCTTAAGGGAGAGATGAAATGGGGTGAAAATTGTTAGATAATTTCCATATATTGCAATCTCGAACCAAAGAGCTTAAGTGATTATGTTAAGTCCTGGGTTTAGGGTGCATCAAATTGGAGCCAGAAGAGGACAGTAGTTATCCGTATACCAAGTGCTTGGAGGATGTAATATTATATGAAAGTAAATTAAGAATACTGGGGGCTAAGTATGTAAGGTTGAAAAGTATAAGACGAGCGCATGTACATTAGACAAGGACAGGCCAGAGAGCTTCTTCCCTTTCTTCAGGCGGGCTCCCATGTCACTTTTTTCTGTCGGTGCAGTTTGGTTGTGCGCCTTTCCTTGGGACAAGAAAATCCAACTTGGATTTTCCTGGACTGGACGACGTGCAGAACCAAAGGCAGGACAGAGTGGGGTCCCTGGGCCTGGTGTTGACATAATGAGGAGGTCTGATATTTGTCACGTGACCCCACGATGTATCAGGTCGTACTCCTCATCTGCAGCATGAGATTGACATAACATGAAGGTTTGATAACGCTTAAGTGACCAACGACGGTCAAAAAGCAGCTTAACCGCACCTTGGTTAACTCTTAACCTCACTTTGCGCTGTCTTCTTCCTCCTCCTCCTCCCCGTCTACGTTTGAGAGAGAGAGAGAGAGACAGCGGTGTGGCTGTACGTGCTACGGAGGGAGAGACCCGTTAGGATGTGGGAGTCTGCAATGAGAAGCGTTCACTAAATCTGTCAACGATGTGTAATCAATCAATGAAATTGGATTCTCTTAGAATTATTAAAGTGAAGTTTTCGGCGAATATTTTTTTCTCTACTAGAAACTATTGCTTATGTAAATTCTAACCTTAATCTCACATTATATACGTTTTTTTTTTTTTTGATGTGACACATTAAGGATGTATTTATTTTGTAGAAAATACTTTTAGAAAAAAAAATTTCCTAATTTTTCAGCAAAATGAGCCAACAGAAAATATTTTTCTAGTCAATTGAAAAAATTTCTTAAATTTAGAAAAATGATTTCCCCTTTGAAATAAATGGAAAATGATTTTCGAATATATTGGTTAACAAATGATTGCTCTTATAAAGATGTATTTTTGAAATTTTGAATTTTTTATTTTTTATTTAAAATTTTTTCCTTAAAATCGATTTTATTTTAATTTATTTTCTTTCTTTTCTTCTTCTCAGCCCTTCGCTGGCCGCCACCATGGCCAACAAGCTCGCGACCTCCGACGGTGAGGCTCGAGCTCGCCCAAGGCCAGCAAGTTTATATCGCTTTATTATAATGGCGCATTTATGACAATATTCGAGTGGTTAAAGATAATTAATTATGATAAAATATAAGTCTTTAAGGCAAAGAGATCAAACAAATAGTAGCAAGTATATACTTAGGTAGTGCTTAGGTGGAGCAAGTCCAATCTCAATAATATGAAGGAAAATCTTTTAATTATCCATAGTTCCACG
This sequence comes from Corymbia maculata, assembly GCA_014182735.1. Lineage (NCBI taxonomy): Eukaryota > Viridiplantae > Streptophyta > Magnoliopsida > Myrtales > Myrtaceae > Corymbia > Corymbia maculata. The sequence continues at coordinate 16,327,065 of CM024688.1, read as the reverse complement.
TGTCGAGAGGGATTCTTTATGAATATTTTTTATTATGCATTTATATAGATAAATTGTGATTTTATCTATATAGATATGTTTAACCATAGATATAACTATAAAATAATTATAAATTATTTAAACGTTTGAAAATCATATTTTATTTAATTAAAAAGTTCAAAGGCACTGACGAGAAACTCCAAAGAAACTAGGCATGTGAAAATGTACACCTTCATAATTGTTCAGCATCTCATTTTTTCTAAAGCTATCAACTGTACTGGCTATAGTTGCTGTGAAGTTGCCTATGAAGTTGCCTATGAAGTTGCCTGTCCATAACTTTCAATCTAATCCCGTGAGTCACGCAATACAAACGTCCAAAATGATGTCTCTCACTAACGAAAGTGGCATCAGACTTCGGGCGTTCAAATCTAGAATTTCATCGTATATCCTTTTCTCCTTTGTAATGAAACACGCTTGTTCTTCTTTTGTAAATTTCCGAAGGAGGATGATCTTGTAGAGAAGCTTTTCACATGAATGTAATAAAACTCTTCCCATTAATTAATGTAATGTTATTGTTTCTAAAATGTGCAATCCAAAAGAAAAACTGAAAATTCACAAATAACAGCTGTGCATTCAAAATAAATTTGAGGTAGATTTGAGCTTTGATATATGAAATGGTTTGTCAACATGCAAATTTGTTATATTTTCTCAATTGAAATTGTTTGACTTTGTGGCAACAATGGAAATCTTATCAAGTCAATTTGTTAATGAGATTGTGGTTAGGCTCAAGACAAGGTAGAGACAAATGATCGAATATTTAGTTGGAATGGAGGATTGAATAGTAGCCATGAACAATTTATTAGACATCGGTTCTAGTGGCATGTGGTTCACTAGGATCTATGGGATGGGCAGCATTGGTAAAACAACACCCCCTAAGGTTATTTTCAACCAGCTATATCCTTGCTTTTGGAAAAACTACAGCTTGCTTAATGACATAAGGGAAAAGCCAAAAACCAAGGGCTTGGTCCAGCTGCATGAAAAATTATTGTCCGATGTCTCTTATTCTAGAGTGGCTTGTGACATTGATAGCATTGGTAGATGCTAATTTTAATGGATGATATCGATTAGGACAACCATATCCCATGCATCCTTAAGGAAAATTGTGTTATTATGCATTTATATAGATAAAATGTGGTTTTATCTTATAAATATGTTTAACCGTAGATATAGCTAGAGACTAATTATAAATGATTTAAATTTTTTCAAATCAGATTTTATTTAATTCAAAATTTCCAAGGCACCAAGAAGAAACTCGAAAGTAATTGGGCGTGTGAGATGCACACCTCCATAATTGTCTTTCATCTCATTTTTCTATAGCCATCAACTTTATTGACTATAAATTGAAAGCTGCAGTTGCTGTGAAGTTGTCTATCCGTAACTTTCAATTTACTCCCGTGAGTCACGCAAAACAAACATCCAAAACGATGTCTCTCACTGACGAAAGTGACATCGGGCTTCGGGCATTAAAATCAAGAATTTCATCATTTCTCATAGTGAACATAATTTTTTTTCCTTTTCTATTGTAATGCACTTTTTCTTCTTTTGTAAATTTCTGAAGGAGGATGATGTAGTGTGGAAGTTAGACCTAACCTAATCACGTTTGTTACCACCCATCCATCTGGAGGATGATGTGGTGGCTAACACTTTCGTAGATGTAGTGTGGAAGCTTTCCACGTTAAGAATGTAGTAAAAGCTCTTCCCATCAAGGAATGTAATGTTATTATTACTAAAATGTCCAATCCAAAAGAATGGCTGAAATTTGATAAACAATGAGCCGCGCACTCAAAGTAACGCACTTAAAACTTTTTTGAAGGCATGCCTTGGACAACAACTCTCCTCTGGTCAATTACTACACTCTTTCAAAAGGCATTGTCTGTACCACATATGGTCTACCTTTAGATCTTGAAGCAGTAAGTCAAAAAACTAATTAGTCCGATAACATCGATTTCCACATGCCTAAAACCTTGCGGATTTATTAAAGTTGTATGTAACATGCATGATTAATTAAAAGGTAAAAACGTAATTTCGATAAATGGCATTTTGGTATCTTTTGATGATCTTGTAATATGATGCCGCATGATCTTCTAATTTACTTAAAAAGTAAGCATTAATGCTTTTTATGTATTCCAATCTTTTGAGGCAATGGCTTGAAAGCATAGGATGTGCATTCTCATAGCGTTTCCATAAGGTATTGCTAAGTTGTATGAAGTAGTGTATCAAAGATGACCATACTTATGATATCCTATTGCTATATCTTTGGAAGGATTGCTGTTTTATAGATAATTTGTGCAAACTTGGGTTCGTAAAACCATCATGAATGCATTATGTGTATTTTGAATGCTATTCTTAAGACAATATTTTGTTCAAATTTGATCACAATGTCCTTTACTTATTACCTTAGAGAGTCTCGCTAGCCATCCTTGAATGGAGCTAACCTAATGTGTGTGATGGAGCGGTGATGGAGCGATTGGCGTGTATAGATCGTTGTTAATTCACTCAAATGTTTTGGATACTACTGTTATAAATGAGATAAAATAAATGTGGACAAGTCATTCTCTCAAAGACTTCGTACAGTATGCCAAATTAGTCAACAAGTCAAAACAACTAATAACGCCACAAAAAGACATATATAAGTAAAACAAGCCAAAAAATAAATAATTGTGGCTACACTCTATCTGATCTTCATTACTTCTATCACAACACTTCAAATTTTGAAGGATAATATTCATTACGATTTTCAATTTTTCATGAAATATTTATTAAGAGATGAAATATGAAAATGATTTATGTTAAATCATGCTGAACAAAAAAAAAAAGTGTATCGCTAACAAATGTAGTGAAAAAACAGACTTATTTGATACGTCATGATTGTAGTTACAAATTTATGATTTTCTTGATATGTTGCGTCCAAAACTAAACAATAAAATATATGCGACCATAAAATCATGGGAAATGAAGGAAGCAAAGGGAAAGGTACACATGGGCTGGCGCGATTCAAGCGAGAAAGGGGCAATAAAAGACATCACTATGCATTGTCAGAGGGATCTTAGAAGAAACGGGTCGTGCAGATGGCCTTGAATCTCGTCCTTATGATCGGAGTTAATGTCAAGTGGGTGATGGGACAAATTCTATCATCGACCACGAATTTAAGCTTGTAAATATTGATCAATATCTTAAGAAAATAAAAGATACTTTTTCATGCATTTATTCATGAATGCCTAATGCTATTGAATATCTTTTAGTTTGATTTCACTTTCTTCAAACCATATTCCTTGTTGAAAAAAAAAGCAATTAAATAAAATGCCCAAAACAAAAAAAATGAATGGAACATTAGATTTATATGATTCAATCATGTGATTTACGTCTATAGGAAAAATAGTATAAGATTCTATTATAAATCAAAAAATATAATAAAAGTTATAATTACGTTTAAGTTATTTAAATAGTTTCGATGCTTTCCAGCTACTAATTATATTTAATAATGTTTAACATTTAAAATTTCTCCCTCGCGAAGAAATGACACAAATCTTAACAAAAGATATAATAGGCTTCGGAGCACAAATATTTGGCGTGATCAAGGGGAACTCTCGGCACGCTTTTCAATATGCTCTGTGCAGCCTTCAGAGCTCTCTTGGCATTTAAAGAGGAAATTCAGCAGAACCAAACAAAGAAGAAGGAAGGAAACAACTGAGTGGCCGACATGAAAAGACACCATCCCTGCAACTTTCTTCGTCTTCTTCCCTTTCTGCCCATATCAGCAATGACCATCATTGATCTCGTTCTCCCTTTCTTCAGCTGAGCAAAGCCGTCTTTGTGGTCAAGCCAATCATGGTTTCTCTCTCTTTCGTGCTCAAAACGGCACCACGATGGAGGGGCATCGTGCCAATTGACAGGCCATCCCTGCATTTCCTCTCATCAATTTTGAACAGTGGTCCAGTGTCCATAATTCTCATTTGGTCTTATTTCATCCAACGAGCTCAAATTTAAAATATATTCTAACATATATAAATAATTTGGTTTGGTTTAACGTCCAAACCACTCTAACCACACTATGCTCACATTCTAACAGTCGTCAATAGGAAATAAATGATTATTTTCTTTTTAATATAATGACATATTTTATGAGAATATTTGAGAGTTAAAGGAAATTACTTATAATTAAGGGTAAGCCTTTCAGGTGAAGAGATCAAAACAAATATTTCATAATAAGTAGTAGTACTTATATGCATAGGTAATGCTTAGGTGGAACATTTGTTGTAGAGAATGCACCAAATCCAATCTTTGTAGTATGAAGGAGATTTTTCTACTTATCAGGAGTCCCAAGTGTAAGAATGGTAGGCAATCTTTTAGGAATATTTTGTTGCCCTATATAAATAAATTGTTATTTTACAATACTACATTGGGATTTTAAATATGCACAACTATAAATATAGAGAATCAAATATACTTAATCCAAAAGTTCAAAAGCACAAAGCAAAAAGCAGAAAGGAGAAAGGAGAAAGAAATCGGGCATGTAAAAGGCGCACCTTCGTAATTGTCCTTCGCCTTTTTTTTCCTTTTTAAAGCCATCAACTTTATTGACTATAAATTGGAAACTGCACTTGCTACGAAGTTGCCTGTATGCGTGTTGGATGGCAAATGGGATCTGATTCAAATATGTGAAATGTCATATGGCGAGCTTAGAGACTAGGTGAGAGGGCCGATGTTGCCAAGTGCGAAGCGACCTCGTATGGCAAACTTAGAGATAGGTGCGAGCACCAGCAACACCTCAAGAAGTGAGCATCAAGTTTACTTGAGTTTTAGAGGGCCTGATATTAGTCATACATTCGCCAATTTCCTCCACCATGCCTTGGTAGATGCTGGGATTCGTGTTTTCATCAATGATGAAGGGCATCGACTAGCTGAAAGAATTAGTAACAACCTTCTGCAAGCGATCGACAATTCCAAGCTCTACATACCCATCTTCTCTAAAGATTACGCTTCAAGTCATTGGTGCCTCGACGAGCTTGCAAGGATGATGGATAATAGCTTCAAAGAAGATGGGAAAGAGAGCCTCGACAAGCTTGCGAGGATGGTGGATAACAGCTCTAAACATAAAGAAGATGGGAAAGAGAATGCCATTTTGCCCATCTTCTATGACGTGACGCCCGATGACGTGAAGCTAAAATCTGAGTTGTACAAGGATGCCATCTCGAATTTGGAGCAAAACATGGAGGATCAAAAGAATAAGTTCAGCCCTAAGGATATAGAGAAGTGGCGGCAAGCGCTCATAAAAGTTGGTCGCATCAAGGGATGGGAGCTAGAGAAATATCCAGGGTAACAATCTAACCATGATTGTGAAAGTTATTCTGTACAATCGGGCCTTTTTTTTATTTAAGTAAATATTCTATTATAGTAATTCATTACATGTTTATATTTTGATTCTTCTACCCTTTATTGCCAGAAATTCTTATCCTTCTGTTTGATATAAAGATCAAACATTTCTCTTCTATAGCCTAAACTTGATCGCGTTCTCACCTGGTTGGTTACTCACCTTTTCTCAATTGAAAATGTTCAACTTTGTGGCAGCTATGCGAGACTCATCCAGGTGGTTGTTCATGAGGTTTTGGTCAGGCTCAAGACAAGACAGAGACATGTAACCGAAGATTTAGTTGGAATGGAGGATCCAATAGCAGACATAAACAATTTATTAGGCATCGACTCTAGTGATGTACGGCTAATTGGAATCTACGGGATGGGCGGCATCGGTAAAACAACACTTGCCAAGATTATCTTCAACCAACTATGTCCTCACTTTGGGAGATACTGCAGCTTTCTTGACGACGTGGGGGAAATAGCAAAAACCAAGGGTTTAGTGAAGTTGCAAAGAAAGTTATTGTCCAACGTCACTAGAGTGGAACCTTACATTCCAAACGTTGATGAGGGGACCAAAAGGATTGAAGAAACAATTTGCAACAAGAATGTGCTAATTGTATTGGATGATGTTAAGGAGGCCATTCAGATCCAAAAACTCATTGGAGAGGAAAATTTCTATCCTGGTACTAGAATACTTGTTACTACTAGGGACAAAAACGTTCTGATTTGTGACAAGCATAACTTTGTGCTTTATGAAATGATGGGGTTGAGCAACGAAAACGCACTTACACTTTTTAGTAGGCATGCATTCAATAATGACTTTCCTCTAGCTGGTTACCGCAATCTTTCAATGGGCATCATCAAAACTACATATGGACTACCTTTAGCTCTTCAAGCGATAGGTTCATCGCTTTTTCAGAAAAAGAGAGAAATATGGGTAGAGTGCTTAGAGAAGCTAAAGAAAGCATCTCATCAGGATGTCTTGGCAACGCTAAAGATTAGCTATGATGCCTTAGAAAAGTATGAACAAGAGATATTCCTCGATATTGCATGCTTTTTAGTTGGCGAGAATAAGACTAATCTAACGTACATGTGGGAGGATTGTAAGTTTTACCCAGAGAGTTCCATCGAGGTCCTTATTGAAAAATGCATGATAAAGGTGTTTGATGATAATAGCCTTTGGATGCATGATCAGTTTAGAGATCTTGGAAGGAAAATTGCCAAAGAAGAGGGAACCCGATTGTGGGATAAAGACGACACCATTCCCAAATTAAAATCAACAGAGGTAAAGTATGACCAAATTTGAATAGAAATTTGCTTGTAACCTCTTCTTAATTGATGATTCACAGTTTTGAATTGGGAGCTACTCTTCTACTACGTTTTTTCTTTTCTTCTACGAAATAAAATATTGGGATATTGACAAATTCCTCTTTCTGCTCCTTAATGTCATTGGCAGATCAAGGGAAGCGTTCAAGCACTCTGTTTCAAAAGGAGTTTGAAAAGGAGGTGTACGTCAAAACATCGTACAATTATCACTTCGAAGCAAATGAAGCGATTCCCGTGTATACGGTTTCTTTCATTGTGTGAGGTAAACTGCGAAGGCGACTTTAGGGGCTGTCTTTCCGAGTTGAAATGGATCAGTTTGGATTACATGTATACTATTCGTTCTAGACCTGCCGCCCATCTTGATCAACCATTTGAGGCAATTAATACGTTGCATCTAGAGAATGTGGTTGTGGTGAATCTTTCTGGGGTTGATATCACAAAAGACGTGTTCGCAAGCCTAATCAAGGTATGCCAGTTTCCCTCTCAGTCTAATTTTCTCATTCAATGAAGGACAAAATTGGATGGATTTATGATCTAATTTTCTCATTGGTAGCCTAAATCCATATTTATCTCGTCTATCCTAATATTTCATTGGCTTTTGTAGGAAGCAAGGAAATTGAAGGTTCTCACTCTTTGTTATAATACGTCGATACATGGGACACCAACTTTTCCTCGGGACTCAATCTTAGAGAAGTTGACTATTTCTAATTTTCTTTCCTTGAAGAAAATTCATCACTCTATTGGGAAACTAAGGAAGCTGATCGACTTGAATTTTGAGTTATGTGTCGAACTTGAAAAATTGCCTGAACAAATTGGAGAATTACAGGAACTGCAGCACCTCTCTCTTAGGAGTTGCGATTGCTTGAGGGAACTCCCTGACTCAGTTTTGAAATTAACTTCATTAACGAAGTTGGATGTATGGGGCACAGGAATTACGAGGTTACCGGATTCCATTGATAGACTATCAAGCCTATCATCTATCAATGCATCATTCACATCGATTGAAAATTTGCCCAGTACAATGAGCAAGCTTCTTCGCCTCCAAGCACTGCATTTGAATAATTGTAATCGGATACAAGAGCTGCCGGAGCTCCCTGAAAGTTTGACCACTCTACAGTTGACATCTACTTCATTGGTGACTGTCCCTAACCTCTCAAACCTTACTAATCTAGTTGACCTGGCCCTATCCGATGGCTCTGAATATGTTGCCGAATCAGATATAATTCAAACTTGCGACTGGAAGTGGATTGGGAGTTTATCCAGACTAAGCAAGCTGCAACTTTGCTTTTCAAATGTCTGCGTTTCAACTATAGAGTTGGGTTCCCTTTCTCTGCTGGAAGAACTTGCTCTACATGGAGTAGACGTGCCCGCTTTCGAACAACTTCCATCATCAAAGTTGAAGGTTCTGGAGCTCTATGACACTCGAGGGAAAAAAATACAGCTTCCTCCAACGGAAAAGGAGACTGCAATCGTTGCATCAAGTTCAAGAGAATCGGAAGAAAGCAAGGTGCTAAGGCAAATGGAAATTATTTTTAATGAAGGGAATCAATTATTGGATGGGTCAAGTACTCTGTGGGAGGAGCCCGGGTGCAATGAGCTAAAAGCTCCTGAGTTGATTGATCATCGGAGGGGAGACTTCTGTTTCCCAAGCTCCATGAATACGCTTCGGAGACTCGTTCTATGTGGGTGCCCAGGTGTTCAGGATATTGAATTTGTTCCTGCGCTGTTATTAATGATTTCTGTTGGAGGGTGCACTTCATTAAAAAGATTAGGCGGTTTGTCAAACTTGAAGTTCCTGAGGCGGTTGACTCTTAATCGGTGCTCGAGCCTACAGGTTGTCGAGGGCATTGACAAATTAGAGTTTTTGCATCTGTTGGAAATTCATCGGTGTGGATCACTGGAGAGGATTCTTGATCCATTGAACTCAAAAATACCAGATAAGTGCTCGATAAAAATAAAACGTAGTGGGGAGTTACCCGACTCTGGTCCAACTTCCAACACTTGGGAGTCTTACAGAGAGAAGATTCTGAATGGAACTGAAATGGAAACAGTGGACTCTGAAACAGAAACAAGGGATCCAGAAACAGGGGAAGCTGCCTTGAAGTCTGTATATAAAACACCACAGGGGAGCCTTATATTTGAAGTTGATAGATCTGAATTAGAAAAAAAAAAAAAAGGGATCCAGAAACAGGGGAAGCTACCGGGGAGTCTTTATATATAGCACTACAGGGGAACCATATATTTGAATTTGATAAATCTGTAACAGAAACAGGGGACGTTTCGTGGCGTTTTTCTTCTATGATTGCGGTACGGGACTGGAGCTCTTTATTTGACGGATCGGACTCTGAAACAGAAACAGAAACAGAAACAGAACCAGAAAAAGAAATAGAGCCAAGGGTGCGCCTTCTTTTTATTCATAGATCATCGCTGTTTCTTCTGCTTTACTTGCTTTCTATTTCTGCTTTATTAAAATTCTCCATCTTACTGGGAATCTCCATATGCTGTGTGTGTGTCCACTTCGGTGGCGACGTAAGGGATCTCACATCCCTCACCATCTATAAGAGAAATTTTTAGGCCTAAGAGACCTCACCTCAACTCACCTTATTGTTTCCTTCTGCAGGAATCGTTCGCTTTTTATAATTTTTGAACGATGGATTGAATTGGGATTAGGGTTCGTTTCCACGTTTTCTTCTTCCTCTCTCCCGCTGCTCAAGCAAATCACTGTCGCCTGATCCTCGCTACTACTCCCTTGCTCCTCACAAGCTTCAGTCCATCATTCGCCGTGTCGGTCGTCATAGTCTCTTCTTTCCCAGGTTTCGTCATCCGCAAGCTTCAAGTTCGTCATCCACGAGCTTCGAGTCCTTTGCGAGCTTCGAGTTCCATGTCCGTGAGCTTCAAGTCCTTCTCTGGTGCCACTTTTCAATCTAGTGCACATTCTCTTCTTCAGTGCTGCTCAGCTGGAGGAATTTAGTGCATTCATTAACTTCATCAATGGCGGGAGTCATGGGCCTGAACTCAAGCGCTGGATCACTAGCTAATCGCTGAAGAACAGGTAAGAGTTGTGTGGCAATTGGTGTTTTGTTGAATGTAATGGTGTGTTTTATCTTTGCGTAATTAAGCATGACCTGGAGCTCTAGCTCTAGCTTCATATGGTAATAGTTGTGTAAGGGCCTGGTTTCTTGCAATAGTTTGACTTTTGAGTGCCTGGTCTAGTTATGTTGATATGCTTTCGTGGATTGCTCAATTGAGTGTAATCGTGTGCATTTTCTCGTGAAGAGTTTATCTGCAAGTATATTCTGAAGTCTGGATAATGGTCGCTTCAATGAGTATTCACTGTCTCTTTATTACCTGTGAGGAGCTCTTGATGATTGAAAATGAAGCAAACAATGCTTCTCTTCTTGGTCCATCATGCAGAATTAAAATGGGATATCCAGGATTTTTTTTTTTTTCATATGTTAGGCAATTGTGGTATCCATTGGTAGTATGAGGGCTACTGCATATTTTTGGGGATTCCACAGGTCAAATTTACTACGTGACCGACTGGACAATTGGCTAGACAAAACACACACGGCTTCGTTATTTATTGAAGCAGAAACACCAAATCTTGTCACTTCATGATTACTCCCACGTTTCTGCTCTCCGTTCTACAAATATCTTCTTATTTGAATTGAAAGAAGAGAGAAAAATGAGCCACTTTGTAGCAAGGTGCTTGTTCAGGCTCTCGTGCATCTTAATTTACTTGCTTGGTGCTTCATTTTTTTGTTTATGCCTAATTCTCCTCCGAAATCAACAATTTCTTATGACTCTCTCACATCTAAGATGAGTCCAAAGGAATGTCTTAAAATCGTGGCGGCTCGGTTTTACCCTTTCGATATGTTCATTGGAACGTAATTAGAAGACCACCATATATTTAAGCAAATACATGACTTCAATGTAGAGCAAGGCACGGAGTAGAGCACGGAGTAGACGGCCAATGCAACGTCGGTTCAACCAAGAGGAGGCTCGGTCGGCATGCCGACGGTCAGCAGCCGAACCCTCTGTCGACTGGACCCTCTTTGCTAGGGATGTCAAAAACCAAACCAAAATTGAAAATCGAACCGAACCAAAATTTCGTGCGTTTTTTGTTTGGTTCGATTTTGATTCAGTTAATCGAAAAATAACCGTTAACTTTTTTAATTTGGTTTGGTTAACGGAACTAAATCAGAATTCTAAAAAAAAAATTGAATAACCTTTCTTTTTTATCATCTCTTTTTCACTTAAGTTCCAATAAAAAAATAACTGTTAATTTTTTTGATTCCGTTAATTGAACCGAAATTCTCAATAAAAATTAAACAATCTCTCTTCTTTATCATAAACCGAATAAACCGTCTCGAACCGAACTATCGGTTTACATTCGGTTCAGGATAGTTTCGTTTTGGTTCAATATCATCTCTTATTGATTTGGTTCAGTTCGGTTTTTCTAAAAACCGAATGGAATTGAGCCGTTTACACTCTTGGCTTGCCTATAAATAGGCAGGCCGTGGGCTCGGTTAAGGGGAGAGGAGCAAGCTCGGAGGACTTCCCCGGAGAGACATCCAGGGAGGCCAAAGAGCGAGCGGATCCAAGCGGCAGAAGAGAGAGATGGGTAGGTTTCCTCGGAGAGACATCCGGGAAGCCACAGAAAGAGAGATCCGAGCAGCCGAGTGAGAGAGAGATCTGTGCGTGAGAGAGTGTTTCAGCCGTCGTCCCTGCCGCGACGACCCCCGTCCGGCGAGCTCCAGCCGGCATCCCTAGCCGAACCAGTAAGCGTCGCCACCCCCCGACCCCTCTTCGTTACCCTGTTTTTGGGCGTGCCGGGCCGGAGTTCGCAGCCGTCCGGCTCACGCGAACTCCGGCCCCCACCGACCCCCTGCTGAGTTGCTGCGTGCGTTGTGAGTCACGTATTGTGAACGCCGGTGTCGGCTTCGACCTCGTTCGAGCTGGGAACCCCTCATCCATTTAGCGTAGGCCAGCCGGTCGATGTAATGTCCGAGTGAGATTCGCAAACCCCTCCTCTCGGACGCTGCTCGCCGTTTGTTTGTGTAGCCCTGTGTGTTTTTCTAGTCTGCCGCGGCCAGATTCACGGTGGTTTGGCGTCGCTCGCTCTCGCCGGCGTCGCCATGGCACTCGCTCCATCGAGAGGGGGTGCGGGTCCTTCACCGGGGCGGCACAGGTAGGAGCCGCTCGAGCGCCGACTTCAGCAGTGAACGCACGGCCAGGAAGTCAAGCCCGCCGCGGCCGTCTCCTTCGGAACTCGGGGTAAACGAGAGGCCAGCGGTGGGTGGCCGCGATCCGGGTCTGTGACCGGGTCGGGTGCGGCATGAGTCGGTTAGGGTTACTGACTTTTGGGCATTGACGCATGGGTGGGCTGGGCGCACGGGCTTGGAAAATTTTGGTGTGCGACAGACACTTCTTTTTTCTGTGGTGGGCTCACTTTTATGGTTTTGAGGCTGGTATTTAGAGGGGCTGTGGCTGGGCCACTGGCGGCCTACACGAGTCGGTTTTGATCTGGCAACCTGACCCGGTTGTTTATGTGTGGAAAATCTTAAAAAAAAATAAATCAATCAAAAACCTTAGGTTTAAATAAGATTAGGTATTGGAAAGACATTAATGATTAACTAGTGTAATTATGTCTCCGATTCTAATTTTTTGATTGTGCAGAAGTCAAATATCTCTCTCAATATTTTACTTAAGTTTCTAATTGTCTTACCCCAAATCAATTAGTGACGACTTCTATTTGAAATTTGACTTGTATATTAAAAAAACTCAAACCATAAATTGTGAATTAGTGGGCCTAGGGAAGCTTGAGCTAAGCATTAAGCTTGGTGAACCATTAGCCTCCGCTCCAGGAGGTCGTGACTATATCTCACTTGCATTGACGTCATTTTAATACATGGAGCATGCACAATCATTGATTTGATTACATCAATAATAACAAGTTTAGGCAAATCACTAATTAAAAACATGTTCGGACTTGAATAGAACATCGTGATTCAGCACTACTTTCGTGAGAAGAGAACTTGGAATTAACCTTAGATACTAAATTAGTGGGGCAAACGTGAAAGTTGACTTTGTGACTTTTGGTGGACAAACTTGATGATCAACATCCACAAATTTCAAACATAAGACACAATTATATGCTTCTTTTATTTGCACTTCCTATGTGGCTCAACTACATTTTTCTTTATGTAATTCGAACGTGCATTTTGCGCCATTATGTCAAGAAAGGTCTAAATTTTACATCTGATAACAAACAATAAATTTAGATTGTGCAGAGAGAAAATTTTTGAAACCTCTTGTTGCGAGGTTGGAAATCTCATGGGGATGTAAATATAGATTTTGGAATTAGCAGATGTAAAATTCTTATTTGAGGTGAAAATTGAAGACCGCTTTTTGTAAATTTAAAAGAAAACGTTTCTAGTAGTTCCCCTAAGGATGCGAAATATTAACAAAATAACATCTTGACGTCACTCAGTTGCTTTAAATGACCAAATGTAGAGGTAAAACTTACATCGTTCACTTCCATTTCTCTGCAAATATGATTCCCATAAAGGACCTTTTTAAGTAAATTAAGCTCTCTCACTTATGTACTTGATCAACAATCTTGATAATTTGTATTATTTTCTTTCCTTTTGAGTAATAGTATAGGTGGTTCATGAACTTTTTCTTAGCATTCAATTTTGTCTGAGAAATTTTTGCGTTTCAATCCGGTCCTTATACTTTTTAGTTTGACTGAATATGGTCATTTCATTGTGTAGACTAATGAAAATTGTTGATGTGTAAGTTAATATTACAAACTAGCCATTTAAAACGTCGATGAGGACACCATGGACATCGTTAACTAGCTATTCAATTTAGACACGGATATGAGGCGAGATCTTGCAACCCGAATATGAACTCAAGCATCTCCATCAATGGAGGTAACATTCCTAGTCTTACATACACATAGAGAGAGAAAGGGTTGAGCTAGTCGCGGAGGTTCGGCATTTAGAGCGACCGCGATAAGGCACGACAAGATCACAACCTAGGAAGCATTGACACTTTCCGAGAGCCTTCGTGTCTTCGACACATGTCCAACATTCTCAAGCATTCTTTGACATTTAGTCAACACGTGTCGAAAAATCTGACACCTACTTAACTTTCCCAACATTCTCCGATACTCGAGTCGGAATTCCAACATTCAAGTTTTCGACACCTAATTCCGACATCTGAGGTCAATTTTTAAAATTTTCAATAAATGAAGAGCTAAAATATATATGTGAAAAAAATAAAAATAAAATAAAAATAAGAAATGGGGATTGAAAAAAACCTAGTCTTTTCTTCTCTTTTCACTCTCACTTCTCATGATACACAATTCACCCTCAAGTTTTTTTCTCTTCTCTTTGGACACGTCTAACATGCGAATCTAGTTTGTGAATTGCTTGTTTTTCTTTTCTCCAAGTTTTATGGATTATTGGAATGAAATTTAATTTGTCAAATTGAAACAATGAATAATATTAACAAATTGTGGACTAATGCTTTTAATGTAAATTCATTCTAGGCTTTTATTATTTATTTATTTATTTATTTGTGAATTGAATCAAATTAATAAAATAATAATTTATTATGTATATATAAAAATATATATTTAATATACAACGTGTTCCAATGTGTTGGAATTCTCTACTTTTTGATAAACGACGAGTAAGCATGTCGTTTCGTGTCGTGTCATGTGTTGCGTGTTGGTGTTGGTGCTACTTAGATCACAACAAGGGTGATGGTAGTACTGATGGTCAATCTTAAGGAGTGGCCAATGACGGTGGTATTAGATGAACACAAAAGAAGAATTAAAGAGGAAAAAAAAAATTAAAAGCAAATTCAATTAAGCTGGCCAATCCACATCAATGATGGATGATTTTTCCTGGATTGGCATACCACAACGATAGATTGCCCGTGACATTGAACTCCAATTAACGAAAGAATCACATTTTAGTCGATTTTAGAAATCTTAGAGATTAATTTAAATAAAAAAATTTCACAATTATATTAAACACCGAGCAAAAGTTCGAGATTATTATTACCTTTTCTTTAGCTAGAAGATGATTTGCATTAGCTGCCATAACATCAATAGACCCCGAAAAGACATGACACGATGTCCATATCCAACAACAAGTCCCACCATGATTGAATCAATCATAGAGTTAATGGTCCGCACGAGCCAAAGTAAATGATAGCGATGCTGCTCCTTTCTCCATCTCTCTACTCTTTTATTATGGTGATCAAATCATGATGATTGTCTGACTTTAAAATGTGAATTATTTTTTGTAACTGAATGATATGATGTGATTCCTCTATTTCTCGATAGAAAATGCTTTTCACATAGCAAAAACGATAAATACACGGATAACTCATTTTGCAAATATAAGTATAAATGCAAACATGCTTACATGTGCAAATTTAAAAAAAGAAAATATCTCTTGTTATTCTTTCATTAATTCAAAGGGATAAGCTATTTTGCAAGAGAAGGAAATTTATATATAAATTTAGAAAACCCTAAAATCTTGTAAATATTTTCTAGATTACTATTTAGTTTATTTCCTTGCATTTTCTGTAATTTAGAAATTTTGTTAGGATATTAGGTGATTCGTTTCAATTTATAGTAATTATCTAATCACGTAATTATGATTTCACTGAAAATTTACCATGAGAAATGTGGTTTGATTTTCGTTTGTCGAGGGTGCAAAAACACTTTGGTTTTACAGGAAATTGATAATTTCAAAAACACTTTTTTTTTTAGTTAAATGGGTCTAAAAAAATGATTATTTGTATCTCTTAGAATAATTACTAATGAGTTTAGATAATAATGGCTTTTAATTACTTTCATTCAAATCAATAAAGATCTGTACCTAAACATTTTTGTTTATAATGAACATTAACTACCGTTTACTCTAGCATCATTTTTAGAAAAAAAAATTGCAAATTCTTGATTTTCCGCTAAACAAGCCACCCAAATTTTCCTATGCTAATCTGTCCTTGCACATGCATCGATCACGTTTGAATTAATTTCCTTGTTATGTTATAAAATAAACTGGCGTAGGAGACAACGTGCCTCCCATCACCGATAAGAGGTCAAAATGGAAGGTATACTTCTTTTAATATGCATGAAAATCTGATATTTTCGAAAGTACTAAACGATTCTCTCTGTTTTACTCCGTTTCTTGTTTTTCTTCGGGCAACAATTCTATAGTCTCAATGATTCCCTCATGGTCTATTCACAATGATATACTCATTATACTGGGGAAACCAATCAACTATTAAAAAAAAGCCTATGAAACCCCAAACACTTTCTCAAAAATATACAATGTTCGCTGCGATTCTTGGATTATTTATGATAGTGTTTTTTTTTTTCTTAAGATCTTTGCCTGACTATCTTAAATGAAATAAACAGGTTGCTTGAGAGAGATGAAAAGCACGAAGCTATACTCCATTCCACAATGCAAAAGCAATCATCTTCAAACATCAATCGCCTGTGGCTCATCTTCATCATCACCTTCTTCACCACCGCCTTCACTCTAACCCTACTCACCACCACCACCACCACCACTACCCTCACCGTCACAAGCACCGCCACAAGCATCGCCACAGGCTCTGCCGCCTCTTCAGTCCCACTTCCACTTTCCACATTCAACGCCCTCCCCCACTACGCCGCCACTACCAACTCCACCCATATGACCTCTAAATGAGATCGTCACCATAACCGCCCCAGTTGCCTGCTGTGCCGATGCTGCCTCCCGCTGTAATCTCCTAGTTTTTGGCCTCACCCACGAGGTCCTCTTGTACAAAGCCCTCAACTTCGACGGTCGCACCATCTTCCTCAATGAGAATGAGAACCTTGTCTTGAGGTTTGAGCAGCAACACTCGGGAATTGAGGCCTATGACATGGAGTACGAGACGAGGGTTAACGAAATGAAGAGGCTGCTCGAGTCAGCTAGAGGCAAGTCCCGCGGTGAGTGCCGGCCATGGCAGAACGTGCTCTTCTTAGAATGCAAGCTCGCATCGAACAGCTTCCCCAACCACGTGTATGAATTCAGTTGGGATGTGATACTAATCCACAGACCGTGCGGGTACCACGAGGAGGCGCCAGGGAGGATGTCATGTTATAATATTTTAATGTAATAATATATATTAACTAATATATGATCCCACGTTTAGTTTTCCAATTAATTCCTGATTTATTAATCAAGTCGATTGCGTGATAACTGCCCATTTTAATTATTATCATAATAGTCTTAATGGAAGATGTTAGTAACGTGAGAAACGAAATAAATACGTAAGGTCGTTTATACTAAATCCTATAACTATAGAAAAACACATTGTTGACACCCGTATTTTTGTTGATTTTTTGTTTTAAATGCCCATCTACTTTTGCATATATAGATATATATTAACTCAAAGAAAAGATGAAAATTTCTTATAAAAAAAATTTCGAAAAAAAAATTTGAAAAGAAAAAGAAAAAAGAAAAGCATTTTCTTTCTTTCCCAGCCCACCTTCTCTTCTTCCTTTTTCTTCTTTCGGCTCAGCCCATCCCCCTCCTTCTCTTTTCCTCGGCCCGGCCCGGTCCCATCTCCTTTTAATCTTCTCCCTCTCCGCACGTGAACAGGAGCATGCAAGAGGGGCAGCAGCAGTGCGGTTGATCGATGACGACGTTTTGGCCATCCTCCGACGATGACGTCACTTGCGTGATGCCAGCAAGGGAAGATTCCCTTGCTGCACTGTCACGCGGCCAGTGGGGAGAAAAAGTTTTTGGTTATGCAGGAGCAGAGGAGGATCAACAGCAGGAGGGGGCGGCGATTTTCAGAGGAAAAGCGAGGAGAGAAAACCAGAGGAGAAGAAAAAGGGGGGATGGGTTTTTTGGTTTTCTTTGGGTGGGGAGAGAGAGAAGGAAAACCGGGGGGAAAATAGGAGCTCAGTTTGGAGAAGGAGAGAACCAGAAAAGATAAGAGAGAGACAGAAGAAAACGAAAAAAAAAAAAAACAGAAAACAGGAGGAGCGGATCGGAGGAGAGGAAGAGAGAAAACCGAGGAAGAGAGGAGGTTGGCAGTCACGCCTGACTCGTCGCCGACGACCCACCACTACGCCTCAACCCCGGCGGCGGAAACAGGTTAGCAAGAAAGGGAAACAGGGAAGAGAAGACCTATTTTCCGGTCCAAGCCACCCACGAGCCCATCTGGTGACATCCGAAGGTGAACCCAGCGATCGAGAGCGAGAGGAAGAACAGTTTGGCCATGCACAAGCTTGTTCGACGGCATCCCGGTGTCTTCCTCAAGCTGAATAGGTTGGTTCTCCCCCTTCGATTTTCGGATGAGGCGGGCCGGAGCTCGCACCGACTAGTTCGCGCGAGTCCTGGCCCTTGCCATCCTTCTAGCTTGCCCCTGCTTCCTTTTGACATGATTTCTGAAGACCCCTAGCGAGTCCGAGGCTCGGTTGAGCCCAAGGTCCCCAAATCCAGCAATGCCCACTAGATGTTCGCTAAAATGCCCAAACGAAACCCAGAAAATTTCCATGGTTGAATCCGTCCCCGACAACCTGTTTTCATAGATTTTTGATTTATATTTCTTGATCTTGTGTTTCCCTTAGAATTATATCTATTTTCGTGAGGTTTCTGCACGTTTTTGAGTCGAAAAGAGACGTTTTTATTTTTCCGGCGAGGGCGAGCTTCCGGGACTGCCGGAGGTCATTGCCAGCGACGTTTGGCGTCGGTCAAATAGAACGGCCGACATTGGACGACACGGTGACTCCTTTAGGATCGGTGGGGACTTGCGGCGGTGTCCGCGGCAGCGCAGGTGAAGCTGCACAGTTTTCCGGCGAGGCTCCGGTGTGGGACGACTCGAGGAAGAAGATGAAGAGCAATAAAAAAGAAAAAAAAAAAGAAGAAAAAAAGGAAAAAGGTGGCCGGGCTGAAAGTTTGAATAGGAGGGAGGCTGGGCAGGTTTATTGTTTTCGAATGGGCCTAAAATAGGTTTGGGTTGGAATTGTTAGAATTGGAAATGGGCTGCTTTATTTTTGTTTTATTTTATCTTATTTTATATTTTTAATCTTGGGCCATTTAGAAGAAATTTGACCGGGCCGTTCGGCCAGCCCGGTCGTTGGACCGGTCTAGTAGGGCCGGGTCACCCGACCCGGCTGAATCACTTTTTTAATATATTAAAATTTTTTTTTAAAAAAATCTAAAAAATAAGAATTTCAGAAATTCAAAAAAAAATCTTAAAATTTTTTGAAAATCATTAAAAAATTTAAAAAATATTTTTTTATTTCAGAAAAGTTTTGAAAGTTTATTTTATTTTTATTTGATTTTTCTTTCTTTTTTTCGAATATTTTCAAAATTCCAAAAAAATTAGAAAAAATTAGAAAATCCCAAAAAACAATAGCAAATGATTTCATAAAAAAAAAATTCGGAAAAGTAAAAAAAATATTAAAAATCTTGAAAGTTTTTTTTGTTTAATTTTGGAAAATTCGAAAATATTAAAAAATATTAACAATATTAAAAAAATATAAAAATTCAGAAAAATTCAGAAAAATCAGAAAAAATTGCAAAAATTCAAAAAACCCTAAAAAAAAAAGGAAAAAGACCAAAATTGAATAAGCCTTTAGGGCTCTGCAATAGGTTCTTTTTATTTTATGTAACATTTTTATGCCTTGTTTTGTCATGATTTTTGGACTCTATTTCCTTACTACAGAATGGTTAGGATAAACCTTAATTTCCTCGAATACATTGCCAAAATCTTACTAATGCACGATCAATTTAGGTATCGAAAGAGTGTTAGTTGCGTGACTAACGTAATCAAGTCACCAACCCTAAACCCTCTAATTGCGTAAAAAGTGAGACATGCTCCCATGTCCCGCTTGGTTCCTAGTCGACCTCAGTGGCGACTCCCTTGTTTGAAAATTTTTATGAATATCCCACGTCGTGCGGGGTATGGGCTTGGGAGAGTCTGAGTTAATTAAGGCCCGTCGGCCTGAAATTAACAATATCCCTAAACCTATTTTAGAAATTTTTTAGGTTGCGACACACATCATCGAGTTTTGATGAGTATTGAGTGATATTGCTAATATTAATACCTAGAGGGGGGTGAATAGGTGTAATTGAATTTTATGCACTAAAACAAATAATATAAAGTTTGATAGTAATGGAATCAGATAACAGTTTTGAATAAAGTCTGGATATAGTAGACTTTGTAATATGCAATTAAAAATTAAATAGTAAGGGAAGAGAAGATTGCAAACATAGTTATAGTGATTCGGCTTTTGACAAGCCCACGTCTACTCTCCACGGGATCAACCAATTGGTTGAATTTCACCATGTGATCAAAGGTGATTACATACTATTGAGTGTTCATACTTGGTTATGATATGTCTCACTAAGTCACTCTTCTTGGTAATACACTAGGATCACTCGATTTGACACTTTCTTAGATAATTAGTGAAAAATAGAATCAGACTTTGGAATTTGTATATCCACCCTTTTTCTTCTAGTCGCATCCTCCCTTTATATACTTTCTGAGCCACAATTGACCATTGGCTATCACCTTGAGAGATTTGTCTTCTATTTCCTTTCTTGAACATACTCTAGAAGGAAAGTTTTCTTGACTGTTGAAGATAGAATGGATCTCATTAGATTCTGTTTGCCCATACAATCATAATCTAGGTTTCCATAAGTGTTTCATCATTTTTTGGAAATTGTCTTGATGATTGATTTTGCTAATCAATTTGATATATCAAAATTAGTACAAGTAAGGTAAGTGAAATTCATAGTCATTGGTGATCTTGTTATCGTTCTGGTTCTGTAGATTCGTTTTGGTCCTGTTAGAATGAGATTCTGCGTCTCCCTATTTCTCCTTTTGTTCCTCATAGACTCAGAAACATCTTTTTGCTTTTCCTTCTGCAACACGCAGACTCAAAAGAATACGTTAACATACGACTCTTCTTCCTTAGTTTGTATTTGAAGTTCTGTATGCATAAAATGGTTTGTTATCATCAAAACTAGGAGTTTTCTCAACAATCTCCTCACTTTTGATAGTGACAAAACTTTTTATGTAGATGTTTTGTTGTCCTTGTAAGCATGGTTTGGCAAAACACAGTATATATATGATATAGCATTAATATGCATTATATCTAGTCATACATAATCAATATATCACTCAAATCACATAATCAAACCAAAAAGAGAATGTCAACCCATATGATCATGCCACATGCCAAAAAATACCAAATATCAAGTCACACAATACCAAGGCCAACAACAAATCTGCTGCTTCTCCCCCTTTTCGTCAACATCAAAAACAAAGTTCAAGCATGGGTAGCAGAAGTCAATTCAAACACACTAAATAGAAATCTAAAATGGATCAGACCAGAAGAGTCTTGAAAAGTGGAATAAGAATATGGCTTTCTGGGAACACGAGTGAGTGTGAAATCCCATATCTTTGAAAGACTCTTCAACCTTGTTGATGCACTGATTAAACATTGAATCCATTCGTGTCATATGTTGCTCATTCTGTTTTTCAAGAGTCTCCAACTTGTTGTGCACGGAGGTTTTTAAAGCCTGAATGTCAATCTCTAGAGCAATTTGCTGAACTTTGATTTGCAAAAGCAGATCAACTATCCTTGCATAATTTGGGTTTGAATCAGATTGATCACTAGATTCTCCAAGTAGTAGGCTGGGATATGCTGTTTCAAATAGAATTCTATCAAATTGTTGCTCCCCCTAAGTTGTTGCTTCTGCTTGTTTTTCAGCATTCTTCTCTGGAGTTTGTCGTGCCGTCTCTTGAGGAGATCGACTTATCCTACCATCCACCCTTGTGTCACCTTCTTTCTTTGGAAGAATCGGTCTGGCATAAGTTTCTTCTCCTCCTTCTTGTCTTGCTGGTTCTTCTTCTAGTTCTTCTTTTGGTCCTTCTTTTAGGTCCTACTCCTCCTCAAGTTTAGACATAACCACATCTGCTGCATGTTGTGAGTCTACAATTGATTGACTTTCTTCTTCTGTTCTTTGTGGAGTCCCTACTCCTTATTCCCCTACTGCTTCTGTTTCTGCTTATTTGGGTTGGGCGAAAGCAGTATGAACTACATAAGCGAGTATGTTAGATAGGGTCTCCTCCTCATCTTCGTCCCGTAACGGAAGAGTTCTTCTTCTTTTCTCTCTCTGCCTTGTATATACCACATCCTTATCCTTTCTCTTTGCAATGGTTGCCATTTTTGGTGATTCCTTCTACTTTCTCCTCTAGATTTCCACATCCCTTAGGTGCATCTTCGTTATCATCTTCTCTCCAATCGGCATCAAAAATAGAGTTTTAGTGTAGAATTCTTCAAGCAATTGAATCTTGAAATGCTAGAATATTCTAGTCACAAGAGCTCCATAAGATAGTTGTCATTTTTCTTTCAAGACAGTTTTGTACATGTGTATCATCACTGTATGAGGGAGAGAGAACAGAACTCCTTTTTCAATGGCCCACATCATCTTAGCTTCAAATTTGGCCACGTCAGTCTTTGAAGATGCCTTTAGTCTGATGTAGTTGATGACAATTTTGTGAAGAATAATTCTGGCTAAGTTCAGGCATGAGTATGTAATGTTTGCCTTAAGAACATTTCCT
Organism: Corymbia maculata; assembly: GCA_014182735.1. Taxonomy (NCBI): domain Eukaryota; kingdom Viridiplantae; phylum Streptophyta; class Magnoliopsida; order Myrtales; family Myrtaceae; genus Corymbia; species Corymbia maculata. The sequence goes on along the minus strand of CM024688.1, from coordinate 16,304,703 downwards.
TGGGTGAGGTGTTTGTGGGCATTTTCATAGGATATTCCAATGGGCTTGAAATCTCCCCTTTCTACTTCCAAGATATTAGCCAAGACATTTGCATCAAGATCATATATGTAACATCCTGAATTTCGACCCATTCCGGGATAGATGAAATGGTCATTTTATCAATGCGTTGTTAGTTACGTTTACTCTAAGTTAGCTTCATGAGTTAACTAACTGTTCGGCAAGGCAATTAAGGATTGATAAGCGTATGACTAGTGAATTTAATTAGGGATAGGCCGCTCGACCATAAGGATCAAAGAGGAATAATACTACACTGTTGCAGGCCAATTAGCGAACGGAAATAAATCAATTTGGCAAAAGTATGAGGTCGGATTGCGGGTGATTCCGCACGACTTCGATATTAATTATAAACGACGTTAAACTGATTTCCTTTTTGGCCTTGTACTCAGTGTGAGCAATTAACCCCTCGTGATTACATGACAATTGAGGATCACACTGATTTGAATACACGATCGTGGATTGAGAAGCTATCAATCTCGGGTCAAATGCGCAAGAACCCCTAAACATTGCCGGAAAGTTAGGTTGTACTAAAATCGCGATTGATTAATTTTAACCACAAATTTCAATTCGGTATCGGGTATTGAACTTTTAAAAATGTCAAGACTAAAATATCGGACGTTGCCTTATTGATTCTTGAATTTATCGATAAGTCCAAAATTATTGAAAAATGATTCAACGGGCCGAGTTTTGGAGCCAAATATTTGGAATTTGTGCTTCAAGGGTAAAAAGACCAAAATACCCCTTTCTAGGTGCTTGTTTAGCATTTTATCTTGTTCTCTTTTGTTTTGTCTTTTTCTTTTCTTTTCCCCCAACTTCCTCCACACGTTTCTCTCCCCTCCCCCTTTTCTCTCGCTTTTCCCCCACGTTTCTTCTCCCTGTTGACAGCCCCACTTGCCCCATCTTATCTCTCTTTTTCCCCTATTTTTGACTTGTCTTTCTTCTTTTTCTCCCTCCCCAGCCACTTGCTGACAACCCCATGTCCTTCTCTCTCTCTCTCTCTCTCTCTCTCTCCTCTCTTCCCTTCCCCGCACATTCAACCCCCTGCGGCTTCTTCTTTTCCTTATTCTCTGCTAGCTGACACTGGCTTGCTGTTGCTTCCCTTTCTTTCACCACCGCCGTTGTTGGCAACCACCACCCATCACTGCTGCAGCTTCGCCGTCTCGTCAGCTTGCCGCCGGTCACTGGTGAGTTGCCGTCCGCCGACCTCAAGCCAAACTGGCCCCGCCTAGCTTCTTTCCTCCTCTCTTCCTCCTCTGTCCGCCACCGCTGCAACGCTGGCCAACCAGCCAACCAATCGCCTATGTCGGAGTAGCGAACTGCTGCCTCGCTATCGTTCGGCCACCACCGCCCTTCGCCCAACCACCCTGATCCGTCTGAGCTGCCACCTCCATCTTCAGTTCGGATTTGGGGTTGGGATGGCCATCCTCGCCGACCAGCCGCTCTCCGCCACCGTCCGACCGCCTTTGGACCGCCACTAGGTACCGTTCGGGAGCCTCCCTTGCAACTGCCATCATCGCCGTGCCCTCCCTGTTTCTCTCGGTCTCTCTAACCGAGACCCGAGCAATGGCCAGCAACCTCCGCAGCTCCTTGCCATCGGTGGTCGTTGCCGCACAACCGCCGGAGGGCCGTTCTTGAGCTCCCTCAGTTGCATCGAAGCTGCCACATCAGTCCCTCACTCCCATTCCAGCTTAGTCGAGCCTCCCTCGGTCGAGACCCATTTTCGGACCGCCTTATTTCGGCAAGCCGGAGGTGACCGCTTGTCTACCTCGTCGCCGCCGTCGCGCTCGTGTGGTTGGAATCGCTAAACCGTGAGTTGATTTTCTAAACCTTGCTTAGGGTGCTAAACTTCATTAGGGGTGATTAGTTTAATATTAAGCTTGGTTAATGTTGATGATTAGTGTTTTATTATTTTTGATTAAGCTTGCTAAGTGTTAATCGTGTTTAGAATAAAGTAATTGCGGTTAGATTAAAGTAATCGTAATTGGTTAAAGTAATCGCGGTTAGATTAAAGTAACCTTGGTTGGGTTAATTAATCTTGGTCGGGTTAATTAACCGTAGTCGGATTAGAATAGTAGCCATGGTTAGTATTGTAAATATTATAATTATTTTTGGAATAAAATAATAATAATTTATTAATTTCGGAATTATTATTTATTATTTTCGGAATTAATTAATTTATTATTAATTTCGAAATTGGTTGTTATTATTTTTAGAGTATTAATTAATTAATTATTTTTGGAAATTAATTAATTAATTAGTGGTGGATGATTAATTATTATTGGATGTTGAATAATTATTAATGGAATATTTTTGGAGTAAAGTATTATTTTTGGAAAGTACTTTATTAATTAATTGTGTTAGTATCGATTAATTTCGGTGGATTATTGTTTGTACTTTCCTCATGTGGATTATATATCAAGTGGATTATTGTTCGTACTTTCCTCATGTAGATTATATATCGAATACATATATATGTGCTGCCCTTGATTCTATTGTTTAATATGTACTCGGTGGAGTAAATTCGTGAATTGCGATTGTGAATTAGGATTGATGTATTCAGCATATTTGTATGACTACGTGTGAAAGACATTTGTATTCGCGTGACCACGTGTGAAATATTATCGTCTTACATGTAGAAATTGTGGTGAATTAACATGTACAAGCACGAATCATGTCTGCATTGGCTATCTTGAAAGAGAATAAAATAAGCATGATTAATTGGTGTGCTTGCATGGTCATGTAAGAGCCCGTCACCTAGTGGGGATCTATGGTGGATGAAGTCCGTATTAATTGGTGTGCTTGCATGCTCGGCAGGAGTCCGGATGTGGGTCGCGGTAGAGGCCGGACCTATGCTCCTTATGAATGCCGTATGGGCGCCAGGCGTAACCGTGCCCAATAGAGTGGGACGATGCCCGGTTATGCTGGTAGATTACCAACTTGTGTGTTGGAAGGAAATTCCCCCAAAAGTGTTAATAAATGGAACACGAGAAAGTGCATGGTACATGAGACAATTTGAAAGGTGTTTTGATTGTTTGATATAATTGTTGTATTGAGGTGAGCATATAATAAACTGTATCATGCAAGTTGCGTGTGGCAAAAGTGAGGTAAGGATGCTTGTGAATGCAATTGTTAACTGTTAATAATTGCATATGAGCCTTGGCCTAAACGTGAGTCTATTAATGGTCGAGTGGATGTTATTCTGTTGTTGAATTGCTGGCGATAGAAAGATTGCACGTTTAGGGCGCATTCGAAGCGTGTAGGTCTCCTAACCGAGGCTTAGGATTTTGACTTACTGAAATTTTAACTCACTGATTATTGAATAACCATTTTCAAGTCCATAGGATAGAGGATCGATGCATGTTATAGCTTGTGACCATTTTTGAAGGGAGTAGATTAACCTTGGCTTGTTGGCTTTATTGGCTTGTTAGGAAGATGCCCGTGGAAAGGGCTTATATTTGTAAACTTCCTAAGATTAATCAATAGATAAATAAAGCAGTACTTTGGAATGTGTTATTGTTGGGTTACTATCCCTGCTTTTGTAATTGACTGGAGATTATGATTTGCTTTTGCTATTGTTTAATTAAAAGATAAAAATAATAGTTGGTGATGGATCCTGGGTAGTCGCAAATCAAATGACTGCAAGAAAACAGGGGTTGTCGTAGACTCGAGGGTTGGGTCGTGACAATATACATTGTCATACACACTGAACCGCAACATACTTGGAGACAAAAGTGATAGGTTCGAGTAAAAATACGCTGTTAGTTTTGGATAAACCTCGGATGTATCCACGTAGAAGTTATCCATCTGTAACCTCTCAAAGTATCCACTAAGGTTTACTCCTATTGCATCCAGAAAATCAAAGTCTACTGTCCGATGATTCATTATTCCTCTATGAAGTAGTGAGGCAAAACTTCCTTTATGTTGTCTTGATCGAAACAATTTGCCTTTAGGATTTTCCACTACAGCATCAACACCTATCTTTACCTGGAAATTTCTAAATAGCCTCTCATCATCGTCTTCTCTCTTCCCTTCCCACAAACTTTCGACGCCACTTCTAGGGTTAGGCGTCTGACCAACTTGTTCCGCCACATTCTGTACTTTTGACAAGGCCTCTATCAACTTCACCTCATTTCCATACCCATGATCCCTCAAATACTCAATCTTGAAACTTTCAGAAGCACCTCCCCTTGATATAAGTTCATACATCCTACAAACCTTTTCAGGATCCTTAACTTCAATAAGCTTAATAACAACAGGCGTACCTTTTTCACCTTTCTCAGTTTCATCCCTCTACACAGAGTGCCTAGGAGAATGCTGTTGCTATTGTATAGAAAGCCTTGGGCATTCCTCTTCAAAAGACTTTGTTAAGTCGAAGTGAGTTTTCGCTCCTTCAATGGTCCTTGGTCCTCTGCTTGCAATGGGGGAGGATCTCCTTTGTGAAGAGGCTGACATTGATTTGGAGGATTTCGAAGACATTTTGCAAAGGAGATGAGGGAAGATTTGGTTCGAATGAGAAAATATGAGAGCTCTAGGGTTTCAGAGAGGATTTGAAGTTGCGATAAGAACAAGAATCGATTTTTAGAAGCTTTAAATACTTCTGAGATGGTGCAACGAAAAGACACAATTTTTAAAAATAAAGAATAATTGTAAATGGTAGTTATTTGAAAATCCAAAAATTGATAAAAATAGATTCAAGTAAAATAGGCATTCTCAATAAAGCAATTAGATCAAATATTTGTAGATATTAACTTACCATGTTCGATTATATAAGGAAATAACTTATGCGCCAAAATTTAAACTTCCAAAATTGCGAGTATAGTCTTCTAAGTTCGATCTAGAAGATTGCTCCTTCCAGAAGATTTCTTAACTTACCTATCTTCACCAGACTTTATGCAAAAGGGTTAGTGATGTTTAATTTACTGCAAATAAAATCAAATGTACCTTTGTCTAGTGGTTTGGTGAAAATATATGCCAATTGATTCTTAGAATTAATAAATTGGACATTTATTTCACCATTTTGCACATGGTCCCTTATAAAATGGTGTTTGATTTCTATATGCTTTGCCCTCAAGTGTAGGATCGGATTCTTGATGAGGTTAATAGCACTTGTATTGTCACACCTTATCTCCGTGCAGGTCTCTTCCTTTCCATAGTCTCTTAGTTGTTGTCTCATCCATAACTTGTGAGCAACAGTTGCCAAGAGCAACATATTTTGCTTCTGCAGTAGAGAGAGCCACAGTGTTTTGCTTCTTGGAGAACCATGAAACTAACATCTGTCCCAGAAGTTGACATGTTCCAAACGTACTCTTTCTATCCACTCTACATCCAACTAAGTTAGCATCTAAGTATTCGATAAGAGTAAAGTCTGTTCCTTTGGGATACTACAGACCTAGCTTTGGATTAGTAGCAACATATTTTATGATGCACTTTACTGCAGAAAGATGTGATTCTCTGGGGTCTACTTGGAATCTAGCACATAAGCACACACTATATAGAATATTAGGTCTAGAAGCAGTAAGGTAGAGAAGGGAACTAATCATGCTTCTGTAGGTTTTCTGGTCAACTTTCTTCCCCATTTCAACCTTGTCTAGTTTGGTGGAATTCGACATTGGAGTTTCAGTTTTCTTACAGTTTTCCATACCAAACTTTTTGATCAAGTCTTTTGCATATTTTTCTTGAAAGATGAAAATACCATCTTTTAATTGTTTGACTTGAAGACCTAAGAAGAATGTCAATTTTCTCATCATCTCATCTTGAATTCTTCTTGCATAGACTTTGAAAATTTCTTGCACAAAAGTTCATTAGATGAACCAAAGATTATATCATCTATATAAATTTGAACAAGTAGAATATCCTTACCTTCCCTTTTAATAAAAAGAGTTGTATCTACCATGCCTTTCTTGAAGCCATTGTCTATTAAGAATTTACCGAGTCTTTCATACCAAGCGCGAGGTGCTTGCTTCAGACCATACAATGCCTTTTTTAGTCTATATACATGATATGATTTTCTTGGTTCCTCAAAACCAAGAGGTTGTTCAATATAGACTTCTTCTTGTATGAACCCATTTAAGAAAGCGCTTTTTACATCCATCTGGAATAGTTTGAAATTATGGCAGCAAGCATAGGCAAGCAATAGTTTGATTGCTTCTAATCTGGCTTTAGGTGTGTAAGTTTCATCATAGTCTACTCCTTCTGCTTGTGAGTAACCTTTAGCTACAAACCTTGCTTTATTTTTGGTCACCTTTCCTTGATCATCCACTTTATTTCTGAATACCCATTTTGTTCCTATGATGGTTCTTCCCTTGGGTTTAGGTACTAATTCCCAAACATCAGAATAGCTGGAGTTTCTCTTGCATTGCTTCTATCCAGCTTTCATTTCCAAGAGCTTCATCTACTCCTTTAGGTTCAATTTCAGAAATGAGTGCTAGTACACTTATATCTTCCTTGTTCCTTGATCTGGTTCGAATTCCTTCATTGATTCTTCCAATAACAAGGTTTTGTGGATGATTGGATTTATGCTTCTAGTTTTTGTTGTAAACCTCGCTGTCATTAGGCTTTTCTGGTAATTGAGTAGAGTCTTCTGGATAAGAGTTTGATCTTGAGGTTCTTCCATAACTTCTTTTTGAGATGAGTCAAATTTTCTATTGAATATTGATTTCTCAAGATCTGCAATAGGATCTGGATCTTTGAATGATGTTCTATTATGTTTAAACAGATCTTGCTCTAGAAACTTCACATTCATGGACTCTTCTACAATTTGAGTATTCTTGTTAAACACTCTGTATGCCTTGCTTGTGGTTGAGTATCCCAGAAATATACCTTCATCTGATCTTTCTTCAAACTTGCTCGGATGATTGTTAGCATTTTTAAGAATAAAACATTGACAACCAAAAACATGAAAGTAGGAGACAGTTGGTTTTCTACCTTTGAAGATTTCATAGGGAGTTTTCTCAAGAATAGGTCTTACAAAAACTCTGTTAATGATATAGCAGGTCGTAGAAACTGCTTCTGCCCAGAAATGAGTTGCTACTTTGCTTTCAATAAGCAGAGTGCTAGCCATTTCCTATAAGGACTTGTTTTTCCTTTCTACAACTCCATTTTATTCTGGAGTGTAGGGTGAGGAGAAGTATGCTGAAGCCCATTTTTGTCACAAAAGTCTACAAAATCCTGATTTTCAAACTTTCCACCATGATCTGTTTTAATACTTGAAATAGTATAACCTTTCTTGTTCTGAACTCTTTTTTCAAATTTTGAAAAATAAGAGAAGGTTTCTCCTTTATTAGCAAGGAAAAATACCCAGGTAAAATGAGAATAATCATCTATAATAACTAGACAATACCTCTTACCTCCAATACCTTGGGTTCTTGTTGGTCCAAAAAGACCCATATGAAGAAGTTGCAAAACACGATTAGAAGAAACATGTTTCACAGATTTAAAAGAGCTTCTTACCTGTTTCCCTAGAGTGCATGCAGAGCAAAGTTTTGACTTTTTGTAGCTTAATGAAGGCGGTCCACGAACAAGCTTTTTGGTGAACAATTTTGAAATTTGCTTTATACTGACATGTCTTAGCTTTCGATGCCAGGGGTTTGTTTCATCTTGAACTGAAATGAGACATTTGGCTGTGTCTTCATTTATATCCTGAAGATAAATGTTTTCATGTCTTCGTCCAATAAAAGTCTGAGATGAGTCCTGACTGGTTCCAGAACATAGATTCTCCTTGAAATCAATTCTGAATCCAGCATCACATAACTGACTTATACTTAGAAGATTGTAGTTTAGTCCTTTGACTAGAGAGATGTTGCTGATGATGAGACTTCCAATCTTGACTGTTCCTAGTCTTATAATGTTTCTCTTACTATTACCACCAAAGGAAACAGTTCCTTCTTTTATTCTTTCCAATCCAATAAACATTCTCGAATCACTAGTCAGATGTCTTGAACATCCACTGTCCAAATACTATTTTTTCTTGCTTTTGATACTTACCTGCAATTAAAAAGCATACTCAAGTTTTCTTTGGTACCCAGACTTTCTTGGGTCCATGAGAGTTAGTAGTACATGCTTTGTTAATCCAGTTTCTCTGAACAGGTCTCCAGACTTTAGGACACTTACTCTCAAAATGTTCTTTTTCTTCACAATTAGAACATTTGAGATTGTTTCAAATCCAACATATTTTACAAAGTTCTTTTTAAAATGATTTTTGTAAACCTATCGAGGGGGTCTCTGTCTGAGTCTCTCTTTGACTTTTGGAAAGTCTATTAAAGAATCATTTTCCTTATTACATCCAAGTCTAGACTTGTTGTAATAGGGAATGAATGGAAAGTATGTGCTGTAAGGTTTTTGATCCTTTTGAAAATTTTGTAGTAATATCCAAAAATTTCCTTTTAAGAGATTCATTCTCATTTGGCAAGGAATCTCGATTTTCTTTTGTTTCCAAAAATTCCTTTTGCATATCATCAAAATTTTCTTTTAGAGAAAAATTCTGTTGACTCAACTTGTAATTTTCCTTTTTCAATCCGAGAGATTCTCTTCGGGTGGATTTTAGATTTAGACAAAGTTCATTTATATAATCTGGAATTTTGATAGGAATGTCTGAATGACTAACCTCAATTTCTTTGTTTGAATCTGAGTTGAGTTTTGAGTCTGCTCCAGAATCTGAGTCTGAGTGTGCCATTAAACAGATATTGCCATATTCATCTTCACTATCTTCACACTCCGTGTCACTCCACATTTAAGCTTTTAGGGCCTTATTGTATTTTTCAAACTTTCCTTTATTCTTATTCAGTGTAGGACAGTTTGGTTTTATATGACCCTTCTTCTTGCATTCAAAATAGATTACAGCTTTGACAGAGTCTTCTTCATCCAATGTTCTTCTTTGTCTAAACTGTCTGTTTTGCTTTCTGCTGCTAAACTTCTTCCCTTTCTTATTTAACTTTCTTACCTTTTTGATCAATAGGGCAAGTTCTTCGTCGTCCATTTGATCCTCAGAGTTTGTATCATCAAAATCAACATTAGATTTAAGAGCAATAGATTTCTTACCACTTGACTCTACTTCTTCATTCATCTGCTCTGCTTCATAGGATTGTAAGGTTCCAACAAGCTCATCAACTAACAGGGGTAAAATTCTCAATGTTTCTCGTATAGAAGTCTTCACATTGTTCCAGTCCTTTGATAGACCTCTCAAAAGCTTGTTAACCTTCATTGGTCCTGAGATTGGATGACCTTGGTATGCAAGTCCATTTACTATTTCAATAAATCTGCTAAACATATCCTCAATGGACTCTCCTTGTTTCATTTTGAACGATTCATATTGACCAAGCAGAATATTGACTTTGGTCTCTTTCACACGATCAGTCCCTTCATAGGTAATGTGCAGCCTATCCTATACTTCTTTTGCTGTTTCACAAGAAGAGATATGGTTATATTCATTTAGAGACAATGCATAATAAAGAGAATAGATAACCTTAGCATCTAAAGCTTCTCTTTTTGTCAACTCTTCTTTTGAGATAGTAGTAGATGGTTCTGTTGATTTCCCATCATGCATCATTTCGGCCTTTCTAGCTTCAACTTTGGGATCAATTCCTTTCTCAACTACATCCCATTCCTGAGGATCCTTTGATCTGAGAAAAGCTTTCATTTTTATTCTTCCATATGTTGTATGCTTTTACATCAAAGTATGGTGGTTGAGTGTTGCTTTGTCCCTCAATCAGACCTAGTGCAAGAATACTAGCCATAGAAGATCTTTAGCTTTGAAGTAATAAACACTTCAAAATACTGAGCACGAGGCTCTGATACCAATTGATATAGCTAGTATTAACACCTAGAGGGGGTGAATAGGTGTAATTGAATTTTATGCACTAAAACAAATAATATAAAGTCTGATGGTAACATAATTAGAATAACAATTTTGAATAAAGTCTGGATGTAGTAGACTTTATAATATGCAATCAGAAATTAAACAGTAAGGGAAGAGAAGATTGCAAACACAGTTATAGTGATTCGGCTTTTGACAAGCCTATGTCCACTCTCCACACGATCAGCCAATTGGCTGAATTTCACTATGTAATCAAAGGTGATTACACACTATTGAGCGTTCGTACTTGGTGATGATATGTCTCACTAAGTCACTCTTCTTAGTAATACACTAGGATCACTCGATTTTGCACTTTCTCAGACAACTAGTGAAGAATAGAATCGGATTTTGGAATTTATATATCTACCCTTTTTCTTCTAGTCGCATCCTCCCCTTATATACTCTCCGAGCCATAATTGACTGTTGGCTATTACCTTGAGAGATTTGTCTTCCATTTCCTTTCTTGGATAGACTCCACAAGGAAAGTTTTCTTGACCGTTGAAGATAGAATGGATCCCATTAGATTCTGTTTGCCCATGCAATTAGAATTTGGGTTTTTATAAGTGTTCCATCCTTCTTTGGAAATTGTCTGGATGATTGATCTTGTTAATCAATTTGATATACCAAAATCAGTACAAGTAAGGTAAGTGAAATTCATAGCTGTTGGTGATCTTGTTCTTGTTTTGGTTCTGTAGGTTCGTTCTGGTTCTATTAGAATGAGATTCTGCGTCTCCCTATTTCTCCTTCTGTTCCTCGTAGACTCAGAAACCTCCTTTTGCTTTTCCTTCTGCAACACGCAGACTCAGAAGAATACGTTAACATATGACTCTTCTTCCTCAGTTTGTATTTGAAGTTATGTATGCATAAAATGGTTTGTTATCATCAAAACTAAGAGTTTTCTCAACATTGGGTAGTGGAACGTGACATCAGGATCTAGTGTTTCAAAATTTGCAACATGCATCTATTCAAGTTTTGCGGTTTCCGCATTTGCAAAATTTCATTGATGGTTGGAGGTATGTACCGATCCTTTACACTTCTATGAACATTCCCGTTATTGCACGATTTTTCCCCTGAATGATAAATCAAAATCGTTAGTTTTTATTAGATTAGAGCGGTTTATTATCTCCACTTTTGTGAAAATTTGGGAATTCTATATATTTTCATGGGTAATTGAACCAGTAAATTTGGATCTTTTATGGCTTGGAGTGGAATTGTAAATTCTAGCCAAATTTGGGCGACCCACTATACGATAATGGACCTACATGATCACACTGCCATTAGAAAGAAAACCTAGAGGGTAATTTGGCACATTACTAACCGTCATAGGCTAATCGAGCGGTGAAAACTTTCATTGGTTTGGGTTTTAGGGCATATCGTTTTAGGCTTAATTCGGGTTAATTTGTTGCCTATTTTTGTCGGATCTTGGAACTATGTGTTCATCTTGGCATTGTCTTTGAAATTTATTGATCAATTTGATCAGACATAGGCTATGGAAAAAGACCTAGGTGACAGAATAGAGGTTGATCATGGCAGAATAGTGGTAGAAGAAAGACCCGAAGAGAACTCAGCGGAGGATGGTTAATGGTGCGCGAACAATGGGGTCTCGCAATGTAGAACTTGCTCACATAAATTCCGATTTTGCCTCTTCACAAAAGTAAAATTATGGTTTTGCCCTAATCGTGGAAATTTTTGATTTTACACCCATTGGGCATGAAAATTTACGATTTTTTCACTTTTAGGCATAAAATTTCTATTTTTCCCCTTACAATTGAAATTCCAATTTTGCCCTTGCGTGTAAAATTCCAGTTTTATTCATTTAGAAGTGATTTTACTATTTTGCCCCTACATAAAATTTTATGAATATTTTTTCATGAAATTAAATGTCTAGTGACCCATATATATTTGATTAATTGAAGATTAGCCACAACATCTTTAATTATATCAAATTATATACATTGAGGGCCTTTGAATCACATATAGTTAAAGACATTGATTATGATTAGTCACATTAATATTATGAATTTTATCCCATAGGAATTTTCAATATATTAATATGATTAATTAGGATGAAATATCATTTTATCTTTCTTAATTTGCCCATAGGGAATGAGGAAGGGAATATAATTTCATAGTTTTACCATGAAGTAATTATGAATCTTTTTAAATTAGAAACGTAGCCTACATGCAATTTTTGATGTTATGTGATTCATATTTTATGCCATGTTTTACATTGATTTAAGTTTATATGTCTCAAACATATTGATACATAAGTTTTCCTTTGATTATGATGGACTCTTAGCACATAAGTTTTCCTTTGATTATGATGGACTCTTACCACCTATGATTAATTCTGGTATAATTGTTCCCAAGCTAAATGGTATTAATTGTAAAGAGTGGAGGGAATCAATCATTCTCCAAATGGGGTGCATGGATATTGATTATGCTATATGGTTAAACAAACCACCTGCTCCTATTGAGGTTAGCACTCTAGTTGAATATACTTTTGATGTACAATGGGAGCGGTCTAATCGTCTTAGTGTAATGTACACAAAGACAAAACTTTCTGCTAAAATTCGTGGTTCAATCGTTCAATATAACAATGTCAATGAATTGCTAGAGGCTATTGGTGCACAAATTGAATCTTTAGAGAAGGCGCATACTATGACCCTAATTATGAAATTCTCATCATTAAAGCTAACCTGTGTAAGAGGTGTGCATGAGCACATCATGAAAATGAGTGACATTGTAGCTCATCTAAAGAATCTTGAGGCCAGGATATCATAATCCTTTCTTGCATACTATATGTTGAACATTCTCTCGTGAAAGTATGCCCCTTTTAAGATCTCTTGCAACGCGTATAATACTAAATGATTAATTAATGAACTCATGATCATGTGTGTTCAAAAGGAAGAGAGGCTGCTCATGGAGAAGGAAGATAGGCAGCTCATGGAGAAGGGAGAAAGTGCTCATATGGTAACACAGGGTAAGTATAAAGGGCAAGGTAGGGAAAAAAAGAAAGTAAAATACTTCCCCAAGCTAGCATAAAGAAAGAATCCATGTGCTTCTTCTGTAAAAGGAAGGGGCACGTGAAGAAGGATTGCGCCAAATTCAAGGCTTGGCTCAAGAAGAAAGATAACTTACTCTCATGAATTTGTTTTAAATATAATATAGTTGATGTGTGTTACAACACTTGATGGATTGATTATGGTTTTACAATCTACATTTCAAATTCCTTGTAGGGTTTTTAGAACTAGTAGAAACTAGTGAGAAGTAAACAAAGCATCTATTCAAGAAACAAAATACGTTCATGTGTAGAAGCTATTAGGACATGTAGATTAGTTCTCAATACTGGTTTTGTTTTAAATTTAGAAGAACCTTTTATATTCCTAGTTTCTCTAGGAATTTAATTTCAATTTCAAGACTTAATACCATTAGAATGCTCCTTTGAATTTTCAAGTTCAACATTTAGTGTATCGTGTAAATCTGAAATTATTGGAAGCGGTATTTTGTCTAACGATCTCTTTCGAATTAATGTATAGGGCAATGTCATTTATAATGCAATGTATGTTCATGATAATGTTGGCATAAAGCAATATGTTGTGAATGAGGAATCCTTTATGTTATGACACCAGAAATTAGGACATATCATCATTGATAGAATTAAGCGATTAGTAAATGATGAAGTACTTAGTACTCTAGATTTGATTGATTATGATACTTGTGTAGACTACATTAAGGGACAGCAGAAAAATAAGTCAAAGAAAGGCGCCAAGAGGAGTACAAAAATATTAGAAATCATACGTGCTGATATTTATAGTTCAGATATAGACTCAAATGGTCACGGATACTTCATCTCTTTTATAGATGATTATTCACAATTCATGTTTCTCTATTTGCTTCGTAATAAACATAAAGGGTGGATGCTTTTAAGGTATTTAAAATCGAAGTAGAGAAACAATACAGTAAACAAACTAAGATCGTGAGATCAAATAGAGGTGAAGAATACTATAGTAGATAAACTAAATATGGGCAAGCACCTGATCCATTTGCAAAGTTTCTTTAAGAACATGGGATTATTGCCCAATACATTATGCCTGATTCTCCGGACTAGAATGGTATAACAGAAAGAAGAAATTGAACTTTATTGAACATGGTTTGTAGTATGCTTAGTAGCTCCAAACTTCTTGAGTCTTTGTGGACCAAGACTCTTAAAATAGCATTGTATATATGAAATCGAGTTCCAAACAAGGCCATCTCAAAGACACCTTTTGAGTTTTTCAAAGGTTAAAAACCAAGTTTGTGACATGTACACATTTGGGGATGTCCGTATGAAGTAAGAGTTTACAGCCCATAGAAAAAAAGTTAGATCCAAGGACCATAAGTGGGTATTTAATTGGATATGCTGAAAAGTCCAAGGGATAGAGGTTTTGTTGTCCATCTCACACCACTAGGTTTGTGGAATCAAGAAACGCTAAGTTTGTTGAGAATGATTTGATTAGGGAGCAATCAATTCGGGGACCTTATTTCTGAAGAAGATCATTATGACACTCAATCTTCTACCATAGGTGATGGATTGATTGTTGTTCATAACACCCATTCAATTCAACTAGCTATTGAACAACCAATATTTGAAAATCCACAAATTACTAATATTGATCTAGTAGACATAGCTATTTAGAGATTGCTAGAAACTGTTGAACATTTAGTTAAACAATAAACTCCCCAAGAGAATGTTGATACAACATTTAGGAGGTTTACTAGAATAAAGAAATCAACAGTCCCTAGTGACTATATTATGTATCTACAACAATCTACCTATAATGTTGGAGCTAAAAATGACTTGGAACCGTTTTTTCAAGTCATGAGTTATGATAAATTCAATTTCTGGTATAATGCCATGAAGGAAGAAATGAGCTCTATGGCATTTAACGAGGCCTAAAATTTAGTTGAGTTGCCTAATGTTGCGAAGGCTATTGGTTGTAAATTGGTCTTCAAAACTAAGAAGAATTCATTGGGCAAGATATAAGGCCATACTCTTTGCCAAGGGATTCACTCAAAAGGAGGAAATTGATTACACGGAGACAATTTTCTCTTGTATCTAATAAAGATTCTCTTCATTTTATTTTAGCATTGATTTTTTATTTTGATATGGAATTACATCAAATGGATATAAAAATGGCATTTTTTAATGGAAAACTAAAAAAAGTGGTTTACATGAAACAACCAAAAGGATTATTTTCTAGTGCTAGTGAGCATTTGGTGTGCAAGCTTAAAAAGTACCTATATGATTTGAAACAAACATCTTGCCAATGATACTTGAGGTTTCATGAAGTCATCTCTTAATTCGGTTTTGTAGATAATGTCATGGATCAATGTATATACTAGAAGGTTAATGGTAGCAAGATTTGTTTTTATCCTATATGTGAATGACATTATACTTGAAACCAATGATAATGTATTGTTACATGAGGTGAAACTATTTCTCTCTAAGGGTTTTAACATGAAGGATATGGGTGGGGCATTTTACGTCATTGGCATTAAGATTCACAAGGATAGACCTCAAGGTGTATTAGGATTATTTCAAAAAACCTATATCAATAAGGTTTTAGAGAGATCTTGGATGAAAGATTGTTCACTAAGTATAACACCCATTGTAAAGAATCATAGGTTTAATTTAAACAAGCGCCTAAAGAATGATTTTGAAAGGGAATAAATGAAGAACATCCCATATGCTTTTGCTGTCAAAAGCTTAATGTATGCTTAGGTTTGCACTTGACACGACATTGCTTTTGCTGTGGGAATGTTGGGAAGATATCAGAGTAATCCAAGTATGGATTGTTGCGACCTAAATTTTTTGAAAATAATATAGGTTTAGGGGTATTGCTAATTTTGGGCCAACGGCCCCTAATTAACTCGGGCTCTCCCAAACCCATACCCCACGCGACGTTGGGATATTCACAAAAGTTTTCAAATAGGGAGTCACCATTAGTCTATTAAGGTCGACTTGGAACCAAGCAAGACATGGGAGTGTGTCTCGCTTTTTACACAATCAGAAGGTCTAGGGTCGGGGACTTGGTTATGTTAGTCGTGTGACTAACACCCTTTCGGTACCTAACTCGATTGTATATTGACCAAAGTCATGGCAATACATTCGAGAAATCTAAAGTTTATCCTAACCATTCTAAGGTAAGAAAATGATGTCTAAAAATCGCGACAAACCAAGAAAAACCTATTGTAAAGCCCTAAAGGCTTATTCAATTTGGGTTTTTTTTTAGGGGATTTCTGAATTTTTGCAATTTTTTAATTTTTCTGAATTTTTTTATATTTTTAAATATTTTCGAATTTTCCAAAATTAAAGAAAACAAGCTTTTAGGATTTTTAAAAAACATTATTTTGACTTTTCTGAATTTTATTAAAGCTTTTCAGAATTCTCTAATTTTTTCAAATTTTTTAAGAATTTTTAAATATTCGAAAATATAAAATAAAATAAAGTAAAATAAAATAAAATAAAATTTTAAAACCATTCTAAAGATAAAAAAATTAATTTTTGATGATTTTTCGAAAAAAAATTTTAAGATTTTTTAAGATTTTTAAGATTTTTTAAAATTTTAAAACCATTCGGTTTAGTAGGGTGACCCGGCCCTACTAAACCGACTCGGCCCCTATCGGACCATGTCGAAGCAACAACCGGGCTGGCCGAACGGCCCAGTTAAAAATTTTAAAATGACCCATCAATTAAAAAAAAACAATTAAAAAGCCCATCTCTAATTCTAAAAATTTCAGCCCAAACTTATCCTAGGCCCATTCGCAAATAATAAACCACCTAGCCCCGCCATTTTTCTTTTTCTTTTCTTTCCCCCTTTTTTTTATTTATTTTCTGGTCTTCGTCTTCTTCCTCGTTTCCCTTCTGCAGACCCAACATCCACGACTCCTTCGCTGCGTTGCCATTATTGAAGGTTCTCACCAGCCCTAATGAAATTACCATGACATTGCTGGGCGTCGGTCGTTCCATCCGACCGATGCCGAATGTCGCTGGCCATCACTAGCGACGACTTTCGGCGGTCCTCAACGCTCTTCTCTCACCCGGAACCAAAGACGCCTCCTTTCGACTTAAAAATGCACGGAAATCTCGCGAAAACAGGTGTAATACTAAGAGAAACACGAAAGTAAACAATATGCGGCCAAAAGTCTACGAAACCAGGTTATCTAGGATAGATTCAACCATGAAATTTTCTAGGTTTCATTTAGGCATTTCATCGAATAGGTTATGTGCATGGATGAAACAGTAGGTTTTTCGACTTGAACCGGCCTGCGACCGGGTCCAAGCTTCCTTCTAGTCATGTCAACATACATAGAGGGGTAAATAGAGGGCCGACAGGGGCCGGAACCCACACGAATTGGTCGGCGCGGGCTTCGGCCCACCACCCCGCCAAAAACAGAATAGGACTAGCAAGAGAGGGGCCTACCTAGTTTGGGTTCGCATTGTGGAAGACAGCGGTGAACGAGCAGACCTTTGGCGTTGGCTAACCACACCCTCGAACCTCTTTTGAGCTTCTGGTTCACTTCTTTCTTCCTCTTTTTCGGTGGTCCTTTTCCTGCCTCTTTGGTTCCCCTCCCTTATTTCTAGCGCTAGAAATGGAGCACGACGGAAGATCGTCGATGATGGTTCGATGGGGTTCTTGACCACCTCCCCTTCCTCTCTTTTGGCCTCCTTTTTTTTTTTTTTTTGCTCATTTTCTCTCTACTCCCCTCAAAACCAGAAGCCGGCTCCTTTTCGCTCCCCTCTTATTTTTGAAGAAGAATCCCCCCACCTTCAAAATCTCCCTCTCAGCTCTCTTTCAAGCTCGCCTTAGCCTTCTCTCTCCAGTACGACGCCGACTGTCACTTGCCAGGTTGTAGTAGCTGCGTCGCGCACGACATTCCTCTTCGTACCGTCCTCCGTCCTCCCTATTGTTTGCAAACGTCCAAAGGTAGAAGCAAAGGAGGAAGAAGAGAAGTAGGGCTGGGCCGAGGAAAAGAGAAAGAGGGAAGCAGGCTGGGCCAAGGAAAAAGAAAGAGGGAAAGAAGAAGGTGGGCTGGGAAAGAAGGAAAAAGTGGGTTGGACTGAAATTTTTTTTTCGAATTTTTTTCGGATTTAATTAATTAATTAATTAATTTTTTAATATGCATTTATATGAGCAAAGTAAATGGGCATTTAAGACAAAATAAACAAAATTTCGGGTGTCAACAGCTACCCCTCTTTGAAAGGGAGCTCGAAGAGGTTCGTTTCAAAGACTAAGTGACACTCGACTTTTATCGACGAGCCATGGAAGGGCAAATTTATTCCATTCATTTTTTTCTCTCACTCATCTTTTTTTTTTCTCTTTTTTTTTTTTTTGAGGTTTCGGCTTGTGCAAACGAGTTTCAACCAAGTTAGTGAAGTCTCACCGTGTAACAACGGGTTTCGACTAGGTTAGTGGAGTCTTATCGTGTAAGAACGGATTTCGATTGGGTTAGTAAAGTCTTACCATGTAAGAACGGGCTTTGACTGGGTTAGTAAAGTCTTATCGTGTAAGAACGAGCTTTAACTTGAAGGGAGGTCTTACCGTGTAAGAATGGGCTTTGACCGAGTTGGTAAAGTCTTACCGTGTAAGAACGGGCTTCGACTTGGAGGGAGGTCTTACCGTGTAAGAATGGGCTTCAACCGAGTTGGAAAAGTCTTATCGTGTAAGAATGGGCTTCGACTTGGAGAGAGGTCTTATCGTGTAAGAATGGGCTTCGACCGAGTTGGTAAAGTCTTATCATGTAAGAACGGGCTTCGACTTGGAGGGAGGTCTTACCGTGTAAGAACGAGCTTTGACCAAATTGGTAAAGTCTTACCGTATAAGAATGGGCTTCAATCAAATTGGTAAAGTCTTACCGTGTAAGAATTGGCTTCGACTTTGAGGAAGGTCTTACTGTGTAAGAACGAGCTTCGACCGAGAATACATGGTTTTAGGTTGACCATGAACCAATGTGGAAATTGCATGGTTTTAGGTTGGCCATGAACCGTGTGATTTTAAGGAGGACCCACAAACCCTATTGGAAATGGCATGGTTTTAGGTTAACCACGAACCCTTGGATATTGTATGGTTTCACTGAGTGAACCTGTCAAATTCAACTTGAGCAGATGTTATTAGAGACAATATCAGAAAGATGCATTAGTAATGTCATAGCGTTAATTGCGAAGCAAATCAAGTTAAGTCCGATCACATTGAAAACATTTAATGTCCTTTGGTATCATGTACCACAAAATTTGCCAGCAAGCTTGGAAGGTATCATTAATCATTAAATCCCTTTAAGAGAAAAATTATATCAGAATGATCATACTGATGAAAGAGTTTTATTAAGCATGCCAAGTAAGAGCTCCTTAGTTAGAAAGAGCTTATCACATGCTCTCAAGAAGGGCTATTTGATCCCATCCATTCATGTGGGAAGTGATTTGATCATTCAATCTGCCTCGCATTTCTAGTGTCGAAGGATTTGCGAATCATTCACAATAAGTATATTTTGACCAATCCAAAAGGTCTTTCAAAAGGGCTGTAGTGCAGGTTTGGTCATGGTTTTAACAATGGATATGCATCATTGGTCATGAAATGAAACAATTATATGTCAACATCTTTGCCAGGTTTACAAGTCAAGTAACCTCAAGATGAGATAAGACAGCATTGCTCCCTCTTCTTTGAGCGGCAGCTTCTTTGGAGAGCTCTTATTTCCAGTTGAATTATCCCAATCCGAAGAGACTTTGGGAAGAGTTGTAATGTTGGTTTGGTTAAGGCTCAAAGGACTCAGAATTTTTGACAAAAAGGGATTTGAAGGTTGGTGATTATCATGGCATCATCATCATCATATCACTCAATTTTTTTTTGAAACACTCGACTTTTGAAATCTGATTCATCTCGAAAGTCCTTTGACCAAGCAAATAAGAGCTTTGTCCTTCTCAAGTTTTTCTTTGCATTTGCAATGATTTTCTTTTTGATGCAAGCATTTTGAATTTGATGACTTCTTTTTTTTTTTTTTTTACGGGCATTGACCTTGCTTTTGCCAAACACACTTTGCTTTTTCATACCCTTTAATTTTCATTGGACTTTTTCTTTTCTGAACTTTTTGAGCTTTTGAGACTTTCAAGACGCTTTCCACATTTTCACATAAATGCGAATTGTGTTGGTCAGTCATGTGCCCTGCCCCAATATGGGGAGATAATCGCCATTTGGGTTTTAGAAATGAACAATCAGGTTCAACTTGGTTTAAGCAATAGGTATTAGTGTTTGGGTAAAGAAATGAATGCTCTTCTTCACCTTAGGATGCTCCAAGCTTTCACAAGAATTCACCTGAAGTTACCACAAAAAGATTAATGCAAGTGAAAGCAAAGAAGTTTTCTCATCTTTTCACCATATGATATCAACCAAAATCTCCACATCTGCCCATCGTGGGGTGGTTCTTGACAGGGTATTTTAGGATTTCTTCGTGTTTAAAGGCTCAAAAGGGATGATTGTCGTCACCTA
Organism: Corymbia maculata; assembly: GCA_014182735.1. NCBI lineage: Eukaryota > Viridiplantae > Streptophyta > Magnoliopsida > Myrtales > Myrtaceae > Corymbia > Corymbia maculata. Next base: position 16,284,273 of record CM024688.1, on the reverse strand, counting down.
CGGTGTATAAGATAGAGAAAAGAAGCGCCTCTTTTCACTTTGGTCCATATACCAATTGCCAATGACTCATTCGTCCTTAAACGACACAGGTTTTCTCTTTCGCTCAATTCTCACAGTGTTTGAGGGATGTGTTTGGAAATGGCTTACCTTTCATCATCCTAAGCGTTTCCTACTTATCATGATTAACATCTTAATTTCATTTGGTCGAGACCATCTGAGTAGATTAATCTCCATGAGGAATTTTGATTCAAAATGAGTAACCTACTAATTTGAGGCTTTCTTTTGTTTTTTTTTGTTTGTTTTTTTGTGGTGTCGTCGATTAGACATTTAATGATTACCTCAAAAAAAAGTCATGTGACCAGTGACTCCTCTTGAAAATCATCGAGGTCCTGCAAATCAAAAACGTGTACACAAATACACACGAAATGCATGATATGCATGATATGCATGTTATAAACAATGCATGATCTAAGTGACTCGGATTGTATCAGAAAGGGCTCTAAGGCCTCCTGATTTCATTCATGGAAAGTACTTATTCACCAAATTAGCATTTACAATCTTTGGCAATTCTTGGCCATCCATTTCTACCAGAACTAATGCTCCTCTAGGCAGTATCTTCTTGATGACATATGGTCCTTTGTAGTTCGGAGTGAACTTCCCACATGGATATGGTATGATAGATAAAACTTTCCTCAACACGAGGTTGCTTTCTTGGAAGTGTTTGGGTCGAACTTTGTGATTAAAAGCCTTTGCAACTCGCTTCTGATAGCACTGACCATGACATAGTGTAGTGAGTCTTTTCTCATCGATCATGTTTAGTTGTTCATATCTTTACTGCACCCACTTAGCTTCACAGAGTTTACTTTGTGAGAGAATTCTCAACGAAGGGATTTCCACCTCTATTGGTAAGATGACCTCTATACCGTACACTAGCAAGAATGGTGTTGCCTCGGTTGAAGTTCGTATCGAAGTTCGGTATGCCATTAATGCATATGGCAACTGCTCATGCCAATCACGATAGTTATTCGCTGTCTTGGACAGAATCTTCTTTATGTTCTTGTTAGCCGCTTCTACAGCACCATTCATCTATGGATGATAGGGTGATGAGTTCAAGTGACGGATTTGAAATTCACGTAGCAACTCATCAACAATCTTGTTATTCAGGTTGGAACCGTTATCTGTAATGATGGCTTTAGGTACGCCGCAACGTGCAATGATGTCACGCCGAATGAATTTGGCTACATTCTTCGTGGTGACATTAGCATATGAGTTTGCTTCTATCCACTTAGTGAAGTAATCGATGGCCACTAGAATGAAACGATGTCCATTAGAAGCCTTAGGGTTGATTGGCCCAATTACGTCGATTCCCCACATAGAGAACGGTCACGATTGAGTCATTAAATGCAATTCATTTGGCGGAGCATTGATTTTATCTCCATATATTTGACATCAATGACAATAGCAAACATGCTTAATGCAATCAGTTTCCATCGTCAGCCAATAATACCCAAGCCTCATGATCTTTCTCGCTAAAAGATGGCCGTTCATGTGAGGCCCGCATTCTCTTTCATGTATTTCTTGCATCAATTGACTGGCTTCCTTGGTGTCGGCACATTTCAACAATATTGAATCATATGACCTCTTGTAGAGTACACTCCCAGAGACAAAGAATTTCGATGCCAATTTCTTGAGATATTTCTTATCAGCCTCTTCACACCGTCGAGGGAATTTCCCATGTTGAAGGTAGTTTAAGATGCCATGGTACCATGGGTTTTGATCTGGCTCATCTTCAATTGCCATACAATAAGCCGGGTGCTCAGAAACCTCAATTTTCAATGGCTCGATGTCTAATCCTTCCATTACGTTCAACATCGATGATAATGTGGCCAATGCATCGGCAAATTGATTCTGGGATCTAGGCAAGTATTTGAAGGCTATTTCATCAAATTATTTTATTAATTCCTCCAAAAACTCATGGTACGGGACCAGCTTTGGATCACGAGTTCACCACAAGCCTTCGGTTTGCAGAATAATGAGCGCAGAATCTCCATACACATGTAATTTTTTGACTTTCATGTGAATGGCCAACTGTAACCCTAGGATACATGATTCATACTCCGAGACATTGTTTGTACAAGGAAAGACCAACTTGGCCGCCACAGGATAATGTTGACCAGTAGGGGAGATCAAGATTTCCCCAGTTCCTGACCCGGATAAATTGACGACACCATTAAAATACATGACCCACTTGTCATTCGAGATTGCCAAGATGCGTTCATCGAAACCATGTGTTGTATCATGGGATTCCATGTCTTTTGAACTCCGAGCCAATAGATCGGCTATAACTCTTCCTTTTACTGACTTTTGCGTCACGCTGTGTATGTCAAACTCAAAAATGAAGACTTGCCATTTAGCTATCTTTCCAACCAATGCTGGCTTCTCAAGCAGATATTTGATTGGGTCATTTTCAGTCACCAAGTGGATTTGATAATATAGAGTATACTGGTGTAGCCAGTGTAACACCCAAACCAATGCCACACATGTTTTCTCCACTTTTGGGTAGTTCATATCGAAGAAAGTAAATTTCTTGCTGAGATAATATATGGCACACTCCCTTTGATCACTTGGCCTTTTTTGCACAAGGACGGCCCCAAGTGATTCTTCATGGATGGTCAAGTAGAGAGTTAATGGTATCCCCATTACCAGTGGCACTAGTACCGGAGAATGTGACAGATAATGCTTTATCTCTTCAAAGGCTTTCTAGCATTCAGCATCCATTCAACTTTAGCATTCTTCTTCAGGAGCCTAAAAAAAGGTTTAGCTGTCTTCGACAACTGAGAAATGAATCTGGCAACATAATTCAATCTTCCCAAGAGGCTTCGAACTTCCTTGACAATAGAAGGAGCTTTAAGGTCACAAATAGCCTTAACTTTTGACGAGTCAATTTCAATGCCTCGGCTACTAACCATGAAACCCAATAGCTTCCTAGACTTTGCCCCAAATACACATTTTGAGGGGTTAAGTCTCAGCTTAAATTTTCGAAGTAGATCAAATAACTTCCTTAGGACTTCAAAGTGGTCTTGTCGACGTTTTGATTTAGCGATCATGTCATTGACATATACCTCTATTTCTTTATGCATTATGTCATGGAATAGAGTGACCATCGCCCTTTGATATGTAGCCCCCACATTCTTTAAGCCGAATGGCATCACCTTGTAACAAAAAGTTCCCCAGGGTGTGATGAACGACGTTTTACTTTTATCTTCTTCTTTCATCTTGATCTAATTGTATCCGAAAAATCCATCTATGAAAGAGAATAATTCAAAACCTGCAGTGCTATTAACCAAAACATCAATGTGAGGCAAGGGAAAATCATCTTTTGGGCTTGCTCGATTTAGGTCACGGTAATCTATGCAAACCTTGACCCATCCATCTTTTTTCATGACTAGTAGTATATTAGCAATCCAATCAGGATAGTGAGATACTTCGATGAAATCCACCTTCAACAGCTTCATGACCTTTTCTTCAATCTTTTTGGAAAGCTTGGGTTTTGTTCTTCATAGCTTTTGCTTTTTAGGTGCCACATTTAGATCCGTCAGTAAAGCATGCTCCACAATTTGTGGATCTAACTCCGGCATATTCGTGTATGACCATGCGAACATGTCTTGATATTCTTTTAGAAGCTCAATCGTCTTTCTTGCCTCGTTCTCGGATAAATTAGCCCTAATCCGAGTTTCTTTGACATTTTCTGCATCTCCTAGATTCACGGTGATCGTTTGTTCAACCATCAAAGGCTTAGATTCTTCATGACGAATCTAGTCTCTCTCTATGTCTCTTCGAATATCGTCGTCATCATTTTCAGACTCACGAGGACCCTCGTTGTACAAATCCGGGTCACATATGTACCTATCATGATCATGCTGAATGACATGCCTGAGATGCAAATGAGGGGTTTAGTAGGATTATTCAATGAGGATTATACATGATGCATTTTTTCTTAAAAAGTTTTTTTTTTCAAATGATCACTTGAGAAAAATGTTTGAACTAAGAAATCATCCTCATATCATCGGACTCTTTTATCTCACAAATTTTGAAAAATAGGAGTCGTGAGGAAGTCTAGGCCTCAAAGCGTCATCATAGGACTGGTTTGGCACTTCCTCACATCCTTAATAAAACATGCATGCATGTGTATTAACATGATAAGGCCGTTTAAGGAAGTAACAAAAGTAGCGAAATGACTCATCCCACGCAAGGGAGAACATAAAGGAAACGTCATGAAAACTAAACAAAGCGGTCGATCAGCATCCCTACTCCGATGGCTGGAAGGGAGTCCTGGAAGGGCCAGCCTCTTCATCCTCAGTAGTGGCGCGTACAAAGTTAGGATCGAACAGGTCAGCTATGTTCGAGATGTCCCCTTCTTCTTCTTGCAGCAGCTTGGGCGACTTGACAAATGTCCTTTCAAAATGAAGACGAAGCTCCTCTAGTGAAGGAGGGAGTAATCTCTGTTGATTCCAAGTTGGAATAGTTTGGCCTTGATAGCTAGCTAGCTTGACTCATGTGGCTATTAAAAGCACCTCAGCTTCCGAATCCTCCAGGATAACCTTGGTTTCCACGACTAGCTCGGCCTCTGCCTCCTTCTCTCGAACTTGAACCTACTAGCTCTCCACTTCTTTTCTTATACTCAGAAGCTTCTTGGTAGCCTAAACCAGTTTTCTTTTGATTTCCCAATACCTCGATAGGCTTTACAATACCTTGTTGTCACGACCTATTTTTTCCGTCCCGAATGGGGGAAAGGAAAATGTCTGGATAAATAAATAGGTTTAGGGGTATTGTCCAAAGGATGGGTCTAGTACCCTCACTAGACATGGGCTCTCCCAAGCCCATACCCCGCGCGACGTTGGGTGTTCATGAAAATCTTCAAATGAGGAGTCGCCACTAGCCTATTGGGGTCGGCTAGAAACCAAGCGAAGCATGGGAGTGTGCCTCACTTTCTACGCAACCCGAAAATTCTAGGATCGGGGACTTGATTACACTAATTAACCAATTAGTGCCCTTTCGGTACCTAATCTTGTTCATTTCAAAAGACTTTTGTCGGGCAGTTCGGATTGATTTTAGAATTAACCACTAACATGTGAGGTGATCATGCGGGTGCGCAATCATCAAAATATGACAATCGGCAATTCAAGAAAGCATTAAATAAATTGCGGGAAAAAATAAACACATAGCATTAGGAGATAAACAACGACAATCCTAATTAAACTAAGGAGGAAACTATAATCATCGCATCATAAGCGTGCATTCAAGGGCAATTGTATCCGAGGATAATTAAAACCCTAAGGTAAAAACCGTAAGGGCTTGCCTACTTTTAAGCGCGATTTTAGGCCGATGATTTTCCGACATTTTTTTTAAGAGAAAATGGTCCAAAAATTATTTTAGAGCTTTTTGGGAAACTCTAAAACAAACTTGGAGTTTTTGGGATTTTTGAAATTTTTTTGGAATTTTCAATATTTTAATTTTTTTTAATTTTTTTTTTTATTAAATTTTTTTTTTTTTTTATTTTATTTTATTTTTTTGATAATTTTTTATAAATTTTCAGGGTTCTGAATTTTCCATGAATTTTCTGAATTTTCTGAATTTTTTTATGATTTTTTAATATTTTTTTTATGATTTTCTGAATTTCCAATTTTTTTTTAAATATTTTTAAAGGAAATGATTCGGACCGGGTCAGGAAACCCGGCCCTGCTGACCCGATTCGGACCCTGCCGGTCTGGATTGGGCTAAAGGACCCGGACCGGCCTTAAGCCCACTAAAAAACAAAACAAAAGGGCCCACACGAATTTCTTAAAAAAAACCCAATTTTGATTTCTAATTTTTCTAGCCCAACTAAGAAAACCGGCCCACGACCAAACTCAAACCAACTGAAGCAGGCCCACGACGAAGCCCATCCCCTTCCCCTACTTTTATTTTCGGCCTTTTCTCTTTTCTTTTTTTTTTTTTAATGATTTTTCTATTTTTTATTTGTTTTCTTTTTATTCTTTAATCTTTTTATTCTTTTTCTTTTTTTTTAAATTTTTTTCTTTTCTGCATGCTTCTTCCCCATGCACCCGCACACGCGCCCGACTCCCCCATCTTCTGGTCTGTTTTTTTTTTCTTTTTCTTTCTTTTTTTCTTTTCTTTCCCATTTTTCTTTTTCATCTTTTTCCTTACTTTTTTATTCTTTTTGGTCTTCTTCTCCTTCGCAGCTGCAGCACACCCCCATGCATGCCTCCCCCCATGCACGCCTGCAACTTCTTCCTCTTCTTTTATTTAGTTTCTTCTTCTTCTTTTTTTATCCGAAAGACCTCGACTCCAACCGAAAACCCCATGGTTCCTCCCTCCTCACCGAGACACCACCCTTTTGCCAGCCACTCACCCCCGTCGAAATCGGCCACCTATTCCGGCCACCCCTACACCATTACCCGGAGCCGCGCAAAACCTCGTCTAATCGAAGATACGCGAATATTTCGTAATAGCCACATAAAACACAATGAATCTGGGCAAAGGAAACAGGGTTTAACAAACATTGGGGTTAAAATGATTCAGTCTTGCATTAAAACACAAACTGGCTTTTAGATCTTCTTTAAAGCATTTTGTCGAACACCTGGTGCGCGCTACTGGATTCAGAGGTTTCCGGCTCGGCTGAGCCTTGAACATGCTTTGGGGGTTTCAAACACAACATACGAGGGATGTGGGAATGACATGGAAGAGCTACGAGGGCCGGAGCTTGCGTGAGCCGGTCGGCCGCGAGCTCCGGCCCGCTATTCTCCAAAAATGGCACAACCGAGGTTCAGGGAGGCCTACCTCGTTCGGAGACGAGCTGCGGCGGACGACGGCGACGGACGGGCTTCCGGCGACAGCTAGCTGCTCCTCGAGGTTTCCTTCTTCCTCCGGTTCTCTCTCAGATCTGGTTTTCTTTTTCGAACCGCGCTCGGCTCTCCCTCGCTCTCTCTTCTCTCTCGATTTCTCTTTCAGGTTCAGCCTCCTCTCGAGCTCTCTCTCTCTCCGTCTCCTCTTCCGGTCCTGCTCTGGATTTTCTCTCGAACTCCCCTCTTCCAGGACCTCTCTCTCCGGTCTTCTTTTGTTATGATTTTTCCGACCTAACCTCCCTGATTTCCTGCTGTTCCCTTTCTCTTTTTTTTTTTCGTTTGCCGACCTAACTTCGCTTTTCTCACCTGCAGATCGCTCCTTCCCGAGCTGCTGCCATGCTGCAACCTGCTGTCAATTTTTTATTTCCCTTGCAGGCTGCCGTTGCCGTGCGCGGGAGAGGAGGGGAGGAAGAAGAAGACCGAGCGGGCCGGGCCAAGGAAGAAAGAAATAAAGAAAAAGTGAGCCGAGCCCACGCGGGAAAAAAAAAAAAAAAAAAAAAAAAAAAGCAAAGGGGGGCCGGGCTGGCCCAGCCCCCTGGCCCGGACCCACCTCCGAAATTTTTTTTTAATTAATTAATTTTTTATCAATTTTTATTATTTATTTTTTTAATTTATTTTTTTAATTTTTAATTTTTTAAATTTTTTTTTTTTAAAATTTTTGAAAAATTTCAAAACTAACGACACAGTGCTCCTAATGTCTATATGCGATGCAATTTTAATGAAACAATTTTTGTTAAGAGATTAGAAACTAATCTCTAATTTTCCACCGTAGTTAATAAATCTTTAAAACAAATCGCCAAAATTTAAGTGTCGGCAATTTCTTTTTCTTTGAATGGGAGCTCAAGGAGGTTCCTTTCAAAGACGAGAGACACTTAAATTTTGTCCATGAACGATGATGATCAGGGGTTGCATATGAGATAATGATGTGAATGCATGATCTTTTTTTTTTTTTTTTTTTTTTTTTTTTTTTTTTCAAAAACCAAGATGAGAAAGTCTTATTATGTGGTAACTAGTTTTGACTGAAAGGGAGGTCTCACTATGTAAAAATGGGTTTTGACTATGAAAGGTAAGTGTGGTTTAAGGATGAACCACAAACCATGTGGTTTAAGGAAAGACCACCAACCATGTGGTTTCGGATAACCACAAACCCCGTGGTTTAAGGAAAGACCACCAACCGTGTGGTTTCGGATAACCACAAACCCCGTGGTTTAAGGGTAGACCACCAACCGTGTGGTTTCGGATAACCACAAACCCCGTGGTTTAAGGGTAGACCACCAACCGTGCGGTTTCGGATAACCACAAACCCCGTGGTTTAAGGGTAGACCACCAACCGTGCGGTTTCGGATAACCACAAACCCCGTGGTTTAAGGGTAGACCACCAACCGTGCGGTTTCGGATAACCACAAACCCCGTGGTTTAAGGAAAGACCACCAACCGTGCGGTTTCGGATAACCACAAACCCCGTGGTTTAAGGGTAGACCACCAACCGTGTGGTTTCGGATAACCACAAACCCCGTGGTTTAAGGGTAGACCACCAACCGCGTGATTTAAGGGTATATCACGAACCGTGTGGTTTAAGGGTGGACCACAAACCGTGTGATTTCGGATAACCACAAACCCCGTGGTTTAAGGGAAGACCACCAACCGTGTGGTTTAAGGGTTGACCACAAACCGTGTGGTTTCGGATAACCACAAACCCCGTGGTTTAAAGGAAGACCACCAACCGTGTGGTTTAAGGGTTGACCACAAACCGTGTGGTTTCGGATAACCACAAACCCCGTGGTTTAAGGGTAGACCACCAACCGTGTGATTTAAGGGTATATCACGAACCAAGTGATTTAAGGGTATATCACGAACCGTGTGATTTAAGGGTATATCACGAACCGTGTGATTTAAGGGTATATCACGAACCGTGTGGTTTAAGGGTTGACCACAAACCGTGTGGTTTCGGATAACCACAAACCCCGTGGTTTAAGGGTAGACCACCAACCGTGTGATTTAAGGGTATATCACGAACCGAGTGATTTAAGGGTATATCACTAACCGTGTGATTTAAGGGTATATCACGAACCGTGTGGTTTAAGGGTGGACCACAAACCGAGTGATTTAAGGGTATATCACGAACCGTGTGATTTAAGGGTATATCACGAACCGTGTGGTTTAAGGGTGGACCACAAACCGAGTGATTTAAGGGTATATCACGAACCGAGTGGTTTAAGGGTAGACCACAAACCATTGAAAAATACATGATTTTACTGGGGGAGCCAGACAAGATTAACTTGAAAAACATGTCATTTGAGACAATTTAGAAAAATGTTGAAGATGAGAAAGCAACGATTGCATGAGCAAATCAAGCTAATTCAATTATTTGGTAAATACACGACACTGCTTAGTATCGCAAAATTGCCATCAAGTTTGGAAGATATTATCAATTCTCAAATTCCATTAGAAGAAAAGTCCATATCGAAGTAATCCCGACTTATGAGAATGATTATTAAACATGCCGAGCAAGGGCTCTTAGTCAAAAAGGGCTTCTCACATCTTCTTGAGAAAATGGCTATTTGTGTCCCATCCCTTAATGTGGGAAGCATAGCTGACCATTGTGAGCATCTCACATAACCTATGCCAAAGGCTTTGAGAATCATTCGCAGTAAGTACACATTAACCTATCTAAGAGGTCTTTTGGAAGGGTCATGATATGACTTGGTCAAGGTTTCAACAAGGATAAAACATCATTGGTCATGAAGTGAAATAATCATCGATCAACATCTTCATCAGGTTTACGAGTCAAGAAACCTCATGAGATAAGACAACTTTGCTCTCACTTCTTTAAGCAGTAGCTTCTTTGAGAAGTCCTTACTTTCACTCGAATCATCCCAATCTGAAGAGACTTCAGGAAGGGGTTGTAATGTTGGCTTGGTTATAGGCTCAAAAGGCTTAGAATTTTTTTGAAGAGGGGTTTGAGAGTTGGTGATCATCATGATATCATTACCAATTCATCCAATTTTCTCAAGGCGCTTGACTTTGGAAATCTAACTTTGTCTCGAAAGTCCTAAACATCTCAACATGAGAGCTTTGCTCTTTCATCTAATGGCTTTTGCATTTGCAATGGTTTTTTTTATTTTTTTAATGCAAGCATTTTGACTTTGGCAACTTTTCTTTCACAAGAAAGTCTCTTCCTTTTTTGAAATTGGGCATTGGCCTTGCTTTTACCAGGCATACTGCTTTTTCATGCCCCCTAGTTTGCATTGATTTTTTTTGAGCCCCTAGGACTTTCGAGACACTTTCCATATTTTCATGTAAATGCAAATTGCCTTGATAAATCATATGTCTTGCCCCAGTGGGGGGAAGATGATCACCATACGAATTTTAGAAATGAATGTTCAGGCTCAACTTGGCTGAGCAAAGGGCATAAGTGTTTAGGTAGAGAAATGAATGCTCTTCTTCATTTTGGGATACTTCGAGTTTCCATAAGAACTCACCTGAAGCCACTAGAAAAGGTTGATGCAAGTGAGAGCAAAGCAGTCTTTCTTGTTCTTCTCGCCATATGATGTCAACCGAAACCTCCAAATTTGTCCCATTGTGGGGGTGGTTCTTGACAGGGGTTTTTTTATAGAAAATTCTCTAAATTTAAAGGCTCAAATGGGCAAACTGTTGTCACTTGCGGTGTGAAGGGCATAGAAGAAATTCCTCTTTTCACTTTGGTCCATGTACCACCTGCGAATGAATCTCTCGTCCTTAAATGACACGGCTTTTCTTTTTCCGCTCGACTCTCAAAGTGTTTAAAGGACGTGTTTGGAAATGGGTTGCCTTTCCTCATCCTAAGTGTCTCTCGCTTGGCACAATTAAACATCTCAATTTCATTTAGTCGAGATCATCTGAGTAGATTAATCTCCATGAGGAGTTTTGATTCAAAATGAGTGATCCTCCAAGCGAGACATACAATTTTGAGATCAAAAACAATGCTCGAAACTTTTGTGAAATTTTTTTCAATTTTTGTCTTTTTTTTTTCTTCTTTTTACATGCTCCAAGTAAAATGCTGAAATTTTTTTGTTTTGAAAATTCTCAATTTTGTTTTCCTCTTGATTTTGAGAAGAAGGGTACTTACCTGCGACATGGCGACTCAGTAACCATTTATCACTCAAGTGCCAACATCGTCCTCTTGGATATTCGGCAACCCCAAATTGCCCTTCACTTGTATTTCTTGCATCTGATGTTTCCCCTTCATAAGTTTCTGTTCTTCGGGTATGAGCATTTATGTCTCGACATTGGAGGGCATTGTTTCTTGGATGCTTTGCCCCATTTATCGCTTCTTTGATGAAAGGCACTGCTCCCGCGGTCATTGTGCATTTGATGTTTCCGTCTTAACATTTGAGGGAATTGTTCCTTGGATGCTTTGCCCCATTTATCGCGCCAAAATGGACGATTAGGCTTTAACATGCTTCTTTGGTGGAAGGCACTGCTCCCACAGTCAATGCGCACATTTTCCTACAAAAGATGGGACATGTTATTTGCATTCTAATCATTGAATCGGATTAACTTAAGAACAATACACCCTTTTTGTGCTAGATTGATGACTCAATTTCATCATGCTTCATGGGAGTGAATTATCATGCTTTGGGTGACTTGTGTCAGTGATCGCCCTATGATAAAAGAAGATGAACTGTGTTATCTCCATACTTAATTAGGCTCAATTTGGGAACAATACATCCTTTTGCAATGAATTTTTGCCCCAACACATGTCATCAGTGGGGAAGGAGAGATGTTGCCCCAGAGTCAAATGTCAAAGTTGGACTCTCATCTTTTGAATTCCAAGATCAAGACTCGTGCGAGTATTTGCTTGTGATCTAATTCAAATAACAATGTCAAAATTGTTTAGTTCTCCCCTGCAAGAAATGTATGAACAAATTAGTTTTAGAATAAATTGATTCCATTGGAACGATCATTATTTTACCATCATGGATATTCCTTCTCGAGATTCCCTACAATGGACGAATACGTGAGAGAAACAAAATGTATTGCCTTTCTAAACCTCATGGAAATTCAATAGAATACACCAACTTCCGAATTGCCCTCGAAGTCAAAGGATGTTTACAAATTTGAATTTCTTTGCCCAGAAAACTGAGTCAATTGGGCTTATAATCGACTCGGAATTGAAAACATCATCCTTAAAAAGAATAAAGACACAAAGAAAATTTAATACACTCCTATGAGATACACAAATTCTCATCCTAAATTTAAAGTCCACTTCTTAGCACGGTCAAGTTCGAAGAGTGGCCTTCATGCCTTCTGCAAGAAAAGGAAACAATGTCAGTATGTGAACGAGAAAATGATCTTTCAATGAGGTCGCCTCTTATAACGAAATCGAGGCGATGGTATATGCCCCAGAACTCCTATTATAGGATTTCAGTATTTCACCAAGATTTGATCATAAGAGGAGACATCCAGTAGCTCGGTCCGGTTGGGGAATGGTGGACGGAGGCAGATGCAACGGCCCTCGACGACCGGTGGCTGGAGTAGCGGTAGTGGCATATGGTTTGGTCAAAACCAGAACCGAGTGAGAGGGAGAGAGAGAAGTGGCTGATGGAGAGGGGGAAAAGGCGCAAAAATAAACGTTGCAAAAAGTTGGTTTTTGCCTTTTTTTTCTTTTTTTTCTTTTTTCTCTTTTTTTTTTATTTACGCGGCCCCTTTGCCGCTTTCGGGATTCGAACTCCCGATCGGACCAGGCAACTTCCTTCCCGGATACCACTCGGCTACAAGCGCCGACGGTGTCCCAAGTTGCTTTCTTTTTCCCTTTTAGGTCAAAATCCTCATTTCCCCCTAGAACGATCACAACTTCACCATCTCAAAATATTTTCTTGCGGGTCAACATAAATGAGTGTAAAAATCAATTCTCATCCGAGTTTGAAAGTTCACTTATTTGTAGGGTCAAGCAGATGTCTGAGAGTAAATGTTACTCACATCCTGCAAGAAGGAAATAATGTCAGTAGGCGAATGAGAAAATGATCTTTCAATGATGTCATCTCTTACAATGAAATCAAGACAACGACACATGCCCCATGGTCCTTATTACGGGATTTTGGTATTTTGCCGAGATTTTATCATAAGAGGAGACATCATTAAAAGATTGATTCGCAGCTGTCAATCGAATGTCCACTCTATTCCCAAAAGCTTCATATGCAAAACGTGGCATTGATTTTGAAAGACTGATTTGTGCTTCCATTATTGCTAATATGAGGTGATTTTTATTTTAAGAAATCTATACATAAAATGTGATTTGAATTTTCAATCTCAAAATGTGAGGGAAAAAATTTGGTTAAAAGTGTGAATTTTTTTTTCTCCAAAACATAATCTTGAATTGGAAGAATTTTTTTGACGAGATGTGATTTTAAGCCCATGATTGGAAATTTCAACAAAATCATCCAATGTGCAAAGCTAAATTAAAAATTTTTGAAATTGACACTGAATGTTTGCTTATGAAAAGTAATTGCCAAATTTTCCAAATTAGAAGCTAAGGGCATTCGATTGATCTCCGCAAATTTCAAAAGTGAAAGCTTCAATTAAAAATGAATAGGTAAAAGGAAACATCATACTTACCAATGGCGATGGTTTTTTTTCTTTTCCTCCTCCTTTTTTCAATCACATAAACATACGCATGAGACGTGGGTCGGTTTCTAGTCTAGACGGCTCAAATGAAGCCACGAGATTACCGGACTGAACCAGCATGGTTGCGGTTAGGTCGGGGTTCCCATGACTCCGGCTTTGTCAAAGAGTCGACCCGTGCTGCACGGTTGCAAACCGGGGTGGAAGCTCTCGACGTCAAAAGAATTTCGGAATTGGGATGGGCGACTCGTACTACATGGTTGTAGTCGGAGTGGTATCCACCTCAACACCATCCTAAATGATCCTGTGCGGCCCAGGTCCGGCGGCAGGTTGTGTGTGCTAGGGTGTAGTGCAATGCAAATGATACATGCACATCAATTTATAAGCAAACAACACTCCGTACATAAAAATAAACCATGCATTCCTACACCTCCCTGCAAGACAAAGGTGAGCAAACACTTCCCCTTATGCCTCCCATTCTGTAAAAACATTTAACACCTTTAATGTTAGGGGCGTACCTGGAATCCTCGCTGCCAAACAAAAATATTTTTGAACAAGATTAACTTAGGCCTAAGTCCTCTAAGGTTCAAAACCAAATTCCCAGCGGAGTCGCCAAGCTGTCACGACCTATTTTTTCCGTCCCGAATGGGGGAAAGGAAAATGTCTGGATAAATAAATAGGTTTAGGGGTATTGTCCAAAGGATGGGTCTAGTACCCTCACTGACATGGGCTCTCCCAAGCCCATACCCCGCGCGACGTTGGGTGTTCATGAAAATCTTCAAATGAGGAGTCGCCACTAGCCTATTGGGGTCGGCTAGAAACCAAGCGAAGCATGGGAGTGTGCCTCACTTTCTACGCAACCAGAAATTCTAGGATCGGGGACTTGATTACACTAATTAACCAATTAGTGCCCTTTCGGTACCTAATCTTGTTCATTTCAAAAGACTTTTGTCAGGCAGTTCGGATTGATTTTAGAATTAACCACTAACATGTGAGGTGATCATGCGGGTGCGCAATCATCAAAATATGACAATCAGCAATTCAAGAAAGCATTAAATAAATTGCAGGAAAAAATAAACACATAGCATTAGGAGATAAACAACTGACAATCCTAATTAAACTAAGGAGGAAACTATAATCATCGCATCATAAGCGTGCATTCAAGGGCAATTGTATCCGAGGATAATTAAAACCCTAAGGTAAAACCGTAAGGGCTTGCCTACTTTTAAGCGCGATTTTAGGCCGATGATTTTCCGACATTTTTTTAAGAGAAAATGGTCCAAAAATTATTTTAGAGCTTTTTGGGAAACTCTAAAACAAACTTGGAGTTTTTGGGATTTTTGAAATTTTTTTGGAATTTTCAATATTTTAATTTTTTTTTTTAATTTTTTTTATTAAATTTTTTTTTATTTTTTATTTTATTTTATTTTTTTGATAATTTTTTATAAATTTTCAGGGTTCTGAATTTTCCATGAATTTTCTGAATTTTCTGAATTTTTTTATGATTTTTTAATATTTTTTTTGATTTTCTGAATTTCCAATTTTTTTTTTAAATATTTTTAAAGGAAATGATTCGGACCGGGTCAGGAAACCCGGCCCTGCTGACCCGATTCGGACCCTGCCGGTCTGGATTGGGCTAAAGGACCCGGACCGGCCTTAAGCCCACTAAAAAACAAAACAAAAGGGCCCACACGAATTTCTTAAAAAAACCCAATTTTGATTTCTAATTTTTCTAGCCCAACTAAGAAAACCGGCCCACGACCAAACTCAAACCAACTGAAGCAGGCCCACGACGAAGCCCATCCCCTTCCCCTACTTTTATTTTCGGCCTTTTCTCTTTTTTTTTTTTTTTTTTAATGATTTTTCTATTTTTTATTTGTTTTCTTTTTATTCTTTAATCTTTTTATTCTTTTTCTTTTTTTTAAATTTTTTTTTTTTCTGCATGCTTCTTCCCCATGCACCCGCACACGCGCCCGACTCCCCCATCTTCTGGTCTGTTTTTTTTTTCTTTCTTTCTTTTTTTTTTTCTTTTCTTTCCCATTTTTCTTTTTCATCTTTTTCCTTACTTTTTATTCTTTTTGGTCTTCTTCTCCTTCGCAGCTGCAGCACACCCCATGCATGCCTCCCCCATGCACGCCTGCAACTTCTTCCTCTTCTTTTATTTAGTTTCTTCTTCTTCTTTTTTTATCCGAAAGACCTCGACTCCAACCGAAAACCCCATGGTTCCTCCCTCCTCACCGAGACACCACCCTTTTGCCAGCCACTCACCCCCGTCGAAATCGGCCACCTATTCCGGCCACCCCTACACCATTACCCGGAGCCGCGCAAAACCTCGTCTAATCGAAGATACGCGAATATTTCGTAATAGCCACATAAAACACAATGAATCTGGGCAAAGGAAACAGGGTTTAACAAACATTGGGGTTAAAATGATTCAGTCTTGCATTAAAACACAAACTGGCTTTTAGATCTTCTTTAAAGCATTTTGTCGAACACCTGGTGCGCGCTACTGGATTCAGAGGTTTCCGGCTCGGCTGAGCCTTGAACATGCTTTGGGGGTTTCAAACACAACATACGAGGGATGTGGGAATGACATGGAAGAGCTACGAGGGCCGGAGCTTGCGTGAGCCGGTCGGCCGCGAGCTCCGGCCCGCTATTCTCCAAAAATGGCACAACCGAGGTTCAGGGAGGCCTACCTCGTTCGGAGACGAGCTGCGGCGGACGACGGCGACGGACGGGCTTCCGGCGACAGCTAGCTGCTCCTCGAGGTTTCCTTCTTCCTCCGGTTCTCTCTCAGATCTGGTTTTCTTTTTCGAACCGCGCTCGGCTCTCCCTCGCTCTCTCTTCTCTCTCGGTTTCTCTTTCAGGTTCAGCCTCCTCTCGAGCTCTCTCTCTCTCCGTCTCTTCTTCCGGTCCTGCCCTGGGTTTTTCTCTCGAACTCCCCTCTTCCAGGACCTCTCTCTCCGGTCTTCTTTTGTTATGATTTTTCCGACCTAACCTCCCTGATTTCCTGCTGTTCCCTTTCTCTTTTTTTTTTCGTTTGCCGACCTAACTTCGCTTTTCTCACCTGCAGATCGCTCCTTCCCGAGCTGCTGCCATGCTGCAACCTGCTGTCAATTTTTTATTTCCCTTGCAGGCTGCCGTTGCCGTGCGCGGGAGAGGAGGGGAGGAAGAAGAAGACCGAGCGGGCCGGGCCAAGGAAGAAAGAAATAAAGAAAAAGTGAGCCGAGCCCACGCGGGAAAAAAAAAAAAAAAAAAAAAAAAAAAAGCAAAGGGGGGCCGGGCTGGCCCAGCCCCCTGGCCCGGACCCACCTCCGAAAATTTTTTTTTTAATTAATTAATTTTTTATCAATTTTTATTATTTATTTTTTTAATTTTTTTTTAATTTTTAATTTTTTTTTAATTTTTTTTTTTTAAATTTTTGAAAAATTTCAAAACTAACGACACAGGTGCTCCTAATGTCTATATGCGATGCAATTTTAATGAAACAATTTTTTGTTAAGAGATTAGAAACTAATCTCTAATTTTCCACTGTAGTTAATAAATGCTAAAACAAATCGCCAAAATTTAAGTGTCAACACTTGTGCATACATCCCTAACCCTGCCCTTGGGACATGGCCATATTCCAGTAAAACTTTGCTTGACATAATAGACAAGGCGGAGAGCTTAGGACGTCTCATGATAGACCCAGTGGGCACATGCACCATTGATACTTGGTCGAGAGTTTGGTAGCTAGGTTCTTCATTCACTTCAGGCTCTACATACGGGATGGCCATATCTTGGAATATCTTGAAGTTAGTTTCGCAACGAACAGTCACAAGCTTACCCTTTGAGATGAAACAAACCATTTGGTGCAAACTGGAAGGCACAGCTATAGCAGCATCGATCCAAGGTCGACCCAAAAGGAAATTGAAAGCACTAGATTGAAAGCACTAAATTGAAAGCAAGATCGATCCAAGGTCGACCATTTGGTGCAAACTAGGGATATCAAGCACTTGAAGCTTTATCGTGAATGGAACCAGGCCAATCAACAATTTAAGTTCGATCTCCCCTATTGACTCTTTCCTTACACCATCAAAAGCTCGAACAGTAGATTGAGATGTAGTGATCTCTTCCTCACTCACCCCAAGGTGATGGAGGGTAGCCAGTGGACAAATATTTAAAGCAGAACCATTGTCGAGCAATATGCGATGTACTATCATATCACGACACTTGGCTGAGATGAGCAAAGCTTTGTTGTGGTTGACGCCTTCCTAAGGAAGATCCTCATCTGAGAATGAGATTTGGTCCAACAACAAAATGGACCCAGCGAATTCCTCCAGTTGCTTGTCATCAATATTTTCAGGCACATGAACTTCATTTAGAACTCTCAACAGTGCATTCTTATGTTTTTCGGAAGTTTTAAACAATTCTAAGAGCGATATTTGGGCCGGCATTTTCCTTAACTGCTCTATTACATCGAACTCACTAGTTTTGATCATGGCCAAAAACTGCTTAGCCTCTTCATCAGTGACATCTTTCTTCTCAATAGCTTCTGCAGGAGTGTAACAATGACCCGATCGAGTGACAGCATCCACTTAATCCTATAATCCCATGGGACCGCTTTAGTACTGAAATTGGCCAAGGGTTTCTTTGGACTCTCCTCTTGGTCGAAAGGTGGTAGCTCAATCACAACAGGCTGCAATTCATCCGCTTCTATCTCTAAACTTGTAAACTCCTCCGCCGCCAAATCGATGACCATGTGCTCGGTTTGATTCTCATCATAATCCCATTGGTCCCCTTCAGCGGATAAGTTAATAACAAACGGTATGATCATAGCCACAACATCGTCTCCAAAAGGATTTTCCATACCATTGTGCAAATTAGTTTCGCCTTTTTGACCCTTCCAGTCCTCCTCACCAAATATGACATTTACATCTTCAACATGAGTAGACAAAGCATTTTGCTAAACATTGGTTTGCTCTCTATATGATAAAATCCCTTTGTCAAGTAAGTTCTGCACTTTGTTTTTCAGCGCCATGCAATTGTCTACATCATGGCCTTTTTCTCCCATATGATACTCACATGATTTTGCTGAATCGAACCCGAAGAACTTACTAGGGTTGCCACGAGGGATTTCTTTAGCTACCAACCTTCTTTCTAGCAGCATGGGCAACAATTTAGATAGTGGCCTAGGCAAAGGAGTATACTGTCTTGGAGTCCACTTGTTTGGCTCATAATTATGATATCTCCCATGTGCTGCAGAAGAACTTTGTGCACTTGCAAACGGCTTTGGTGCGACTGGAGCTTGCACATAGGCTACCTCAGTTTCTTTTTTCTTCCTATTGGTGAACTTTCGGCTTGATCCCTCAGTTATACGGCCATCATGTATGGCTCCCTCAATTCTTTCATCCATGGCAACCAAGCAAGAGAAGTTTTCACAATCTAATCCGATCATCCTATTATAAAAGTCAATAGGAAGGGTATTGATGAATAGCTCCACCATCTCTTTGTCATCAAGTGGAGGTCGAACTTGTGCGGTCAATGTACGTCACCTTTCAGCAAAAGATCTAAAAGATTCATTCCTCTTCTTTTCTGTGCAAGCTAGTATGCTTCGTGTCGGGGCAATCTTAGTATTATACTTGTACTGCATCACGAATGCTTCCGCTATATCTTCCCACTTCTCCAATTTCTCAGGCTCAAGCAAAATGTACCATTGTAGCGCCATTCCAGTTAAACTCTCTTGAAAGGTGCGAATCAGCAAAGGAACATTTTGAGCATAACGTCCCATCCTATTTAGATAATACTTCAAGTGGATTCTAGGATCCCCAGTGCCATCGTACTTAGTGAACTCTGAAATTTTGAACTTGTCTGGGAAGTCCATCTTGGTGTATTAGGATAAATCTTCAACCAACTAGCCTCATACCCTTGCAAGGCCCTAAGCTTCTCCTCCAATTTAGCAAACCTCTTGCTATTCTCCTTCTCCATTCAGGCTGAGATGGCTTCCGAGATGGGTCTAACTCCACCACTACAAGGGTTTGATGTGCCGCTTTCTCAGTCAACTTCCCTCTAGTATTGACATTACTGGCTTGCGAGGTTGCAGGCATGTTTTGATTAGAGGCAGCAACCACCAAGCTAGACTTGATCTCGCTTGCAAATTGTGCAAATTGTGCGGCTAACTCAGTGATCTTGTTGTCAAGCGCAGTGATCCGAGCATTTTGTTTCTCATAACTCATTTTTACTGATCTGGATCGAGCACGGATAGGCGAACGCCTTGAAGCCGTGATGATGGTACTCGGTTCATAAATAGATAAACACACATAAGCACGAGATGTAAAATGATGCCGGCCCATGACAATGATCTAGTCGCCCCATTTCATTGATTTCATAAAAGAAATAAGTCTTCTGAATAATGTAACTAAAAATTAAAATAAAACATCCCGACATCAGAACTAGGAAAAGAAAATAACAAGACTCCTTAAACAATAAAATAGAAAAATAAAATAAAATAAAACTGACCTAAACACCATTCTAAGAAAACAAAAATAGACTTAAGCAATTTTTTTCTTTTTCTTTTTCCTTTTTTTTTTCACGCTTGGTCTATACACAAACTGGGGAACAACTCTCTCATAACCGTCTAACTAGTCCTAGCCGACTTGGACCCATGCTTCTTGGCCTCCTTGAGCTCCCTTTTGAGGAGCTTGATCTCCGCACGATTGGTGGCCTTCGATGGTACATCACGGATCTTAGGGCACCACTCTTCCGGAATTTTGTGTTGGAGAATATACTCCATCGAGGCGTAGTAGACCTTCTCTTTACCCTCTAACTCTTCCTCAGGCCAAATCAATTTTTGGGGATGACACATGTCCCACATTGATTGAAGCAGCATAATGGAGTTCTCATAATCGTGGTCTCCATTCGTGAAATCGGTCTTGAGTGGGGCCTCTTGCAGTGTTGATGGAAGTTGCTGCATGACTTGGTATTGTCGAGTAACCCTAGTTGGGTAATACTCGGTAGCGCCCGTTATTCCTAACAAAGGAATGGGCCCGACACCCCCACATGTGAGCCGGGCCTCACGAACTTGGAGCCATCTAGCGTGCCATAGGAAATCTTCGGGGTCGGGATTTTTCATAAAGCCTAACCAATCGAAGTGGTTATAATCTGGTGCATGCTCTTTCTTTTCTTTAAATTTCAAAATGGGGTGATTAAGATCACCGATGTCATGAATGGTCATTAAACTGCCAAATCCCTTGAGGTGAGAGAGAAACCAAATTTGCAAAAGTTCAGGAGGAGCATGTAAAGCTTCTTTTCCATTTTCTTTAAAATGAGTGAGGGAAAGAAAGGTCTCGATCAAAACAACATTAACAAAACCTCTTGAACAACACTTGCAATAGATGGATTAATAGCGTTCTTTCTATGAGGAAAAACCATAAACCCGAAGAATGCTAACACAAAAATCCACCTCATTTAGACTGACGGGGCATTTTGAAAAAGTCCATTCAAAAATGAAAATGGGCAAGCATTGCGGTTGGCTTTCAAAACTTTCCTTACATCTTCTCCTTTGACTCTAAGAAAATCAACTAAAACCGATGCATGCTCTAATCCGATAGGTGGCCTAATCAATTCCGACACTAAAGGTTTCCCAATGATAGCACTAAATTCCTCCAAAGTGGGGACAGGCTCATGTTCGCCAAAAATGAACGTGGAGGTCTCGGGGTACCAAGTGTGTGCTAACGCTCGAACAATACCATAATGGACTTCTATGTCTAATAAAGAGAGTAACCATCCCACGTTGGATTGCACGAACTCACGACTGACATGGTCTAATCTATCCCACCAAGCGTGCAGCTCCTTCTTTGGAACAGAAATAATATGGAACTCAGGTCCCCCCATTGCATACAAACCTAAAACTCGTAAACAACCTAATTGTTATGGACCGGTCGAAAAAAATAATAAATGTAAATAAATTGCAAGTGTGAGAGCTTCAGAAGACTTACTTCACCCAATAAAAAGTAAAGTCAATCATATAGACATGCGCATGAGACATGGGTCGATTTATACTCAAGATGGCTCAAATGAAGCCACGGGATTACCGGATTGAACCGGCATGGTCGCGGTTAGGCCGGGGTTCCCATGACTCCGGCTTTGTCAAAGAGTCGACCTGTGTTGCATAGTTGCAACCGTGGTGGAAGCTCTCAACGTCAAAAGAATTTCGGAATTGAGATGTGCGACTCGTACTACATGGTGGTAGTCGAAGTGGTATCCATCTCAACACCATCCTAAGTGATCCTATGCGGCCTAGGTCCGGCGGCAGGTCGTGTGTGCTAAAGTGTAGTTTCATGTAAGGAAGACATGCACAACATTTTATATACCAGGCAGCACTTCAAAGATTTAACCATACAATCATTCATCCCCATTCACCAACCTACAAAACAAAATATTAGCAAAAACTTCACCCCTTATTACTCCAATCCTACACCAACATTTAACACGAGGTTAGTGCACTTACCTCACCTTCTTGAATGCGCCGCCAAAGAAACATATTAAATAACACACAATCAAGCAAATTAGGCCTAAGTCCTCTAAGGTTTAAAACCAGTCCTCAATGGAGTCGCCAAGCTGTTGCGACCTAAATTTTTTGAAGATAATATAGGTTTAGGGGTATTGCTAATTTTGGACTGACGGCGTCTAATTAACTCGGGCTCTCTCAAGCTCATACCCCGCGCGACGTTGGGATATTTACAAAAGTTTTCAAATAGGGAGTCACCACTAGTCTATTAAGGTCGACTAGGAACCAAGCGAGATATGGAAGTGTGTCTCGCTTTTTATGCAACCAGAGAGTCTAGGGTCGGGGACTTGGTTATGTTAGTCGTGTGACTAACACCCTTTCGGTACCTAACTTGATGATATATTAACCAAAGTCATGGCAACACATTCGAGAAACCTAAAGTTTATCCTAACCATTCTAAGGTAAGGAAATGACGTCTGAAAATCGCGACAAACCAAGAAAAACCTATTGTAAAGCTCTAAAGGCTTATTCAATTTGGGTTTTCTTTTAGGGGTTTTTGAATTTTTGCAAAATTTTTTATTTTTTTATTTTTCTGAATTTTTTTATATATTTTAAATATTTTCGGATTTTCCAAAATTAAAGAAAACAAGCTTTTAGGGTTTTAAAAAAATATTTTTTGACTTTTCTGAATTTTATTAAAGCTTTTTGGAATTCTCTAATTTTTTCAAATTCTTTTTAGAATTTTTAAATATTCGAAAAAAATAAAAAGAAAAAAGAAAAGAAAAGAAAATAAAATTTTAAAACCTTTCTGAAGATAAAAGAAATTAAGTTTTGATGATTTAAAAAAAAAATTTAAGCTTTTTAAAGATTTTTAAGATTTTTGAATTTCTGAAATTTTTTTAATTTTTAAATTGTAAATTAATATTAAAAAGTGATTCGGACCAGGTAGAGTGACCCGGCCCTACTAAACCGACCCAGCCCCTATTGGACCGTGCCGGAGCAACAACCGGGTTGGCCGAACAGCCCGGTTAAAAATTTTAAAATGGCCCATCATTTAAAAAAAACAATTAAAAAGCCCATCTTTAATTCTAAAATTTTCAGCCCAAACTTATCCTAGGCCCATTCGCAAATAATAAACCAGCCCAGCCCCGCCATTTTTTTTCTTTTTCTTTTCTTTCCCTTTTTTTTTTTTTTTTTATTTTCTGGTCTTCGTCTTCTTCCTTGTTTCCCTTCGCACCCAACATCCGCGACTCCTCTGCCACGCTGCTGCTATCGAGGGTTCTCACCGGCCCTAATGAAATTACCATGATGTCGCCAGGCGTTGGTCGTCCCGTTCGACCGACGCTGAACGCCGCCGGCCACCGCCAGCGACGACTTCCAGCTGCCCTCAACGCTCTCCTCTCATCGGGAACCAAAGACGCCTCCTTTTGACTCAAAAATGCATGGAAATCTCGTGAAAACAGGTGTAATACTAAGAGAAACACGAAAGTAAACAATATACGGCCAAAAGTCTACGAAACCAGGTTATCTAGGACAGATTCAACCATGAAATTTTTTGGGTTTCATTTAGGCATTTCATCGAATAGGTTATGTGCATGGATGAAACAACAGGTTTTTCGACTCGAACCGGCTTGCGACCTGGTCCGAGCTTCCTTCTAGTCATGTCAACATACACAGAGGGGTAAATGGAGGACCGACAGGGGCCGGAACCCATACGAACTGGTCGGTGTGGGCTTCGGCCCACCACCCCGCCAAAAAGCAGAACGAGAGTAGCGAGGGAGAGGCCTACTTGGTTCGGGTTCGCGTTGCGGAAGACGACGGTGGACGAGTGGACCTCTGGTGTTGGCCGACCATACCCTCGAACCTCTTTCGTGCTTTTGGTTTGCTTCTTTCTTCCTCTTTTCCGGTGGTCCTTTTCCTGCCTCTTCGATTCCCCTCCTCTGTTTCTAGCGCCGGAAATGGAGCATGGCGGAAGATCGTCAGTGATGGTTCGAGGCGGGGCTACTAACCACCTCCCTCTTCCTCTCTCTTCTGGTCTCCTTTTATTTTTGCTCGTTTTCTCTCTACTCCCCTCAAAACCAGAAGCCGTCTCCTCTTCGCTCCCCTCCTTTTTTCGAAGAAGAACCCCCCACGTTCAAAATCTCTCTCTCGGCTCTCTTTCAAGCTCACCTCAGCCTCCTCTCTCTAGTACGATGCCGACTGTCACTTGCCAGGTTGTACCAGCTGCATCGCGCGCTACATTCCTCGTCGTACCATCCTTCGTCCTTCCTATCGTCCGCAAACGTCCAAAGATAGAAGCAAAGGAGGAAGAAGAGAAGTGGGGCTGGGCTGAGGAAAAGAGAAAGAGGGAAGCAGGCTGGGCCGAGGAAAAAGAAAGAGGGAAAGAAGAAGGTGGGCTGGACCGAAATTTTTTTTTTTCGAATTTTTTAATTTTTTTTATCTTTTCTAGAAATTAATATGCATTTATATGAGCAAAGTAAATGGGCATTTAAGACAAAATAAACAAAATTTCGGGTGTCAACATGGATCACTTGAGGGCTGTAAAGAAAGTGATGAGGTACCTTCAAGGTACAAAGGGCTACATTCTTATGTATATATAGACTGACAGCTTGGAGATAGTTGGTTACTTGGATTTAGACTTGCTGGCTGCGTTGATTCCCATAAATCAACATTGGGATACATTTTTATGTTTGCTGGTATAGCTGTATCTTGGAGGAGTGCGAACCATACCTTGGTTGCCATTTCTACTACAAAGGCTAAGTTTGTTTCTTGTTTTGAGATGAACTTGCATGGTGTGTGGTTGAAAAGCATCATATTAGATCTTAAAGTTGTGGATTTCATTGCTAGACCATTAAGAATGTTTTGCGATAATTCAACTGAAGTTTTCATAGCTAAAAACTAAAAAAGTGGTAGTTGAAAGAAGCATATTGGCATCAAGTATTTGGCCATTAAAGCATGTGTCAAAGAGAAGAAAGTGATCATAGAACATGTAAGCATTGAATTGATGATAATTGATCCTTTAACTAAAGACATGCTACCAATGAGTTATAATGATCATGTAGTCAAAATGGGCATTGGTCCAATCATGAAATTTCTTTATATGGAAGAATTTGTGAGACTTTTATCACTGTCGTGTTTTTCTCGATACAGCTGTATACATTCAGTTATTCTAAGAAAAACACATTCAATTATTCTAACAAAAACAATCATGTTTTGCTTGGAATGAACATAAGGCTTATTCATTATGTTATCATATATGGGCTGATGAAATGCATTATTATGTATGAAAGATAATACTCGCTCTAAGAGGATTTATTGCTGTGATTCATGTGTTTTATTTTAGCATGAAGTTTATGTGTATTTGGGTTAATATTTGTTTTTTTTGATAGAATGTTGGGATCAAGTGGGAGAATGTTATATTATTTTAATGTAATAATAAATAATAACTAATATATGATCCCATATTCAGTTTTTCAATTGATTCTGATTTATTACCCAAGTTGAGTATGTGATAACTACCTGTTTTAATTGTTACTATAACGGTCTTGATGAAAACGTTAGTAACATGAGAAACGGAATAAATACGTGAGCCTGTTTACACCAAACCCTATCACTATAGAAAAATACACCATCGAGTTTTGAGAGATATTGGATAGTGGAACATGATGTGCAAATCTAGTGATTCCATATTTGCGTGCTCATCCATTCAATGTTTGGGATTTCTGCGTTTGCAAAATTTCATTAATGGTTGAAGGTATGTACCAATCTTTTGCACTTTTGCAAATGTTCCTGATATAGCATGATTTTATCCGTGAATGATAAATCGGGATTGTCAGTTTTTATTAAATTTAGTCTTATATGTCATCGATATTCACGGCAGTGGTGCTGGCGAGGAGCAAGAAGGGTGGTGCAGCGGAGACACAGGTGTTCGTGCATGACTTCGACAGGGAGGTGGAGAGAGTTTATAGCGAGGAGATCTTGTGCAAGGACAACTTGGTGGGGGTTGTTGGTAAGCTTGGGCATTTTGTTGTCGAGAGAGTGAGCGATAAGAGATTAATGATTCAGTTTTGTAGCGTTTCGACTTCCGCCAATTCATCTTCGTCGTCAATGTCAATGGCGTAATTGTGGAATTCACAGGGGCCGATAATGAAGATGATGATTGAGCCGGGGTTTATTACTAATATTTTCTCCTATCTTATAGATGCTGAGTAATGATAAATAAGAATCAATAAACAGACATAAAAATCAAAACTACCATATAAACTTCACTCAGAAACAAAACTTTGTTCTTAATTTCAATGAAAGCTTGCTTTGGAAATCTATATGTATTAGTTTTAACTCTTTTTTTGTAGAGTTGGAAATGGCACTTTGAATCTCTTCATAAAAATTGACATGAGCAAATAGACTAATTATGTCAAATGTATCACTTGAAAAAAAAAATCATCAAAGAAATAATCACACTCAAACCATCCAAAATTATTTACCATAGAGGCCGTAGGGTTCCCTAGGCCTTCTTTTATTTTTCATCTGCACTTTTCGATTTTAAGTAGATTTTGGGCCTGTTGTTAATTTTTGTTTGGTTCAATATTGAAATTTGGTACTTTTTTTAAGTTTTGGGCTTTCAAAACTCCAATGATTTTGAAGCCCCAACCTCAAATAGGTTCAAATGTTGCTAAATATCTTGGGCTGTTTTGAATTTTTGCTTAAATGTCGTTAAAAGTTTTCTAACATTCATGTTCGCTATTTTTCCGAAGGTTGGCTCTCTCTCTTTGATTTGGACTTCCTCTTCTTCAAAATTTGCAAAATCTTCAAGCTCTAACCATGCGATCCGTAAACACACACTCATGACCATTCCTCTGCTAGCCATGGTATTAGCTCGAATGCTCGAGCAGCCATGGTGGTCGTGAGCTTGAGATCTATAACCTTTAGGTCTCGTAACCATGGTGGCTTGAGCTCTTCTGTAGTCGCAGGTTTGCTCAAGAAGCCCTGGCATCCGTGAGTTTCAAGCTTGAGCTTGAGTGGTCATGGTGGCCGTGAGGTTGGAAGCCAGATATGGCCATGGAAAACTGCAAGCTTCAAGATCAAACGTCTATAGGCCATGACCTTCAAAGCCAGATCTTGTCATGGAGGCTGCAAGCTTCGAGCTCAAATGGCCAAGGCCGTGAGTATGGACCTTGAGCATGGTAGCAGCTACTTGCTGCGAGCATGAGGGGCCATGATAATAGTGAGCTTCATAGCCAAATTGACCATAGCAGCCACAAACTCTGAGTTCAAGTGGCTATGGTCGCGAGCTTTGAGCTTGAGCAATAGTAGTGACCGCAAGCTTCGAAGCCAGATATGGCATGGCCACTGCAAGCTTTGAACTTATATGGCCGTGGTCGCAAGCTTCAAAGCCAGATTAGGTCATAACAGACGCAAGCTTCAAACTTGAGTAGCCATGACAGCTGCAAGCTTTGAAGTTAGATCTGGTCATAGTGGCCGCAAGCTTTGTCCTCAAATGACCATGGCCATGAGTAGGTCGAGTGACCACAGCGATCACAACCTTCGAGCTCAAATGGTCATGGTTGTGAGCTTTGAGCTTGAGCAGCCATGGTTGTGATATGACTTCTATTCAACATTTCAATTGTCCACAATGGTGATCACTTTTGATCTTTCTAGAGGTGTGTTTGGTAATGCTTCCTTGATCACAACAACAATACTGTTACCAATATGAGCATATCAGCGATTACCAGCTCCTATGATTCTAATATACATTAAATCTCGGGCTCTGCTGTTATCCGCTACATTCAAATGGCTTTGGGGTTGAATCATATCATTTTTGACTGAAAAAAATAGCGATATAATAGAAGGAAGAGCAATGACCCTTTTTTAAAAAGCACATGGATGATTTTGGACAAAAAAACATATAGGACGGTCTTGACTTTTGGGCAAGCGTCCATGGACTTGTGCCATTTCACCTAATATTTGTACAAAATAAAATGCTTGTGTGTGAAAAGGACTCAACTAAACAATAAAAAGGAGTGAATTTCTTGTTTTAGGATTTTTGGAACTTTTCTCTAGCAAAATAGTGTGTGAAGGATGAAACAGTCCTTGTAGTCAAAATATGCATTGTAGAGAAAGTACCTTCTATATTCAGAAATGTAAAGAGAGTAACAGATATAAGAGATTGCAAATTAATTCATGGTCGTTTCAACCTATACAATTAGGCTCTTCCATTATTGCAGCACTAACAGTCTAGCAAGACTAGAATTCACTAATGTAATCCTTAAAAGCATTTAAAAGCATTTATAGATAAAATTGCCTCTCCAAGAAGAACTTTAGCTCACTCTACCAAGTACATTAACTTCAGTCTACACTCAAAGCACTCTGTACAATAATTACACGAAAACTCTCTAGAAGAATTATGAATAGAATCACGGGATTGGAAACTTAGGCGCACGTATAAAAGCATCAATCATTTGCAAAGAACAGAGAAACTTGGGGTCCGAGGTTGGTTATGTGTGGGGATGGGTTACACTCCCTTTCGGTACCACATTTTCTAATTATGTCCTTTAAATGCAATTCTAGGATAGTATCCTAATATTACCGATGTGACATGATTTTTCTTGAAGATGTAATCAAAGAGATTCCTTCATCGTTTAACACCCTAGCATGACTTTGTGGGCCATGTCTATTTGTGTTTTGAAAGTATGTAATGACGTGTAAAAATATGCTTGAGTCTTAATTTGTGATGTGTATGATGTTCAATAGATTACTGATGTATAATTAGATTTTGCGCGTTTAGTTTTGAAATTAATGGAATCATGTTATTATTGGCCTAGTTAGACAGAGATACTTCTATCCTTTTGGCACTAGATAAAAAGGATTTTGAAAGCTAAAAATATTTTTAGGAAAAGTAAGCATAATCTTTTTGAAAGTATTCTAGAAAATCATGACATCCGCGGCGCCTTAGTTTCTCGCAGAATTTCGATCTATAGTGGTTTCATTCGTTCAATGGATTTTCTATATGCAAATATTTAAACATATAAAATAACCGCCTAGAGAAATTATGACATTCTTTGATTTCAGTGAAATAGTAGCTATAAAATCACATATTTATATTTTCTAAAAGGATAATTTAGGCATTATGATGACCTATTTATTCATGAAAAGCCTAATTTTAAACCAGTAGAGTAGCAAAATATTTGTTATGATAACTCAAGCCTAACTCTAGCAATAAGGGGACTTAAAACACTTACCTATCACCTGAACAAATTTTCTTCATTCATACCCGCCTAAGATCATATGTGTCTGCGAGCTTGACTGTCATTGAAATTTCCTTATAAAAACAAGAAACAATTCGTTATTAGAATTTGAGAGAAAGTGCATTACCTTTGTCGAAATGAGCAAATGAAGGCCTTTATGGGGAAATTTTGAGAACAAAGGGGTAAGGAAGAGATGCATAAGGCAAATGTGGCGAGAGGCCTAAAAATGATGAACAAGGCTTTATAGGTGAGGAACCGGGCTCAAAAGCCCAACCTTACACGAAACGGGTCTGGGGACAGCCTAGTCATGTGCTAGGCCAACGTAACCCAGATGGACTGAGCTGATGTGCGGCTGGAGCGGCATGGCTGGGGTTCATGTGTTCGGGTGGGTCGTCACCGTCCACCACCAGGCTGAAGCTAGAAGCAATACATGACGATCGATGGCGGTGGCGGCAGGCTGATCTCATCATTCTTTTGTTTTTAGAAAAAAAATTAAAATAATATTTTTTTAAAATTTTTATCAAATTATGACTGATCAAAACTTTTCTATCCAATGTTAGATTGATCTGATTTTTATGTCTACGGAAAGTTCATGGTTGAAAGAACGTACGAGGACATTCGGGGGATATGAGATATGAGGATAATGGGCACGAGGTACCGTAACCGGGTACCATCCCTGAACCGATGAAGGACGTGTTGCACATTCTTTTAGAACCGCTTAGATTTTCTTCCCTTTTTCTTGCATTTTCTGCAAGAAATATCACGAAGAGAAAGAAGACTACCTCCATGATCCAACTGCAACCCTCAAGCATTGCCACCAGTACCAAAGTCCCACGTCGATGGCATCGTTGACCTCATCCATCTTGATCGATGCAGCCTCGCCTTTGTCCGAGCCCAACAATGTTGATGGTGACCGCAACACCTTCGCTTCGAGCTTGACAGCTCCTCTGACAATGTCCATCTTGCCCATGAAACAAACCATTTTTATGTTTTTTTGGGTTTTTGATTTGGGTACAACTTTTTTGAAAGCAAACCAAACCGCGAAGCTGCATTGTATAAATCATTGATATTGCTAATTATTTTTACCATTTATATTAGAAATAGTCTATTAAATAGGTTTAATTTTCATTTTGTGTGAATCTATAAAATATTGTGAAACGCTGACACTTGAATATTTGAGATTGTATATTTTTTGTATGAGTTTACTACATTTAGGTATTACCAACAATTTGTTAGGAATAATATATACTCACCCAAGAATATAGGAGGTCTGATTATGAATTTCATTTAAATTATTTCGGTTATAAATTTGAATATGAGTCGACCCCGACACGCAAAACGAGCCATAAATTCATCTGACCTTCCAAGTTCGAGCTCGGACAGCCACTGGCTTTCTTTCATGGGCTTGACCAAGAGGGAAATATGCAACAGACTTACCTGGCCAGTACAATTGAAAAGGAATTTTGCTGCACTTGTGCAGAAAAAGAAGTAAAAAAGAAGAAGAATAAAGGGAATAAATTCAAGCACGCGCGTGGCCTTTTGTGTTACTACTTGTTGATTGTTCCTCGGGTTTCATTAAGCATAAACAGGGAAATTAGTAAACAATATGCATGATGTAGTTCAATTTGCACACCAATCTTAATTCAGTTCAGACCGGTACCATTGTAGGAAAAACAAAACTTCTTGATTTTTAATTAATAGTTAATTTCGACAATTAGTATAGATGTATTCATTCACCATTTATTTCGCATGGTGTGGATTAGTTTCGCTCTAATTCATGACATAACGTCGCTTTGGTTTTATTTATTTTCTAGTGTGCACTAACTTTGGCCTCGCAGGAAGTTTAAGGTTGAAATTCCAACTGAATGCAGTGGAAATTTTCATGAAATACAGATTTATGTTACATACTATTTTGGTATGTAACATAGATTCATGGATATAGATTCCAGTTCATATCCATTTCGGCACTTAGTTTTTAGTTTAATTTCGTTTCACTATGGAAAAATATAAATAAAGAATGGGAAAAGTTGTAAAGGAAAACACAAATGAATAAATAATTTTCATTTCCTCAAAAACAGAATTCATCTAGGAGTGCATTTGGGGAATCATGCATTTTTATTAACAGATTTTGTTTTCTTAACATTGCATTGCACTTTTGATTGCATTGATTAGATTTTATTTCTAGATGTAATAGTTCGTTTTACCAAAGTAGTTTATAAAGTAGATATTCATGGCGTATCATATATTTATTCTCCCGTTTCGACCAGTAGTTTAATTTGGAGATAAACATTGAGTTTGTATTTATAGCTCAAGGGTCCTATCTCAAAAGTTAGTAACAAGACTTTGTTTTGATTTTTGCCGGAAACTGCTTGGTTCTTTATTTTCCTACTTCTTGCTCTATTTGTTTCAATATTATTGAATTTTATATGTGTTTGCTTGAGTGATTTTATTGCATGATTACCTGCCTTGCTCAACATTGAGGAGAAAACAGGGAAAAAAGGTTGGGAAGATTGCATGTATAATCATTTTCATAAAAAGAGAAAAGCTATCAAATTGGGCGTTAGAATATCTAGGTAATCCCTTTACCAAAAAATATATGGTTCACAAAAGTGAGATAGGTTTCTAGGTCTAACTTGTCTCCTAATCGGCTCATAATATGTTGGTTGAAACCGGAATCGAATTGAGATTAGTAGGACTTTGGAGAGCTCATGCCAAGAGCAGGCATCACCTTATAGGAGAAACCATTTACACTCTTTTGTTAATCCATCAACTCCCTCAAGGATCTTGTCTAAAGAGTATCATGACATAGAATCAGTTTTTCCTCCCGAAATTACAAAAGATGAATAGAAAAAATAATGGAACAAAGAATGATTAAGCTAAATCATATCGCAAACTATGGTTTGGCCTGGTTGGATCTTGACTCTAAGATGGTTTAGTTTGGTTCACCTTTTCTTTAAACTGTATTTATTGTTGAAAATTAAAAAAAGAAAAGCAATCAACTAAAATGCACATAATAAGGAAATGAATTGGACATCAGATTTATGTGGTACAGTTGTGTAATCGATATTCACAAAAAGAGCAATATATAATTTCACTATAAATCAAACAATATAGTTTAAATTACAACCATGCTCACGTCACTCAGTTATCTTTTATGTTTTTTAGCATTCAATTACACATAATAATTTATACAACGTGTAATCTAATAGTTCTTTTTGAAATAATTTCTCAATCTCATAACGGAATGATACAAATCTTTGCGTGAAATTTAAACAGCTTCAATACAAGATTTAATAAGCTTAAATATAAGAATTTGGTGTAATTTCACGAAGAAAACGTCTCTAAATCAAACCTCTCGAGAGGAGCTTTCGGCACATTTTTCAATCTCCACTTAGCGACCTCCAGAGAAACCTCCCGGGCTGTCCATGACATAAAGAGCTCTTCCTCTTCCTATTGAAAGAGGAAAATCACCAGAAGCAAATAGAGAAGAAGGGAAACAATGAGTGGCCATCATGAAAAGACGGTCATTGCAACTTTCTTCTTTTTTTTCCTTTTGGCCCATGTCAACAGTAGCCATCATTAATCACTTTATCCTTTTTCCTTTCTTCAGCTGAGCAAAGTTGTCACTCATGGTGCAGACCATCATGATCTCTCTTTCTTTCCACGTTCAGAGCAACATCATGATGGAGTGGCATCATGACCATTCACAAGCCAAATGGCATTTCCTCTCACCAGTCTTGAACAATGGTCGAGTATCAATAATTCTCATCCGATCGGTTTCATCCAGTTATTTCAAAATCGAAACATATTTTCACATTCATATAGTTTGATTTGATTTGAAATCCAAACCACACGCCATGCTCACGTTTTAATAATTGTCAATATGGAAATAAGTGTTGTAAAAAATTTGCACAATTATTTATAAGAAGAGATCAAAACAAATAATTCATAATGTGTAGTAAGTATATGCTTAGATAATGCTTAGGTGGAGCATTTTTTTGTAGTGAATGCAACAAATCTAATCTTTGTAGTACAAAGGAAAATTTTCTAGCTATCAAGAATTCCTCGTGTCATCATGAGAGGCAATTCTTTAGGAATACTTTATTATTATGAATTCATATCAATAAATTGCGATTTTATCTATATAAATATGTTTAACTATAGATATATCCAGAGAATAATTGTAAATTATTTAAACGGCTGTGAATCAAATATTATTAATCCAAAAGTTCAAAAGGACAAAGAGAAAAGCACCAAGAAGAAACTCAATAGCAATTGGGCGTGTGAAAAGGTACACCTCCATAATTGTCCTCGACCTTATCTTATATAAAGTCATCAACTTTATTGACTATAAATTGCACCCGCTACAAAGTTTTCCGTCTGTAACTTTCAATTAAATCTCGTGAGTCACACAATATAAATGTCCAAAATGACGTCTCTAACTAATGAAAGTGGTATCAAGCTTTGGCTGTTCAAACCAAGAATTCCATTGATTATATCTTATCATAAACTTCCTTTCTCTCATTTTGTAAATTTCTAAAGAAGGATGATGTCACGCCCCAATTTTCGAGCATGCAACTACTCCTATTCTCTAGCAGTCATTTGAATGCAACGTCCCAATGCGCGTCACCAACCAGTTTGTTTTATCTTTTAGTTAAGCACATGCAGAAATGAATTCAACTAACACCCAATCAATCTTCATAATAGGGATAGCAGAAAGACGTAGCAAATAATTGCACAAACACCACCTTTTATTTATAAACATGATTATTGACCCTGAGGAAAAGTTATACAAGCCTTGTTCATGGGCGATTTCCAATGTGGCCTACAAAAAGATACTGGAGCCAAGTTAATCCCATTTCATAAAAAAGGAGGTTCAGTCAAAAGGTAGGCCCTAGATGCCTACACGTACTCCTCTGGGTCAGAATATTTGGATGGGGCATCATTTATGCTGTCATCAAGGGCATCAATATCTATGGGATCTTAGACCTCATCACTTGGACCCTCGTCTAGTGGCCCGTTGAAGCCCCTCAGAGGGCCCCAGACGTCCTCCCCTTGCTTGATGAACTAGGCCTTGAAAACATGGGGCGTATACAAATCCAGCCCCTCATCCACCCAAAAAGTAGTGACGTGATGCACGTACACGTAGATGCGACCCTAAACTAGGCGCGTGGTGACTATGGTGCCCATGTCCATGGAGACATCGAATCACACTGGGTATTATGTCATGCTAAGGTCTTGAAAATAGTTAACAACAAATGAGATATACTCAGTAAATTAAAGTCTTAAGCCTCGATTAAGAAGTCCGCTTGCCTTAGGTGCAACCTATTATTAATAGCAAAGCGACCCACATTTTGCCTTAACTATTAATGTGCATAAATCCTCAATCATAAATAGTAATAATAGCCATCGAATGCAATCACAAGCATCCTCACTTTGTTTTGGCACATGCACTCTGCATGCTACAATTTATTACGTGTTAGAAATAATGCAATCAAGCATTCACTTAATTAGAATACAATTCATATTTCTCAAGCATAATGCGATCATGCATGTTTCGATTATTAAGACTCCTTGGGCCATTGTTAACACACAAGTTGTCAGTTTTTTGGCTCAACCAGGTATTGTCCCGCCCCATCGGGTATGGAAACATTTAGAACTCCTGCCCATAGGCATTCCTCAACGAGCATAAGTTTGGTCTTGACCTCGATACGGTATTCGGACTCCTGCGGGCATCTGATGAATATTGCGTGACCTTGAGAGTCACGACCACTGTAAAGGTTAGCGGTCTTCTGACATGGCTGGAATCTTTTATGTGATCATGCAAGTACAACCATCACTTGTAACCATTTCTTTCTTTTCACTTAGCCAATGCAACTATGGTTTGTGCTCACACAACAAGTTATTACAAGTATCATAAGTACAATGCAATGCAATAATAATAGGTGATCACACAAACTTGCTTAATTTATCCACATGACCTCCTGTAAAACATAATCATTGAAGTATATAATCCAGCAGTCACATTTTCAAGACAAACAAACTTCCAACCACAATGAATGTATATAACATTAATATATAAATCAAACAACTAACACGTAATGTTCACTCATTGCTCTATTGCAATTATCCAATAGTCTTTATAAGTAACCCATGTATACACAATAACTGATAATTAATTATTCCACCCATATTTAAATATCTAAAAGGGTACTAATCGCAATTAATTATTATCCAACAATTAATTAATGTTCCAAGAATATTCACAATTAATTATTCCCATAATAATTAACCAATACTACAAGAAATTACTCATAATTAATTATTATCACAACAATTAATTATCACAAAGGGAATAATCACCCTTAATTATTATCACAATAATTAATTAACACTAAGGAAATAAAGCATAAATAATTACTTCTGTAAATGCTTAATTGCCTCAAAATAATTAACCATAATTAATTATTTCCCTAAAAAATTAATTACCACAAGATAAATCATCCTAAGTAATTATTCCCATAAATAACTAATTGTCACAAATTAGATTATCATAATTAATTATTTTCATAAATATTTAATTCTCATAAAATAAACTAGCATAATTAATTATTTCCATAAATAATTAATGGTCACACAATAAATCATCATAATTAATTATCATAAATAGTTAATTACCACAATTTAAATTAATCATAATAAATTATTTCTATAAATAATTAATTATAATAAAATAATGCTAATAACAATTAACTAATTAATTAGCATTAACAAAATTAAACTATGATTAACCCACATTAAACAAGATTAGTGAATCTAATTAACCTTAAACATAATCTAACTATCATCAACCCCTAATCAAGATTAATTCTAACTAATCTACCCATAATTTGAGATTAACTCCCTAATTGAGGGTTTAGGAAATTAACACATGATTAAACAATCTGGGGGTATAGGAATGATAGCAATGACAAGGGCGATGTCTGTTTAGCTTAGGAATAGTGAAGGGGTGGCTAACGGTATCTCACGACGGCAAAATAGGCTCTAGTGGGGACTGCCATGAGAGAGAGGGAGGTGGGTGGTGGCTAGGTTGGCTGGGATAGGTAGCTGGCAGCTGACGGCAGAGCTCTAGATAGTGGCCAACATCTTTAACACAGCAGCAGCAAGTTTGGCAAGCGGTGACAACAAGCGGCAAGGTGGAAATAGAGAGGAAATGAGGAAGAATGAAGGAAAAAAACAAGAAGAGAGAGAGCTTAGGAAGGGGCTACTGATCACCAAGGGAGGAGAGAGAGAAACTTGAGGGGCAAGTTGGGTTTAAGCTACAAAAACAAGCCAAAATTGAAGTGTATCAAGCTAGTTTCATTCTCTACCAAGTGTTTGCTTCTTGCTTAAGACCACACAATTGAAGTTTATAGAAGAAAAGGACCCATGGGCTCAATAGGAGAAATGGGCTTATTGAGACCATGGTGGCTGCCTATGGTGGACACAAGGCCCAATGGGCCTTCGGTTGGGCCGGTTCCTCACGGGACCAAATTCTTGGCCAGTTAATCCATTTTTCCAATTTTTTTGGCTTATCAATAAACTTAAGTATTAATGAGGTGATGTCTAATAAATCAATCTTGAAGTCCTTGAAAATTTCATACCCAAAATTGGATTGAGATTCATGGTTAAATTCAATCAAATGCGACTTTAGCATGACCTAAACTATTGGGTGGCATTTATGGGTTTTCTCTTATTTGACTCGTAATTGATGAAATTCAATTTATGTCCGAGCTTCTCTAATTTAGGGGTGATCGTTGGTTGTCATAAAATCATGAGGAACCCATTGCTCACCTTGAGTACTAAGTAAAAAGAAAATCGGTTTAACATTGTTTGTAGTTAGTATCGAAGTTGTGCGGAATCCCGTAATCCGACCTTGTACTCTTGTTGAATCGATTTATTTTTGTTCATTAATTGAATTGTAATAGCACGACATCGACCCTCTTTGATTCTTATGGTCGAGTGGCCTATCCTTGATTGAATTCTCTGATCGTACGTGTATCGATCTTCAATTGTCTTTCCGAATAGGTTAGTGAACTTGTGAGTGATTAGTTCAAAATAAACATAACTAATAGTGCATTGCTTAAATAATCATTTAACATATCCCAAAATGAGGTCAAAATTCAGAGTGTCACAACTCTTCCTCTCTTATAGAAATTTTGTCCTTGAAATTTGAACTATTGCTCTGATCCTCAAAAAAATAGGGGTAGTGACGCTTCATCATGTCCTCACTTTCCCATGTGGCTCCTTCCATCCTATGGTGTTGCCAAATTACCTTGACTAAGGGAATTATCTTGTTCCTCTGTACTTTCTCCTTTTGATTCACTATTCGAACTAGTCTTTCTATGTACGTCACTCTGTTGTCCATCTCTATTTTCTTGAAATTTAGCATGTGAGTTGGATCCGGTTCATATTTCTTCAACATTAACACATGAAAGACATCATGCATTTGAGCAAGTCTCGACAACAACGCAAGATGATAGGCCAAAATCATGATTCTTTCCAAAATCTCAAAAGGTCCAACATACCTCGGATTTAGCTTAATCTTTTTGCCGAACCTTGAAGTACTTTGCATTAGCGATACTTTAAGGAACACATGATTGCCAACATGAAACTCCAATGGCCTACGCCATTCATCCATGTAACTTTTCTAGCAACTCTAAGCTCTCTTTAACCTTTCTCTAATAATCTTAACAGCTTCCATAGACCGTTGCACTAACTTTGAGCCTATAATTTTTTGCTCGCCAATTTCGTCCCAACAAATTAGAGTTCTACAGGGCCTACCATACAATACCTCAAACAGTGCCATCTTAATGCTCTATTTCTAACTATTGTTATAGGCAAACTCAATGAGACAAAATTGTTCCTCCCAACTTTCTTTAAAATCCAACACATAGGTTCGCAACATATCCTCAAGCGTCTAAATTGTCCTTTTCGATTGATCATTTGTTTGCGGATGATGTGCCATGTTGTACTACAGCTTGGTTCCTATGGTAGTTTGCAAGATTTTCTAAAATGCAGTAGTGAACTTAGGGTCTTGATCTGACGTGATCATCATTGGCACTCCATAAAGCGTATGATCTATCTCACGTACAATTCTACATACCTATCCAAGGCAAAGTCCTTTCGTACAAAGATAAAATGTGCAAATTTTGTCAGTTTGTTCACTACGACTCAAATTAAGTCATTGCCTCATTGACTTCTCGATAATCCCATAACAAAGTCTATTATGATATGTTCCCACTTCCATTCGATAATCTTAAGAGGTTGTAGTAATCCACTGGGCTTGCAATACTGTGCTTTTACTTGTTGGCACATCAAGCACTTAGCCACGTGCTTGACAATATCTAATTTTGTGCTATTTCACCAATAATATTATTGCAAATTCCGGTACATCTTCATGTTGCATGGATGTATACTATACTCGCTACGGTGAGCTTCCTACAAGATTTCCTCCTTAAGCTCTGCATTATTGGGCATGCATAATCATCCATTAAATTTCAAGATCCTATCCTTGGATACTTGAAAGTCTAGTTTTCTCTTAGCTGCATCCATTTGCAAAATATTTTGGATTGCAGGGCTCGTAGATTGCACTACTTTAATCTAGGTTTGCATTTTGGGATCAATTCTGAGGGTGGCCATTAAATTTGAAAGGTGGTTTACCTTGAACTTAAACTCCAAATCTCGAATTCCTTCGAGCAAGATCCACTCTTGAACTGTCATGTGCGTAATCGATGACTTTCAATTAAGCATATCTACTACCTTGTTAACCTTGCCAGGGTGGTACATAATGCTTAGTTGTACTCTTTGAAAAGTTTCATCTATCGACGTTGCCTTATGTTCAATTTCTTTTGGGAAAACAGGTACTTTAAGCTTTGATGGTCCGTATAAATTTGAAATATTTCTCCACAAAAGTAGTGCCTCCATATTTTTAATGCAAAGATGATTGCCACTAATTTCAAATCATGTGTTGGATAGTTCAACTCATGAGGTCTTAATTGTCTGGATGTGTATGCAACCACTTTACCATGTTGCATCAGAACACAGCCCGGTCCCCTATATGGCATATCGCTAGGGACCAAACGGTATTATCAATACTAGTGTGGTAGTCAGTTTATACT
The DNA here is from genome assembly GCA_014182735.1 of Corymbia maculata. Classification (NCBI taxonomy): domain Eukaryota; kingdom Viridiplantae; phylum Streptophyta; class Magnoliopsida; order Myrtales; family Myrtaceae; genus Corymbia; species Corymbia maculata. The sequence continues at coordinate 16,244,873 of CM024688.1, read as the reverse complement.
TAAGCTCTTGGAAGCTACATTCACGCTTGTTTGTCTATTCAAACATCCCGTCCTTCTTTAGCAATCGCAACAAAAGCATAGCTATTGTCAAGATTTTTTTCACAATCATCTATAAGAGCCAACCAATCCCAAGAAACTATGAATTTTAGTTACCATACTTGATCTTGACCAGTTCATGACTGCTTCAATTTTTGGTGGATCCATTGAAATCCCTTTGCTAGAAATTACATGACCAAGAAAAGCCACTCGAGTTAACCAAAACTCACACTTACTAAACTTAGCATACAGTTCATGTTCTTGAAGGGTTTACGACACCTTCCTCAAATGCCATTCATGTTCCTCTCGACTCCTTGAATATACTAGAATGTCTTCGATAAATATGATCACAAACTAGTCTAAATACTCATTGAACACACGATTCATCAAATTCATAAATGCAATAGGAGCATTTGTTAGACCAAACAACATTACAATGAACTTATTATGACCATAACGTGTGCGAAATGCCATCTTCGGTATATCCTCTTTTCTTATTCTTAACTGATGATAGCTTGTCTTAGGTCTATCTCAAAGAATATTGAAGCACTTTGGAGTTGGTCAAACAAATCTTCTATCCTTGGCAACGGGTACTTATTATTGATCGTCACCTGATTGAGTTACTGATAGTCGAGGTATAATTGCAATGACCCATCCTTCTTTCTCACGAACAGGACTGGTGCGCCTCAAGGTGATGCACGAAGATGAATAAATCTTTTGTCCAACAACTCTTGCATCTGCACCTTTAATTCCTTTAGCTCCGACAACACCATTTTGTGGGGTGCTTTGGAAATTGGCTCTGTCCCAAGGGCCAACTCAATCACAAATTCTCTCTCCCTTTTTGGGGGGTAATCAGGTAATTTCATTGGAAAAACATCAGAATAATCATGTGTTACCGCAATCTCTTCCATCCTTGGTTCCTCCACCAATATATTAACCATAGTCACCAAGTAACCCGGCAACCTTCATCTTGCAACTTAGTCACCTCAAGTGATGTAATGAGTGGAGTAGAGGGTGTGACACCTTGGAAATTTCTAATTCTTGTAGTATAATAAATGGGCTCGAAGAATGGTATTTGGGCTAACCAAAGAGCACAGTGGGCCGGGTGTGAGTGCAAAGAATATGCATCTAAGGAGTTGAGGTCTTAGACTAACTGGAGAGAGACTGGGCTGCTAGTGGGCCCAATGGGCCGTACGAACCATTAGGGGCTAGAATGGCAACAAACATTCCATGTTGATATAGCGAGGTGTTAGAATCGGTCCAATGATTATTGAAATTTTAGGGCTAAGTATGACAAAAATATTTTAACATAGTACTTGTCACGCCTCAAACCCCGAGCACACAACAACCTCTTATCATGGTCAATTGAAAGCAACGTCCCATGACTCGTCGACGACCATTCATTTTTATCTTTCATTAAGCACAAGTGGAAGACGAACCATCCTCAGTCCAAACAGACAATCAAACAATCAAATAGGATAGAGGGATGAACAACAAAATGACAACAACTACTCATTTATACATTCTTATTGGATTAACCAACGAATGATCGTTTTCCGATTAACAAGCCCAACTAAGGGGGCCGATCCATCCACTAAGCCAAACCACAAAGAAACAAGGCTTGGCTAATCCATTTATACAAAAAGAACCTTCGGGTTCAGCACCACTGACACTCGGACCCATCAGACTCAGGCTCTATCGGGTTAATCACTGGAGAAGCCGAGGCAGTATTCTCCATTGAGCCATTCTAAGGGTCTAAAAGTGGTTATACAATAACCAGTGAGATAAAATCTCAGCGAGTTCTCCCCCTTAAGCTCCGATTAGTACACCAACTTAACTCGGGGTATCTCTCCATAACCACCCCTCACACAACCCAACAATAAATAACTAGCAATCAGCAACCAAACAATAGACAGGGGAAAACTACAATCATATAGTCGGTTCACATGCAACCTTACCCGTATGACATACCCTACGCGTTAAATGTTAGCACAATACAGACAATGTACATGACCGTTAGATGATGCAGTTCATCAATCACATGCGAGTTGCATCATAAGCGATCTCACTTAGCCATTGTCACATCCGGCACGTTATCAATTTATGCGTGCATGCCATAAATAATGTGATCACCTCATACATAATTGGAACCAATGATGCGATGTTTCTCATATACTCTTGCATCTACATGTGTTTCGATTATTACTGCTCCACAAGGTTACAACCGAACTCCCGCCGGTGTTTACTAGCATAGCCAAGCATCGTCCTCTCTTGTGAGGTGCGGCGACGTTAAGGGACTCCCACCCAAAATGACATTCCCAAAGGAGCATGGGTTCGGCTTCTACTGCGACTCTACATTCGAACCCCTGTCAGGTTTCCAATAAATCAAACTATCACCCCCTGAACTACGACCGGGGCGGGGGGTTCAACTTGGTGATCACACAAGCATACCACCACAATCAACTTATTATCTTTGAGCATTAGCCAATGCACACATGCTTGCATATAAAACCAAAAATCATTTCTCATAAAAGCAGTCCATTTCCATGTCTCTCGGACAAATCATTTTCCCCTTTCTTTTATGAAAACCATACGATTCAAGCAGATGTTCATGCAATGACACATCCAATTCGCCTCATAAAATCAAGACACATAAAATTATGCACATTTTAGCTTCTAAATGAACAGTGCCATGAGCAATAATCATAAATAGTAATCATGAACAGTAACTATGAACAGTGTAATTTCAGAATTCAATAATTAAAACATTAAATTCAAAAATTAAACAAAACATTAATTAAAAAAAATAATCAATCAATTAAGCTAAGCATGCCTAATTAACACATAAACCACCATTTAAGCAATAATTAAGCACATATAGGAAGATTAAGCTAAGCTAATCTTAACCATCTATCTAACCACCTATCTTAGGGCTAATACAACTTAATTAAACTTCCTAAACCAACATTGCCACTAATTAACCCAACCCTAAGCAAGGTTAGGCACTAACAAAGGATTAGGGGCTAAACTCACCCGTTAAGTGGGCCGACAACACGGCCATGGCAACGATGCGAAGGAGACACCCGAGGACTTCTACCATAGTGATCCAAGGTGGTCCCGGGGTCAAAATAGTAACAACAAACTCAAACTCCCTTTGCAACTCTGAAAAACTAACTTCCAGAGGAGCAAAGTGGCTAATTGAAGCAAAAAGGGCTGGCCGGAGCTCTGGCAAACGGTTGGTCGGTGACCGGCGTTAGCTGGGGGTCGAGGGAGAATGGTTGGTGGATGGGATGGGCGAAGATTGGGTTAGAAAGGGAGGAAAATAATTGAAACAGGCGGAGCAGCACAACAGCAGGCGGTCAAAGGACTGTTGACTTCTGGCCAGCCGACGAGTTCGACCGACAAATGGCTGCCATGGGGTGTATGGTCTGGGCCTCTTGAGCACGGTGGTGGGTGGCACAGGCGATGACAAGCATGAGAATGCCATGAACAACTCAGGTTTTTGGAGAAAGGTCACAAGGAGAAGTAGAAGGAAGGAAGCGAAACAAGCGGAGAGAGATGTGCGGTTTTTGGAGGAGCTGAAGGGGGAGAAAGAATAAAGTGAGGGCTGCTTCAAGGCCTCATCAAGATCATTAAATGCTTGCCCCAACTCTCCAAGCAAAGTCTCTCTTCTTTTGTTCTTTCTTCAAAATATTTAGGGGCAAAATGGTCATTTCCACCTTGCACATTTCCCAATCTGCCCTTGAACTGAAAATGAAGGCCGGGCCTAAGAAATAGGCTAAAAAATGAATAGGAATGGGCTCGAGAATTTGTTGGGCTAGAAACGGCTCAAGATTAGACAACAAGCTTAGAAGGGTAAATTGGTCGATTTGGTCCAACAGGCTCACTTGCTTCCCTCAGGCCTACCATGGTAGCCATCCCACCTTGGGCGTGAGACCCACACTAGTCTTGCCCAGCCCACGTCCTCGTAGGCTCATTTCCTCGATCTGTAAACCCCTTTTCCAAAAACTTGGCTCAATTGACATTGTCGACTGTCGAAGAAGAATTGTCCAAAAGTCCATCCCAGACGTTCCCGAAAATTTGAAGTCTAATACTGAATTCTCATGCCTTGTCAATTTCGCCCGAATGCCATTTTGGTACAACTCAAACTGACAGGCAACTTCAAGGATTCACACATAACCGACTCGTGTCAAATCACGTTCAAGACATCTCGACACATGGACGTCATTGACTACATGAAATTGCAAAGGATAGATTCTTATTTCAAAATACATGATTACCAAGGATCGACATAGGATCGTTCGCAAGCTCGATAACAATAAATGAAATTATCCATCGTCCCATTATGTTATGTTCGGGAATCGAATTCTAGTCGTCCTTGAAATCATCCTGCATATCTACAGTATTGTCCTCACGCAAGTCTCACGGTCAAGTCGTTTCTCCGAATCAAGTTCTTTAGTGGCACGAGTTCTGTCCTCATTAGCCTTCCCTCTCAAGGTCAGTATCTCAGAAATGATTAGTTCCACAGTGAGATTAATCAATAATGCATTGATGAAATTCACATTCATTCATCTCTCAAAGGGTTCGAATTTCAGAACATCACAGTGCTAGTGCAACCATGGAGTGAAGTGACCAACAAGGAGAATCTGTCTTCTCTTGTGAGCGAAATCCTGAGGGCAATTTGGGGGAGATAAGATTGTAGGATTAGCTTAGGATTAGCTGGTTTTGCTTTTTCATTAAGGTATAATTGAATAAGAAACAAAGCATGGAAAAGCTTGCATGCAAAAGAGACAAAAGTCTCTTCGTTTTCCCTTCACGTCCGCCGTCCCCCTAACCTCATCATTACAAGAAACTTCCTTCACCAATCCAGCCTTGTGCATGGCTGCCACCTTCTTTTTCCAAGACCATCATTAGCTTAATTCCTACACTCCACCTCCTCTTTTTCTCTTCCTTCCCTGTCCCCTTCGGCTCCTCTTTCCCTCTCCGTCTCTCGCTCTCTCCCAACACTTCCCTTCCCTTTTCTCTCTAAGAATCCTTTCAAGCTTTGTTCGTGAGAGGCACCAGCAGCTCCAAGGTCTTCAAGCAGCTCCAGAGTTTTGAATCTCGAACGACAAAACAGATAGGGGAATGAGCGGGGTGTCAAATCCTACCATCCGTGTGACAGTTGCGGAGGTTAGTCAGGTAAAGGGATCAAGGTGTAGGCAGCTATAAAGGGGCAAGTTTTGGTCGAATACACGGCATGGGGAGATTTTAGACTCGTATGTGAGTGTTGTGGTGGTTGAACGAAGCTGTGAAGGTTGACTTGCTTGTGTGGATTTGGGAGGAGAAATGAAATGCACGCTGCTTTGGCTATTGGATGGCCTGCATGTGGCTATTTTGTCTTAGATAGCTTGTAAATGGTTGTTTTGTGCCTTAAATTTGGAGAAACGTGATTGCATGTGTTCTGTGATGGCTTAAGTTTGCATGCTCATGATCCGTGATAGTAAAAAGGGCAGGTGTGTTCGAATAATAGATGTTCCCTGTTTCCGGACCTTCTGCTTTCGGTTGGACTGCGTAGCTTGAAAATTTTGTAGAGGACGGTGGCATAGGATTTTGAGAAAATTCCCTTCATGGAAACTGCTCCTAAGATTCCACTCTATAAATATAATTTAATTAGAAATTTGTGGATCGGGACGATTGTGAATCTGACGCCGTTTTACCATAGGAGAGAATCTGCTTGAGCTGGGAAAATGTGAACTTTAGGGATTGCAGGAATTTTATAAATTTTTATGGAGTGATTTTTGAAATACTTTCTTAATGAAAGTTGTTAGGTATGTCCTTTAGTATATCATAAAAAAATCACAAATCAAACGGTGAGGTCAGTACGTCGCAATGATCATATCTTTAGGAACTGAAATATGTACATAGGGACAGTGTGGTGGGACACGTGCGTGATTTTTGAAATACTTTCTCAATGAAAGTTGTTAGGTTTGTCCTGTAGTATATCATACAAAAATCACAGATCAAATGGTGAGGTCAGGACGTCGCAATGATCATATCTTTAGGAACTGAAATCTGGACATAGGGACAGTATGGTGAGTCGCGTAATGAGAATTACTGCTCTTAATACAAGAAGAAATAAATCTAGCTTCCTTCATGAAAAAGTTAGACCTATGTCTTGGCAACATCATACTGAAATTTTGGAGATTTTTCGACTTAGATTACTATACTTTTCAAAATTATTCTTAAAACTATGCAATTGAGCTTAATTTCTGCCGGTAATTAGAATTGGGTACAATGTGGATCTGTGTGCGACTTTTCTTGCTGGGAGTCCTGTGAATTATTGGGTGATTGGCTATGTTGGGAACATGAGATTGAAGGCTGTGGATGACTTGTGCTTGCGTGTACATGAATATGCGTGAGAATGGATATGTTCTTTGGTGGTCTAGGCGTATGCGATTCATGGACGTGTGCGCGAGTGTCTCGTGCGTAAATGGCACGTTGAATTGTCACATGGAAGTGCATTCGTATGCTGGATGCTTGGTGTGGTGTTAAATAAAGAACTCATGTGATAATGTATGAATGAATCAAGCCAAAAGATGATCATCGGCCAGCGACCCGATGATGTCCCTGGGGAGAGGGGGTTGCCCCTGTGGTGAAGGTAGGGATGCCTCGATTGAAACTACAAGGCCAGGGACCTTTGGGTACCGAGATGTCTTGGAGGGAGATGCCTAGGGCCAGCAACCCCTGGAAGTCCGGCCAGTGACCCGGAAGAGACTTGAGTGGATCCGGCCAGCGTCTTGGACCAAATCTAACTCAAGGGTGGATAAAATTGGTTACACAGAAATTAACTCCATCTGGCGTGTATGTACGTGAGCATGCGTGAAGTCGGAAGTGCCTGCGTTGTGTTTATGTTTAATATATGGAGTGTTTGATTGCTTGCTTGCTTCATGGATGCTAGTAGGAGGTTCGTTGCATTAGCGCATGACTCATGATATGTCGACGGATTGCACTGTTGGCATGCTTTGAACTTTCTGCCTAGACTAGTCAATCGTTTAACCTTGCTTGGATAGTGCAACTTAAAACCTTGCTATATTCCTCTACTAGGCAATTTCTCATCCCTTATTTTTGCAGGTCGATAGATATATGTGCCTTCTATAGCTACATATGGTGCACCTATATCTCTAGAGGGCCGTCTCCAAGACATAGTGGAGGTGGAGTCAAGCATTGTATTCACCCGTTATGAGTGTAGGATTTTCTTTGCAGATGCGCGCCCCACCTTATTTTCCATGAAGTTCGTCTTCTAGTTTTTCAACTTGGACGGTGAGCTGATTGGACCTCTCTCTTGGTGAGTGGTCGGGCTGACGACCAGGCTCGACGGATGAGTGGTTAGGTCGACAGCCCAGGTAGACAAGTCCAGCTAGGTGGAGCTCCTTAGTTGCAGTACTATGAGGATGTATGGGGAAAATGATAGGGTAGAGGAGATAGGAAACCTTTTGACCTCTCCCAAGTGTTTTGTTTTTGGGTGTCATCTTGACGTGGTTGCTTAAAAATGAATTGTCAAGGTGTAAACTTTCCCCATGTAATTAGATGTTATGAATGACATAAGAAGAATTTCATTAAAAACTTACTCTCTTGTGTGTCCTTTTCATATCTTTTTCATATTATAAATGTTGGTGACGGCCTGGGACGTCACAGAGGGTCCTCCTCTCGATTCTCAACAAATTTGTAGCTACCACACCCCCATCGCAATTTCATGATAGACGGAGTCGTGTAGGTGTCAAGAAAACTTGAACATGGTTTGAGGTTGAGTCAAGCACGAGTTGATAATACATAAATTCTCGAAGCCGCCTGTTAGTTTGAGATGTACTAAGACTACATTCGATCGAAACTGACTACGAATGTTAATCTAATTTTGGATGTCGGACTTTTAGGAATGTTAGGGATGAACCTTTGGATGATGCCTCTATAATCCTTGAATTTATTGGTAAGCCCGAATTGATGGAAAAAGGGATTAAAGGGCTGGAAAGTGCAGCTCACAAGGAAGTGGGCCGGCAAGGCCCAAGTGGGCCTCATGCCCAATAGTGGGCAGCCACAAGGTGGGCCCAAGTCAGCCAAGTAGGCTCGTTTAGCTCAATTAGCCCACTTAACCCATTTCTAGCCCATTATCCGTTTGAGCCCAATTTGAGCCCAATGACTTGTGGAACCCATTCCTATTCATTTCTAGCTCGTTTCCAAGGCCTTCTTCTTATCTTCAATCCAAAGACAATTTGGTAATTGAGCCCAAGGTGAAAAGACCAAAATGCCCTTCTTGGCATTATGCATGCAAAACAAAAGAGGAAGAGAAGTCTTTGGTAATCATGAGTCTTTGCATGGGAAATAGGAGAAAGCGATGTGCATTGAAGGGGCTTCATCTTCTCTCTCTCCTCCTTTCTCCTCTCCCCTTGGCCGACCACCCCTCTCTCTTCCCATTCTTCTTCCTTTTCTTTATTTCTTCCATTTTCCTTGCTTGTTTAGCTTCATTGTCACCCAAGCCACCTATAGTAGTGATTGAGAGCCCCTATCCATACCCCCTGTCACTGCCGCTCGCTAGTCCTAGCCGTCGGACCACCTGCCGACCGTCCGGACCACCACTGCTCTTTGTCCGCCTCTACTTCTCCTTACTGCACCAACTAGAAATGCCCAGCTGCTGCTGTTTCCGCCTCATTGTTGCTCGGACCAGTCACCACCACCTCATCCTTAGCCATTTGGAGCCACCGGATGCTAGCCAGCCGCTAGCTCGGCTAGCCGTCGATCCTCTTGATTCTGTTCGGTTTTCTGCAAAACAGAGGAAACTAGCACTTGCAGCTGCTGTTTCCGTCCCCGGGCCGCCTCACATAGATGCTTCCGAGGTCCCCGTCGTTGCCCTCTCCACCGCCATCGCACTAGTGTCTCCGGCCCAATTAACAAGTGAGTTTACACTTTAATCCTTCGATTAGTCCATTAAACTTTCTTAGGACTAGGTTAAATTGTAGTTAATGTTAGTTAGGGGATTTATTAAGATTAACTATGACTAGGATGATTGGTTAGAAAGATGACCGTGGTTGGGTTAGTCAAAAGTGGACTAAGGTTAGTTAAGTAACCAATGTTGGGTTAATTAACTAAGGTTGACTTATGGCAAAGTTAATTAACCGATGTTAAGTTAATTAACTAGAGTTGACCTATGGTTAGGTTAATTAACTAAGGTTGAGTTAATTAACTATGGTGGAAGCACGGTTAGGTTAGTTGACTATGATTAACTTTAATTAATTTTAATCATGCTTTTTGCTAATTAACGGTGGTTAATTAAGATAATTGAGCATTAGTGAGATAATCTTGATTATTATTTTATTAAAAAGTTAATTTCTTTTTAATTATTATTAAATTCCTTAATTATTATTAATTATTTTAATAATAATTAATTAATTAAATTATGAATAATATTAATTATTTATAATTAAATTTTGGGACTAATTTGATGAGTCCGTATTTATTAAAGCATGTTAAATTGCTGCTTGGATCCATAAGGTATTGATAGTGTAATCGAATTTGTCGAGTGCTTGATTGTTCTAATAATTATGCCTTGACGTTTGTGTACTATTGTATGGACATATAAAAGGAAAAATCTCAAGATGTCAAGTTTTGAAATGAAAATGGGAATGACATTTTTTTATGATAAGGCATCAAAACTAGGATGTGTTTTGAAATAAAATGTCCCCACGTGCAATTCTTTCCTACAATTCTTATATGAAAAATGTGCAGTAAACTTTTATGTTGAGTGTATACCACGTTTGCATTGGTTAATACATGGGATTAGTAAATTATGGTGTGCTTATGTGGTCACGTAATATAACCCGTCACCCAGCGGGAGTTTGGGGGACAAAGTCCGACTTGTCGGAAATCTCAACGGTAGTTCAAATGCAGGTCGCAGTAAAGGCCGAACCTATGCTCCCTTGAGAAAGTCGTCTAGGTGGGAGTTCCAAATGTAACCGTGCCCAGTGGGGCAGGGTAATGCTTGGCTAAGCTAGAAGACACTAGCAGGAGTTCAGTTGTGGCCCTTAAGGGCATTAATAATCAGAACACACATGAATGTAGGAGTGCGTAAAAAACATGTTGTCATTGGTTCTGATTATGCATGTGTTGGTTACACTGATTATGTTATGCCTGAGTTGGTACCATGCAAGGTGTGGCAATAGCCAGATGAGATTACTTACAATACGATTCGATTGTGATTGATTAATGTAATGATGAGAGTGCAATATGCATTAATTGTGATATGCATGTGTACTTATCGTGTAGGGTATGGCATGACCGGGTAAGATTGCATGCAAGTTGATTGCTTGTCGATGTTATTCATGGAGTAACTAAGTAGATCAAGTTATTGATTGAGGCAAACAAGTATGGTTTTGCTATTGATCTGCTTGAGTGATTTGGCTATGCAATAAGTACCTCGAGGAGAGTTGATGTCCTAACCAGGGCTTAAGGCAAGAACTCACTGAGATTACATCTCATTTGTTGTTCCCAAACAATTTCAAGTCCCTAGGATGGCGCACCACTCGATGCAGTTTGGGGTCCCTAAGGATTGGGAGACCATTGTCTTGACCCATCAGTTTCCAAGACAGGTGCACCTGTATGAAAAGTATGTGTCCACCATTTAGGTGGATGAGGGATCGGGGATGTGGGTTCCCCATCAGTTCTTAGTGCGGTTCCTCCGACAGGGTGAAATTTTGCTTGGCCCTCTATATGGTTTTAATGACCCGCCTAGTAAGGGCCCTAAGGATGAGGATTGGGATTCCATGGAGATAGACCCTCCAAATGGGACTGTGGAGAATCTCGATCTTGCCATGCTAACAACTAACTCGTACCCCTCTGACTACAACCCGACGAAGCCCGACTTTTAAGGATCCTTGTATTTTGGTAGTCCCTGAAGGACATACCAAGCTCAAGTTTTTGAGGAGAGTAGATTAACCCAGCCCTGGCACCTTTTTGTAGGCTTGGAAAGGAACTCGCCCACTGACGGGCTTGTAATCAAAAAGTGTTCCTTTATGGGTTAATCCAGTGATTAAATAAAAGAGTGGGTTTGCTACTATAATGTTGTTCATCCTACTATCCCCGTTGTTGTTGATTGCTTGATTGGGTGTTAGATCATTTCCACTTGCGTATAATGAAAAGATAAAAAGAACAGTCGATGCCGCATCATGGGACATCGTATTTATTTGACCAAAGTGAAGAGGTTGTCGCGCACTTGGGGTTTGGGACATGACAGCTTCGGCCTTGTCACATAGGATGGCTAGTGGTGATAGACCACCACATCAGCAATTTCCAGCCAATTTGGCCGGAATAACTAAATTTGTAGATCATCAAAAAGTTTAAAACTAAATTGATTCAATTAAAAGATTTAACAATGAATTGGCAAATTGTCAAAAATTTTAGGACTAAATTGGTTAAATTAAAATGTTTATGAGTAAATTGGCATAAGTGCACTAGGTTTAGATTTTTTTGGAAATTTTCCCACAAATAGACTAACTATATCAAATTAATGAATTGACAAAAAAAACTTAACTTCATCTAAAAAAAAATTATCGTGAGAACTCAAACCACCGGAGAACTATTTATGGTAGAGGCCCTAATGCTCTATGGGCCTTCTTCTATTTTAACTCATATCGATATTTTTTCGATTTTAAGTAGATTTTGGACCTATTGTGAGCTTCAAGCTCAAACGTTCATACTATGAGCTTCGAACTCGAGCAACCGTGGCAATCACAAGCTTTGAAGTCGGATTTGGCCATGATGGCTGCACGCTTCGTGCTCAAATGGCCATGACTGTGAGCTTCTAGCTTGAGTGACCATGGCTGCAATATGCCTTCTCTTAGCGTGCCACTTGTTCACTTCAGCATAAATTGTTCGAAAAGGAGCCACATAATAGAAGGATGTGGGATGGCCCTAGTTAAAAGTACATAAATGATTTTACGAAAAAAAATTATTACATAGACGGTTTTGACTTTGGACATGAGTACAAGGACAACGAGTGTCATTTCACCTAATATTCATAACAATAAATTGGTTGTTGTTGGATCTTTTAGAAACTTTTTCGTGCATAATGATGCGTAACGAAATTGAGGTCATCTTCATCAGCCTACCCTCTTCCAGAGGCATTTTCATTTACGAAAGTTGCTAGCAATAGTTTTTCCAATGACGATGCCTAGCCTGGATAACGTTCCTTATTTTTACATCCCGATACCCACATGCCTCGCACCCTTTGTTCCAAGTTATATATTTTTCTTCTCCAATAAGATGGTAATATCCTTGTGTTTTGCATTTTAGAATTAAAAGAAGTAGTTTATATACTTACTCAGGTCCAATATAAATTGATTGTTGTAGGATCTTTTAGAAAAAAATTTGTGCAGCACAATGCGTAGAGAATGAATAGTGTTTGCAGACGAAGTATGCATTGCAAAGCAAATATCCTCTAACAACAAATAGATAGAAGGGTCTACAAAATATTTTATAGTGATTCAACCTATCCACTTAGTCTCCTCATTATCCCATCTCTAATAGCTCAATGACAAGATTAAAATCCATCAATGCGATCTTTGAAACTTTGAAAGCTTTTACAAGAAAGTTGCCTCTCCACTGTCCTAGCTTTTACTATTAGAATCATGAGATTTTTTATTTCAGAGAATGAGCACAAGAACTAAGACCAAGCTTTGAGATTGACCCCCCACACACGCATATAAAACTCGATCGATACATTGGAGTCCTCAAAAACGTGTGTATGATGTTTGAATGAATTCAGAGAAAATTGTTCAAAAAGTTATAAACTTATTGTATTTTTGTCAATTCAGTTCTAAATATTTTAATTTTGTCAATGTAGTCCTAAACATTTTCACATTTTGCCATTTGAATCCATTCGGCTAATTTTGGTTAGAAATGACTGATGTGGATGGCCAGCGCTCACTTTTTAATAATATTATGATATTTTAATAATTTTTGAAAATTGTATGGCTTTTTTCTTTTTAGTTTTCTTTGTTACTTTTTTTAGGGTTTTGGAGAGGGCCGGCCAACCCTCACCAGCCTTGGGTAAGAGTGCCATGGCCCTCGCCATTGATAGCAAGGGCGCACAAGCCCTTGCCCAAAATCGGCGAGGGCCGTAGTGCCCTTGCTAGATTTAGCCAAGCAAAGGCTCAGTACCCTAGATCTAGCGAGGATGGCGACCTTGCTTGGGGCCCTCGCTTGGCCAGATTTGGTGAGGGTGTCATGGCCTTTGCCTAGGACCAGCGAGGGTCGGCCAGCCCTCACCTATGGTTGACAACCCTCACTAGCCTTAGCTAAAAAAAAAAAAAATAGCAAAAAAAGTGAAAAAAGAAGAAGAAAAAAATCATAAAAAATTCAAATTATTATAATGATATTTTTTTAAAAAATGCCACGTGAATGATTTTCAGCTAAAATTGGCTAAATAGACTCAATTGGCAAAAGGGCAATAGATTTAAGACTTTTTGGACAATTTTTCCAATAAATTCATAATGACACATGGATGATGCGAAAAGTGGTGACAATGAGTGTAGGACAAAATGTACCCAAAGTATTGGTGAAGTGCAAATGTAGACATTACCTTTGGTTATCTATTATTGTGAGGTCTAAATTTCGACCAATTTTGAGATATATAAAATGGTTATTTTATCAATACGTTGTTAATTATATTTACTCGGAATTGGCTACTCATGAGATACTAACCAAAGGAAAAATGCTATTAAAGATTCAAGCACACACAACCAAAAAACTTGACCATGAGTTGACGATTCAACCATAAAGATTGACAAGGGACGATCTTGTGCAAATATACCCCGATCAAGGAACAATTGTAGATTGATTCACAGAGAAATATAATCGGATCATTGGTGATTCCGTATTACCATTATATGAATTGCGAACGACCCTAAATTGATTCCTCGCAATTACATGACAACCAAGGTATTCATGAATCAAGGAGACCTAATCAAGGATTGGTATTATTTCAACTATGGGTCAAATACATGTAATTCCTAAGAGGCACCAACATACCAAAGTCAAGTTGGTTGAATTTGGTCATGAAATTTAATTCGATTTCAAATATCAAACTTGCAGGGACATCAAGACTGAAATATTGGACGTCACCTCATATATATTGGTAAGCTTAAAAATTTTGGAAAAGTGATTAATATGCCAAGATTTGGAGCCGAAAAAAGGAGTTGAGCCAACCGAAGGCCTATTGGGCCTCACACCCATAATGGGCGGCCACAAGGGCCCAAGCAAGCCCTAGCGCAAGACCAAGTTGGGCCCAACCAAGCCCACTCAAATTGGGCCAAGCCTATTTAAGCCCATTTCCATTAATTGAGCCCATTAAGCCACCAAGGCCCATTTCAATATTTTGGCCCAAAGGCGAAATTGGAAAAATTATATCTTAAATGTGAAATGACCATTTTGCCCTTTATAGAAGCCTTGGCTTGTTGAGAAAGTTTTTATTCTATTCTATTTTCTTTTATTCTCTCTCTCCTCCCTACTTTTCTCATTTGGCCGCCCCCTCCCCTACGTTTTCTTCTCTCTCTCCCCCTCCCTCTCCTGACATTTTCCCCTTTTCCCCGTCAAAACCCCCATAAAATCTCTCATCTCCCTTTCTTCTCTCACGTTAACCCCACCACCACCATCGTTCGCAACCGCCGCCCATCACCGATCGCCATCTGGACCATCGCTACTCGCTGCTCGTGCTGTCCGTCTGTCCCTCCATCCATTGTCCTCACCAAAGCCCCCTTTTCTCTCTCTCCCAAACTAAACCACCGCCACTGTCAAGACCCAATTTTTACTGGTGCCTCTTGCCTTTTCTGAGGCTAGCCATGCACAGTCCTCACCACCATAGTCATGCCCGTGTCTTTGGAATTGCTAACCGGTGAGTTAACGCTCTAATCCCTTGATTAGTCCATTGAACTTGCTTAGAGTTAGTTTATTTATAATCAAACTTAATTAGGATTAGTTTAATTAAGTTAATCTCGATTATATGGCTAATCATGATTAGGGATAGTTTAATTATAGTTAATCTTGATAAGTATTAATTGATTATGTAGCCGATAAGTTGATAGGCAGAAATGATAAGTTATTGCAATAAGTGATAAGAAGTGGAGATAGGCTATCAAGAATTGATAAGTGGACAATGATAGCCTATCAAGGAAAAAAGGTGATAAGATGTCGTTGAAGGGACGATAAGCTATCAGTAATTGGACAATAAGCTATTGCCAAATAGATGATAAGTTATTAAGAAATAAGTGATAAATTATCACCAAAGGGGCGATAAGCTATCGGATTTTTAATCATAAGCTATCGCTATTTAATTGATAAGTTATCAGAGAAAATTGATAGGCTATCACAATTAGAGTGATAAATGTTGCTTAATATGTAATTTCTGCTTGAATTTTTTGAGATTTTCTTGCACATGTCATGTTGTTGTATGTCTACTTTGCCTTGAAAAATAATTACCCCAACTAAAACTTTGTTTCCAATTTTTAAAGAATATTTTATGGACATGTAAAGAGTAAACCCCAAGGTATCAGGTTTATATATCATGTTTTATGATTTAATTGGGGTAAGGATGTTTTAAAATGATTGCATACAAAGTTTGACTGGTTTTTGTTAGTATGTGATCACGTGTGAATATTTTCCTGCATTTTCACATGAAAAATGTATAATAGTTTATTATGTTTAGCACATACCACGTCTACATTGGTTAATGATTGAAGAATAAAATGGATTGAGTGATTTAAGGTGGTCGTGTGATCACATTAAAGGAACCCGTCACCCAAGCGGGATTTTGGGGGATGATGCTCAATTTATTGGATGCTTGGTAGGGGTCCGAATGCCAAGTTGTGGTCAAGGCTAGACTGATGCTCCTTTGAGGAATACCATATGGGTAGTGGTTCCAAACGTTGCTATGCCTGATGGGGGCGGGATAATGCTTGGTCATGTCAGAAAATTGACAACTTGTGTGTTAACAATGGCCTGAGGGCCCTTAATAATCGGAACACGTGTAACTGCATTGCGCATGAGGAAATATGAATGGTTGTTTGATTATGTGAATGCCTGATTACATTATTTCTAGCGTGTGTGGGTTTGCATCGTGCAGGGTATGTGCCAAGGCAAGGTAAGGGTGCTTGCAATTTGATGCAACGGCTTGTGAATTTTATTATGATGATTTCTGCTTAATCATGTTTATAGTTAGGGCAAAGCATAGGTCACTTTGCTATTAATCTGCCGTCGATATTTGGTTGCATGTTTTAGGTACTCCCAAGGAGAATTGACTTCCTAACCGAGACTTAGATCATTGACTAATTGAGATTTATATTTCACCCATTATTGTTTAATCATTTTCAGGTCCATAGTATGGAGAACCGGCTAATGGAGCTATTTGTGGCCATGTTTGGAAGAAGTAGATTAACCCTGGACTTGTTAGTTTTGTTGGTTTGATAGAAAGATACTCGTTGTAAGGGCTTGTGCATGTAAACTTCATAGGGTTAGCTAGTAATTAAACCAAAGTTATGTTGGTAATGTTGCTGTTGTGGTTTTCCTAATTATCTCTATCGTTGTATTGGTTGGAGATTGTTTTATCACTTTTGCATGCATTTAATTAAAAAATAAAAAGAATGGTTGGCAACGCTTCATTAGACGTCGCATTCAAATGACTGCAAATGAACAAGGGTTGTCCCATGCTCAAGGGTTGGGATATGACACTTATCACACTTTTAACTAATATGCCACAAACATAAAATTACTAGCATTTAATTCTAGCTAAATTTGCACATAGACGATCTTGATATCTTGTAACCTACCAATATGTTCTCCAACATGTGTTGGGAAAGATAATTGCGCTATATCTAATCTACACGAGAATTATGTTGAGGCTTGCTAATGTGACGGTGTCGTTAGACTTGAGTTTCTAATGGTGTTATGTTTACCACAATTTTCAATCCAAGAATAACTAGCTTCTGGAAGTTTATAGGTTAGTTTGATTCTTCAAAAATTAAAAATCAATTCCCTAACAAGAGAATGTATCTTAAAGGACTTTATTTGTCCTTTCTAACTAGTTCCCTTGAATCTCAACCTCCATCCCATCTCTCCTCTATTAACAACTTTGCAGTATGATCTTTCTTTTTTGTGCACACATTTTGATATAATGAAACGTGATAATGTTCATAAAATAAGAATATTCACATTGAACAACGTTTTACTCTTTGATAAATGTCGCAATACCTATATCATAAAATAAAAAGAGAAATTTATGACATTTGCTTGTTTATAATAAAACTAAGTGATTATCTATATAAGTAAAATTTTTCATTCTATAAAGTTTTGCCTTTATAATGTAACGTTGGAAATTCATTGTATACTATCATAATCTTAATATTAAAAAGATCATATTTTCACATACTTAGTAATATGTTGCACTTAGAAAAAGGAAAAACAGAAAAAAAAAAAAAAAAACATCGTGAGTGGTGGTGCAACATGGTAAAATTAATTAACAAGGCATTTTATAAAATCATGTGTACACAATTACGATCAAACATAACAATTTATAGAATATCATAAGATGAAATAATTATAATTTACCATGTTTCAAACTTGATCACATCGTCATATAGTAAATTCACAAGATTCAATTTTGTTCAGGTCTTACGAGCTACATTGATTATATCCAAGTGGAAAATGTCCTGATAATTTTGTTTTTTCGGGTGCTCAGATGACCAGCTAAAATCATCATTTCTCAAAGGGAATAAGGGGTTCTGTACGAGGAAGAGAGAACCACAGAACAAAGGGTAAAAAAGGAAGAGCGGTGCCATTTATGGGAAACGTCCCAAGGAAACCGGACAAAAAAGTCAATCGGTTTCCTTGGTAAAGAACGGGGGTTGACGGTGCAGTCAGCTAAGCATTTTTCAATTATGTCCATGCTTGTAACATAGGTATGGTTGGAAAAAAATTCCTCTAATCTTGATGAGATATTACGTAAACACTGGAACCTGCACTAAGGTCCCACCAGATTTCATATAGTTCTAAAATGCCTCTGCTTCTCATATCACCCTTGGTTTATTTAATAACCTTATTCAAAGAGGACAACTTCAGCTATGGCGTGAGCATGGGATTGCACATCGCATGCGAGTGACTCGACAGCAGGTGCAAAAGCCTACCCCTTTTACCTAACCATATAAGCATCCTCTGTGGTTATTATTGCTGGTCTTCCCATCTTCATTTTCTTCGTGAATACGAAGAACGCACGCTTAACCACCAGTCATCCTCACAATAATCTATGTCGATTAAGAGCAGGGTAAGTGACCGACGCCGTCCGAGCCCTCAGTGGACAACTAATGTAAGATGAATTTATCTTGCAAGGAATGACGCTCGTCAAGTATTGCCACAAACAGACCCAATTAAACCAGAATGTGTGAAGATAGAACTTCAGGGACCCGTAGTGCGGCCGCTGATTAGGAAGCCCAAAAATGCAGCTCATCCTCATGTCCAGAACTCCGCTCTTCACGAGCTTCCGGCACAACCGACCAATGTGGTTGTTGTTCGATAGCAATGAGTTCAACAGGTTCGGCATGGAGCAGACGACCTCCGGGACCACATCGTACAGGTTGTTCCGGCGAAGTTGAGCTGCTCAATCTTGTCCAAGCAGCTGAGCGAGCATGGGAGCTGTCCTGTCAGGTAGTTGCCCCCCGCGTCAAAGATGGTGGCCTTTCTCAAGAACCCAATCTCGTAAGGAATGCAATCCTTGAGCCGGTTGTTCAGGAAGAGCACTTCAATCAGCATCGAAGAGGCGTTGGCGATGCTCCTTGGGATCGGGCCCGTGAACTTGTTGTTGGCTGGGGTGAGGTGGAGCACCCGGGTCGAGCTGAAGTGGATTGGGATCTTTTGCATGAAGTTGTAGTTGTTGATGTAGAGCACGTCGAGGGCTTGCTTGAAGACCTGCGGTGGGACGGACCCAGTGAAGGCATTGAAACGAATGCCCAAGAACGACAGGTTGGTGATCCCAAACACCGCGGTCGGGAATGCCCAGGAGAAGTTGTTGCTGACGTTGAGCTCGTAGAAGTACGGGAGCTGTGCAATCTTCTGCGGGATGATGCCGGATGGTGGGAATACCTCTAAATTTAAAGAAGATGAGAAGGTCATATTGCCCATCTTCTATGATGTGAAACCAGATGACGTGAAGCTGGAAACTGAGTTGTACAACAAGGCCATATCGAATTTGGAGCAAAATACGAAGGATATGGAGAAATGGCGGCAGGCTCTCCAAAAAGTTGGTGGCATCGACGGATGGGAGCCGAAGAAAGATTCAAGGTAACAATCTAACCATGATTGTGAAAATTATTTTGTACAATCGGGCTATAGTTCTCATAAAAATTCATTAATTATATTCCAACTCTGATTTCCCTAAATTTAAACAGAAAGTTTCAAATCCTTCTTTTTTTTTTTTACAACATGAGATTTCCAAATTTTTTCTGATCTAGTAGTAGGGTTATTATAATTTCATTTTTCACCAATTTTCCATCGCATGAAAATTTTGACTTGGATCCATGTATGTATTAAGATTACTATTCGATGCTAGAGATAAAGAAACTGTTGCCTTTGCAAAGTTGTTTTCCACATCAGAAGAAATGAGTAAATCTTCTATTAAAGTAATTTATTAGATGTTTATATATTGATTCTTCTGCCCTTTTTTGCCAGAAAATCTGATTCTTCCACTTGACATAAAGATCAGACATTTTGCTTCCTGTATTCCTTAAACTTGTGATGGATGTTCAATTTTGTAATTCATCGTGTCCCAAAGCTTTGGGGGTAACGTTGAATTTTGATATATCCTAAACTTGATCACGTTCCCACCTGGTTTCGTAGTAGATGGTTGGTCAACATGCAAATTTGTCACCTTTTCTCAATTGAAACTGTTCAACTTTGTGGCAGCTATATGGAACTTATCAGGGCAGTTGTTGAAGAGGTTGTGGTCAGGCTCAAGACAAGAGAAAGACAAGTAACCAAATATTTAGTTGGAATGGAGAATCAAATAGAAGCCATAAACAAATTATTAGACATCGACTCTGAAAGTGTGCGGCTAATTGAAATCTATGGGATGGACGGCATCGGTAAAACAACACTTGCCAAGATTATCTTCAACCGACTATGTCCTCGATTTAGGAAAAACTGCAGCTTTCTTGAAGACGTGAGCAAAACGGCAAAAGGCGAAAGCAATGGTTTGAAGGAGTTACAAGAACAATTATTGTGTGACATCTCTTATTCTGGAGTAGCTTGTAAGATTCTTGACATTGATCAAGGGATCAATATGATTGGAGAAACAATTTGCAACAAGAAGACGTTAATTGTGTTGGATGATGTTGATGAGGCCTACCAGATCCAAAAACTAATTGGGGAGAAATCTTTGTATCCTGGTACTAGAATACTTGTTACTACTAGGGACAAGAGCGTTCTAAATATCAGGGAATTTAAGTATAAATTTAAGGATTATGAAATGGTGCGGTTGAGCGATAGAGACGCAATTAAACTTTTTAGTAGGCATGCCTTCAATGACGACTCTCCACCAAACAATTCGTACACTCTTTCAAGAAGGATTGTCTCTACTGCAGATGGCCTACCACTAGCTCTTAAAGCAATAGGTTCATCGCTTTTGAGAAAAAAAAAAGAAGAAAATATGGGAAGAGATGCTAGAGAAGCTAAAGGAAACACCTCATACGGACATCTATGAAAAGCTATTGATTAGCTATGAGGCCTTAGAGTGGAATGAACAAGAGATATTCCTTGATATCGCATGCTTTTCGTTGGCGAGAATAAGACTCATCCAATGTACATGTGGAAGGCTTGTAAGTTTTACCCAGAGGGTGCTATTAAGGTCCTTATTAACAAATGCATGATAAAGGAGTTAGACAATAATAGCCTTTGGATGCACAATCAATTTAAAGACTTTGGAAGGACAATTGCCAAAAAAAAAGGAACGAGATTGTGGGATGAAGACAACATCATTTGTGTTTTAAGATCAACAGAGGTAATATATGGCCAAATTTGAATAGAAATTTTCTTATAACCTCTTCTTAATTGATGTTCCACGTTTTTGAATTGGGAGCTACTCTTCTACTACGTTTTATTCTTTTCTTATATGAAACAAAACAGTGGGACATTGACAAATTCCTCTTCTGCTCCTTGGTGTCATTGGCAGACCGAGGAAAGCGTTCAAGCACTCCGTTTCAAATCAAGGGATTCGTCGAAAGATCCTATAATTGTCACTTCGGAGCAAATTAAGCGGTTCCCAAATATACGGTTTCTTTCGTTGTGTGAGGTAAACTGCCAAGGTGACTTTATGGGCTGTCTTTCCAAGTTGAAATGGATCAGTTTGGATTATGGTTATGCTATTCCTCCTAGACCTGCTGCTGCCCATCGGATCAGTTTGGATTACGGACAGTTTGAGCCACCTGGTTGTTGGCATCCAGAAAACATTGTTGTGTTGAACCTTTCTGGGCTTGATATGATAGAAGATGTGTTCCAGAGCCTAATTAAGGTATGCTAGTTTCCCTCTTAGTCTAATGTTCAATGAAGGTAAAAATCTGATGGATTTATGATCTAATTTTCTCATTGGTAGCCTAAATCCATATTTATTTCTTGTCTGTCCTGATGTTTCATTGGCTTTTGCAGGGGGCAAGGAAATTGAAGGTTCTCACTCTTTGTTATAATACGTTGATACATCGGACACCAACTTTTCCCCGGAACCAAGGTTTAAAGAAGTTGACTATTTCTACATTTTTTTCCTTGAAGGAAATTGGTTGCTCTATTGGGAAACTGACGAAGCTCACTCACTTGAGTTTTGAGTTATGTGTTGAACTTGAAAAATTGCCTAAACAAATTGGAGGATTACAGAAACTGCAGCACCTCTCTCTTAGGAGTTGCGATAGCTTGAGGGAACTCCCCGATTCAGTTTTGAAATTAACATCATTAAAGAAGCTGGATCTATGGGGCACGAGAATTACAAGGTTACCGGATTCCATTGATAGACTACCAAGCTTGTTATCTGTCAATGTATCATTCACACCGATTGAAAAACTGCCCAGCACAATGGGCAAGCTTCTTTGCCTCCGAACACTGCATTTGAATAATTGTGACCAGATACAAGAGCTGCCGGAGCTCCCTAGAAGTTTGACCTCTCTACAGTTGTCATCTACTTCCTTGGTAATTGTCCCTAACCTTTCATACCTTACTAATCTAGTTGAACTGGCCCTATCCAATGGCTCTGAATCTGTGGCCAAATCAGATATAATTCAACCTTGCGACATGCAGTGGATCGAGAGTTTATCCAATCTGAGCAAGCTGCGATTTTGCTTTTCAAATGTCTACATTTCAACTATAGAGTTGGGTTCCCTTTCTCTGCTGGAAGAACTTACTCTACATGGAGTAGACGTGCCAGCTTTCAAACAACTTCCATCAGAGTTGATAGTTCTAGAGCTCTACGACACTCGAGGAAAACAAATACAGCT
The DNA here is from genome assembly GCA_014182735.1 of Corymbia maculata. Taxonomy (NCBI): domain Eukaryota; kingdom Viridiplantae; phylum Streptophyta; class Magnoliopsida; order Myrtales; family Myrtaceae; genus Corymbia; species Corymbia maculata. Next base: position 16,222,290 of record CM024688.1, on the reverse strand, counting down.
TCCTCCATTGGAAAAGGAGACTGCAATCGTCTCATCAAGTTCGGGAGAATTGGGGGAAAACAAGATTTTACGGCAAATTGAAATTAAATCCATCGAGGACCATAAATCGTCAGGGTGGGTTCATCTGTGGGATGAGCCTGGGTGCTATGAGCTACAAGCTCCCAAGTTGATTGATCATTGGAGGGGAGCCTTCCATTTGCCAAGCTCCCTAAATATGCTTCGAAAATTCGTTCTGTGGGGGTGCCCAGGGGTTCAAGATATTCAATTTGTTTCTACCCTGGAATCATTGTTAGTATTTTCTATTGGAGGGTGCACTTCATTAGAAAGGTTAGGTGGTTTGTCAAACTTGAAGAACTTGATGGAGTTGACTCTTAACCGATGTTGGAGCCTACAGGTTGTTGAGGGCATTGGCGAATTAGAGTTTTTGCATCGGTTGAAAATTGATCGGTGTGGATCAGTAGAGAGGATTCTTGATCCATCGAGCTCAAAAATACCAGATGAGTGCTCAATACACATAACACGTAGTGGGAATTTACCTGACTGTGATCAAACTCCCTACACTTGGAAGTCTTATAGAGAGAAGATTCTGAGTGGAACTGAAATTGAAACAACGGACTCCGAAACAGAAACAACGGACTCTGAAACAGAAACAGAAACAGGGGATGCTCTGGTGTGCCTTGGTGCTACTCTTACAATGCCGCAGTTGAGCTCTATATATCAAAGATCGGACTCTGAAACAGAAACATAGGAAAGGGTGCACCTTCTTTCTATTCATGGATCATCGTTGTTTCTTCTGCTTTACTTGCTTTCTAGTTCTGCTTTATTCTAGTGAAGACACACAATGAACTGATTCTGAAACGTGCAACTCAGGATAATTTTATTAAAATTTGCCATCTTACTGGGAATCTCCATATGCTGTGTGTGTCCACTTTGGTGGCAAGGTTAGGGATCTTATATACCTCACCATCTATAACAAAAGGGCCTTTCTTAAGAGAAATTTTTAGGCTCAAGAGACCTCACCTCAACTCACCTTATCATTTCCTTCTACAGGAATCGTTTGATTTTTATCATTGAACCATGGATTGAATTGGGATTAGGGTTCTTTTCCATGTTTTCTTCTTCCTCTCTCCTGCTGCTCAAGCAAATTGCTGTCCCCCAATCCATGTCGCTACTCGCTCGCTCCTTGCAAGCTTCAGTCTGTTGTTTGCCGTGTCGGTCGTCATCATCTCTTCTTTCCCAGGTTCCATCATCTGCAAGCTTCAAGTCCTTTACGAGCTTCAAGTTCCATGTCTGTGAGCTTCAAGTCCTTCTCCAGTGCCACTTTTCACTCTAGTGCACATTTTCTTCTTCAGTGCTGCTCAGCTGGAGGAATTTAGTGCATTCATTAACTTCATCAGTGGCGGAAGTCATGGGCCTGAAATCAAGCTCTGGATCACTAGCTAATTGCTGAAGAACAGGTAAGAGTGGTGTGGCAGTTGGTGTTTAGTTGAATGTAATGGTGCGCTTTATCTTTGCATAGTTAAGCATAAGCTTGAGCTCTAGCTTCATATGGTAATAGTTGTGTAAGGGTCTGCTTTGTTGCAATTGTTTGACTATTTGAGTGCCGAGTCTAGTTATGTTGCTATGCTTTTGTGGACTACTCAATTGAGTGTAATCGTGTGCATCTTCTCGTGAAGAGTTTATCTGTAAGTATATTCGAAAGTCTAGATAATGCTCGCTTTAATGAGTATCCATTGTCTCTTTATTACCTGTGAGGGGCTCTTGATGATTGAAATGAAGCAAACAGTGCTTCTCTTCTTGGTTCATCATGCAGAATTAAAATGGGATATCCAGTTTTTTTTTTTTCTTTTCATATTTTGGGCAGTTATGGTTTCCATAGAGGTCTGCTGCATATGGTTGGGGATTCCACAGGTCAATTTCACTACATGACTGACTGGACAATTGGCTAGACAAAGTACACACGGCTTTTATTTATTGAAGCAGAAATACCAAATCTTGTCGCTTCATGATTACTCCCACATTTCTGTTCTCCGTTTTGCAAATATCTTCTTATATGAATTGAAAGAAGAGAGAAAAATGAGCCACCTTGTAGCAAGGTGTTTGGTCAAGCACTTGTGCATCTTAATTTACTTGCTTGGTGCTTCACTGTTTTATGCTTAATTCTCCTTTGGAATCAGCAATTCCTTCCGACTTTCTCACCTCTAAGATGAGTCTTAAGGAATGTCTTAAAACTCTGGCGACTCAGTGTTATCCTTTGGATGTGTTCATCGGAACATAATTAGGAGACCACCTAGTATTTAAGCAAGTACATAAGCATCAATCAGAAATTAGAACCAGCGAAAGAGCTCCGGCATAAGGTTATGACATACTTTGCCCTGCATGAGACTCTACACCAGAAGTGAAAACAGACCCGCCATCCAAAGTTTTGCAACTCGCTATATATAATGACAGCCTTCTCCACATTTATCGAATCCAACCGTTCTAGTATGGCAAGACAGCTTATAGCACAATAAGAGAAACTTGGAAGGGAAAAAAGAGGTGAAAGGGATATAAATCTTTAAGAAACATCCTCAAGAAGCACAAAAATTATAATTTATCAAAGACGAGGACAAGACACCGAGTATCATCTACATTTTGCAGTGCTCCCTCATCAATGTCTGGTTGGCGATATACATACTATAATAAACTAACTTTAATCAAAATTCTATAACATGACATAATCTAACCTCTTACATGTAGAACAAAGCCTAAGGTAAGTTTGTCACTCTCATGATATTGAAAGCTTAAAAACACATAGAACGATGCCAACGAAAATTAACTTAAGAAACGAAGGATTAGGCTTGATTCATAACCATAATGCTCTTTAAGTCAATTGAAAGACAAGACTTTCTTTCGTTATTTGGAAGAACAAAGGTTTAATTATGCCCAAGAGGTTTTTGGGCCAATGAAAACTAGGTCCAATTGTCCATTTTCTTCGGCTGAATATTTTGTCATTATTTTTCATTTATTTCGTGAAAAATGAATGATTTGAAAAATATTTTTTAAAAAATATTACTTGTATTGATTACAAAAATAAATGATCGGCAAATTTTTTTATCGTTCACCAAAATATTTAGACATAAATTATTATTGATAATAAAAATATTAATTATTGACTAATAATTTACAGCGATGCAATATATCATTTTTTAGTAAACGTTTTTGGGATCATTTATTTTTCATGAAACAAATACAACATAATTATTGTCGAATGCTTCCCCTAAATTTGACCTGCTGCATTTGGTCATTGGGAAATAATATCTAACATAACATGATTAAAGGAAACTTTATATTATTATTAGGCCCGCCGTCAGTGTGTAAAATAAAAACAGAGAGAGCTTTGGCTAAATTTCTCAGTCATCAAGTCTCTCTATGGGCAGTATTTCTTAAGAGCCTAACATTTAGTTGCGTTGAACTTTAATTTAGTCGATCGATATTTTATTAAATTTCCTCTAAGCTATGTACCAATATAGTCCAGGACAAACACAACACTAACATAACCTAATAATATTGCTGTAAAAGTGCCTTTGATGTCAGTTTTAGTATGTTTTGAAATAATGCCCTATCAAAACAAAAGATTAGATAACCTCAATTTTTGATTTGGTGAATATCGGTAATTGTTTGATTTTATGAATGAATAGATGAAACCGACACCACGGGGTGGTGGCCGTGAGTGGCAGTCTGACGATGGTGATTGACCGATGTCCATCCCAGTCTTTGATATTTTGTAATAACTTTAGTCTGGTCTAGTTTAAACTAGTTAATTAGAGAACTTAGGTTCTAATTAGCTTAAATCATTGATTAATAAAAAGCCAAATAGACTTAGCCTCAATTTTAATAAATTGCTAGGGTACTTTGGCCCAAGTATCACTATAATCAAATAATTAGAATTGGCTCACCTTAGATAGGATTTAACTCTAGCTCAAGCTTCCGAAGGATCATGTCTCAAGACTCAATAATAAGAGCGTGTAGTATTATTTGTTTGATTTGTATCGGGTTTTCTTTTCTTGCATTTAGATAGATACTTTCAATTTCTTAGGTGTTTATACGCCGCATCGCCCTTCAATTAATTGGCTGTTAATTTCCTTTTCCAAAATAAAATAGTGCTAGATTAGACTTTCAATGAACCCTACAAAAACATTTGCATGCTCACTTAGTAAATTGATACCTTCAGGATCGTAAATGGTAATAAGATACTTTCAACTTAGGTTCCAAAAGGGCGTCAATAGAATTATTAGGGGAAAAGTGTCAAAAAAGTCATAAACCTTTTGTATTGGTGCCAATTTAGTCCTAAACCTTTTGAGTTAGTGCTAATTTAGTCATAAACATTTTATTGATGCCAATTTAGTCATAAACCTTTTGAATTGGTACCAATTTAGTCTTAAAACTTTTAACCTAGTGTCAATTCAATTCTTCCACCTAATTTTGGTCGGATTTTGTTAACGTGGATGCCAGACGGCTGACGTGGCATGGCTGGAGCTAATATAAACAAATTTTAATAATATTTTAATATTTCTCAAATTACTTATTTTCTTTTCTTTTCTTTTGTTTCCTTTTATTTTTTCCTTTCCTTTCCTTTTCTTTTTTTTCCCAGTTCGCTCCTTCCTCAACCAGTCACCAACTAGGTGACCGGCTAGAGGGGCGGGCCAGCAAGGTCGAGGTCAACCTCATAGGCCTCCAGCGTGCTTAGGGCAGCCTTGCGTGGAGGCGGCAAGGCTCACCCTCGCCAAATCCAACGAGGGTTGAGCCTCGCCGGCCATGGGTGAGGCCTGACCTCGCCTGCCCACCCCTCTGGCCGGTCGCCTAGCCGCCGACCGGGCCGAGAAAGAAGAGAATCGTGGAAAAAAAAAAAAAAAAAGAAAAAGAAGAAAGAAAATAAATAATTCGAAAAATATTAAAATATAATTAAAATTTGTCCTCGTTAGCGTCAGCAGTGTCATACTAACCTTCCGATATTCATGTCAGCAAAATTTGGCCAAAATTAGCCGGAAGAACCAAATTAGCACTAGATTAAAAGTTTTAGAACTAAATTGGCACCAATTCAAAAGGTTTAGGACTAAATTGGCACTAATAAAATATTTAGAACTAAATTGATACTAATGCAAAATGTTTAAGACTTTTCCCGAATTATTAGCGTACACAAGTCCCCGAACATAGAATTTCTAGTTGCATGGGAATTGAGACAACACTCTCGCGTCTCAATTGGTTTCTAACTAACCCCAAATGGCTAGTGGTGACTCTTAGCAAAAACTTAGGGGGTTAAAGAATTAGAAAATGAAATGCAATATCACGCAACGTATAGTTTTGGGAGAGCCCATGCTCTTAATTGATGACCTCTTGGATAGTCATTAGATGAGTCCTTAGAACTTTCTTGATGAACCTTTTGGACCGTTTTTGAGCAATACCTCTAAACAATTCCAAAAGGATGAAAAATTTTGGGAGGGTTTTGATAAGCGCCACAATGCTCAAGTGGATTTGGGAGAGGATCGGGGCCCTTGCCAGCCAAGGGTTGGGAAAAAAAAAAAAAAAAATAGAAAAAAAGGAAAAAAATAACAAAAGGGCCTTTATTAAGAGAAATTTAGGCTCACAAGGCCTCATTAAAAATTTCCCATCTTACTAGAAATCTCCATATGATGTGCTTGTCTCGACCTCGGTGGAGAGACTAGGGATCTTATTTCCCTCACCAGTTGTAACAAAAGGGCCTTTCTTAAGAGAAATTTAGGCTCACAAGGCCTCTTATTATTTCCTTTTGCAGAACCAGGAAAAGAAAAGAGAGAGAAAAGAGAGAAAGACGAAGTCCACAAAAGAACAAAGAAAAAGAAAAAGAAAAAGAAAAAGAAAATTTAAAAAACAGTTTGAATGCATTTGTTTCACAAAAAATTTAAGATTTGGAAAACATTTTTCAAAAAATGATTGTTTATTCGTTTACAAAAATAAATGATTGAAAAATATTTTCATCATTGACAAAAATAATTAAGCATAAATTATTAATAATAATAATACAAATTTTGACTAATATATTTAAGCAATACAATTAATCATTTTTCGGAAAATATTACTCAACTCTTGAGTTTTACATGAAATAAATGTACTCATTTTTTTCTTAAAAAAGGACAAGATCAAATTTTGACCAACATTTTTTGAAACAAGATCCCAAATTTGTAATTGGGTAAAAAATTGAAGAAAATCCCAAATTCCAAAAAAAAAAAAAAAAAAAAAGAATTGGGATGAGGGTTCTTTTTCACGATTTCTTCTCCCTCTCTCCTGAAGCTCAAGCAAATCGCCATTGCTCAATCCTCAGCCGCTCCCCACCCGATCCTTGTCGCTACTTGCTCGTTCCTTGCAAGCTTTAGTCTATCGTTTGCGGTCGTCTCTTCTTTCCCAGGTTCCGTCATCTGCAAGCTTCAAGTCCTTCATTAGTTTCAATTTCCATGTCTCTGAGCTTCAAGTCCTTCAGTGCGACTTTTCACTCCAGTGCATATTTCAAGTCCTTCGGTGCCACTTTTCCCCAGGTTCCGTCACCTGCAAGCTTCAGTCTATCTCTGGACAGTTCGCTGTGGCCCGATCCGTGTCTCTACTCGCTCGCTCCTCACAAGCTTCAGCTTGTCGTTCACCGTGTCAGTCGCCATCGTCTCTTCTTTCCCAGGTTCTGTCGTCTGTGAGCTTCAAGTTCATCGTCCACAAGCTTCAAGTCCTTCGCGAGCTTCAAGTTCCATGTCCGCGAGCTTCAAGTCCTTCTCCAGTGCCACTTTTCACTCTAGTGCACATTTTCTTCTTCAGTGCCGCTCAGCTGGAGCAATTTAGTGCATTCATTAACTTCACTAGTGGCAAAAGGCATGGGCCTGAACTCAAGCTCTGAACTCTAAATGAGGTTGTACCTTTACTTAAATTGAGGCATAAGTATAGCAGGAGTGCCAAAACTTGGCACGAATGGACACTTAAATGCCAAAACTTACACACGGTACACTTAAATGCCACTTTTAAAAAAAAATGGATCACTTAAGTGTCAAATCGCGGGGACCCCGTCGAAAATTCTACGTGGCAATTTTTTATTAATTTTTTTTTTTTTGCCTATGTGGCTCGCCGAAAATTGAAATGACGAAAAACTAGTGCAAAACTATGTCATTTTTCCACTGACGTGGATTTTAAAAATTATTAATTAAATAATTTAAAAAAAAAATAAATTATTATAAAATTGATTAATTAAAAAAAAAAGAGGGGAAATCGGCGAGGGCTATGTAGCCCTCACCGCCCCTGCCACCGTTGCCGCCATCGCCGGGAAGGACCGGCGACGATGGGCGAGGGTCGGCCGGCCTATGACGAGGGCCTATGGGCCCTCGCCCAGATCTAGGGCGAGGGTCGCAATCCTCCCCCAGATCCGACGAGGGTCTCCGGGCCTCGCCCAACCGGGCCAAGGATTGCTGGCCGCCCGGACCCCGGCCGATTTGGGGAACCGGCGGCCCTTGGCCCGGCTGGGCAAGGGCCGGCGACCCTTGCCGGATCTGGGGGAGGGTCGCCGACCACTGGCCAGGGCCCGGCCGACCCTTGCCCACCATCACCGGCCCTTCTCAGAGATGGTGGGGACGGCGACGGCGGCAACGGCGAGGGCTGCACAGCCCTCGCCGATCCCATTCTTCTTTTTTTTTTTAATAAAATTGATTTTAATGTTTTAAAAATCTGACATGGACAATTTTTTTTATTAAAATTGCCACGTGGATTTTTTATTTTGAAAAGAATGCTCCGTCAGCAAATGAAGTCGCCGGAAAATAGACACGTGGCGGTTTGGTCGGAATTTTTCGCCGTTGGCACTTAACTGATCCCTTTTGCTCCGATTTTGGCACTTAAATGTACCGTTTGTAAGTTTTGGTACTTAAGTGTCCCTCCGTGCCAAGTTTTGGCACTCCTGGGGTCCGTACCTCCTTAAATTGAACTATTAAAATTAGATTCTGTGAAGTGTGGATTTGTTTTGGAAGCTCTTGTTGCAAGTGTGGACAGATTTCGGAATTAGCAGACATGAAATAAGTACTTAAGGTGCAAATTGAAGATTGGTTTTTGTAATTTACAAGAAAACGTTTCTGTTAGTTTTCATAAAAATGATAAAAAAATTACTCAATTGCATTGGATGATCTAACGTAGAGGTAAAACATACATTATTCGCCTCCATTTCTCTGCAATATGATTCCCATAAATGACCTTTCTCTATAAATTAACTCCTCTCACTTATATATCCAATCAACAATAATGATGATTTGTGTTATTTTCTTTTATCTTGGGTAATAATATGGGTGGTCCCTAAACTTTTCCCTATCATGCAATGTTGTGCTGGAAATATTTTGCAATTCCATAGATTGTCATATTTTGAATTTGACTCAATATTATCATTCCTCGAAGAAGACTAATAAAAATTGTTGATATGGCAATTAATACCATTAACTAGACGTCTAATATGTTGACGAGGACACCTACATGGACACCATTAACTAGCTGTTCAATTTAGACTAGACATGAGGTTAAGTCGTGTGACCTAGATATGAAGTTGAGCACCTCCATCAATGGAGGTCATGTGCCTCGCCCCAAACTCCATTGGAATTGAGAGAGAGAGAGAGGGTTGAGCTAGGTGCGGAGGTTCGGCACAGGGAGCCCCGGCGGCATGGCACAACAGGACCACACTGGTGATTACACCAGCAGCGGTGGCCAGCCTTAAACACCGAGCAAAATTTGGAGACGACTATTACCTTGCTCTTTAGCTCGGGTATGATTTGTATTGTCTGCCACCAACATCGACAAACCCCAAAAGATATATCATGGCCTGATGTTAATGTCCAACAATAAATCCCGCCATGATTGAACCGATCAGAGCTACCTACGACCAATTATATAACTATAATATAGAGCTACTTGTGTGCACGAGCCAAAGCCAAATGACAGCGATGCAGCACCTTTCTCCATCTCTTTGCTCTTTCATCATGATGATCATATCATGAAGATCGTCGGACTTCGAAAAGCCGATTATATTTTCATCACTAAATGATATGTACAATTCCTTAATTTCATAATTGAAAATGCTTTTGAAAGAAATTACATTACATAGGAGAAATGGTTAAAACATGGATAACTCTATCTGCAAATATGGGTATAGATGCGAACACACTTGCAAGTGCAAATTCCAAAAAAAAGAAGAAGTAAAAAGACCTCTCATAATTTTTTCATTAATTCAAATGAATAAGATATTTTGCAAAACAATGAAATGTATATATTAATCTAGAAAACTCTAAAATCCGGCGAATATTTTCTAGGATCACTATTTGGTTTATTTCCTTATATTTATTGTATTTTAGAAATTTTGTTGGGAGTTTAGGTGATTCGTTTCAACTTTTAGTAATTATCTAGTTACATATTTTTGCACCATGAGAATTATGTGGCATGATTTTCATTTGTCAAGGGCACGTTTGTTTCACTGGAAGTTTTTTTTTCTTTTTTTTTTTTTTTTTTGGTAAGGTAAGAATTATCATAAAATCGACCAGCGAAATGTACAACAACGGGGGAGACACGGTACCAACAACCACTCAACTAGACGAAGTGTCATTGGAGTAGAGGGGTACCATGGTCACCAAAAGAAAATTACAAATAGGCTAGGAACATAGAAGAACCAAGAGGACACAATTCATCCTATACTATATTGTGGCTGGCTCCACACCAAAAATGTGAGCATCTATCCCCCAACTACGCTGCATTCTTCTATTTCTGGGAATATCCTCAACCGATTTGAAAGCTAGAGCTTTCTCCTTGACCGCCTTACAAAGGTATAGTTTCATGGAAGGGACATAAAGATTGTGGCCACGGAAGAGAATATCATTCCTGGTTTTCAGATAATATAGCATAAAGATCCAAAGGAAAAGCGTGCTATCTCCTGGTAGAAACCTTTGCTAGTCACAGAGTTAATAACCCATTGAAGATTGTCCGACCAAGAGGAGTTGTGCCAAGGGAGATTACACTTATCAGCCCAGAAATTAGATAGAGAATTGGAGATGCAGCAATCAAAAAATAGGTGGTTAATTGAATCAGGCCTAGAGTTGCACAGAGCACAGACCGAATTAGGGATACTGCCATATGACATAAGATATTCCTGAGTGGGAAGACGATCTTTGGTGATAAGACAAAGAAGGAACTAATATCTAGGGGCCAAAGTCTTATCCCACACAAAAGAGGACCAAAAAATCGGATTGGATTTGCACCGAATTATATCCCACGCTGAAGCCACTGAAAATTTACTTGAGGAATCCTCCACCCAAGAAAAGGTATCTTGACCAATCGAGAGGTGAGGAATCGGAATTTGCCATAAAGCCAGCTCTTGGAGTAATTGAGTCCCATCCGAGGAATATATGTCCTTCACCTTCGCTTGTCTAAGAATGTCGATTGGTAGATGTAACTGTTTGAGAATACCAAGTTTAGGGGACCAATGTCAAGCCATGGATCAAACCAAAGCGACATAGATTCACCATCTCCTATCTTCCATCTGAAGTGGGGTTGGAATACATCCCTTAGAGTAAGAATCTTCCTCCAAGCCCAAGAGCAAAGAGTAAGAGTCGAAGAATTCCAGAAATTATTCCTTTTGAGATATGTGGCATGAATCCATTTGCACCATAAAAACTCTTTATCAGAAAATAGCAACCAGATGTGTTTAGCCATGGCTGCTTTGTTGCTATCTCTGATTCTTCTTATACCAAGGCCTCCTTTCGAGAGGGGAAGGCAAACGTCAACCCACGATACCTTTGCACCTCCCGAACCCATGGATGGGCCCTTCTAGAGGAATTGTCTGCATATTTGCTCTATCTTATCCACTACCGAAGATGGGAGCCAAAAGATGGAGGCCCAAAAAGCTTGGATAGCATGTAACACCAACTTAATAAGTTGTAGTCGGCCGGCAAAAGAAAAAAACCGGTGGGTCCAAGATTGGATTCTAGCAGTGAGATGGCATACAAGAGCATTGCAGTCCACTTTGCTCATTCTGGAAGTAATTATAGGTACACCCAAGTAGCGCACAAGGAGGGAACCAAGGTTGAAGCCAAGTGCTTGCACGATTTGCTCCTTGGTAGTCTTAGACCCTCCTGAAATAAAGACTTCACTCTTGTTGGTATTGGGAACTAGACCACTCCAAGTAGAGAATAATGTAAGCCCATTCTGGAGGCAAGAGATAGAGGCAGGGCTTGCTTCACTAAAGAGAAAAACGTCATCTGCAAAAAAAAGGTGGGATAGGCGTGTAGCCTTGCACCGCCAGCGGTATCGAAAATCCAGATGCCGAGTGTAAGAGTCGAGAATCCCAGTGAAAACCTCCATAATCAAGGTGAATAGGTATGGCGACATGAGATCACCTTACCTTATACCATGACCATTGGAAAAAAAGCCATGGAGTTCACCATTTATTAATATAGCAAATTTTGGGGTACGAATGCATACCATAATGAGTTTTGTGAGGTGGGTGGGAAACCCAAATGCTTGAAAAGTTTTCTCTAAGAAGTCCCAGTCAAGAGTATCATAGGCCTTCCTAAAATCCACCTTGATGGCACACTTTGGGATATAAGGCTCATTATGAAACCCACTGAAAAGTTCTTGGACAAGAAGAATATTGTCGCTGATCCTCCTACCTTTTACAAAAGCGGTTTGAATCGGACTAATTAGATATGGAAGAACCGTAGCAATTTTAGAGGAGAATATCTTAGTGATACACTTGTATATAGTATTACAATAGGCAATTGGCCGAAAGTCAGAGACTGATGTTGCATTGGGGATTTTTGGCACTAGGGCAACTATAGTATTGTTAACTTCCTTGAGCAAGCATCCGGTTTCAAGGAAATCCATTACCGCTTGAATGGCGAATGGCCCACCATGTCCCAATTCTTTTTAAAGAAGTCAGCATTGTATCCATCAGGACCAGGGGCTTTATTTCCAGTTAAAGAAAACATAGCATCGCGAATATCGGAAGGAAGAAAAGGTTGGGATAGAGAGTTGATGTGTTCTTCCTTGAGAAGGGAGTGAATGACATCCTTGAGATCCTGTATAGAAGGCCTCATAGTCATCCCAACCAAAGCAAGAGATCTTGGAAATATGAAACAAAAACCTTCGGTACATCCTTCAGGTCCATTACCGTTTGTCCTGAGCCGTCCACAACGGAGATAATACGATTACGGAGGTGCCTATGGTTGACTGAATGATGAAAGAACTTAGTATTATGGTCCCCTTCCTTTAGCCAACGAATTCTAGATTTTTGTCTGAAGAAGGACTCCTCAAGAGATCGAAGTTCAATAAAGTCCTTGAGTTGAGAATGTTCCTCAGCCGCCAAAGAGCTACTTTGAGGGTCTAGATGAAGTGCATCTTGAGTGGTTGAAAGGACCCTTTTAGCCGAGGCTACCCTCAAGGAGATCTCTGAGTAAGCATCTCTATTAAGACACTTAAGCCGGCCCTTTAGAAGCTTGAGTCTAGTGTAAAGTTTGTACATAGGAGAACCTGCTACTTGGGTCTCCCAAGACTGAGTTACTAGCATGGGGAAATCAGGGTGGCTCATCCAAAGGTTATAAAATTTAAAAGGAATATGCCAAGTACTAGGAGCAAGAATTCTCACAGTCATCGGAGTGTGGTCAGATAAGCTCGGGGCCAAGAAGGATGCTTCAGAGAAGGAGAAGGTGGTGCACCAACAGTTGTTGACCAGGACCCGGTCTATTTTCCGTTGTTTCCTGCAAATACCAGAGGAGGTGGACCAAGTAAAACGGAAACTCATATAACAAAGATCAAAAAGTTCAGCTTGGTCCATGCAATTCCTAAAATCATCAAAAGCGGGAATCCAGATATCTGGGCTCCCCATGCGATCAGAAGAATCCCGGATGGCATTAAAATCACCGGCAACCATCCAAGGACTTTCCTTGAGAGAAGAGCTCAAACTAACTAGCTTACTCCATAAGGGTCTGCGAGCAACAAAGGTGTTCTCACCATATATCACCGAGAGAAGTAGTGTAGACCCTGAGTTCAAAATTTTTATATCACCATGAATGATCTGGTCAGAACAAGTTCGAGTATTGAAACATACCAAAAGCGGGTTCCATCCAACCCAAATACGCCCTCGAGGAGAGTATTCATAATTTGTAACCCACATCCAGCCAGGGAGTAAAGCAGAGGAGGGATTAGGAAAACTAGCAACAGGAACTTTAGTTTCCAATAAGCCAAGACAGCAAATATTATTAAGGCGCACAAGCTGTCTAACTTCAGCCTGCTTAACAGGATTCATAAGACCCCTGACATTCCAAAAACCAAAAGACATTATCATACAACAGGAAGGGCAAGCGGACTATTTTCTTTTTGGCCACCTTCTGGTGGCTGCTAGTTTATCTTTGACAGAAGCTGTCCTTGATGAAGGACTAGGCTTGTTAATCTGCACAGATTTTGCTTTAACACAAGGAGTAATAGGGGGAGGCCCCAACCCACTAGCTTGCTCAATCCTCACCTCAGTGAGCTGCAGATCATGTAGGTCATTTTTTGGAGGAGCAGGTCTCATCTTCTGACCTGAACTAGCATTAGCAACAAGGGCCACTGCTGAACTAGCAACAATAACAGACCTTGGAAGGGCAGCACCAAGGCCCGCCTCCTGACCTGGATCGAGGGAGGCAGCTCCTGCAAATTTTGGTGAAACGCAAACAGCAGCAGCAGCTACCTTGTCTGGCCTGCAAGAATAGCAACATCACAAGCTGGCATTGAGGGAACAACAGCAGCACCAGCTGACTCTGCAGAAACAACAGCAGCACTAGCTAGAAAAGGAACAGCAACTGCATTCACTGAAGAAGGAACAGTAGCAACACCAGCGAGCCTTGAAGGGAGAACAACAGCAGCACCAACAAGCCTTGAATCATTGTCAGCAGCACCAGCTAAAGAATGGACAGCAGCAGCACTCATTGAAAGGGCCACCGCAGTAGCACGCACTAAAGAGGGATCAGCAGCAGCACCCTCGAGCCTTGAAGCATCAGTTGCAGCACCGGGTTTTTGAATAACAGCAGCACCAGCAGCTCTTGTTGAAGAAACACCAGTAGCAAACTCTAGGGAACCTGCTCCAGGACACATCTCTTGACCTGAGTAGATGAGACCAGCACCAGCAAAACCTGGAGAAGAACACACGGCAACAGGACGCTCTTGGACAGCATCATCAATCTCTAAGGCATCAGTAGCAACAATCTCCTCATCTAGATCATCATCCGAGTCAAAATAAAATGAGGAAGTAGGATCAAGCGATGGTTGCTTGTTCCTACTAGCCCGGCGGTTCTACTTGCTATTGACTCGTTTTCATTCTAGAGTAGGGGCTGGACAAGCATCCATACCTTGTTGAGTAGAGGGACCTTGTTCATCCCTAATAGCTGGATGATCAGATGGCTACACACGTGCCTAGATAGCTGGTTCGGACTGAGCTGGGCAGGGGTCTTAAGCAAGGCACCGATGTCCAAAAGTACCACATAAATGGCATGATACCGGTTTCCATTCATACTCAACGTCCACTATACAGGTTTGCCCATTTAGGTCAACCATAATAGTATCACAGCAAGTTTTGTGGCAGCAAGTTCGACACATACCCGAGCAAATGAAATCATTTTTAGTTGTTCCGTGCGATGGTCTACATAGAGCGATCTTCCCACAAAGCTGCTAGCAACTTTGCTAATCCCCTTAGTGGACCACAACCCATAGGAGAGATTCTTCAGTCTAATTCAAACTGGGATTATAGAATGGTCTCCTTTTTTCAACTCTAACAAGGGGTGCCATTGTTGAAGGATTAACGACACACGTGCTACGGTCAAAGGACCACCTTCTATCACCTTCCGTCTGAAATCAGGGTCCGAGATATGAAAAAAATAGAAGCCTTGGTCATTTGCTTTGACCTCTAGCAAGCGTTGGCCCCAAAGATGGTTAAGGGCTGACTCAACTAGCTTGAACGGGAGTTTCTTCCCCACAAAGTAGCCGACTAAACATTCATGCCAAATAGGATCAGCAGCGCTAAGGTCCTCATCCGAACAATGAATTATGTTATCCCCACCCGAACAAGGATCAATATAAGTAAGAGAATATCCTTGCATAGCAGCCTTGGCTACATTTGCTCAAGAGTGAGTGGCTGGAGCCGGTATTCCAGCTAACTGAGATGACGTGCCTATCCTATGCTCTGCTGTAATGGAAGCCTGACCATGGAAAGGCCCAGCTACACCCATACCAGTAGGTCTGCTGTCATTTCTTTTCCCCACCACAACAGGAACTTGGGCAACATTTTTGCCTCTTAACAAAAGACCCCCAGTAGCATAATCATGGGCAACATTGTTGCCTCTAGGCATTTGATCTCTAGCAGCATTTCGGCCAGCTGGAGCCCTACTTCGGCTACGATGTCGACCACTGCCTAATCCAAGGAGGGATTGCGAACTAGTAGAACCCCTTTCCATGAATCCACAGAATAGAACTACCCAACTAGCAAAACCTAAGATTACCCATCGCAAGGCAAAACCGCGGAGAAGAAAACCTTACCCGAACAAAGAAGAGAGGATCAGGTGTTCGGCTTCCACACGACTTCACCTCCAAAGTGAGATTATCGTCGAAGCCAACAATTGCCGGCATGGAGGAACCCCAAAACCGGAGCTACAGTTGTCGAGAGCTTCGAAATAGAGAGGGTGTGAACAGTAAAAGATCCTTTTGGTCGATCATGTCACTTCTAACTCATTTTCTCTTGTTTCACTTTGGAAGTTAATCATTTCAAAATGATTTTTTTCTAAGAAACAATCGTTTAAAATAATTAAATACCAAAAAATTATTTTTATTGTTAACAAATATATTTTCGTTGACAACAAACATATTTTCATTAATTCTTAATTTTTTGCGAAACAAGCCCCTAAATTTTTGTTTGCCAATTTGTCCTTTTACGTGCGTCAATCACATTCGAGCTATTTTTCTTCTAATGTTATAAACTAAACTCATGTGTAGGAGATAAAGTGGTGTCCATCAATAAGAGGTCAATATGGAAGGTAGGCTTCTTTTAATTTGTATCAAAATCTTTTTTCTTCTTTTTAAGAACTGAACTATTTTATCTGTTTTGCTTTGTTTTCCTTGTTTTTCTTTGGGCAAGAATTCTTTCATCTCAATGATTTCCCCATAGTCTAGTCATACTAATCCACATTTAAACATGCACATCAGATCATTCAAATAGTGGGCAGTCACTTAAAAGCATTAAATATAATAACATATAACTCACAAGAATAAAATCACTTCCAAAACATAAAAAAAAAAAAAAAAAAATGAAATTCATATCATTATAGTCAGGTTACATCGTAGCTCTAAAAAAGAAAATTATAACATAATAGAAAAAGAAACGTAAATATGAATTAAACCCAACATTTTGAATCATAAAACTAGAATTCTATCGTTTCTTTTAGTCTTTTATTCAAAATACTTGAAAAACTCTTGTAACAATGAAAAAACGATCTAAAAATAAAAACTTAGCTATCCCCCAAGCTTTCAATGCTATACTAGGATAACATCCAAGACTCCTAAAATAAGGCAATTACTTATTTTTCGCGTAAAATCAGGGAATAAATCATAGAACTCCTGATTTGGCATGCACTTTCCAACGCTTCAGTGGGTGGCGTCTTCCTTTCCTTCTTTTTGCCATTTTTCTTATTTTCTCCATGTCTCATTATACTGCATAAACAAGGAAATTTGAGTAAAAGGAGGGAAATCCAAATATTTTCTCACAAACATTTCATTATTCGTTGCCTAAAAGAGGTAAAATAACTCTATTTTTATGGAGTTATCAATAATTTTATGATTTGATTGTACCTTTTAAAAGTTTTAAGATCTCAATTACACTTTATAAATAAGTTTTATGACTTGCAACATGCTCATCTCTAACATTGAAAAGGAGGAGTGCAGTTGGTATTTCCTCCTCCACTCTTTTACTTATTGAAAAACACATGAGGTCGATGTGGGTAAACAGGCATAGAATTAATAATCGTTTAGAAACTGGAGGAAGCCCATTCTCCTTTTTGGAAGTCAAACTGCAAGATAAAAGCAAGACCCTAATAATTTCATATCTAGATTTAATTGTGCTTGAAGGCCCAATCCAACCAAGCGATTTGGGGGATAGGAAGCATTGGGCCCATAGATAATGGGCCGAAGTGGATCGATGTAGGCCCAATCGGCCCACTTCCGCGAACGACACGGTCAGAACTTATGAACCAGGAGTCACGGCTGGAACACGCCCCCCTCGTTCGCCACTCTCCCTCACGGTCGCACGTCTCCTCCCGTTTCTCGAAGATTCCTGGGTTTCGTCGAGTTCTTGCCCCCACCATCAGCGCGCTCTCGCCCCGACCCGCCGACCGCCGACAGCCATGGCCAAAGATTTCGAGTTCGCCGATCAGGTTACTCCGTCGTTCGATATGCATCTCTCTCTCTCTCTCTCGTATGTCGGACAATCGGAAGTTTCCGTGGTTCCGGTGACGGAATCCCGCAGATCTGGGCTGTTCTAGTATACGTGTGGGGACTCTTGGCTTGCCTTCTGTGTTTTCGTCTTCTCGAATTTGCAGAATTTGCGACGGTGCTGGTTTGGGTTTCAATGTTGCGCTTCTTAGCTCTCTCGGAATGCAAAAGCTAGAGTTGAACGGCTTGCTCAGCCACGTGTATGAATTGAGTCGGGACGCGATGCTGATCGACGGACCGAGCGGATACCACGAGGCGGCGCCTGGGAGGATGTCAGCGATATTCACGGCGGCGGTGCTGGCGAGGAGCAAGGAGGGCAGCTTGGCGGAGACGCACGCGTTCGTGCATGACTTCGACGGGGGGGTAGGGGAGAGTTTATAGCGACGAGTTCTTGAGTAGGGTTTCGGCTTCGGCCAATTCATCTTCGTTGTCAACATCAATGGCGTAATTCAGGTATAATTCAAGGATTGACAGGGGGTTGATGACGAACATGATGATTGAATTGAGCATTGTTACTAATATTTTCTCCAATCTTTTAGATGCCCTATAATGACCATAAGAATCATAGACAGACATAAAAAATGGCAACAAGCATATTAACTTTATTGAGAAAAATAAAAAATTTCATTTTTAATTTGAATGCATGTGCTCGCTTTGCAGGTCTAAACATACTAGTTTTAATCCTTTTTTCGTCAAGTTAAAAATCGCACTTTGAATTTCTTCCTGAAAATTGAAATAAGCATAGAGACCAATTATATCAAATTAATCACTTGGAAATAAAAACTCTTAACTTTATCAAAGAAAATAATTAAAGGCTACTCAAACCATCCAAATACTATTTACCAGGGAGGCCTAAGCGGTCCTTGGGCCTTCTATTTTATTATTCATTGATACTTTTCGACTTTAATTAGATTTTGGGCCTATTGTAAATTTTAATTTGGTTTAATATTGGAATTTGGTACTTTTTCGCTGTTGGGCTTTTAAAACTCGAATGGTTCTGAAGCATAAACCTCAACCAGTTTCAAATGTTGCTAAATATTTTGGGGCCGTTGTGAATTTTTGCTGATGTGGCGTAGACGTTGTTAAAATATTTTTGATATTTATCTTTTTTTCTTTATATTCAAACGTTGACTCTGTCCTTGACTTGGAATTCTTCCTCTTGCCCAAAATATGTAAATCCTAACAATGCAATTCCTAAGTACCTACTCACGACCATTCTTTCGCTAGCTATGGCCGCAGCTCAAATGCTCAAGCAGCAATGGCGATTGCAAGCTTGAGATCTACGACCTTTAGGTTTCACACACATTGGCCGCTCAAGCTCTATCCAAGCCACGAGCTTCAAGTTCAAGGGATGGTGGTGGTTGTGAGCTTCGAAGTAGATCTAGCCATGGCAAATCGCAAGCTTGGTCGTGATCTTCAAAGCTTTTTGAGTTCAAGGGATGATGGTGGTTGTGAGCCATTCATGAGCTTTGAGATCTAGCCATGGCAAATCGCAAGCTTGACTTGCCAACCGCAGCTCAAACAGCTATGGACCTGGAGCTTCAAAGCCATTGTGAGACTGGTCAAAAAGCTCAAACGTCCATGGCCAGTTTTGAGCTCAAACTGCCATGGCCATGTGACTTTGGAGCTTGAGTAGCCAAATGGCAGTCATGAGCTTAAACCACCTAAAAAAGGTACAAGGAATGACCATTTCTAAAAAGTTTAGTCTTTTGAATTTTGGGCAAGACTACACGGACGATTGGTGCCGTGCAAATCTAGGCGAGGGCTGGGGAAGAAGCAAGCAGAGTTTAGAAGTATTTTGCCAGATTGTTGGGGATGGAGCAAGCATCAACCACAAGAGCTCCTTGAAGGTCTATCAAATGGCCAACACCTCTAGTTGACTCGATGGCTTGGGACTACGTCTTCATCTGAACGCTCGACAATGGTCCCTCCATTTACTCACTTTTGACCCTGTTTCGAATCTAAATGAATGCTCTTTGTTCTTGCTTTACGTCTCTCATGACTCTGTACCGATTCATCCAAAATGGTTTTCTTTTTCTTTTTTGTCCATTTTTGCATGTTCATCAAATGGGTGGGGTGGTAATGCGGTGGAGAAATGAACTTCGATGGTGTCAAAGAGTAAAAGCAAGAACAAGGTAAGGATGCATTTATTTTGTGAAAAAATAAAAAATTTTAAAAATATTTTTATTAAAGATGACGACCTATATCATCTACAATAATAAATAAATAAATAAATAAATAAATAAATAATGTTGGACTAATTATCTCAAATAATATAAATGATCAATTTAAGAAAATATTATTCTAAATCATTTATCTTTTACGAAACGGGCGTAACTTTCATTTAACCATTCAACCACTATGCTTTGTAGAGACCTTTGTAATCAACACCAAATGAGGACGAGAGCTTACGAAGCCATTGCTCATTACACTGTACTTTTTCTTTCTCTTTTCTAGGTGAAAGTCACTTTGCTTTTTGGGAAACGAAGAATGGAAGAAATAAGTTTGATCGAATTTCTCAAGTCACTAAACGTTAGAAAAATTTATGGTGTTTTTGGTCAGGATTTACGGCAAGGTGGTAATATCGTAGCAACCCAGGCGGATTCACAAAGCAAGCACCTCAAACTCTATTCATACAAAGGAAAAGAAAGAAGAAAATTTTTTTAGAAAATTCAAAAAAATTGCAAAATTGATCCACATCAACCGTTGGCCATGCAATCAAAATTTGAAGAACGAAGTATATTGAAAAATCGTTATAAGGCTGAGGACTCAATGTGTCATACTAAAATTTTAGGACTAAATTGACTGCCGTATAATAAATTATTACTTTTTGAACAATTTTAGAGTCTAACAACACAGCTGGAATCGACTAATGCAATACGTGAAACCTTTAGAAGCATTTACAAATGAAATTGCCTCTTCAAGAGGAATTGTAGCTCACTCTGCAAGTAAATTAATTTCACATACACTCCAAGCATTCTGTACAATAATTACATCAGTACTCTCTTATAGAATTACGAGCAGATATAGGTTTTCATAGAATAAGCAAAGAAGTAAAAAAAACGCTTTGAGGCTGTTTTGATCAATTGGGCTAACCTTCAAGAACGACTTTGGTGCAATATATAGGGTGCACTTGGTTCAGCATTTCAAGGGACTTTCAGGCCGAAAGCCCCTTGGGAGAATGCTGAACCGTTTGGTTCAATTTTTAAAATAGCTTTTAGCTTTCAAGTGGCCTTCAAAATGCTGAAACTATTATTTTCCTTCCAAAACTACCCTCATTAGTTTTTCATATTTCCGATTTTGCCCTTGGTTTTTTTTTTTTTTTTTTTTTTCATATTTCCGGACCGGCAAAGGGCTCCGGTGAGGGTCGCGCGACCCGGTCGAGGGGGCTGCCGGAGGTCGCCCGACCTCGGGCGACCCTCAACAAGGGCTCGACCCGACCCAAGCGACCCGATGCCCGGGTCTCGCTGCCGGGTCTCGCAGTGGCCCCCTCGCCCGGGTCTCGCAAGGGTTGCGCGACCACCAGCCGCCGTCACGCGACCCTCGCAAGACCCGGGCGAGGGCCGCTTGCGCAGCCGCGAGACCCAAGCGGTGATCGCTTGGGTCGAGGTGAGCCCGGGTCGAGCGACCCTTGCCGAGGGTCGCCCGAGGTCGGGCGACCTCCGACAGCCCTCAACTGGGGCCACGCGACCCTCGCGAGGTCACCCGACCTCGAGTGATGGCCGCCCGGCACCAAATCTAGCTCGTCGGCGGGCCGTAGCCCTTCACCGGACCAGCGAAGGGTTTGTCCAATTTTACAAAAATAAAATAAATATATATATATATATATATACCTATAATACCCGTCAAAGCCCATTGCGAAAGTTTTTTTTTACCAAACGCACGTTCAACTCAAAGTCCATTTGCAAGGAAATTTTACCAAACACAATTGCATTTCCCCAGGTAGCTTGGGGCTTTTACCATTTGCATTGGACTCAAAGCCCCTTGCAAATGCTGAACCAAATGCACCCATAGTCTTCCAACCTTGACCAGCACGTTGGACTCTTTATATAGGGACTTGCCGATAGGGGTGAGCACGGTTCCGGGTAGAACCGAGAACCAAAGAACCGCACCGGAGGGTCCGGTTCAGTTCTCGGTTCTAAGGAGACCGGTTCCGGTTCCCAGTTCCATTTTTTTCGGAACCGGCGGTTCCCGATTCGATTCCTGGTTCTTATGGGAATCGGAACCGGATCGGAACTATGTTTAACCTAAAAATCCTCAAAAACCCTCATTCAATTTGTTTCTTCCTTTCAGACCACCCTCATCTGTTTCTTCATTCTCTCCCTCGATTCCCCGACCCCGACACTCTCTCATATCGGCGAGCGGCGTATGTCACACCGACGCTCTCTTCTACCTAAGGTCGTATGGGGCCACCGGCGACCAGAGCGACCTGCTGCTGTCAGCCGAGATCGTCGACACCTGCGCTTCCACGGCGCGTGCTTCTACCAGGTGAGTCATCGAGTGCTGTCTTTATCCATTTTCGGAATATTACCCAAGAATTGTGTACGTCTGCTCCTGTGAAAAAAGGAAGAGAAAGATTGCAAAGAATCTACTTGATTCGGGACAAGAATGTCCTGTCGATGCTCTATTTCTTGATTTACAGAGTAACTAGACTTATGGACCAGCTACTGCTATGTAAGGAGGAAGACAACAATTTCGAATGTCCTGCATAAAAAGATTTCAGTGTAATATGATTTAGCTCAACCGAATAGAAATTATTTCGATCTGCATAAATCAAGAATATTTATAGTCATTGCTTTACTCTTTCTTCCTTATTACAATTTGGTCGGGAGCCCGTGTTTGCAATTTCCCCTATCTTGAAAAAATTAGGTAAGAGTTCTGACGTTTTTTGACCATAATGGGTTTTATGATAATCCCTGTTTTAATTCAATTATATTTGTTTTGTGATGAAATAATGGTCGGGGTTCGAGTTTTCTGGTGATTGCGAAGTTCGGCCATCGGTGCTTTTCAGGGCAGAAAAAAATAAAATCTAACATTTGATATTTTGTTTTGGACTGGGGCTTTCTTTGAAATAAATGTGGGCATATGAGTTTAGGTGATGATATTTTCTGCAGATGTATGTCTCTTCCTCTTGATGATCTGGCTAACTGGGAAAAAATCACAATGATTGATACAGGCATGTGACGTTTTTATGCAGTAGAGGAGGGGTGTTCACGGTGGGTGCGGTGGTTGCCAATCTCCTGGGGGACCATCGGAGGCGCGACTTCTTCCTTGACCTTTTCCTTGAGGTACTACTATAGCGATAATCAGAGCAAACCATCCTTTTCCTAGGATATGAAATGGTTGATAGTGTAATGACGAGCTATTGAATCATTGACTTCATTTAATTGAAAATTGATAACTAAGCTCCCTGTAATTACTGTTTCTTTTATCTGTAAGAGAACACATTATACATTGCAGGAGTCTACTTTACTATGGACTTCAAGGAAGAAGAAGAAAACTACTAAGGAGGTGGTTTCTTTGTCAAGGAAAAGTATCAGTTCATCCAAGACGATATCTTTTTCTTACTCTAGGAGAGATCAGAATTGTCCACTTCAATTTTTGGGTAGATTCCTGTACCTTCCTATTTCATGTCCAAGTATAGTGGACGCATATCCTACTCTAAACACTTCAAAGCATGGACTAAAGTCCCTTTCTTCCTTGCAGTATTCCGCAGCTTTCATAACATCCCCAGAGATGATCACATTGGTCATCTTGGCAAGAAGTTTAATCAAAATCGCATGTCAATCTTTAGTCATATTTCAGTTCGGTTTCACTTGCAACAGGAATCTTTGGTGCGTTCACTACTTCACTTGGTCCCCCAATCTATTTTATGTTCAAAGAATAGGCGGATGAGAGCAACCTCTAGAATTTCAATTTTGTTTTTATTTCTCTCGTGCTTTCTAGAATTTGTGTTGCATGGAGTTAATGTTGTTGAGTTATAATCCAGCAAAGAAGTTCTTGCATGGGAAATAATCTGCTTAAATTGCTGATTTTAGTGTGATCGTAGGTGATTGTGTAGTTGTAATTTTAGATCTAGGAATTGTTGGAAGGCGCTGATTTGGATCTATTCTCGATTTGGATTTTGTGATCATAATGTGCGTTTTTATTGTGCTTGGCCTATTGGTGGATGTTTTGCTTCAAAATTTTGTTGCTAGACATTGAAATTCCAAGTTGAGGATATTTTGTAACTATAGAAAATTTTAGAGTGATGGTGTTGTGGGTTTTGGTACGAGAAGTACGTATTGGAAGTGAAAGTGTTGTGATAAAGCTTGCGCAGCCACTTCTCGAGGTAAGTGTTGTGAAAGTTTTGGATATTAAAAAAAAAAAAAAGAACCTGTTAGAACCTGGAACCAACCTTGGAACTTGTAACAGGGTAGGTTACAGGTTCCAGATTATGACGGGTAGGTTCCAGGTTCCAAAAAATGAGAAACATGTACCTGAGGGTAGGTTCCAGGTTCCAGGCAGAATCTGTAAGGAATCTGGAACCGCTCACCCCTACTTGCCGATGCTCTAAGGATCCAACGTTTTGTTTGGCAGGAGCAATAGCTACATGTTTGGGCCAATTCTAGGATTTTATTTAAAATAGGAGATGGAGTCGCCATCAATTAATTTAAGAAAACTAAGTTGATTGGAAACTAAGTGTACGTGGGAAAGCATTGGTCATTTGCATTGGTCATTTGCAAAAACCAAAGAAACTTGCAGTCATTTAGGGGTTCATTTATGGGTCGAAAGGGGTTAGACACCGCACAATTCTCTTTTTTTTGGTAAAGATAAGTATTATAGATGATTTTCAACCATACAAATATACAAGGGTGTGAGACAAGGCACCACCCACACTCAATGGGACAACACGTTGCTGGAGTGGGGGGGGGGCGAGTTCACAAATGGAAGAGAAACAAGTACAACAAGTAGAAATAAGGAAATTCTACTTGTGAAGATGTAATCAAGGAAATTCTTTTGTCACTTTATGGCCCAGCATGAATATAATCTTTTGATCATAGATAATAATAAGGATCTTTGAGAGCTAAAAAATGTTTTTAGGGAGAATAAATATAATATTTTTGAAAGTATTATAGAAAATCACGATATCCGTGGGGCCTTTGTTCACAGACGGGGGGCCTTAGTCTCCAACCTTCGAGTTTGCCCGGACCGATTCTCGCGGCATTTCAATCCATGGGTTGGTTTCATGCAACAGATTTTCCAATGCAAATATTTTAACAAGCAAAACAATTTGCCCAGAGATACTATGATAATTATTTATTGAAGTGGAATAATAGCTGCAAAATCACGTTCTTAGATTTTCTTCAAGGAGTAATTTAGGCATTATGACGATTCATTTATTCATGAAAAGCCTAATTTTAAACCATTTATCATTTTTTCATGAAAAGCCTAATTTTAAACCATTAGAGTAACAACTAATTTATATATTAATTCAAGCCTAGCTCCAACAACATAATGATATCGATTTTATTTAAGGGGTTTAGAACACTTATCTATTGCCTGAACAAATTTTTTTTCATACCCACCTAGGATCACCGATTTTTGCACACTTGACCTCTCATCGGAATTTTTTTTTTATAAACAACATCAAGTTGGTTATTATAATTTGAGTGAATAAATAGAGAGAGAGGGTTTTGAAATGCATTACCTTTGTCAAAATGAGCAAATGAAGTAGGAAAATTTCGAAAACAAAGGGGTATGATGCACTTCATAAGGGAAACGATGCATAACATAAGGCAAATGTGGTGAAAGGCCTAAAAATGATGAAGGCTTCATAGGTGCGGAACAAGGGCTTCAAAAGCCTAGCTTCACATGTGGCCATGCACCATTTGGGCCCAGTCATGCGATAGGACATGTCGCCTAGGCATGCCAGGCCAATGTTTAATTGGGCCTAGTAGGGCTTTAGCTCAAGTGTGGATTGTCGCTGTTCCATCATCGGGCTAACACTGGAAGCAACATTTGGCAACCGCCAGTGGTGGCGAAGATAGGGGATGACGTCATAATTCTTTTTGTTTTTCAAAAGAAATTTAGAATAATATTTTTCAAAAAATTTGACCAAATTTTGATCAATTATAACTTTTCAATCCAACCTTTGGTCTGCAGAAGTAAGATGGGCTCCCATGTTTTACTTAACTCCTATTCAATTCATAAAAAAATAGTGGTGACTCTTAATCAAATGAACCAATTAATAGAAACTAAGTTAACATCAATCATGCCATGAGCAAGTGTCATCTTGCAAGAGGGACCATTTGTGCTTGCTTAGTAACCCAACAACTTCCTCTAGGATCTCTCCTCGGAAGGGTCGTGATAGAGAATTTCCGTTTTTCTCATGAAATTACAAATGATGAATAAAAAAAAAAAAAGAAGAAAAATGATTAAGCTGAATCAAACACAAAAAAATGGTTTGGCTTGGTTTGATATTGATTATAATACAATTTAGTTTGGTTTCACTCTTCTTCAAACCATATTGTTGAAAATAAAACAAGCGATCTTATTAAATATACAAAAATAAGGAAGTGAATCGGACATCAAATTTACGTGGTTCAATCATGTGACCTACGTCTATGAGGAAATGAGCATATGATTTCATTATAAATGAAACGATACAATGGAGGTTACAATCATACTCGACTCAATCGCATACTCTTGATATTTTTCATCCCTCAAATACAACTAATAACTCTATCTTCAACCCTCATAGTTTCTCTCGAAATAATATCTCAATCTCATAAAAGAATGACATGAATGTTAACACAAAATTTAATCAACTTCATTTTATGTAATTTCACGAAGAAAACCTTTCCAAATCAAACCCCTAAGAGGAAATTTTCAATTTCCTCCGTGCAGTCCTTGGACCTCTCATTAAGAGCTCTTCCTCTTCATATTTAAAGAGAAAATTCACTAGAAGCAAATAAAGAAGATGAAAGGAAATAATTAGTGGCCATCATTAAACGACCTCATTCTTGCAGCTTTCTTTGTCTTGTGCCTTTCCCTTCCATCCCATATCAGCGGTAGCCATCGTCAATCTCTCTTTTCCCTTTATTAAGCTGACCGAAGTCGTCCCTTATGGTCAAGACTAGCACGTTCTCTCTTTCTTTCCACGCTCAAAGCAACACCATGATGGGATGGCATCACGGCCATGGACAGGCCATTGTTGCATTTCCTCTTACTACTCTTGAGTGGAGGGCGAGTGTCCATTATTCTCTTTTGGTCTTAGTTTGATCTGGCTCCAGCGCAAGATATACTTCAACATCTAAGGTGAAGACCAAAAAAATATTTCGCAGTAAGTATATGCTTAGGTAATGCTTAGGTGAAGCATCTTTTATGTAGTGAATACAACAAATCCAATCTCAATAGTATGAAGGAAAATTTTCTAGTTATCCAGAGTCCATGTGTCATAATAAGAAGCGATTCTTTAGGAATATTTTGCTATTATGTATTTATATAAAACTATGATTTCATCTAGATAATTGTTTAACCATAGATATAGTTATAGAATAATTGGAAATGATTTAAAAGCTTGAAAATCAGATTTTTTTTTAATTCAAAATTTCAAGAAAGCACGTATAAGAAACTCAAAAGATATTGCGCGTTTGAAAAGGTACACCCCCATAATTGTCCTCCTCCTCATTTTTTTCTAGAAAAGGTGCAGCTCCTTAATTGTCCTCCTCCTTGTTTTTTCTATAGCCATCAACTTTGTTGACTCTAAATTAAAAGTTACAATTGCTAAGAAGTTGCCTGTCCCTCAATTAAATCCCATGAGTCATGTAATACACAGGTCCAAAATGATGTCTCTCGCTAAATGTGGCATCGGACTTCAAGCGCTCAAACCAAGAATTTCATTGTATGTATCTTACAATCAATAGCCTTCTCTTCTTTTCAACTATAATGCTCTTGTTCTTCTTTTGTAAATTTTTGAAGGAGGATAATTTGGTGGAGAAGCTTTTCAAATTAAGAATGTAATTAAGTGTAATGTTATTGTTTCTAAAACGTGTAAATGGCTGAAATTTGACCAATAATAGCTGCACATTCGAAATGAATCAAGGTAGATTTGGGCTCTGATGTATGTATATGGTTTGTCAATAGGCAAATTTTTCACCTTTTCTCAATTGAAATTGTTGGACTTTGTGGCAGCTATGGGAAATTTGTAAAGTCGGTTGGTAATGAGAGAGGCTTAAGACATGACAAAGGCAAGTGATCAAGATTTAGCTGGAATGGAGTGTCAAATAGCAGCCATAAACAATTTATTAGACATTGGTTCCGACCAGAGATTCTCGAGGATTTCGATCAAGGAAAGTGAAGTGGTGATATCCATGGAGCAAAGATACAGGACTCGAAGCTCCTTCATGTATGTAAAATCTAGTCTGCAGAAATCTCCCTCGCCATCTTGGTGCTTAGGTCTCCCCATCCAATTTTTTGGTTGAGGCAACATGAGTATCTTCAATTCAGGAAACACATGCCCCATTAGTTTAGCAAGCATATCACTGCCTGTTGGAACTAGTATAAACACCTAGAGGGGGGGGATGAATAGGTGTATAGGAATTTTATGCGTACGTAATAACAAACTATTGCAATCAACAAACAGAAATTAAATAGAGAGAGTAGAGGAGATTGCAAACACAGTTTATAGTGGTTCGGCTTTAGACAAGCCTACGTCCACTCTCTAGGCGATCAGCCAATAGGCTGTATTTCACTATATGATCAACGATGATTACACACTCTCGAGTGTTGGCACTTGGTGATGATATGTCTCACAAAGTCACTCTTCTTGTAATTCACTAGGATCACTCGGTTACGCTCTTTTTTTTTCAGACAACTAGTGAATAATTGAATCAGCCTTGGAATATATTTATCCACTCTAGTCTCCTAGGTCTCATCCTATCCTTATATACTCTCCAAGCCACACTCGACCGTTGGCTCTTTCCGTGAGAGATCAGTCTTCCATTTCCTTTCTTGGACAGACTTCATAAGGTAGTCTTTTTGACCGTTGGAGGTAGATTGGATCCCCTTGGATTCTGTTCGCCCATACAATCAGAATCCGGGCTTCCATAAGTGTTCTATTCTTCTTTGGAAGTTGTCCGTTGATTGATCCTGCCAATCAATTTGATACAACAAAATCAATACAAATAAAGTAAGTGAAATACTTGACCGTTGGTGATCTTATCCTGTAGGTTCATCTTAAATCCGATGGTCTTAAGTTCTGAATTTGCCTAGATTTCTAGTCTGGTTCGTTCAGACTTAAAATCTCAGTCTGGTTCGTTCAGACTTAAATCTCAGTCTGGTACGGTCAGACTTAAATCTCAGTCTGGTACGAGTCTTCCGTCTGCTTCATCCAGACTCAGAGACTTTATGTGCTTCTTTGTCTGCTTTATCCAGACTCAGAAGCTTTCCATCATCTGCATAGCGGCTTGTGCGTTTTTCACTACGTTACTCAATAAACACGTTAGTAGCCTTTTGATTTATTTTGTCATCTTCAAAACATCATAAGGGATTTCCCTAACAATCTCCCCCTTTTTGATGATGACAAAACAATTTCTGAATATGCAGATGTGCAATTATGCTTTTTAAATATATTGATAAATCAAAGTATCATAAGCACATAATGCAATCTCCAACATTTCATATATTCAATGAATGTCATTCAAAATAGGAGATTATATAATAGAAGATAATTGATAAATTGAGCAAAATAATATATAGAAATGATTACAGCTCAATATTATGCACTAAATAAAATAAACCAATTAGCACATATGCATATATATATATATATATATATTTTCTCCCCCTTTTTGACATAATCAAAAAGCGATAACAATGCAAAAAGGGTGTCACGTGGAGAATAAATTCACATAATATCTTTAAAAATATATGAGGCATGAAATACAAACTTTAAAGATATCATGTTGATATGAACATAAAGAATATTCAATATAGCTCATATATATCAACAAAAATCTGCCAAGGAAAGAAATTAATGATATACTTACCAAATTATGTAGAACACAATTTACCTTTTCTTTCCATAGTAATCAGGATCAAGATCAATTAAAAAATCTGCCATATTTGATCAATGCTCCCCCTCAATTTGTTGCCTTTTCGAAATGATCACGATTCTCCATTTCTTTTTATATTCACTTTCTCCCCCTGTCCTCATGATAGTATTTGCAATAATACTAATCGCAACTTGTGCACGTTGAATGCAATGTTGTCCCTCTATTTCCTTTGTAGTAACAACATTCATAGCATTCATTTGCTTTTGAAATTTGAGGTAGAAGTTTGTTTTCTTCAATCAAGCTCGCCTCAAATTTATTCTGCATAAACTTAACAAACTTTCTGCACAAATGCATTGTTATAATATTTCATGTAATATAGAATGCCTTTTCTTGTGAAATAAATTGGATAACATATATGACAGTATAAAAATTTCAATCCAAAACTATTCAACCTTACATATAACACATTAGTGGCCTGCTCAATAATTTCTGAAAATTCTGTGCAATGAATAGAATTTTTGAGCCTTCAAAAATCTCCACAAGTTCGAAATAAGCTTTCCCAACCTTATATGGAAATATATTTTGCCACCTACAAATCCTTGTAAAATAGATAATAATATCTGCAAATTATAGACAATATTACGCACATACATTCCTTCAATTTGCGGATCAAACTTGCCTAATATAAAATATCTTCTAAGATTATAGCAAGTGAATCCCAAAATACAACAATATCTTTCAAGATTAAAGGGATTTCCCTAAGCATAAATTTCACAAAGATATTATTGATGCAATATGCAAAAACGAAGTAGAATTTTTATCAAGTGCCAAATCAAGTAATAAAAATGTGTAATATCTGATGAGATTTTTTTTTGCAATATAAATCACACGTGAGTCATCGAAATCATCTTGAACCATCAAAAATTTATGTATAAATTTGGAAGGCAAGATGATAAAAATGGAATATTTTATTTCCTTACCCAATGTATGTATTTATATATACCATTGATTTAGAAACATGTCTCATCAATCATCGCTTGAGATATTCTTCTGATTGCTCAATGATTTGCATAGATTTTTACAATCATTCTTCTTTTGTAAAATTTCCTGCAGTAAGCTTTTTTTCTTTTGGTATCCATCTTTCACGTTAGAGCACAAATAGGAAATCTTCAAAGATACTCAAATATTCATTCCAAGCTCGACACAAAAGAGAATTCAAGGGAAAATATCTCGCATGATAATATCTCATAAAATAGAATTTCTCTTTGCAAAATATAACAAAAGAAGAGAGCATAAAATCCGATCAAATAATCATGATTATCTCTAAGTAGGATATTAAATTAATCACACGTATCAAATTCCAACTCACAAAACTACCAAAAATATATCACATGATTCTTCCTTCAATATAACCAATTATAGAATATAATTATTATAAAATCTAAATCAACCGAAGCATAAAAAGAACATTATGCACAAACAGATTCTCGCTTCCTTACCTTTATTACCTGCAAGAAAACAACTTATCTTTTCTTTGGTACCCAAATTTTCTTGGGTCCATTGAAGTTAGTAGTGTAAGCTTTTTCTATCCACTTCTTTTGAACAGGTCTCCAGACTTTAGGACATTTATTCTCAAAATGTTCTCTATCTCCATAGTTAGAACACTTAAGATATTCTCGACCAACAGTTCTAACAAAATTCTTTTTAAAATGATTATTATAAGCTTGTCGGGAAGGTCTTTGTCTAATTCTTTCCTTAACCTTAGGGAAATCAATCAATGATTTACTTTCCTTACAAAATCCAAGTCCTGACTTATCATAATATGGAATTTGTATAGAAAGAATATGCTGCAGGTTTTTCGTCCCTTTTGAAAACTTTGCATTGATATCCGAAACTTCCTTTTTAAGAAATAGATTTTCATTCTGTAGGGAGCCTTGATTTTCCTTTAATTCTAAAAGTTCCCTTTTAAAAGACTCACTTTCATTTAAAACAGAATCACGACTTTTCTTCAGTTCTGAAAATTCCTTTTTGAGATCATCAAATTTTTCTTTTAACAAACAGTTCTGATGACTCAACTTACGATTTTTCACTTTTAAACTAGAGATCTTTTTCAAGGTTGTTTTTAAATTTAAACAAAGCTCATTTATATAATTTGAGACTTCTCTAGGGATATCAGAATGATTTACCTCGATTTCTCTGTCTGAATCTGAGTCTGATCCTGAATCAGTTTCAGAGTCTGAGTCTGAATGAGCCATAAGACAAATGTTCCCATATTCGTCTTCACTGTCCTCAACTTCAGTATCGCTCCACGTCTCAGCTTTCAGGGCCTTCTTGTATTTCTCGAATTTCCCTTTATTCTTTTTGAGCTTGGGACAATTTTGTTTAATATGACCCTTTTTCTTACATTCAAAACAAATGACATCTTTGGTATAATCCTCCTCATCATCAGTTTTGCGTTGTGCAGATTGTCTGCCTTGTTTCCTGTTGTCGAATTTTCTGCCTTTCTTGTTTAGTTTTCTTACTTTTCTGATCAGCAGTGCAAGTTCTTCATCGTCTAGCTCCTCCTCAGAGTCTGTAACATCAGAATCAATATTAGATTTAAGAGCGATAGACTTCTTACCTCTGGATTCCACCTCCTCATTCATTTGCTCTGCTTCATAGGACCGCAGTACCAACGAGCTCATCGACTGTCAGCGGTGAAATTCGCAAAGTTTCTCTGATAGAGGTCTTCACATTGTTCCATTCTTTAGACAGTCCTCTCAGAAGTTTGTTGACCTTCATTGGTCCAGGGACAGGTTGTCCTTGATATGCCAATCCGTTTACAATCTCTGTAAAACGACTGAACATATCTCCTATGGATTCTCCCTGTTTCATCTTGAAAGATTCGTATTGACCAAGCAATATGTTTACTTTGGTCTCCTTGACACGATCAGTTCCTTCATAGGTCACATGTAGTCTATCCCATACTTCCTTTGCTGTATCACAAGAAGATATTCGATTATATTCATTAGGTGATAGAGCACAATACAGAGAATAAATAGCCTTTGCATCAAGAGTTTGTCTCTTCGTTATTTCTTCTGGAGAAATAGTGGCTGATTCTTCTGTTTCTTTGCCATCGTTTCTTTTTGACTTTTTTCCAGTATCCTCAGTGGGATTAATTCCCCTTTCAACCACATCCCATTCGAGTGGATCTTTCGATCTGAGAAAGGCCTTCATTTTATTCTTCCAAATGTTGTAATCTTTGCCATCGAAGTAGGGTGGACGGGTGTTGCTCTGCCCCTCAATCAAACCTGGTGCAAGAATACTAGCCATGAAAGATCTTTAGCTCTGAAGTAATAAACACTTCAAGATACTGAGCACGAGACTCTGATACCAATTGTTGGAACTAGTATAAACACCTAGAGGGGGGGTGAATAGGTGTATAGGAATTTTATGCGTACGTAATAACAAACTATTGCAATCAACAAACAGAAATTAAATAGAGAGAGTAGAGGAGATTGCAAACACAGTTTATAGTGGTTCGGCTTTAGACAAGCCTACGTCCACTCTCCAGGCGATCAGCCAATAGGCTGTATTTCACTATATGATTAACGATGATTACACACTCTCGAGTGTTGGCACTTGGTGATGATATGTCTCACAAAGTCACTCTTCTTGTAATTCACTAGGATCACTCGGTTACGCTCTTTTTCAGACAACTAGTGAATAATTGAATCAGCCTTGGAATATATTTATCCACTCTAGTCTCCTAGGTCTCATCCTATCCTTATATACTCTCCAAGCCACACTCGACCGTTGGCTCTTTCCGTGAGAGATTAGTCTTCCATTTCCTTTCTTGGACAGACTTCATAAGGTAAGTCTTTTTGACCGTTGGAGGTAGATTGGATCCCCTTGGATTCTGTTCGCCCATACAATCGAATCCGGGCTTCCATAAGTGTTCTATTCTTCTTTGGAAGTTGTCCGTTGATTGATCCTGCCAATCAATTTGATACAACAAAATCAATACAAATAAAGTAAGTGAAATACTTGACCGTTGGTGATCTTATCCTGTAGGTTCATCTTAAATCCGATGGTCTTAAGTTGAATTTGCCTAGATTTCTAGTCTGGTTCGTTCGGACTTAAAATCTCGCCGATTCGTTCGAGACTTAAATCTCGGTTTGGTACGGTCGACTTAAATCTCGATGGTACGGTCGGTCGACTTAAATCTCGATGCCGGTACGGTCGACTTAAATCTCGCCCGTACGAGTCTTCCGTCTCGCTTCATCCGGACTCGGAGACTTTATGTGCTTCTTTGTCTCGCTTTATCCGGACTCGAAGCTTTCCATCATCTCGCATAGCGGCTTGTGCGTTTTTCACTACGTTACTCAATAAACACGTTAGTAGCCTTTTGATTTATTTTGTCATCTTCAAAACATCATAAGGGATTTCCCTAACACTGCCAACATCAACTAGGCATATTGCCCAACATTTCTCAAGCTCTTCTTTCCTCGTTAGGTGACAATTGTTGTTCATCATTGAGGAATTTTGACCTTTAAGTGGAGTTGAGACGACCACCTCACTATAAAGATCATGTATGGTCACATGTTTCTTGTCATCGCCTCCATCCTGCAACAAACAAATGGAACGGAGGCTATCTAGAAGAGTATTCAATCTATCCCTTGCACCTTGTATCTTCTCATCGAATCTCTCAACAAGCCCAAGCCCATGCCTAGAACAAACAAAGTTTCGACTTCAATGGTCCCACCGATAAGACCACAGAGCAAGAATAAGGACTGGGCCTCCTCACTCTTCAAATGGTCATAACTCAACTTCACTATGGTTTCCACTTTTGGCTCATCTATTTTTATCAACATGCTATCCCATACATACACCTCGCTATCTTTCAAGGTGGTCGCAACGGAGATAATCAGAAGAGGCAAACCTGCAAGCTTGTTGACCACTCGACGTGCTTTTGCTTTCAAATCATCGTCGTCTTTGAGCCTGTTGCCAACATTCTTTTCAAATAGCCTGAAAGCTTCGTCATTGTTCAAGCCTTCAAGAAAAAATTTTCGAATCAGCAAGCATCTTCCCCAGCACATCCAGAAATCTCGATGTAAGCAACAATTTGCATTTTCCGCTCGTGTCTCCTGAAGGAATTCCGACCGCTTCCAAATTCAGTTCCTCCCATAGGTCGTCCAACATAATGAGAACCTTCTCATTCGGATTACTCTGCAGTTTCTGTAACAGAAGATCTCTTCTTCCCTGTTGGGTTTCCTTGTCCTTCAGACTCAGATTCAAGGCGTCAGCTATCTGGCCTTGGATATTAATCAAGTCTGGAGTCCGCGAGACTTCCACTTTGACGATCATTTCGAACGGTCTCCCCTTTTTCTTCAGTGTCTTCTCGACTTTCTTCAACAGCGTAGTCTTTCCACGCCGCCAGGCCCATAGACGCCAATCACTTTCAGCTTCTTATCATCCAGAGCTTCCATTATGTCCTGAAAGATGGAAGCTCGCGAATTGGTGATAAAGTTGCCTCCATCACCGGCCGAAGAATTCGCACCAGGAGCACCGCGAACAAGCCCCGGCGGTGGATTCTCGTAGTCAACCTTGTCAAATCGACCCCGCACAGCGAGTGCCCGGATGTCTTTGACCGTCCTGCTCGCCTCTTTGCCCAGACGATATCGCGCCTTCGGGTTGGGAAGCCACCCGTAGAAGCAAGCTGTCTTAGCTATCCCGTCATTTTCCAGTATTTTGCGTGCGTTGGTGATGCCGGCATCCACTTCTTTCATCCATTTCTCGACATCGGCTTCGATCCGCTTTATGTTGTTTTGAGCTTCATCGATGGAATGCTGCACCCTTTGCCTCGTGTGATCCAGCTCCACAATTTCAACATTAAGTTCGCGAACGTGGCGGTCGGAGAATATTATGTAGCCGCAGTGCCGACCGACCAGAGCCACCAGCCACTTTGCCACTTCGCAAGCTACAGACACAGCAATATATCCGCCATTTTCACCCCGTTTCGACTTCTTCTACCTTTCTGGCTTTCTTTCCTTCTTCTTTGTGGAGAAACGAGAGTTAGGAATTTCGCGTTACTAGATTGATGTTCCCTAAGATGCCCCTCGCTTCTTCCAATGCGCACGGGCTATTCAGGGATGTCATTTAATCGTATCTCGATCATGCTTGACCTTAAAGTTACTGATTTAAAACAAGTGGGCCCCACCCCCGCCATTTCTTTTTGGGCTAAAATTGCCTTCAGACCCCACCGCTTGCGGAATGCGAGAATCATCCGGCTAGCTTCCACTGTCACCGTCCATCTTACCATTTCATACGTGCTCAGCTCCAGCGATCAATGGCGTCACAGCTCGCCGGCCTCGAGTCTCGCTAGACCAGCGAGCCGAAGCTCACCAGAGGCTGATGAGCTAGAGACTTAGCCTATGGTAGGTCGTCCACGATCAGCCAAAAAAGAAGAAAGCAAAATAAAAGGAAGAATAAAAAGAAAAAAAATTAATAAAAAATCAAATTAGAAAAGAAAAAAAAAGTGACAGCTAGTAAGGGCACGAGATAAGAAAGAGTGAGTAATGAAAATATTTTCCCTTCTGTGAAAGTGAGAAACATTTTCAACTAATTTAAAAGAATTTTTTTATGAAAAATATTTTCCGCAATTAATTAATTTTACTTGAAACAAATGCTAAAAAATCTAAAAAATGTTTTTTGGGAAATTTTTTTCCATCAAACAAACGAAACCTCAATTTTATGAAGATTAATAAGCATAATCATCAGTTTTTTGTGAGAACCTCACTTTAGCAGTTCCAAATAAACCCAATTTCATTGATTAATTGCACCTCATTAATTGTACCGGTGAATATAAAGTGTATTTGTATGTAAACATGCATGTTAAGGAGATCGTTGACTCCATGTTAGCGTAGCATGGACTTGATAATGTAAGCTTATTTGAGGAATTATATGGATCTCACGCTATTCAATGGTCAATGGTCGAGCCTGCCCACCTCCCCCTCTGACCTCTCTCTGCTGTTAACCTACACGTAATGAATGACCCTCTTTCCAACTCTCTGCAAAATATAACATAACAATTCATGCTTAACCTCCAAATCCTTACAAGCCTCTCCCTCCCTAACACGTGCCAAAACCGCATGTCCACCGTCGTTGCTCTGATGCTCCCCTCTCTCTCTCTCTCTCTCTCTCTCTCTCTCTCTAAAACGCAGAGGAGGAGGAAGGTACAACGAAGTGATGTTAAAGAGTTAACCAGGGTAGAGTTGAAGTTTACAGTTTGGCCATTGTCGATCGATTGGCAATTGCCAAAGCTTCGTGTTTTTTCAACATGTTGGTGCAGATGGGGGCAGTACGACTTCGTGCATGTGAAGGCTGCTTAGTCAATCACCGAGGGACCCAACTTCACCGTATTGGTCCCATCTTTCTTTTATTTAGATGCTCTGTACGACATTTGAGATGTGAATAGTATAGCAAGATTTTCAGCCCCCTATATCAATTGTACAGAAAATAGACAAATCTAAAAATCGGAAGAGAAGAGCAAAGAATATCTTTTATTTAAGAACATGTATTTTCCTATATACCTAGAAATATAGAAATTAAAAAGGACTTGCCAAAAAAGCCTCAAAGCATCATGGCAATGTGTGAGGAGGAGAAAATATTCAATGTGCCAATTAACAACTTTTCAAAAGGATGCAATATAAAAACTGTGTCTCCGTTAATTATTAGGTGTGTGTGAAATGGAGGGACCACCGTACCTAATAGAGATTGTCAATTAGCGACCCTCCATTGACACCTAAGAAATACCTACTATTAATTTTGTGCATGTTCATGGATTTTGAGGTACATTCACAGCTCCTTTTAGAGAAACTGAAGGTTCATGGAAGATGTCGTTTCAATTCTAGTATAATCTGTTGGAAATTTCCTATAATTGGCTTACATTAATTAATCAATTTTCTATTTTATATAATTGGGTTAATGGATATTCCAATATATTTTAAACCCTAAAGTGATCTTATTGAATTGGGTTTTGGCATCTATTAATAATAGGCCTAGTTGAGCAGCAAAGTGTAGGCAATTGTGTTTAACTGAAACCTGTAATGGGAGGGACTCAGTTGACACGCTGTTGATTAGGGTTTGCTAGGTCCCCTCTCTAGCCTATAAAAGGGTAGGTTATACCTATCAGCCGCTGAATCCCATTAAAGCTGTTATACCAAAACAGGTCATAGAGAGGAAGATCTGGCATTCCAATAGATCACTGACACTGTCAATTTGATCTGTTTTTTATGAAGCGAGACTATGATTCAAACATGTACGTTTTAATTCCGCTGTGCATATAGGTTTTGGTGTTTTACATTCATATATGGATATAATTATTCTTGATTAATTAGTTATTTATGTAGATAATTTCTACATGTGGTATCAGAGCTAGTCATATATGATTGTAGAATCCAAAAATAATTTTTAAAGAACAAATTCAAAATTTCTTCTCTTGAACCGAATGTTGTCGTTATTTTTTCATGTGGACTCTTTGATCGATTGATTTTGAAACCTTAGGGTTTTTATTCTATATGTCGAGATCTTTCCAACCATATATAATTTATATATTTTCGTTGAGAATTGAGAGAGAATTTCGAATTTGAAATTCTAGGGTTTATACCTTGAAAAGTTCTGAAATTTTTAAATTAGTTGCAATTGAATGATGTTTGTAATAAATTGTTGCATGGGTATTGTTATATATATATATATATGTTTTATAATTGTTTGGTTGCATGAAAGTGAGTTTTTTTGCCTTAAACTTGAGAAAATTGAATTTCGGCCATGGGTATATAAGATCTAAAAATTTTGAAACTTCAATATTGATGACTTGTTCGCTTGTTCTTCATTTAATTCACTTTAATCTATTTATGATGATGTTAGAAGCAAAACTCATGGAAAAATTTCATCAAAATCAACCCTAATTTGTGTTTTTTCAGATTTGGGTCGAAATCGGGTCATGTGACCCGGTTTGCAGACTTCAGGACCCGGCTAGAGATTGAAGAAGACCCCCAGCCAGGCCGGCGGTCCTCTCGACTTTTAGCCTGCCCGTTCCAACCCATCTTCTGGACTGGTTGAAATATTGGGCATAAAGCCCATCTTTTGGGCTCATGGGGATTCCAATTTTTTGGAAGAAGCCTAGGCGGGCCGGGCTTCCAGATTTCTCGACACAAGCCCAGAATCCAGGATTCTAGAATAGGCCCACGCGAGCCGGTGGCCAGAATTTTCTGGCCCAAGCCCGCTGGAGCCATTTTTTTTTTGCAGTAATAATAATAATAATTATAATAAATGATTAAAAAAAGAGAGAGTGACAAAATTGTTGTTTAATAAATGTAATATGATTTTGGGAAGCATATGTCATAAAGTGATTCATATTGTTTGATGAATTTTTGGGCATTGATTAAATGGAACATTATTTACAAATTGTTAAAGTTTGTAAATTATTGAAATTCCTTATTGATAAAAATTAGTATATACAATCACCTGCCCAAAGGGGGTTATTGTGTATATTAATTTGAAAATTGCATGAAAATAAATTCTAAAATTAAAAGATGGGGATGTATGACTCAAAAAGATTTATCTGTCCAAAGGGGATAAATTTTTTAAAGTTATATGTAATTCTCCTCTAGATTGATAT
This sequence comes from Corymbia maculata, assembly GCA_014182735.1. Lineage (NCBI taxonomy): Eukaryota > Viridiplantae > Streptophyta > Magnoliopsida > Myrtales > Myrtaceae > Corymbia > Corymbia maculata. The sequence goes on along the minus strand of CM024688.1, from coordinate 16,183,065 downwards.
ATTAGAGATAATTGATGGGATGTGTGACTCAAAATGTTTATCTACCCAAAGGGGATAAATTTTGAGAGTTATATGTGATTTCCTTTTGTGTTAAGATAATGGGAATATATAATTCAAATGATTTGTCTGCTCAAAGGGGATTGATCATTGACAATTATATGTAATTCTCCTTGTTGTTGTTTTATAAATTTCATGCTGTGAAAAATAATGGTGCATTATGCGTTATGCCCAAAGGGGAGTTTATAACGTACAAATTATTTTGTGGAATTATTTATTACCATAATTGATTATATTGCATTATGTGTGACAAACAGTTACTTTTGCTATGAACAACAACAATGCTACGGTTGAAATATTAACTGGATCAAATTTTAAGAGGTGGAAGTAAGATATAGAGTTTGCTTTGGGAATTGTGGATATGGGTGTTTTAGAGTCTTTTGATCTCTTTTGTTAGTGGGAGCTGTGTAGTTTACATTTTTAGATATTACGGTTATATGTAACCGATAAAACTTTAATAATGTCTATTAAAGCATTTATTTTTTATGATCATCACTTTGTTGATTCTATTGTTATCATTTCTCCCGTTGACTAGAAATAGAAATATGAAACAGTATCTTTAAACAAATTTTAGTTTAAAGACAACTGGATGTCGCTAATTATGAGATCTCATGTTGGATTGTGACATAGTTGTGCAATTTCATATTGTTTAGAAATCGCACTGAGGCAATTTCATGTAATTTAGAAATTGCTCACTAATGCAGTTTCGTGTCATTAAGAAATTGCATTAACAACCGATAAGAAATAATGTATATATTAATTACATGTTGGCATTATTTCTTACTACACTACTAGGCCCATGATCCATGAAAATATAATGCTTATTATATGTGATTATGGAAGGTCATGTGTTATGATATTTTCTTAACACGTTAATCGCCATAGTCCTATAATGAGATTATATAGGATTTGATTGATTTTGAGATGCCGTTATTAGAATATCATTTTTCAAAATTGTGGCCACATAAAACAAATTTTCAGTTATTAACCCGAGAGTGTCGTTTTTAAAATAAAAATAAATTAATTAATGTAGCCCAAGTAGGAGAATGTTGGAAATTTCCTATAATGGGCTTACATTAATTAATTAATTTTCTACTTTATATAATAGGGTTAATGGATATTCCAATATATTTTAAACCTTAAAGTGATCTAATTGAATTGTGTTTTGGCAGTTATTAATAACGAGCCTAGTTGAGCAGCAAAGTGTAGGCAATTGTGTTTAACTGAAGCCTGTAATGGGAGGGGCTCAGTTGACACGCTGTTGATTAGCGTTTGCTAAATCTCCTCTCTAGTCTATAAAAGGGTAGGTTATACTTATCAACCGCTGAATCTCATTAAAGCTGCTATACCAAAATAGGTCATAGAGAGGAAGATCTGGCATTTCGATAGATCACTGACACTGTCAATTTGATCTGTTTTTTATCAAGCGAGACTATGATTCAAACAGTGCGTTTTAATTCCGCTCGTGCATATAGGTTTTGGTGTTTTACATTCATATATGGATATAATTATTCTTAATTAATTAATTATTTATGTAGATAATTTCTACATAATCATCATTTATTTTTCAGAAGGTCACTTCAATAGTTCTAAAACTACCCAATTTCATTGATGATTACATCTTGTTAACAGTTTTAATTAATATGAAGTGTGTTTGTGTGTAATTCTCTCTCTCTCTCTCTCTCTCTCTCTCTCTTTGCATATAATCTCCACGTAACGATCTTCTTTCCTATTCCCTGCAAAAGTAACGCAAAAATCCTCTGCAAACTCCAAATCCTCACGTGTCCCACTCCTTCCCCAACTATAGCGCCAACCACACACGTCCACTCACTCACACCCTCTCTCTAAGGCCGTGAATAACAATAATAATAATAATAATAATAATTTTATAACATAAATTGATTTTTATCTGTATTGCATAAACAAGTTTCTAAAAAAAAAAAAAAAAAAATCTAATATAAAGTTTCTATTTTCGAAATAAAAATTTATTTGTAAATGACACAAGAGATCATGGGCAGGCAACGGACGGTTCGCAGATGGGTAGCCGATTAGTAAAAAGCGTGAGTGATAAGAAGTATTTTTATTTTTTATTTTTTATTTTCTATTTTTAATTTATTTTTGAGAAGAAAAAAATAAAATAATTATCTTATGCACCTGCAACACAGAGGAGGTGGACGAGGATGACAGAACAAAGTGAGGTTAAGGAGTTAATCATGTTAGAGTTGAGTTGCTTTTTGGAAATGGTCGGTTGCTAGAAGTGTTAATATTGGTCATAAACCCATATTATGACCCATTTTTGGTTAAATGGGTCAAATATAAGTTAAGTGAAGTTAAATATGGGTCAAATATGAGTTAAGTGAAAGTTAAATATGGGTTGAGTGAGTTATTAGATAGACCCATCATCTCTCTCCTTCCATCCCCCTCCTCTCCATCCCCCTCATCTATGCGTTTTCGACCTCCGTTGCCAATCCGATGAAGTTCACTCAACAATAATTAAAAAATCAATTTTTTTTAAATTATTTTCCTCAAACTATTTCAATTTAGAGGTATCCAAATTTTTTTATTTACTATTTTTTATTATTTAATTTACTTTATGAATTTAATGTGAAATTTAATTCAAATAATTTATATGTGAAAAGTTTAAAGTAGACTAAATAAGTGGAAGTATATTTTCTTAAATTAAGTTAAATATTAATATGTGTTGGTAATATGAGTCGGGTATGGGTTGGGTATGGATCGGGTCAGGTATGGATCATCAAATTTACATTGTATAAAATGGGTCAAAACAGATTAAATGGATCGATGTGGATCGAATCATTTTCGACCTGATTCAAATCTGACTCGACCCACCCATTTGACACTCCTACTAATTGCTTGACAATCGTTAAGCTCCATGATATGTCACCTTCATGCTGCAGATGGGCAGTGCGACTTGGCACATCGGGTCACGGGATAATTATTAAGCTTCGTCTTATGTCAAATCATGCCTAGGGACAAACTCCGCTGTACTGTACCATTTATCTTTGTACACGTTGTCCAGGCGGCTTCAAGTTAACGTGTTCACGATCTTGTATGATTATATATTTGGTCCCAAATTCGTACAAATTGTTCTACGAAATAACATCAACAAATATTCTTGAAAAAGAAATCTCTTAATTCGGTCGATCATGTTGACCAAATTTTTTTAAAAATCCGGTCAATCACCCAAAACAAAAACAGTCATAATTGATGGGCAAACATACTTACAAATATAATCCAAAAATTTAAATAACCCAATATAATCAAATAGTCATCATCTACATAGGATTATTGTAATATCGTAATAGAAACTGTTATTCTATTGACTGTGGTCTAATAAAAATTTCTAGTTAAAAAGGCATGTTTTCCATATATAACCGTGACATTAAATTTCTACATTGAAATACAAATAATATTAGATAAACAGTTACAAGATATTGATCAACGAAATAAATTAAAAGAACCTGCCACCCCTCTATAAAACATCTCCTTGCACCATTGCACAGAATGAAGTTGCCGTCTTGTTCATCCACTTTGTTTTTATGTGCAAACCATCTACGTCTCGACTCTGCTTCTTCATTCTTACTATAGATTGACGGCCCGAGCAAACGGCAATCTATAATGCCGAGTGCAAAACACAATTTGGGTGAGAAACGTACTGCTATATTTTTTTTTATTTTTCTTTGAGTAACAGATGCTAATGCACCAATTATGAAGTGGATACGTATTATTGACGAGGACATCGACTTGTAGGGAAATTTATCATCTCGAGTTTCACATCAAATGGAAGATGATATTTATGGATAGTACCACTCCAAATGTTCGCTACCTTGATTTTTCTTTTTGAGAGCAAGACCCTTATAAAATCGAACGGGCCATTCCATAGAACAAAGTGGGTTTTAGAAATCAGGTGAAAATAAGTGAGGAAATAAAGATCCAAGGATTACAAAGTGAATGGTAGACAGAGGTTTTCATGTGAGCCCATAAGATATTTTCCTCTAAAAAGTGGTGGGAAGTAGAAAAAAGAAAAAGAAAATATTGTCAAAAACCATAAATTACACTCAATTAGTGACATATTTATCTTAGATATTTTTCTATGGTATAAAAAAATAATAAATTATGTTCACTATAATATGTTTATCTCCCATTAAGATATCATTGGATGTGCAACTTTTGGTCTCCATGTACTTTAAAGACTCTAAGCCATTACGGCCTTCCATAGCTCTTAGCTTAAGACAACCTTTTAGTTCAACACATCTTAGCTTTTTTTCGAATCGCATGCAACAAAGATCTCGATTCCCCCACACCTTGAATCTCAACTACTCTCGATTCCTCAAGCACGATAGATCAATTGTCATTTCAAGGCATTCACCATTCCCTCAACTTCATCTAGCTTTCCAAGACAGGAAAATGTACTACCAAGGATTCATCAATAATGAGAGTTGATAGGTATTGCGTCTCCAATAACGCCCAATTTCTCTGATAAAATGCAATGAAGATAAGCCCTATAAGAGTTGCTCAATTTCCCTACCGCTCTTAATAAATAAAGCAAATTATGCTGCGACCATCAACCCCTCGTTCTTCCAAGCCCATGACCCAAAACTTGTACTACTAGATTTTAATTGATCATGCCTCATCATTTGATTGTAAACTTTGATGAAACTAGCTTTTTAGCCCATAACTATGCATGGATTGCATCTTAGTGACGGGAAACTGATCGAAGCTGAAGTCGAGCAATGGGTGACACGCGTGCAGACGGTCGCCGACAAGGCACACAACGAGCTGGAACACGATGGTAGAGCCAAGAAAGATTGCTTCTGTGGGTGGCTTCCCAACCTAAAGGAGCATTATCGTCTCGGCAGGGAAGCTAGGAGGACAGTCCTCGACATCCAGGCCCTCATCTCGAAGAGTCACTTCCCGAAGGTCTACTACGAGAATGCTCCGCCAGGGTACGTCACTGGCACTTCCGACGTGAATACGTCAGCCGGTGATCAGGGCAACAATATCTTTGAGTCACGAGCTTCCTTCCTAGAAAAAATAATGGATGCGCTGAATGATGAGAAGTTCAAAGTGATCGGGGTCTACGGCCATGGTGGTGTGGGGAAGACTACCTTGTTGGAGGAAGTCAAGAAGAAGAGCGAGAAGGGATTGTTCGGCATGATCGCCAAAGCGAAAGCATCGCAGACTCAAGACTTGAAGAAAATCCAAGACGATATTGCTTATGCCTTCCGTCTAAATCTGAAGGACGAGCCAAGCGAAGAGGGAACAAGGGACCGTCTGTTTCAGAAAATACAGAGCTGTCCGACGAAGGTTCTCATAATATTGGACGATCTGTGGAACGAACTTGATTTGAAGGCAGTAGGAATTCCTTCGGGAGAAAAGAGCAGCAGGTGCAAGTTGTTGCTTACATCGAGATTTGAGGATGTGCTGAAGAAAGAGATGTGTGCTGATGAAACATTTCATCTTAAAGGTTTAGAGGACGGCGAAGCTTTTAGGCTATTTGAAAAGACGGTTGGCGACAGGCTCAGAAACGACGAGGAATTGAAAGCAATAGCAGTTCAACTGGTCAAGAAGCTTGCAGGTTTGCCTCTTTTGATTATCTCGGTTGCGCGCACCTTGAAAGATAGCGGTGCGTACGCATGGAGAAACGCTTCAATAAAAATAGACGTGTCAAAAGTGGAAACCATAGTGAAGTTGAGTTATGACCATTTGAAAAGTGAGGGCACCAAGTCCTTATTCTTGATTTGCGGTCTTATTGGCGGGACCATTCAAGTTGAAACTCTATTGGTACTGGGCATGGGTTTGAACTTGTTTGGGGAATTCAAAAAGACGATACAAGATTCAAGGGATAGATTGAATGTTATGCTTGATAAACTCCGTTCCGCTCGTTTGCCGCTAGATGATGGTGATGACAAGGAAAATGTGACCATACATGATCTTTACAGCGAGGTGGTCACCTCAACTCCAATTACAGGTCAGAATTCCTTAATTATGAATAGTAATTACGGCTCATGGCCTAAGGAAAAGCTTGAGAAATGTTGGGCAATATGCCGAGTTGATGTAAGTAGAGATAGGCTTGACAAACTAATGATGTGTTGGTTTGCCGACTTGAAGATACTCATGTTATCTCAAGCAAAAGGCTGGTATTGGATGCCAGAACACCAACCTGATTTGGGAGATTGCTCGGGACTACTAGATTTCACATACATGAAGGAGCTTCGAGTCCTATATCTTTGCAATATGCATATCACTAGTATACCTTCCTCGATTAGAATTCTCGGGAACCTCTAGTCATTATACTTAGACCAGTGCGATGTGGAGGATGTGGCAATTCTTGGCAAGCTCAAAGCATTGCAAATTCTCAGTTTCATGGGGTCTACAATTTCTAGGCTACCTCAAGAAATTGGGGAATTGACAAATCTAAGATCGTTGAATCTAAGCAATTGCTACAAGCTTGAGATAATCGAGTCTAGTGTCCTAAAAAGCTTAATCAAATTGGAAGAGTTACATATGAAGGAAAGCTTTGATCAATGGATGGGCAAGGATGAAATGCCTTCGGGAATTTTGTAATGTTACGCTTGCCGAGTTGAAGAGCTTGAGAAAGATAGCCTCTTTGGAAATCTCGATCCCTAATCCCACCATACTCTTAGAGGATGCTGACTTACCATTTGAGAACATGATCAGATTTTGGATCAACATAGGAAATGCTCGGGGGAGGGAATTTGAAGGTCTGAGAACCATGATGCTCGAATTGAGAGGGAATGATGGTATTCTTTCAAAGGAATGGGTTCAAAAAATCCTGCATAAGACTCAATACTTGCATTTGGATGGATTGAGAGAATTCAAGGAGAACACTCACGAGTTGTGCATTCGAGGATTTCAGCAATTGGAGCATCTCGACATTGAAAATAGCCCATTAGTAAAGTACATTGCTAGTTCATCCAATGGTGCTTTTCCGATTTTGGAGTCTTTGTTCCTCGTAAATCTTATTAATCTGGAGAAGAAATGCCACGGTCACATCGTTGGACAGTGCTTAAGCAAACTAAAAGCTGTGACAGTCGAGAACTGCAAACAATTGAAATATTTGTGGTGTCTTTCACAAATTGGGTCAATTCCAAAAAAAACACCAAACTTTAGGTCAAGTCCCAAATATACCCTGAACTTTTTTTTTTTGTCTCAAGAAAAACCCCAAACTTTAGGTTTAGTCCCAAATCTACCCCGAACTTTTCTTTTGTCTAAAAAAAAAAAAAACCTAAACTTTAATTTTCGTCCCAAATCTACCCCGAATTTTGTTTTGTCTAAAAAAATCTCAAATTGGTACACATATGACAAATTTACCTAAAAATTATTTTTTTGACCATCAAAAAAATTATCATATATTATTTTCCGTTAAATTTTACCGTCAAATTTCTAAATTAAATAACATGCCGCAATTAACGGGTATACTAATTTGGAGTTTTACCCTTCGTTTGTACTATAAAAAATCACCAATTTTTGATATGTTCTCAAATATACTCCATGGTCTAGTCCCAACTTAATATGGTATTTCCATCTAGATAATAAATACACATCGGCAAGATGTCATCAAAAATTATTTTTAAAATAAAACCGTTTTAGGATATAAAAAATTAGGGATTACTTGGTTGAATTGAATCGTACCGGTCTCTCTCAAGGGTTATTACTCATTTTGGCTTTTGGACAGAGGCTAATGAGGGCAAATTTAGGATTATAGTAAAATTTGATGATTTTCTTTTTGACAAAAAAAAAAAAATTGAGATAAATTTGGGAATAGATTAAGAGTTTAGGGTTTTTTTTGAGATTAAAGAAAAGTTTGGGGCAGATTTGGGACTAAACCTAAAGTTTGAGGTTTTTTCGAGACAAAGAAAAGTTCAGGGGAGATTTGGGACTGAACCTAAAGTTGGGGATTTTTTTTGAGACAAAAAAAAGTTTGGGGTATATTTGGGACTAAACCTAAAATTTGGGGTTTTTTTTGGAATTGACCCTTCACAAATTCCAAAACTTGGGCGGTTAGAAGAGATTAAAGTACGGGAATGTGACTCAATGCGAGCCATTTTCACAATTGATGCAAGAAAAGATATAGTTCTTGTCGATGACAGAGTTGAGTTCCCTTACGTACGTCGTCTGGATTTGGTTAAGTTACCAAACATGACGGCTTTTTGCATAGAAGCTGAAATGACATCAAAAGGTGCTCCGGTTCGGGTAACTCCGTCATTTTCTCCTCGTGTCGGTTTGCCTTATTAAGAGGGTATAAATTTCACTCTCATACTACACATTTTCATTCACATTCAACTATAGGTAGAGGGAAACGTCTTCCTACGACTTCTTTTTATTTCTATTTTTTTTTCAATTTTAGATAATTGCACGAATTAATTGGGCTCAAGGGTTTCTGCCATGACTAATTTATTACTCATTTAACATTTTTAATTAGTAGAATAAACAGCGTATTGAACGAATGAACCTTCAAGGAGTGAACGAAATTGAATAATTTCAAAATGAATAAAGCAACCTCTAGAGATTAAATAAATGGAATGCGAATGAAGAGCTACAGAACAAAGAAAGTCCACAAAATTCTTGTCCCAACTTCATGCAAGTTGGAACTGATTCCAACACATCATGCCAACATAACCGTGTCAACGTCAGCTATTTTGAGGATATTTCCTTCTCCATTTATTCAGGCTAAGATCTTAAATATTTTTTATTGATCAATTAAGTTTTTGATGTTTTTAAAAGCAATAAGCCCATTCGTGCACTTTGGGTTCATTCATATTCTTTCAGGCAGTGGTTGTGGATGAAGAAGGAGGAGACGAAGGGATAGAGTTGGTAACCACTACTTCTGAATTACAGGACACTTATTCAGATTCCTTATTTGATAGAAAGGTAAACATCCCTTCTCTTGAGATTTTGCCCACAATAACCATAAATACTCGCTTTGGGGCAAGTAACAATATCTCTTTGAAGATTCTTATTTGGTTTTATTTGTTCAAATGTGTTCACAATTTATAACTACATTAGTAGAGAAACTTAGTTCTTCCACCGCATTAGATAGGAGGTTAGGATTAGGCCAAATTGTCAAATTTTTCACAACTGTGATCCGACGTATTACTCTTATGAGCAGGTTAGTTTACCAAAGTTGGAGGAGTTACAACTTTGCTTGGTAGGATCCTTCAAAAGGATATGGCGTGATGAACATTTCAGAAGTTCCTTCTGCAAATTAACCACCATCATCCTTAAAAGTTGCTTCGACCTACTCCACAGCTTCCCTTCGACAATCATAGAGAGATTGTGCAACCTGAAAAGTGTCGAGGTTAATAACTATTCATCCTTGAAATCGCTGTTTGATTGTGGGTCCCTAGACTCAAATACGGGACAAACAAGGGTATTGCTTCCTGAATTGGGAAGCATCAACGTCCAAAGTTGTCCCTCCCTGGAATCGTTGTTTAATTGTGGGTCCCCTGATTCAAATGCGGAACACAAAATTGTACCGCTCCCCAAATTGGAAGAAGTGAGCGTGAGTGGAGCAAGAAAGCTGAGACATGTGGTGATGAGCGACTCCCAAACAGTTTTGGGTTTTCCTAGTCTTAAAACTGTCAATGTTGAGAATTGATCTAACCTAAGGTATCTCTTCCCCAATCATACGGCCACAACTCTAGGGAAACTTGAGAAGCTAAAAATTACTGAATGCAAACAAACAAAGGAAGTGATTCCCGAGAAAGAAGTTGGTCGATCAGAGGCGGAAGTGATGAGTTTCCCTTGCTTAAGTGAACTAACACTTAAAGAGCTCAATAAACTGATTAATTTTAGTTCAAGAAGTTGTTCATATGATTTTTCCTCCTTAGAAGATCTAAAAATTATGGGGTGCCATAACTTTAGAGCGTTCATCCGGAATCCTACAAGTGTCGAGAGGCAGTTACGCGAGACGGCCGAAGAAAATGACGAATCGCCACAGCCATTGTTCAATGAGACGGTTTGCTCTATTCCTTATTGTATTTGTATTCTTGCATTATCATGTTTTAGGACGAACAATATAATAAATTTCTCCTACTTGTCATCCTTTCTCACATTATCCTCGTGCAGGTCTCATTTCCCAATATAAGAAAACTAGAAATTGAAGGCGCTCAGTGCAAAGAGCTATGGAACAATCAAATTCCCAATGATTCCTTTTGCAAATTGGAATTCCTTGAATTGAATCACTGTGCCAATCTCTTACATATTGCCCAGTCCCATATGTCAAAGAGGCTACAACACTGTCTCAAGGAAGTACGAGTGACTTCATGCCATTCGATCGAGACCATATTCGAAGGTGATGGTGTGGATATAGGGAGCAGTAAATTGAGGAAGCTTGTCTTGTCTCATCTTGATAACTTGACGCACATCTGGCAGTGCAATGGTCTCTCAATCGGTACGACAATCACCTTCTTCGTATTTACTAATCTTAAACTTTTTGATTTGCCGAAATTCAGGAGCATCTTGCCACAAAAATACGCCGAGCGATGCCCATCCTTGCATCTCTGGAGTAAATTAAGTTGTGGAACAGAGTCAGACCAATTTCGTGTCAAAACTATTGAAACAATCACTAAGTGCCACAACTTAGATTTTGGTTGGATAATTGTCCTTATATAGGACTATAACTTCTTTTTAAGAATAATCTTTTCCATTGGATTACTATGTTCTTTAATTTAGTCGGATATTGAAATTTTTATCCGCCAAATACTTTTTTCATTTGGGTAAGAACTTTTAAACTTAGAGCTCCTAACAATGAGGCAATTTGGGGCTAGAGTAAGTCTTTAGACTGTTTCGTCTAAACTCTCAGACGTAAAACACAAGAGTATTCCTACTTTGTTAGAGAAGAAAAATATACAATTCGGAACAAGGGGTGCGAGCACCGACATGTTAAAATAAAGAATGCAGTTAGACTAGACGCCCTCATTGGAGGGACCATCGCTAACAACCCTAGTAGGTCGACCTCAACTTCATTTCACTATAAACTCATGACCCTTCAACAGGCCCTAAGTTGAGGTTTTGTTTGGATTGGCAAAAAGTACACAATGGAATCCCCCATTTGACTGAATGATTACTTAAGGTTACCTTGTCCTTTTGAATTATTTATCAGGAGAGATTTTTTTTTTAATGGAATTAGTCAATAAAAATAAGTCGTGCAAAATTATGCACACTGCATGACTTGTAATAGGTCATATAGATGCGACAAAGCTTTGGAAAATTAGCCACCATAATTTGTCTTATCGTGATAGGAGGACAAATCAAAGACATTATTGTGGCGCATTGTCGAAATATGAAGGCAGTGATTGTGGATGAAGGAGGAAGAGATGGAGGCATAGATGATGTTATAAAGTTCTCCCTACTGCAGCAACTACGTATATATGACTGTCCCACAAAGAAATTCTTCTCATGTCCTTATGAAAAGAAAGAGTCAGCAATCATTACTTTGGATTCACAAGAAGCTTGTGCGGATTCCTTCTTCAATCGAAAGGTACACATCCCTTCTCTTTTGATAATACCCATGATAGCCACAGCCACTTGCTTTGCGAGGGTAAGTAATAATAACTCTTTGAATATTTTTACTTGATTTTATTAGTTAATATGTGTTCACAATTTATAACTACATTTGTTAGAGTAAGGTGTCCAGTGAAAATTCATTCTTCCACGTCATCAAATATATTGGTATAGGATTAGGCTAAATTGTCAAAATTTTCATTGCTATGATGTGACACATAAATCTTATAAGCAGATTGGTTTACCAAGTTTAGTGGAATTAACGCTTTGCTCAGTAAAATCCTTCAAAAAAATATGGCAAGGGGCACAATGAACTTCCTGGAAGTTCCTTCGGCCAATTAGCCAACCCCACTCATAAAAATTGCTCCAAGCTAATCAACGTCTTCCCTTCCACAATCATAGAGAGATTGCACAACTTGAAAGTTGTCAAGAGTTTTAAAGTATCCCTCCTCGAAATTGTGGTTCGATTTTGGTAATTAGCCATTTGTATAATATGGCACTTAATGTAGAAATTGGGACTGAAGGATTTATTTAGTCTCTCAACAGAATCGTAAACCTCCTTTCAGACTTACAAGTGGAACAAACAATAAACAAATAGCTAAAATTATGGGGTGCGTCTCCGAACAACGCCCACAAAAGAAATCTTTTAACCACGGCTCCCCACTGTCCATGTTCATACCATTATTTTAAGGAAAAAAAAGGATAGGAAAATTATGTTCATCTTTCTAGATGGGTTTACTATTATACGAACACTTCATAATACCAGTAAAATATCACTGGCTCTTCCTCCACAAAAGTGCTCTTAACACCCACCATATATTTGTTTGTTAGTAGAAAGTAATCTTTTCATATCTTTCCAATTTTGGTCATTGCTTTTACGTTCCATCTCAATTCTAAAGTATATATAATATTATATTGAGTTAATATCATGAAAATAAAAACCAAATCGATACACCATTTTCATATTTAATTCAAACTAATTTTTATAACGTGATAAATCTCTAATCGGTACATATGCATCACATTTCTCCCAAACTAATGTGGCAGGAGTATTTTTTCTTTTTATGATATGAAAAATTGATTCAAGGTATGACACAAACGTACTGGTTTGGAATTTTATATGACGCCAAAATCGATCTACATTAACTATGACACCAATATGTCTGTTTTGAGGGATTTTTTTATAGTATAAATCTTATAACATTATATGTGTGCATATAATATTTAAAAAGAAAATTCCTCAAAGAAAAGAGGGCGGAGAAGGAAACTCCCAAATGGTTTTGGTTTTTCCTAATCTAAAAATATCTACGTTCAAAGTTTCTCCGACTTAAGAAATCTCTTCCCCTATTGTACGGCCACAACTCTAAGGAAACTTGAGTGGATGGGTTGCAAACGAGTTAAGGAAGTGTTTCCCAAAAAAGAAGGTGGTTGATCAGAGGCAGTGTGATGAGTTTTCATCTAGCATCCTATAAGTATCATGAGGTAGTTAGACGAGATGGCCAAAGAAGATGATGAATCACTACAATAATTGTTCAATGAGATGGTTTGCTCTATTCCTTATTGTGATCGTCTGTATTTTTGCATTATTATGTTCTAGAACGAACAATGTAATAAATTTGTCCTACTTATCCTCCTTTCTCACATTATCCTCTTACAGGTCTCATTTCCCAATCTAGAAGAACTAGAAATTGAAGGTGCTCAGTGCAAAGAGCTATGGAATAGTCAAATTCCCACCAATTCCTTTTTGAAATTGAGATCTCTTGAGTTGAAGAACTGTGACAATCTCCAACGTATTGACCCATCCCATTTGTGGAGGAGGCTACAGCACTGTCTCAAGGTCCTAGAAGTGGAATCATGCCGTTCGATCGAGATCATATACGAAGGTGATGAGACAAATGCAGAGGGTGGTATATTAAAGAGGTTGATTTTGCGTGATCTTGAAAACTTGAGGCACATTTGGCAATCCGATGGTCTCCCAAACGTCCCGTTCCCAAACTTGGGAAGTGTACATGTTGTGAGGTGCCCCCATTTGAAAATGCTTTTCACTACCTTCATGGCAAAATTTCTTGAGCAAATGGAAGTGCCAGTGGTGGAGTCATGTGAAGATATGGAACAAATTGCTGGTCATGAAATATCGGAAGAAGTGATCCACACGACAATCACCTTCTCCAAGTTAACGCATCTTGGACTTATCAAGTTGCCAAATTTCAGGAGCTTTTTACCTGATAAATACTCTCGGAAAGACTTCCCATTCTTGAAATACTCGCGCGTAGAAAGCTGTAAAGCAGAGGTATTCATTGCTGACCATCAGTGGGGAACCACGTGCACTCAACATCACGTGCCCCTCCTCTGTCCTCTCTCTCTCTCTCTCTCTCGCTCTTTTCCTTACCTTCTTTAACTAACCATCCGTCGATTCCCTTTTATGCTCAGCGTGGGCGCCAGAAGTTCTTCAGCCTCCGCCACACCTTAATCGCTGGCTGAGAGGGGCAAAGAACCGAGAGCATTGATCGAAGGTACTCGGATGATTTCAACAGTTCTGCCGCAGCGAAGGTGGTCTGTAATGCCGGAGTACTCAAGCTTCGGTCATGACTGTCTGCCTCGACGATTCCATTCCTTGACGTTGCTTCTATCATCTCTTTACTCATATCCGATCTCTCAATCGTTCCATAGCTAATCGTTCTTCATTAAACTAGACCGCATGTGCTCTGTTTTCCGTTGCTATTGCTACTGTCTGTGTGCAAATCGACTGTGATTGAGGCTGTATTTATGATTTGAACTGTTGCTTCTCGGCCAAAATGTATGCCACCTATTTGATGAAATTCCCGAACTAAATAAGTGTGTATTTGGGTCAGTTCTTGACCGAGAATTTCCTTCATTACTAGATTGTTAATCTGTTCTGGTCTTATAAGCGTATTTGAGTTCTGTTTCTTCAAAAAAAAAAAAATCACAGGTATTCAATCTCGAACTTATTTTGAATTTGCTAGAGCCTAGTCAATACATGTTGATTCGTGACTGTTGCGGCCATGAGCTGATGTCAATTAGTCCTTCATTTGATGCTATTCTACTCAGGTAAGCATATTTAGTGATATAAGATTGTGTTATGGTGAATTTCATGTTCCCTTGAAAAGAAATTATGTGGTGAATGAATTAAATTCTATTGGAAACCCATCTGTGTATGCTGCCCGTGTCTTGATATCTCCAATTTGGTTTTCATTTGATTCCAACTTGAGGCTAGTTTGGTTACTGGACCATATATGTTCATGCTAGGAAAATATTATGGTGAATCTCATGCCAATTTTGCTAGAATTATAGTCATAACCAAACTTAACTATTGCTAAAATCGAAGTATTGCATGCTGACCAAAACTGCTTTGTCTAAATTTGGTATTAATTTGGTCTTGGTTGATGCCATTTTGATCACGACTTGCGGTCTTATATGCTCTGTTACAATTCTGAACGTGTGCTGGAATTTGTGGAATGGGCATGAATTAGATGGATTTTGTCTTGGTTCGGTCGCCTTTTTTATATCATGTGATCCGAACTTCCTTGTCAATATCACATTTTCAGATGGTAATTGCATGATTAAATTGATGAGATGGCTGCTTAATATTGCCACGAGAGTCTTGGCCACTGCTGTTCAGAATGATGTTTCAAAGATACAATTTTTGTTTTCCTCCCTCCCTCATAGAATTCGCTCGTGAGTTGCTTTTGCGAATTCTACAGGGGAGGGAAGATTAGTCACCAGCACCACCAGTACCTTGCCCTTGAAATCCGTCAGAACCCTGCCCATATGTTTTACCAGGAGTAGGCGATTGTCTCTCCTATAATCCATTCTGCACTGGGGGTGCAGAGGTCCATCTATCTCCTTGCGGCAAGTCTCTATGTTGCTGACAGCAATTGTTGTTATGACCTTATTTATTGACTGTAGTTTCCCCGGTATGAATGCCCTGGATCTCTCCTCTGTCCTTGATATGGATCCTTTCCACCAGGGGCTCTCCTCTGTCCTTGGTGGAAAGGATCCATATCGCTCATTGGCATGGGATTTCTTCTTTCACCTTGCCCTCGGGGATCATAACTTTGCTGAGGAGGTTAATTTTGTGGAGCATGCCGCTGCAAAGGTCCCTGATGAACCATATTGAGGGCTCCGTTGTCTATTTGCCACTTGACCTCCTTGCCCGTCATAGTTTCTATTGCAATCACGCATTCTACCCACCCGGCCTCCCATACTGAACTGGAGGTGGTCTATGAGTAATTACTCCCTTTTCATACTTGTGACCTAATGATTTAGTAAGCTTAACAAAACAGCAAGCGTTGCAGGGTCACAAATCAGACACATTGGAAAGTTGAGGTTATGAAATTAGAGGATGAATGGATTAAATGACTGAAAAAAAGGTTCAGAGATAAAATTTCCAGTGGAGTCAAGTCATACCTCCATACTCCTTGTTTTGGGGATCAATGTAGGAATCTGGTGATACGAAAACAACTCCAGGTAGATAGGAAACTTATCAAAAGACGCTTTTGAATTGCTTTGACTTTGCTTTAGTCCATCACGGCCTGATAAGTGGTCGTGCTACATGCACGATTTCTCTTTTTTCCTTCATATCGAAACACGAGTATCGAATGCCATCTCAACTTTGCAATGTACATCATGCCATGGTTGCCTTGGGACAGCGACAGCAGACCACACTCATCACAAAAAGCAATTAATTCTCGTGATCAGGAAATAACATATCCATTTTTTTATGGTGGTAAATGTAAACATCGGCTTAACTATCGCAAATGTGGGGTTGTGAATGTCAATTTTAAAAGTAGGTGTCAAGATCGCTATATAGCTTGTGCACGGGAGAGTTGTATTGGCCATTGCATAGGTCCAACCCGCCAAAGAAAGCCATTTGTTGTGGTTGTTTCCCAAAACAATTTGTTTGTATTGAGAAAAAGTACACAATTGGAACCCCCACTTCATTGAATGATTTTTTAAGGTTACGTTATGCTTTTGAGTTATTTTTCAATAGAGATAAATTTTAATATAACTAGTCAATGAAAATTAGTTATACACGTTGCACGACTACACTTGTTAGTGAGGACAATTTGTTTTTAGAAATTTGGATGCCCATGCTGATTCATTTTGGCATACTTATGCCCAATTATTTATTTATTTATTTATTTATTCATTTATTTATTCTTATTTATCATTACAAATGCTTGTTTGACTAAAGATCTCCATCCTCATTGCTTTAACGTCTTGTCTTCTATGGCTTAAATATTTTCAACCTTTCCTCTCTTTTTCAGACGTGGGTAACTTTTAAAAACAGAACGTAAGTTCATTTAGTATTAAAGCAGATAATGATATTTTCAAACTTTCCTAGCAGGAGGGAGAGAGGGAGATGAAATTAAATGAAGGCATATAAATGAGGAATTAATGGAGAGGAAGTCGATGGAGCTGATAACAAAAGGGTGCAAAATCCTTTGATCAAAGTGATACTTCACCATTACGATAATAAAACGGTAAGAAAAGTAGTGAAATTGATCTGAATAAATTTTCTATTGAAAATATCAATATAATGATCCATGAAGTTTCATGAAAAAAATTAAATTGATTAGTTAAATCAGACAATCAAAAAAATAAATTAACAATGAAAGCAATTATTATCTGCGATGACTTTAGGGGGGGATTTTGTTGGGTAACAAAAGACTCTCGAGTATTATTTTTTTCTAATTTAAACAAAGAAGGGTGATAATTCATCCAAATTACAAAGCTCTAGTCGAAATTAATACCATGAGATATTAAATGAAAACCGAGATCGAAACTCTAAACTGAAATTGAACGTGGTTTGAAATGAAACATTTGACTGCAGTCGATAGGGAGGAACTCATTTTGCATTTCCTTCTGTTTTCTCCCACTTTTAAGAGGAAATATTTTTGTAGTCCACAAGAAAATTTTTCTCTGCCATTCTCTTTTTCACTTCCCTCGCACTAATTTTAGCCCAGCAAGGAAAGAAAATTTCTAATCTGTACCATAACACGGTAGGTTATAGGGGTCAACAAACATAGCTTGTATTTCTGAGCATGCTTCACTAAATACTAGTTTCACATTAAGGTAGCTTAGCATTGGTATAGTGTCCCCAAACATACTGGTGAGTTCTCCTTTGTGGAATGTTGATCGTGACTTTTGAAATTACAAAATCTGGCCAATTTTCCATTGCCTTCTAATCGCATTTATGCATTAGTAGATATGGATTATTGATCCCGTTAACATACATATAGAAGCATACTAATGCACCTTGTCGCGACCTCACCTCGGGTGCACCACCTAGGGTTTGGCTAATGGATTACTAAGCCTAAATTTAGTTCGGGCTCTCTCGAGCCCATACTAATTCGCGACTTAGGGTTTAAGTATTTTAACATGCCAATGATTTTTATTTAGGAGTCGCCACTAATCTATTTTTGGTGGGTTGATTAGAAACCCAAGTAAAGTATGGGAGAGTTACTTCACTCCTACGAACCAGAAACTATGGGATCGAGTCTAATGCCCTTTCGGTACCTTTTCTCTTTTATTTAAAAAAATGATTTGCAGGCAATTTAGATTGATTTTAATTTAATCCCTAACATGCAATGTGATCATGCGAGTGCGCAATCATTATTTAACACTCAATAAAGCAAAGTAATAAATTGCAAGCATAAAGAAGAAATACTTACCTCGAAGCAACGAAAGCATCTACAATATGAGTTAGAAAATCACATCAACCTAAGAGTGATTTCTAATTAATACGCAATCACTCGAATTTTGGCTTTTATCTTAGTTAATGAGGCCTAAGACTAACGTGCAATGCATGTAATGACGTACGAAAGTGTCTAAATTTACTAGCATGCAATGTGCAACTTAATAGTAAACTATATGTCACGCAACATTAATTATTTAACTTAATCTAACGCTAGAAAATATTCAATGCAACTATCCTAATATGTCACGCATTCAAATGGCTCTAAACATGCAATGACCAAATGACACACGGAAGATGACCTAATTCTACGTGATATGAGCATGGCAATTTTTATGTTTTTTTTTTTTATGATCAAAATTCGAAATAAAAAAGACCTATATGTAAACATGAAAACTATCCTAAAATATTCTAATAAGAAGCACACCTAACTCCTCTATATATTTTTTTTGGGTTTTTTAATAAGCCAAATCAATTCGAGCAAAGGCATATCAATACATAAAGCAACTGAATCATATAAAGCATACAATTTTCCGCCACCCAAGATAGAAAATCAAAATAATCAAAAACCCGATCCGACGTCTCGCGGCTCAATATTTTTGATTATTGAGATTTTTATCACGACACGACGACCTCACTAAATCGGAATATGCCAAATATCTCAAAGGAAATCACGTTAGCAATAAATGCATTGCTAATTAGGCAACTTTATATTCAGATAAGTGAATGGGGTAATATATTATGAAAATCAATTTTGTGCATCAACGATGTTTCAAATAAGGAAACAAAATATTCTAAACTAAAAGTAGGCAGGATATTTACCTAATTCCAATATTTGCTTCCAAATTTGACAACTCGCGAACCTCGATCGTCAAGTGGTGGACTAGCGCGGTTCTCAGTGGGACTCACGGATCTTTAGCTTAGATTAGTATCAAAGACAAGCTCCTCAAGTCCTGTGAAACAGAACACAACAATGCTTGGATGGTGGGATTTCACAATGACTTGTCAGTGTTGACTTTGGTAATTCGGAGAACTTTTGCTCTTCAACCAAAAATACTACCGCCTAGCTGGAGTAGCAGGAACCGAGGAATGATTGCTGGGCAATATTGAGCACGACTAGAAGCGGTGGTACGAAAGAGCAGCTCCGGGCTTGATCAGGCTAGAGACGGCACGACGGAGGATGACGGGGCATCGCAACTCCAGCAGCAAGCTTCTAGGAGTCGTGGGTGATGGAGCAATCGCCTCGTAGTGCCTGGACTCCTTCGATTCTGCGAACCACGGAACACGAGTCGTCGTCGAAGATGGAGTAGCTAACAGCTTTTTTTTTGGTGCAATATCATGGACGCGGGTCTCCTCGGATCAGTGCGAGCAGCAAAGACGTCGACATCGCGGGTCAAAGGTTGCCCAAGAAGAATCTCCCCCTTTTTCTCTTTCGTCTTCTCCCTTTTCTGTGTTTTTTCTCGTGTCTCCCTCTCCCTTGAGTTGTAGGGTCCTTTTATAGGCAAAAGGGGCTGAGCCATCAAGGAAAGAAAGCAGATTTTATTTTCTCTTGGGATGCTTTAAAATATATTTCACTTTCCTTGTGTATTACACGTCCATGTGCCCTTATTGAAGGATGTGCACATCTTTCCTTCTTTGAAGAAGGAAACATGTTGCTCAATATATGCTCTTTACGTGCAACAAATCTTTTTTTCTCGCATGTTTGCATCGAATCACAAAATATGAATATTCTTCGCCATTCCTTAGACCAAATATCAGCCCCAAATTGACCCAACATTGCCAAAAATTCAAGATCGTAATAGAGTTGTCCGGATTCCAAATCTTGTAAAGATGAGCTCACAATTTATCCTTGATGATATGTGAATATATTACCCAAATATATGAAAAATCCACCGCCGCGTCATCGAATATTTGAAATATATCAATCTTCCCACTTGTCGATCTTGAACGGGCTTGGCCAAATTTTCACTTATTGTGGGCTTAGTCAAACTCGTTAAGTTAAAGTTTAGAACCATCAATTGAAGTTCATCCGTTATCAGCCCAATGCAAATGCAATAAATGCTTCTAAAACTATATGCTACGCAATTTAATCCTAATATTTTTTGTTTAGGGGTTAAAATTAATTCCTAAATTTTTGTGCATTAAATTACGAATGATCAATCAAAATTTAGGTGTCAACACACCTCATATTCACTTGTCCCATTAATGAGAGGTTCATCGAATCGATGCATAATGGAAGGATGCCTCACAAGCTCAGTGCAGGCGGTCCTCCACCCAAATCAAACCGAACACAACCGTCAGGAGTTTCCCCCAGAAATAGCAAGCAGAGAAACCCCGAGCAACATGCCTCGGACTCGCTGGCCTCCAATGTCATCATCTCTGCTGGTTTCCACTCTGGCAGCTGCGAATGGCTTCACCACTACTTCGCCTGCCTAGACATCGACCACCTGGGCCTTCTACTTGTGGAAGACCACTTGGGCAACCAACTCCACCTCTCCTCTGAACGTGGCACTGCTGCGGGGGACGCTGGTGGCAATGATAGTGGGGATTGGGATGGGGGACTGATTCTGCTGGTTGGGGCAGCACCATAGACACTGCAAGGCAGAGACGCTGCAACTGTAGATAGGGCATGGTGCGCGTCGTGGTGAAGCAAGGCAGCGCGGCCGTGGCCCATTAGTGTTGCTGCTGCAAAGGCTCCTCTCTATTGTTACAAACCACCCTGCCGCCTCTGCCATCGCCTCTCTGAGCTCTGCTATGGCCTGTCGAAGCCCCATCGGTGGCTTCGATTCGTCCTCTGCTGCTTTCTCTCTCTCCTGGGAAATGACTCCGCTCTACTCTCTCTGATGCAGCAAACCACGCTTACGCCGTTGCCTCACAAAGCCCCACTGGCGGCTCCGATTCGTCCTCCTGTTGTGGTGGAACTCTGTGCCATCGTCACCATGTACTTGTTTAAAGGCCGTGTGGTTCTCAGTTTAAACTGAAAGATTGGTCTATATTCTGATACCTGTTGTGAAACTTCAAGGAGGAAGCTGTGAAGTTAATTAACGCGAGATAAAGGGTGCAGCGTTCCATTGATGAAGCTCAAAACAACACAAAGCCGATCGAAGCTGACGTCCAGAAATGGGATACAGGTGCAGAGATCCTCCCCGACGAGGCACGCAACAGTGCTGGAAAACGACAGAAGAGCCAAGAAAACTTGCTCCCGCAGGTGGCTTCCCAACCTGAAGGTGCATTATCGTCTTTGGCAAGGAGGTGAGGAGGACAA
Source organism: Corymbia maculata (assembly GCA_014182735.1). Classification (NCBI taxonomy): domain Eukaryota; kingdom Viridiplantae; phylum Streptophyta; class Magnoliopsida; order Myrtales; family Myrtaceae; genus Corymbia; species Corymbia maculata. Next base: position 16,161,475 of record CM024688.1, on the reverse strand, counting down.
TCGAGGCCATCCGATCACTCGAATCGCAGAGTGAATTCCAAAAGGTCTACTACAAGAATCCTCAGCCATAAATCAAAACATAAGGACTTAGAAGATAGTTTTAATCCTTATAATGTAATTAGAGAATTTTTAATTGAACATATTAAAATAAAAAAATAATACGTTTCTTTCAAAGATAGTTATCTAGTTCACCACCTACGAGACGACATTTTTAAGCCTTGACTTTCAATTGCGTCGATTTGTCGACCTCAATGATTTTTTTAGAAAATGTGTTGCCATTGATAATTTTTGCATGTACTCAATAAAATCTCAAATAGAACGGTAACTTTAGATAAATGAAGTGATTAATTTCTACTTGGCATCCGTAAATTTCATTGTTTGCTCTTAATTTTATCTAATCAATGCAAGTCTAGTTTCCCTATTCAATTTTTCCTCTATACTTTCAATTTGCTTGCAAATTCAGTTTTCCACATTTTGGTTCTAGTTGTTAATTGTTTTGGAAAAAAGATAAATGTAAAATTAATGAAAAATGAGAAACGGAGTGCAGAAAACAGGGGTAAGAGATGCAAAGGAAATCCCAATGATCGAGCATGACTTTCTCTCAGTAACGATTAAACCTCAAATTGCTGACTTCAAAATGTCAAAGTTTGAATTTAAGGGAAGAAGGAACTCTGGAGTCAATTTTGCATTAGAGGGATTGAGTCGACAAAAACCTCCCACTAAGAACAAAATGACCCAATCCAGAACGATAATCATCGATACGTCAGTCTGATATAAGCAAGATCATCTATGAGTAGTTTTGCCCGGATGGCAAAACGACAGAATGAGAAGAAGCAACAGCGACGCATCACCTGGAGCTTAAATTCATGGAAACGACCGGGCATGGCAATGATCTCGCATCTAGTGCGCTTGAAAGTCTTTTGGCGAGACATTGCTAGACGGAGAGAACGAACGTGACTTGGAATCTCTGTCTATTCCAAGCTCGGATCGAGCGAGCGAGCGGTAGAGCGAGTGCTCCCGTCTTCGATCGATCATCGTGACGGCCTCGCAAGGCGGAGGAGAAGGGGAGAGAGAAGGCCAGCCAGGGGAAAAAGTGAAATGTTGGGGTAATGGGGCTAATGGGTCTGGGCCGCAGATCAGATTATTGGGTTGCTCTTGTGGGCCTCACCAGTTGGATCAACTTGGCCTTTTCTATTTGTTATTTATTTATTTTTCTTTTTCTTTTGTTCTTTTGACTACCATTCCTTGTTTCTGTATTCTTCCTTTTGAAAAAAACTTATGCTTAATTTGTCAACTAAAATTCAGATGTTACGGTTTCAAATATATTTATCCTAGTATTTGAAGAAGAATATTATGTTTTGTTGTGTCAAATCTTTACTTATTAAAGGTGAGAGTAGTTTCTTGATCGGTGGAAGAAATTGGCCAAAAAATGGGACAATCCAATTGAATAGAATTGGGTATACATTTATGAGATATCGACCCACTTAGAGTGACTTGATCTATGACTTAGATTAATGTTGAACCCAAATCTAATCTCACTCATTTGGTAGGTTTGAAATCCCATAAGACTAACTACAAGGAGGGAGGGAGGGGGAGAGAGAGATGGCTGAGCCTTCTTTAGCGAAAGCTGGTATTTTCGTATTTTTGTTTGTTGTTAGAGGACTCTTTTTCACTTTATTCCAAATTTCCAAAGTGAAGAAATGATAAGATGATTGAGGATTCCAACCTTGTAAAAAGATATGACCTTTAACTTAAAATAACCTGTAAGTTAGTTATCATCATTATCAGGATTTTATCAATGCCTAAACAATAGTAATTATCAATTCTTTTGAAATTTTATGAGCATGTTAGTAATATACAAATAATATATAAGTTACTTATATTCCACTAATATACTGACTGATCAACTTCTTTGGAATTGGACAACTGTTTTTAGTAAATTACCAATTCAATAATCTCCCAATAAATCAGCGAATCATCAAATTTTTGTTGTTGTTGATTATTAAACTAACAAGAGGAGATTAAAAAAAGGAACAAATAATGACACAGAATTAAGACGAGAAAGAGTCGAGGAAAAAGCAAATATGTTGTGGGCCCACAGAACTCTTCGTGTGAGGGAAGAAGGAACTCATTTTGCATTTCCATCTCTTTCTTTCTTCCCACTTTTAGGAGGAATATATTTGTGGGGCCCCCAGGAATATTTTTGTCTACATTTCTTTCACTTCCCTCGCACTTATTCTTAGCCCAGCAAGGCAAGTATTTCCTTCGATCTTTATTTCCTCTCCTTTTGGCCCAATTCCTAAAACCCGCTTTGCTCTATGGAATGACCCAACTCGGTTCTATATGGGTTCAAACCTTTAAAAGAAAAATTAGGGTAACGAATATTCGGAGTGGCTCTTTATTTATAAATAATATCTTCCTTTTGACCTGAAATTTGATATGTACAAATTCCTTTATAAATATTGATGTCCTCGTCAATAACAATATGCATGGACTTGACTATATATGCTATGATAAGAAGGAAGAAATAGATATGAGCCATAAATAGTATGCATAAAGAAACAAAGTGGATGAACGAGGCAATATCTTCATCCTTTGCAATGGTGCATGTAAATGTTTTATATAGGAGCAAAAGGTTCTTTTAATTTATTTTGTCCATCAATATCTTGTAATTGTTTATCTTATAATATGTGTTTTTCAATATAGAAATTCTTTTAATTTATTTTGTCCATCAATATCTTGTAATTGTTTATCTTATAATATCTGTTTTTCAATATAGAAATTGAATATCATGGCTACAAATGGAATATATACCTTTTTGACTAAATTTTTTTTATTAGGTCCACGGTTGATACAAAATAGCTTCAATTGTGGCACTACTATAATTATATGTGCATGATGAATATTTCATTATATCGGGTTAGTTAAATTTTTGGATTATTGTATAAGTATAGTTTCCCATAGATTAAAACTATTCTTGTTTTTTTTTTCCCTTACCAAAAAAAAAAAAACTATTCTTGTTTTGGATGATCGATTGAATTAAGAGGTTGTGCTTCTTGGAATATTTGCTATCGTTATTCGTAGGACAATATGTACAAATTTGGGACTAAATATGTCATTAAATATGGTTGTGCGCTCATTAACGAGATGCTTCCAAGCTTTTTCAGCATTCCTTTTGAATTTCTATTTTACTCGATGTATAGGTATATACATTTGCTTGAATGAAAGACATTATTTACTACTATTTTCCGATGACTGAGTTTTGTCTATCTTCTGTACATTTGATGTAGGGGCTGACCATTTTTATATACTTGTCACATGTCAACCATTCAACTTAATTAAGAACAATGCTCATGCGACGGTCCGCTACTTTTTTTTAAAGAATGACCGTGCCTTCTTCACCACTAATTTCCCTTGAGGCAACTGGTTAAAAATAAGTTTAATTGGTTCCCGAGCGTTTTGATTTTAGGAAGCGAAAAGAAGGCAGAAGATAGGAGGAAAAAGGGATACATATCATCCGGCTTAAACACAATAAGTGATTCTACTATTCTTTTTCTCACTTTGACTCGCTTTGTTTCATCAAATATTGGACGTTGCTAGAAAGTAATTTTTTTAAAAATTATTTTTAAGAGAGATGATTTAAATTTTCCTGCGTCCTCAACCTTCATTGGCACCTCTAGATTTTGGAACGTTGGACCTTAATGCTAGGCTCGAAAATTCGGCGCTCGAAAATTGGACGGTTGCTCAGGTTGCTCAGTCCTTAGGAAATTGAGAACTCACATAACGCAATGTTTCTTGTCGGCAAATCCCATCGACTCCAATGTCTAAAATTTTTATTTAGAAAAGGTTGGCCACAAAACAAGAAAAAAAAGAAAAGAAAGAAGACGACCACAATTTAGATATTTAGAAGTATGAAATGATTTATTTGTTCCGATTCAACGTCATAGATTAACTTGATTACTTTTTCTAGTATCAATGTTGCAATTGAATTATGAGAAATTGTAAAATAAACATGATCGAAGCTATTTATGATTTTATTGGTTCGTATAAAATTTGATTCATTATGAACGTATACTTGATGACCAAAGAAAAGAACTATACAAACAATTTCTTTACTATTTTTCTTTTCATACAAGTTCAGAATTCCGAGGCCATCTTAGAAATTACTCTAATAAAATTTTTAAGTCTCATTATAAAAGTTAACAGACTCCATAACACGTGTAATGTAGGCGCATGTTTGATGTGTCCTGATATCATCATCCCTTTAATGGATTATTGGTATGTTGTTGTGTACCAAAAGAAAAGAAGGTGAAAGCCCACAATCTACCACGTAAAATGAAACGTGCGGCCTGCCCTTGCACCGTTACTAAATTAAAATAAGCTTAAGCTAGCAACGTGCAATATAGTGACTTGCGTTCGACTCCTGAAGCCCGTCCCTTCAGCTGTACCAGTAGTACATATACCATCCCAGGGTAGCCAGCCAAAAGCAAGAGAAGCAAAACACCCAGGGAGCTCCTCCCGTGGCGTGATGGATCCACCCGCGGCCATGAACAGCAGCGGGGAACAGTCTGATTCGCGGAGCCTCCGCACCATCTACTGCAACGATCGCGAGGCCAATCAGCCAATGAACTTCAAGGTCAGTCGCATTTCGTTTCGTACCCTTCCATTCCGATCCGTTCATGTTAGGTCGCGAGATGTGCGAGGTGAAAGCGGTGCGAGAGGAAATTCATCTAGTCGAGAGGCTGCAAGAGAGGCTTGGACTCGAGAGTACTAAGTTTGACACGTCAAATTTAATTTAGGCTTTATTTATTTTACCGAAAATGAATAATTGAAAATATATTTTTTGAAAGATAATTGCTTGTATCGTTTAAAAAAATGAATGAATAAAAAATGTTTTCATTGTCCACAAAAATATTTAAATATAAATTGTTATCGATAATGAAAATATTTTTCATTAACTAATTATTTTCAGCGATAAAATGCTTATTTTGAAAAAAAAAGTTTGTAATTATTTATTTTTCATGAAACAAACGAAACCTAGCTTCATATATTTTTATGGAAAATGTGATGCTTTTAGAAAATATTTTCTAAAAAGTTATTTTCCAGGAAAATGAATATTTTTCAATGTTTGGTGGAGACATTAAAAATGAAGTGAAAATATTTTTTTCCATTTGATAAGGAAAATATTTTCGTTCATGCAAAAATTTTCAATAATTATTTTATTTTATTTTTAAAATCAATTCTTACTTATTTTTTTTTTCCTTTTCTTTCTTTTTTTCTTCTTCTTTAGCCAATTGCTAGCCATGGCAATGGCCAACAACGAGCCACAAGCAAGCTCAAGCCTCATCATAGGCTGGAAAGGCTCTAGCTCGCCAGATACTAACGAGGTTGAACCTTGCTAACCTGTGGCGAGGCTTCGCCTTGCTTGATCCAATGAGGCCGATGAGCTCTAGCCTTGCCATATCTAGCAAGCTAGACGTGGCTAGAGACTCACCAATCTTGGGCGAGCTCTAGCCTCACCTAGCTCATCGGATCTAGTGAGGCTTGAGATCATCAAGTGAGCTCAGGCCTCGCCGGATTTGGTGAGCTAGGCGAGGCTCAAGCTCGCCCGCTAGCCTCGAGTGAACTCAAGCGAGGTGAACCCTTGCTGCAAAGAAAAAGGGGATAAAAAAGTAAAGAAAAGGAAAAAATTAAAATTTCAAATTTTTTAAAAAATAAAAATAAAAGGAAAAGGTATTTGGTGAATAAAATTGCCCAGTTTAGAAGTGAAAGAAAGAAGATAACAAGCTGAAAATATTTTTCCCTATTTTATAAAGCTTATTTCATTGGTGGAAAATGTTTTCCCCAACCAATTTATTTTTCGTAAAATGAATGCCAGAAAATCAGGAAAACATTTTCCTAAAAGTTATTTTTTGCGAAATAGACAGAGTATTAGTTTTGTTTTTTTTCATTTTCTCTTTTCCAGATATCGCGGAGAGTGGATGAATTCGGTTTCTTCCGGTTGTGATGTGAAAATAGGCTTTCTCTGAGTTTTTAGTGATGAGTAATTTGGTTTCTCTCGAGATGATGATGAGTCTTTGCTGACCTTAATACTGTAGAGTAAGATTTCGTAAGAGTTGGTGCCATTGTATGGTGTACCGGTGAACGGTGTAGATAAAGCCATTGGTGGAGCTGTCAAACTGAAATCTGATTTTGCTGGAGTCGCATTAAGGAAATTATCGTCGGAAGCAACTAATCTGTTAATATGCACTCGCAATTGGAAATATTGCCAAAAAAGTCCTAAACACATTGTATTTGTGCCATCCTTTTTAATTTGATAAATTAAGTCTTTATAGTAAATTTTGGCTAGAAATTGGCCATGTGGACCCTAAATGTTCTATGTGGCATAATCGATCTTGACATGGACAAAGTTTGCAATTTTGTAAAAGAATTTTTGAATGTTTTGAATTTTTTTCTTTGCTTTTTATTTTCATTGTGTTGGTGAGTGTCTTTGGCAACCCTCGCCTAACTTGAGCAAGCACACTTGTGTGCAGCCGACGAGGCCACGATGACCTCAGCCAAGTCCTTTGCCACTTTGTCAATCATAGGTGAGGGCGCAAAGGCCCTTGCCAAACGTTGGCAAAGCCTTCATGGTCAGCGAGGACTTTTGCAACTTCACCGGCTGCGGGCCAAGCGGCCATCGCTCAATCTAGGTGAGCCCTTCATGATTGCAAGGGCCTTGCCAATGGCTTAGTGACCAACAAGGGTCAACCCTCACAGGCCACAAAGAGAAAAAAAGACTAAGAAAATTAAAAAAAAAAAAAAATCACAAGATTTTATAAATTACAACAAATTATCCATGTCAAAATCAACTATACCTCGTAGGAAGACTGTTGTCCATATCACCAATTTTTGGCTCACATTGGCTAGGAGGACCCCATCGGCAAATTATCAAAAAGTTTATGAGTAAATTAACTAAATTGAAAGGTTTAGAATTAAATAGGTATAAGTGAAATTGGTGTAGGACTTTTTTTTATAATTTCCCTCCACAGTTTGAGCCATGTGAATTTTGATCTTTCCACCGGGAAAAATATTAAATCTTCTATTTTTCGATTTGTGGTGACTATCATATGAGACTAACTCATTTAACAGATATCAAAAGTAGATCACTGGTTTGCTTTAATGTACTTGTCGTTCCTTGAACTTTGTTTCTGTTATCCTTGATTGTTAGCTAGCCTTCTGTATCGCTTGTCTCTCCCCATGGAAGTTCGTTTTTCTTGGTGATTTCACAGTGGACCCCAATGAAGAAGACTTAATAAAATAAATAAATAAAGGAGACTTCAATGAACAAGTTGTTACTTTATTTTCACTACATAGAAGAGCTGAAACCTGCTCTAGCTTTTTCATTTTTTATGACAATTAAAGTATCTGGACCTTTTTAAGTTTTTTTAAATGGATAAGAGCCCTTTTCAATATAATTGTTCTGCTAATTGATTCGTTATAAGGATTCTAAGAGGAGAATTCATCAAGAGGATATGGTCATATCTTGTTGTCTCGCTGCATTTATTATAATCTTAGATTTGACTGGCGACATTAACATTTGAGCTTGGAGTCTCAACTTGACCAAAAGCTTTATGTTACATCCAATCTATCATAGATGGAATTTCACTAAGTTTGATACTTGAATGAGATTATCTGTGGTTGTCATTTCATTCTATCATTTATGGAGCTTCCAAGGGTTCTTGCTGTCTTATTTTGTCTTTAACGCCATGTTTTCAATTGTCAAGGGAAACTCAATATCGACAACCAAGTACAACTTCTTCATGTTTATACCTAAAGGGTTGTTTGAACAAGTAAATCGGCATGAAATCTTTTGTGCCATGGAGTTTATGGTTACTTATACCCATTGCACGTTTAGTGAACATTGTTTTGTGTTGGTGCATTACTTGTCATGTGGGATTGTTGACACCCGAATTTTTATTTATTTTATTTTAAATGCACATCTATCTTTTGCATATATAAATATATATTAATTTACAGAAAAGATAAAAAAAAATTGAAACAAAATTTCGATAAAAAAAAAAATTCGGTCCAGCCCACTTTTTTAATCTTTGAAGCCCATTACTTTATTTCATACAAGCCCACTATAATTCCCAGAAGACAAGTCCAGCCTATCTCCTCTTACCCTCAATTCTTCTTCTTTTCCCCACACAAGCAAAACAGGCAGCAAGAACATGCGAGGAAGAGGGGGACGTCGCCCTTACTCCTGACGTCAGCCGCGTGACGCCAGCAGGGGAATTCCCTTGCTGCGTTGTCACGCGGCGAGAGGAGCACCGGATTTTCGGTTAGAAGGAACGCTCGACGACACGGACGGGGGCTTTCCCGGGCGACGGCTTCGGCTGCCGAGGGCCGCTCCGCGGCAATTTTTCGACGTCGGTTTCTGGTCTCGACATTCTCCAACTCCTCTTCGACCTGCGGTGGTCGGCATCCTCTCCGACGGCCGCCCAATCCCCCCATCAAACACCTCCTTCTCCAAGGCAGTTAACATCGACATCTACGGGAATCTTCGGACGAAGACGGAGACGGACACTGGAGGCCGTTCGAACGGTGATTCACGTGCATAGGGACAGCGGCGGAGTAGAACACGAAAAAAAATCCGAGAGCGAAGGAAGGCAACGACGCCGCTCGGGCGACCCTTCACCGTGGAGACGAGAGCCCGATCCACCACGGAGACGAGAGCCTCGGCTTTATAGCCTATGAGCCCATCCTCCTCCTCGGCCACTACCACTTCGCCGGCATCAACGTGAGGACCCAGGTCAAGGGCGGCGGCCACACCTCACAGATCTACGCCATTCGCCAAGGCATCGTCAAGACCTTGGTCGCTTTCTACCAGAAGTTCGTGGATTCGTGGACGAGCAAAGGAAGAAAAAACAGATCTGGAAAAGGAGAAAACTAGAGAACATAAGAGAAAAGAGGTGCCGGTTTTTTGGTTCTCGGAGAAGAAAGCGCAAGGCCGAACCAGATCTGAGGAAGGAGTAGAGAGTGAGCTTCGAGGAGAATAGATCCGAGAGAACCAGATCTGAGAGAGAGGAGAGGAAGAATCGGTGAAGGCGGGAAGGCTGGTTTTCTTCGGGTTTTTGAAAGGAAAAACGGGATGCGGGTTTTTTGGGTTTCGAGGAAGCAACCGGGAGAGAGCTGGGCGGATCCGAGAGATAGAAGCCGAGCGCGCAAAAGGAGAACAGATCGATGAAGAGAGACGGAGCCGCGAGGAAGACAGTCCACGCCCAAACGTCGTTGTCCCGTCGACCGGTCTCGCAACGCCGCCGCCGTTCATCAACGGAGCACGACGAGGCTGCTGGTGACCAGCAAGCCGCTCTCGCCGCCATCCGCGCCCGAAGCCACCACGACGCACGACGATCCCGCCACTCACGGCCGCCTAGACCTCACGCTGCCCCCGCCGACCGCTGCTATCAAGCCGCTCGCCGCTTCGTCGCCCGGCTTCTGGTCTCACGCCGGCGCCGCCCGTCGCCGTGGCCGGGCAGGGACACGCCCGGCCGTCCCCATCGCGCCACGAGAGGAGAGGAGCGGCGAGCTGCGATCCGGGTCAACGGGGTCGGGTAAGGTATAAATGGGTAGGGTTAGGTTATTGGGTTAGTAGAAGTGGACCGGGCCGGGTTTATATTTAATTTGTTACGTGGGCTTGTCTTTATTTAAGTCTCAACTAAATTGTGGGTCAGACTCTTGGTTTCGGTTGGGCTGACTCTATTTTTGCGAATGGGCCTAGACTATTATTTGGGCGAATTTTGTAAATAGATGAAATGGGCCATTTTATTTTCTTTTGTTAATGGGCTATTTTACTTTTCTGTTATTAATGGGCCATTTTAAAAGATTTTTGACCGGCCGTTCGGCCAGCCCGGCCGCTCGTTGTTCCGACCCGGCCCGATAGGGGCCGGGTCGGTTTAGTAGGGCCGGGTCTCCCGACCCGGTCCGAATTACTTTTTAATTAATTAAAAAAATCCAAAAATGTGAAAAAAATTAAATATTAAAAAATATTAAGAAAATATTAAAATTTTCTTTTCGAAAATCATTAAAAATTAAAAAAAATTTAAATTTCAGAAAGGTTTTAAAATTTTAATTTAATTCATTTTACTTTATTTCTTTTTTCGAATATTCAAAAATTCCAAAAAAAAAATAGAAAAAAATTAGAAAATTCCAAAAGAAACATTAATAAATGTTTTTACATTCCAGAAAAGCCAAAAATTTGCAAAAAATTCGAAAATATTAAAAAATATTAAAAAATATTAAAAAGCACAAAAATTCAGAAAAAATTCAGAAAAATCAGAAAAAATTGCAAAAATTCAGAAAACCCTTAGAAAAGAAAAAAGATCAAAATTGAATAAGCCTTTAAGGCTCTACAATAATTTTTGAATGTGCTGCCATGTCTTTAGTTGACACACAATTAAGTTAGGTACCAAAAGGGCGTTAGTCACATAACTAACGTAATCAAGTCCCCGAACCTAAACTCTCTGGTTGCGTAAATAGTGAGACACGCTCCCATGTCTCGCTTGGTTTCTAGTCGACCTTAATAGATTAGTGGCGACTCCTTATTTGAAATTTTTTACGAACACCCAACGTCGCGCGGGGTATGGGCTTGGGAGAGCCCAAGTTAATGAAGAGCCGTCGGCCCGAAATTAACAATACCCCTAAACCTATTATTAAAATAATTTTAGGTCGCGACAGGGATCGTAATCGACTAGATGCTTGACATCTTTTATGTATCAAATTGACAATTCAAGTGGATTGCTAACCTGTACTTTCTCACGATATCAATTTTGTTGGCAATACCTTTCAGGTATGTAAAATATTCTTAAACTATACTGGCCAGGCTGTTTGTATGAGTGAGCGTTGAGACTAGTGCACTCTTGGGTACCATCATTTTAGAGCTTTTCATATGATTTCCAATCATGTCTGAAGTTGTCATTTGGCATTTCCTTGGTCATAACTATGATGGTTTTGTGGTGTTCATCTACCTTCAAATGCACTTATTTGCAATATAAGTACTCCATATATTACACGTTCATAGCCTATTTCTAAGATTCTATACATTGTGAAACCTAGGAGTTATTTTCTTATGATACAATGTTCTATGCCAATTCATGCAAAAAGTGAGTATTCGGGGGCGAGAATGAAGAACCTGGTTGGTGATAGATATAATCTAGCGAATGTGCCTTTCCGCCTTTCGAGCAGCCCATTTGAAACATTGAACTTCAATTTGGGATTACCGTTATATCATAAAACAATCTTGGTAGTTCAATCTCTTTTAAATTCACTTTCAATTCTGGTTTCATGCGTTTGTTAGAAACTCGTGCTAGAACCAATGTTGTAACTTCAAATATACCATCATGCTTGAGCATGCAGGTTTCTAATTTCTCAATATGTGATCAAGATGTTTCTGTATGTTTTCATGATTTTATGTGCTTGTAAATTGCGGAAAGTTCTAGAAAGAGTGCTTGCTTTGTAATGATCACCTTATTACTTGTTTTCATGTCGGACACGTCGTAGACTCGTGTAGTTATGTCACCTTCTTGGGCATTTTCAATCATGGCTATACCATATATAGATAGACAATGAAGTAAGGCACCTTTATTTTGTCCGTATTAATTCGTACTTTTTTTTTATTGTGATTCAAAGCTGTAGCGACCTGCTTTTGATTTGTCGGTCCTTTGAGCCTTGCAACAAGTATGGGCCCCCTCTGTTTGGTTCTTCTTGTATCTCTTGGTAAAGAGGCAAATGAGGACTGGATAAGTATATAATATCTCATGCATAATTCGTCTTTATTTTGCATGCTGTCGAGATTTCTTCTTCTTCTTCTTCTTTCTTCTTCTTCTTTTCTTTTTTTTTTTATTCAGCAATTTTAGTTCTTGTGATGCTATTTGGTGTTTATGAAGGGTCGGTTTTGTTTCCTATATACCAAGTCATATAATTGCGTTAGAGGAGATAGTAGAATATGCTTAACCTCTCTTTTTATGCATAACAGAAACGTTTTCAAGCTGACAAGGAATAAATAACACTCCTGTGGACGGGTTACAAGATGGACGGTGGGAGCCCATCCCTAGGAAAAGCTACAAGTTGGAGATATTGTGAAAGTGAGTAGTGTTTTATGCTTTCGGACTGATTTTTTTTTGTGTGTGATTTGTCATGTGATTTTGTTTCTTCCAGTGAAAGACCTTGTCTTATTAAAGTTAAATCATTTGTGTGTGGATGGATGTCATCTTCGGAGTGTTATCTTTATGTTGGGATTGGCAATATTGAGCAACCCAATTTTTATCATTTTGTGTTAGTTCTCCGATTTTATAATGTGAAGGTGATTATTGCAAATTGAACTTCTATAACCATGCCGCATTCACTATTTATTCCACAAATTCTAAACATATCTCTCTTCGACGATCAAGCTTGTCTTCTGCGATTAAGACTTTACTATGTTTGCCTTCTGCCTTTAGGCTCTTTCAAAAATTCACAAAATAGATTTCAACAAGTTTACTAACTAAAACTATGCTTTTAACAATATCATTAAGTTGTTCGTCTCATAAAAAAGATCAAAACAAGTATTTTTCCTTCTCCCTTGAATTCGGTTAAAAAATAGCAACAACCAGAAGGACATTTTCGTCGTTTTAAAGCAGGGCACTTTCGTGATTTGACAAGTTCTTGATTATGCTTCGTGTCCGTAGCCTCTCACGGCCTCTCTAGCTTGACCGGCGGTCGCCAGTTCCACCGGAAGCCACCGCCGGTCTTCCATCTCCGACCACGTGAGGCAGCACGAAGGAAGGCACACAATACAAGCACAGAAGAAACGAAGCTCGATCCTGGAATCCAAACTTCATTTTCGTTGATTTCGAGGTTCGCCGGAGTTGAATAGCCGTCGGATTCGAGTGTTGTGACGTCTCCACCATCTCGCATCAGTTCCTCTTCATTAGCCGCGACTCCATTCATGACTTCGATTGTGGTTCCAGTGTCGTCTTGTGGCAGTGCCGATCGTGTGCTGTTCTGACTGCGAGACGCTCCTTCAATTCGTTTTTTCACTTCCGTGATCAGTGGAGGCTTGCGGTAAGTTCGAATCACATGGGAAATGACGTCTCGTCCCCGGTTCCTGAAACTTTCGGATTTTCTCTCCACCGATTGAACTCTCCAAGCTCTGTGAATCAAAACCAAAGCTGCTCTAGCGTCTAACGAAGGTACGGATACTGCTCAGGAAATGTTCGATGAAATGACCGAAAGACTATCCGTTATTCTGTCCCGCTGCTGGCCATTAGAATAATGCTATAGTGAGGTTGTGCTTACTGTCTGGAAAGTCGCTGAGTCATCATCTCGAGTTCGTGCCATCATCGCCACCAAATCATCAGGTCGTCTCTTCTCCAATTAAAATTTGTTATCAGTGTCGATTTGTTTCTAGACTCGTCTCTTGATCTCTGTTCTGTTTTTTTCTCTCGCCTTTCACTTGACTGCTTCGTTGGACCTCTGTTGAGTCGTCGCGCCCGTACACTCCTCATCACCAAAAGCCAGATGCGGGACCGTGACGGTATAAGCCAAGGAGGTGGGGTCACGATTGCTTTCAATAATACCGGTTGCCTTCTTCGGACCTTCCTGTGTGTGTACACATTCGAGATGTCCGGAATGGTATTTAACCATTTATTGAAAGGTTCTGTGGACGGAAGCTTATTCTAGGATTCCATTTATTGAAAGGTTCTGTTTGATATATTTGGTCCTAAAGTGGTGGTGCGATCAATTGCCTTTCACATTGCAAGTTGGATCATGAAATTCCACGAATTGGACCTTTGATTGTATGCGACGACATGATATCCTCCGATGGCTATGTTCGCAACCTTAAGGAGGAAGCTGTGAAGTTGATTGACGTGAGACAAAGGGTACAGCATTCCATCGGTGAAGCTCAAAACAACACGAAGCTGATTGAAGCCGACGTCAGCATCTGTAAATTTCATCGTCCGCTTCTAGTTTTCTCTAAATACATTGTCGATTTCAATACAAGTCTAGATATTCCTACTCAATTTTTCACCTGTACTTTCAATTTGCTCACCATTTCAATTTCCCACATTTTGATTCGAGTTGCTAATTGTTTTGGAAAAGAAACCAAGTGCACAAAATCTCAATGATCGAGCCTGTCTCTCTCGGTAAGATTAAACTCGAACTGCTTTTAAGTCCGAATCCGACGAAGAAGGAACTCGAGTCAATTCCGCCTTGCATAGCTCACTGCATCAGAGGGATTGAGTTGCACCTTCGCTGAATAGCAAAATGGCCGAATAAGGAGGAAGCAATGGCAGGACATCATTAGCTGCAGCTTGAGTTCATGGAAAGGAGCGGCGATGGCAATAATGATCGGCATCTGGTGCGCTTGGAAGTCTTCTCTCGGCAGAGACGTTGCTAGGCAGAGAAAAGGAACGTGAAGAGAGAGAGAGAGAGAGAGAGAGAGAGAAGAGAGGAAAATAGCTGAAATGTTGCGGTGATGGGTGGTCTTGGCCGCGGATTAAATCATTGGGTTGCTCTTGTGGACCGCATGAGTCGCACCAAATTAGCCTTTTGTTAATTTATAATTCTTTTATCATTCGATGTCAATAGTTTCAAATATATTTACTCTAAAATATGAAGAAGAATATCATGCCATCGTGGACAAAGTGCAAGACGTTGTTTGCTTTGTTGCGTAAAATCATTACTCGCCAAAGGCTGGAGTAGTTTTTTATTGAACAATGGAAGAAATGGGCCACAAAAATGGGACAATCCAGTCAAATAGAATAGTATATGTGCTGCTGAAATATTGAATCATTTAAAACGACTTGATTTATGACTCGGATTCATAGAGACCCTAGGTCTGATCTCGCCCATTTGGTGGGTCAAAATCCTAGAAATCACAATGAAAGATTACACAAAGATCATTACAAGGTGAGAGGGAGATGGCTTTCTTTAGTGATAGATGATTCCTTTGTGTTTTACTTTTCTTGTTTGAGGATTCTTTTTGCAATTTATTTAAAATTTTCAAAGTGAAGAAATGATTAAACAAGGCAAAGAGTCGAGGAAAAAGCAAAAGAAATGAATAAACATGTTGAAAATAACATACATTTATGAAAAAGCAATTTTTATAAAGTTTCACCTAAAAAACCGATCAAGTGGTTAGTCGAGTGATCCTAGACTTAATTTGCAAGTCAAAAGTCACAAGTTAATTTCCCAGTCTATTCTCGATTTCGAGATAATTATGCAAATAACTCGGTGCAATTAATTTGAAGAGAATCTAGTGGTGAACGCATCCACCTATTCGTGGCCAAAGATTGTTATGGGTTGGAGAAACTCCAAATAGAATGTCCAGCAAAAGCATTTGAATCTTTGTTGATGCCCCTCGATGACGGGCTGTGACTCTTCCATGATGACTTCGAGAAAATTTCCTTCACATGCAAAACCATAATCGTTTATGATAATAATGATAATAATGGACAATTTTGTCTCCACACGGGAAAAAGGCAAATATATGGCGGAGTAGTCCGCATTGAGCATTTGACCCTTCAAGTTTCATTTGCTCCTTTTGTTTGTTTAGGAGAATCTAATGTTCTTTTCTTTTATTACATTTTTGTTTTTTTGGGTGTGAACTCAAATGCTGAAAAATAATATTTGAACGAAGAGACTTAAGACACAGTATTGCATTACTGTTGTTGTGTTTGGCACGTGGCATAAAATGAGAGGTTCAAGAATTTAGCGAGGAACTATTATTTGGCTTTGACCAAGCCCCTCAGCTTTTGAGAAGACAGGCCCTAAAAGGAGACTCGCTTACAAATGGTCATGATAACCTGCCGAAACATGCCATTTCAACTTTAGAAATGATATCTGGGGCTTTTGAGTCGGTCTATTTCTTTCTTGTCAAGATAAAACAAAGTGAATAGACACGTTGAAGAAATTATGGGTAGTTCTCCCAAGGAAGTCCATGAAATGTTGATGATAAGTTTGGAGAAGTTAGATTAAGGGGAAAAACATATATTTCTCAATTATGTTGTTTGTCTTTCACTGAGTATATAATGATGTTGCAACTAATTAGAGAAAACAAAATCCTTCTCTTGTATGAACTTTCTTTGGTATTCGAGGACGCGAAGTTGCAATCGATGCGAAATTATAGGAGTCAAGTCATAACGGCAAATTAAAGGTTGATGATAAGCTTCCATGGAGAATGATAATGCAAGACAACTGGACAGTTCTCGTATTTACAAAGGAATGGCATAGTGGCCCGCCTTGTTTTAAATTACCAGAGCACAAGATTTTGCAGACATTTTTTTTCCAAAAAATAAGCTTGGGTCTTTAAGTTCATGCATAATCAAATGTAGGCATAAAAAACCTATGCCCATTGAGAACGAACCAAGAGATGCAGGCGATAGACATTTTCCATATTCTCTAATCATCCGTTTGATAGTAATGAAGGTGGATTTTGACAATACAATCCACGCTGATGGAGTGAGCATGTCACGTTTCACCATGGAAAGAATAGGAAAATACAACGGTTTGGCCTTCCACGACCGTGGACATTATCTTCCTCAAATTTTTCAAATGTAGTTTTCATCATCCTTGTAGAGGTATGCATTCACCTCACTAGCAATTGACACCGAAGCGCTCGAGGCCTGCCCCTTTTTTCTTGGGGCGCATGTGGCCCAAGAGCACCGGTCCGAACTGGCACGGCCCATTGACCATCCTAACTAAAATCTATTCGGCTTCATGTACAGACGTTGGAACAATTTCAGATAGTCGAGGATGCTTCACAAAAAGAAAAGTGCTGCCTACGGCTTCATAGATATTTTTGGAGCTTGAACCTATCTCGTTCGAACATCCCACACATTCCCCATCTCGCATTCACTTTATGTCCGTCCTTCCACTGTCTCCTGTCTTTCACCGAAAGTGTTGCCGACACCTTCGCAGATAATTCCGGAACCTCAACCCATCAAATCGGACATCTGTAAAATTTCCCATCTCGCAGTCACTCCATGTCCTTTCTATCCTTCACCGAAAGTTATTGGTGACATCTTTGTTGACATTTTAGGAGCCTCCACCAATCTCATTCAGACATCCATCCACATTTCCCATCTCCCCATTCAAGCCGTGTCCTCACTGTCGTCTATCCATCACCGTAACTCAGACGTCTGTGACGTTTCCCATCTCAAAATGATTAAGATTCCAGAAAATGTAATATATCATGGGCCCACTGAGCTCGTTGTTTGAGGGACGGAAGAACTCAGCATCTCCCCTCTATTTCCTCCCACTTATTGGAGGAAAATATCTTAGCAACGTGATCCACGATCGATCGAAGTCGTACTGCCCGTTCACAGCATCAATGAGATTGAGATTGATGTTATGCAAAGCTTTAATAATTGTCAAGTGACTAATGATGGCAAAAGAACTTGAAACCATTTTCTGAGAGTCGAGTCCTTCTCTGAAAGTGTTGTGTTGCCGACACCATATAGATGGTTTTGGAGCTTCAACCCATTTTATTCAAATATCTGTCACGTCTGATCTCAAAATGACGAGTCAAGGAAATGCACTATATTATGGGTCTATTGAACTCATCGTTTATGCGAAGAAGGAACTCATTTTGCATTTCCCCTCTCATCCCCTTTCACCTTTTGGAAGAAAATGTCTTTGCAACGTGACCCACGATGCATCAAAGTCCAACCGCCCATCTACTACAGCAAAAATGAGATTGGTGAAGCTCTAATAATTGTCGATTGACTGACGCTGGTCAAAAAGCAAAACTTAACTGTACCTTGGTTAACTCATAACCTCATTTTGTTCCGTCTTTGTTCTCCTCCTCTGCGTTTTAGAGAGAGAGAGAGAGAGACAGCAGCGTCAAAGCAACAATGGTGGACGTGACAGGGAAGGGGAGACGTGTAAGGACTTGGAGTTTGGCAATGAGAAGCGTTGGCTCTGTAAATTGTAATGTTATTTAATTTTGCAGGGAATTACGTGGAGGGTATTAGGAAAGAGATTCGACAGAGAGATAGAAAGATCCGTATAATTCATGAAATAAGTTGTAAGCTAACATTATCGAGTGAATGCAACACTGAGACGGGGTTAATGATCCCCTTAACATATACATAATTTTTTTACAAATACAATTCATATTCACTAGATCTATTACCGAAGTGTAATCAATCAAATAAAATTGGGCTTTTTTAAAACTATTGAAGTGTGGTTTCGAGAAATCAACGATGATTATAATTAGTAATTTCGAAACAAAAAATAATAAAGGCATCTTCCATGAACCTTCAGTTTGTACATGTAACCCAAAACCTATAAATATTCCATTAATTAAATTAGATTAAAAAATAGAGAAAGGAACTTGTGATGACGTTTTTCCGAAGTTAACCTTATATTGCTAGTGCCATTCACGGACTTATTACTTGAGAGATGCTTTTACAAGGAAAATAATACAAACTCTTGACAAGAAAAGCATTTTGGCTAAAACAGACGGTGGCCATATAGTACGCATGACAGGAGAAAGCATTATTGCACTAGCACTAAGTGGACTCTATTATTGTCCAACTTTAGTAAAGCTGATACGTAAAGAACTCATGAAGTGACTGGAATTGGAGTGCATTATCCGAATCAAAATCTGGACTCCGGCCGCCGCTGATATGCTAGAGCCAAGCATGGCTCTCGTGATTTTTAGCTGGTGAGGACTGAAGTCAATTTCAATACAATAGAAATGGTGGAATAGTCCATTTGTTTTCAATCAAGCGTACTCAGATGGAGGAACTTCTCTTTTGGAGATTTCGTAGAAGTTGTGGAAAGATGATCAGATGACAAGCCGAAACATGAATACATAAGAGAACTGCAACTTAAAAAAAATATAACTAAAATCAAGTTATTCATTTATTAGGATATTCAAGCAATTGACATGTGTATATTTCTCGATGTTTATTTATTTATTAGCACCTGCATATATTGTTGCCGATAACATTATTCACAGTTGCGTTAGTAACTAACGAACACGTCGGATTCTGCACTTGAATCTCAACTTCTCCTACTTAGAACAACTTTGGAGGCCACGCCTGCTTTCGGTAGACGAAGCCTTACACGATACATGAGAGCGTGGGCAGATTACTCGCATCGACAAAGACGAAATAGAGCCAAGCTTTCCAAATTCCACGTAAAAAATACAGGTTAAGTTAAAGACTTATCAAGCTTTTGATGAAATATAATATCATATTGATAAAAGATCATGGAATCCTTGATAAAAAGCTACGAAGTATCGACATTCATTTTTGTTTTTTGGGTTTGAGCTCAAATGCTGAAAAAGAATATTTGAACAACGAGACCTTAGACACAGTGTTGCATCACTCTTGTTGCGTTTCGCACATGGCATAAAATGAGAGGTTCAAGCAACTAGCGAGGAACTATTATTTGGTTTTGATCAAGCCCTTCAACTTTTGAAAAGACATGCCCTAAAAAGAGACTCACTTACAAATGGTCATGACAGATTGTCGGAGTATGCCATTTCAACTCTAGAAATGATTTCTTTGGCTCTTGAGGTTACCGGTCCATTTCTTTCTTGTCAAGATAAAACAAATTGAACAGACACGTTGAAGAAATTATGGGTAGTTCTCCCAAGGAAGTCCATGAAATGTTGATGACAAGTTCCGAGAAGTTACATTATGGGGAAAATCAAATATTTCTTGATTATGTTGTTTGGCTTTCATTGGGTGTATAATGATGTCGCAATTAATTATAGAAAACAAAATCCTTCTCTTGTATGAATTTTGTTTAATATTTTAGCACGCGAAATTGCAATCCATGCGAAATTACAATAGTTAAGTCATAACAACAAATTAAAGGCCAATGACAAGCTTCCATAGAGAATGACAATGGAGGACAGTTAGACAGATCTCATATTTACAAAGGAATGGCGGTAGAGCACGAGACTCTGTAGACTTTTTTTTTTCAAAAAATAAATTTGGGTTCCTTAAGGTCAAGCATATTTTAAAATGTAGGCATGGACAACCTATGCGCATTGAAAACAAGCCAAGAGATGCAGGCGATAGACATTTTTCACATTTTAATTACTCAATATTTGCCTATGGTTTCTAATAATCGGTCTGATAAAGTGAGCATGTCACGTTCACCATGGAAAGAATAGGAAAACACGACGGTTTGGCCTTCCACTGCTATCGACATTGTCTTCCTCAAATTTTTTAAATGTAAGTTCCGTCATCCTTGCTGAGATCTTCATTCACCTCACTAGCAATTGACATCGAAGTGCTCGACACCTGCCCCTTTTTTTCTTGGGGCGCATGTGGCCCAAGAGCGCAGATCAAACCGGCACGGCTTGTTGGCCATCCTAACTAAAATCTATTGGGTTTCATGCACAACCATTAGAACATTTTCAGATGGTCGAGGCTCCATCGCAAAAAGAAACTGCTGCCGACGGCTTCATAGATATTTTTGGAGCTTCAACCCGTCTCTTTCGAACATCCATCACATTTCCCATCTCCCATTCACTATACTTCCGTCCTTCACTGACTTCTGTCTTTCACCTTAGATGTTGTCGACACCTTCGCAGATAATTTCGGGACCTCAACCCATCAAAATTCGGACATCTCTATCATAGTCACTGTGCGTCCTTTCTATCCTTCACCGAAAGTTGTTGGTGACGGCTTCGTTGACGCTTTAGGAGCTTCGACCAATCTTGTTCAGACATCTATCCACATTTCTAATCTCCCCATTCAATCTGCGTCGTCAGTGTCTTGTCTTCTTTCCTTCCCGTAACTTAGACGTTTGTCACATGTCCCGTCTCGAAATGACTAAGAGTCTAGAAAATGCAATGATTATAGGTCCATTGAGCTCGTCATTTGAGGGAAGGAGGAACTCATTTTTCATTTTGCATTTCTCCTCTCTTCCCTCTCCATTTTTCGAGGAAAATATCTTTGCAATGAGACTCATTATGCATCAAAGTCGTACCGCCCATCTACAGCATGGATGAGATTAATTGTCGAATGACCGATGACCGAAGACAAAACTTAACTCTACCTTGGTTAACTCTTAACCTTCTTTTGTTGTGTCTTCATGAATGGAGTAGCTGTGCATGTGCAAAAAATTAGTCGATAAGTGTCTCTCAAATGTCAATGGAGTGTTTACTGTTTATGACTATTAGAGTATCTGACCAATATTTCATAATATGCCAGAGTCAATTCATTCCACACATGACAGATAATTACCAAAGATCTACAAATTTTATACTACATATTTTTCGAAAATCTGTCAGTTACCACATTTGACTTCTATTTTTATCTCAATTTCCATTTGAAGTTGATTTGGGCAGCTTAACTTTCTAAATTAGGGAGCTGAGCTCCCATTTCTTTTATTATTATCTCCCGGGAAGGTTTTGTGAATATTTTTTCCATACTAGAAGTTATTAGTTATGTAAATTCTAAACTTAATCTCACGTTATATATGTTTTTTTTTTCATGTGAAAAAATAACTAAGATGGAATCTTTGCGTAGTTATGAGGCTGAAAATTAGTTTAATCAAATTTTAGATTTAAATGATGATGCATGGTTACTTAAAATCTAACGGCAGAAGTTTTAGGGCACGGGCGTGGAAGAACTTTTGGTTGATGGTCGCATCATAATTAGCTTAAATAACAACAGGGAAATTGAGCACAACTCTCGTCTTATCTTTGTTACATTTTGTCAGTCAAATTGGGCATTATCGGAGACGCAATACTTGTTGACTAATGTCGTCAATGAATCCTCGACGGTGCACTTTTCCCTCTAGAAAGGCTTGGTGAAATAGAGGAAATTACGAATTATTCTGTGCAAATGCCTCACGAGGACACCCGATCCGTCGTGCTCGAGGAATCCACAATCCTTAGAACTATCTTATTTAGAAAGAGTTCTTGAGGTTCAAGGTTTGGGGGAATCGGGATCTTTGTTGCATGTGATCCGATTGAAACTTTACCGGACCTATGCAATTTGAAGAAGCCAAGGCATGTTGAACTGAAAGGTTGTCCTAAGCTAAGACCCATGAGAAGCCACAATAGCTTAGTCTTTAAAGTACTTGGAGACCAAAGGTAGCGGATCTCTTGAAATGTGTTGCTCAATGCGTCGAGATTGACCAAGATAGAGATAGAAGTGTAACAACCGTAGTAGCTGATATGGTAAGAAAATGCCATGCGATTGTGGTAGATGTGCAATGTTTTAACTAATCTTCCGGTGTCATGGACTCTAATTTTTCATGTTAGGTGTCATCTTGTACGAGATATGTTTGCATTAAAAACTCCGGCTATTTGTGAGTAATACTACTTAAGTATGGGATGAATTGGGATTTTGGTCTTGTTTTATCAAAGTTCAGATATTCAAAATTGAATTAAATCATGGATTGCCGACATTGAAGCAGATATATATTAATAAAGGGTACTAGAGGTCATCGTCCACTCGTGTACTGTCAATAGTATGGGTTAAGTATTTTTCATCTTAACTCAAATTACGTCTTGCACTAACATTATTACTTGTCATTTGCTCAGGCCCATCAATCCGTAATAAGAAAGAAGAAGAGATGAGCTCTGGATGGTTTGCATGAAGAAACAAACTGGACGAACAATACAACGTACTTATTCTCGGCAATGGTGCATGGAGATGCATTATACAGGGGTGGGAGGTGTTCTTTTATTTAATTTCGCTTCTGTGCCAATTGTTTTTGGAATAACAATTGAATATTACAAGTTTACAACTATAAATCTAATATATCATACCTTTGTAATTAGAACTTTATTATGTCCGCGGTCAAGATATTTAAATTTTGAATTATATGGGTAAGCATATTTTACCATTGATTAAAATCAGTTTTTATTTTGGGTAATTGACCAAATTAAAAGGTTGCTTTTTTTTTTTCAAGAACATTTGTTCTTATTCGTAAAATAATTGGTAAAAATTTGGGACTAGACATGTAATCATTATATGGTTGTGCCCACATTTACGTAATGAAGTTAATAATAGTGTTCATATGCGTGAAGTCCGAACTACATATAGGACAGTACGTGTAAGAGGTCGTGCTGCCATCTGAGCATGAGGTTGATATACGAAACTTAATATTTGTTACGTGAACGATGAAGACAAAAAAGAAACTTAAAATTTACCATGATTAGCTATTAACATCACCTTTTTTTTCTTTATCTTCATTTTGGTTTGGCACCACTTCCGTCTTTCTGTCTATCAAATTGAAGACATGATCGAAACTCTAGACTGAAATTGAACTTAGCCTGAAATGAGAGATGCGATTGGCAGCAATATTGTGGAGAGGTTAAAAATAATGAAGAAGTTGAATTGAAGGAATAGAAGAAACAACAATTAAAAACATTGAAGAGACCTAATTACATCATATGTAATGGATGAAAGGATGGTTAAAACAACAATTTATAGTGAAAGAACACAAATATTTGATTACCAAGCAAAGTAATAATGGTAGAATAAGAACCCGACTACATGAGATTAGGAAGAAAATAAAATGTTCAAATTACGCCTTAGGAAGATTACGGGCCTCGTTAATATAAAGCTTGTTCGACTTCCTCGGATTCTCTTATTTCCCTCTGTTTCCTCTCACAAGTAAGAGGAAATAATTTGTGGGCCCATGGGAAAATTTTTCTCTTGGGTTCTCTTCGTTGGATCAATCAACATAGGCAGTGCAATTAATGCATGGTTTTCTCTAAAACCATACTTAAAGAAAAGAAAAGAAATGAATAATTTCTCTTAAGGGAGAGATGAAATGGGGTGAAAATTGTTAGATAATTTCCATATATTGCAATCTCGAACCAAAGAGCTTAAGTGATTATGTTAAGTCCTGGGTTTAGGGTGCATCAAATTGGAGTCAGAAGAGGACAGTAGTTATCCGTATGCCAAGTGCTTGGAGGATGTAATATTATATGAAAGTAAATTAAGAATACTGGGGGCTAAGTATGTAAGGTTGAAAAGTATAAGACGAGCGCATGTACATTAGACAAGGACAGGCCAGAGAGCTTGTTCCCTTTCTTCAGACGGGCTCACATGTCACTTTTTTCTGTCGGTGCAGTTTGGTTGTGCGCCTTTCCTTGAGACAATCCAACTTGGATTTTCCTGGACTGGACGACGTGCAGAACCAAAGGCAGGACAGAGTGGGGTCCCTGGGCCTGGTGTTGACATAATGAGGAGGTTTGATATTTGTCACGTGACCCCACGATGTATCAGGTCGTACTCCTCATCTCCAGCATGAGATAGACATAACATGAAGCTTTTTTTTTTTTTTTTTGGTAACCCGAACCCCCGCACGGCTGACAGCGGGAGAGGAAACCCGGGGCGACACGTAAGCAGGGGAGACCCACCACCCCCGGTGCCACACTTAAGAATCCCTGACTGCGCGGGGATTCGAACTCCTTCCCTTCGTGAGGGGAACCAACGCAGCCGCTGCGGGCGGTGGTGACATAACATGAAGCTTTGATAACGCCCAAGTGACCAACGACGGTCAAAAAGCAGCTTAACCGCACCTTGGTTAACTCTTAACCTCACTTTGCGCTGTCTTCTTCCTCCTCCTCCCTCCCCGTCTACGTTTGAGAGAGAGAGAGAGAGAGAGAGAGAGAGAGAGAGAGACGGTGGTGTGGTTGTACGTGCTATGGAGGGAGAGACCCGTTAGGATGTGGGAGTCTGCAATGAGAAGCGTTCACTAAATCTGTCAACGATGTGTAATCAATCAATGAAATTGGATTCTCTTAGAATTATTAAAGTGAAGTTTTCGGCGAATATTTTTTCTCTACTAGAAACTATTGCTTATGTAAATTCTAACCTTAATCTCACATTATATACGTTTTTTTTTTCATGTGACGCATTAAGGATGTATTTATTTTGTAGAAAATACTTTTAGAAAAAAATTTCGTAATTTTTCAGCAAAATGAGCCAACAGAAAATATTTTTCTAATCAATTGAAAAAAATTTCTTAAATTTAGAAAAATGATTTCCCTTTGAAATAAATGGAAAATGATTTCCGAATATATTGGTTAACAAATGATTGCTCTTATAAATATGTATTTTTGAAATTTTTATTTTTTTTTTATCGATTTTTAAAATTTTTTCCTTAAAATCGATTTTATTTTAATTTTTTTCTTTCTTTTTCTTCCTTTCTTTCTTTTCTTCTTCTCAGCCCTTCGCTGGCCGCCACCATGGCCAACAAGCTGGCAACCTCCGACGATGAGGCTCGAGCTCGCCCAATGCCAGCAAGTTTATATCGCTTTATTATAATAGTGCATTTATGACAATATTCGAGTGGTTAAAGATAATTAATTATGATAAAATATAAGTCTTTAAGGCGAAGAGATCAAACAAATAGTAGCAAGTATATGCTTAGATAGTGCTTAGGTGGAGCAAGTCCAATCTCAATAATACGAAGGAAAATCTTTTAATTATCCATAGTTCCACATGTTAAGAGGGATTCTTTATGAATATTTTTTATTATGCATTTATATAGATAAATTGTGATTTTATCTATATAGATATGTTTAACTATAGATATAACTATAAAATCATTATAAATTATTTAAATGTTTGAAAATCATATTTTATTTAATAAAAAAGTTCAAAGGCGCTGACGAGAAACTCCAAAGAAACTAGGCATGTGAAAATGTACACCTTCATATATAATTGTTCAACATCTCATTTTTTCTAAAGCTATCAACTGTATTGGCTATAGTTGCTGTGAAGTTGCCTATGAAGTTGCCTATCCGTAACTTTCAATCAAATCCCATGAGTCACACAATACAAACGTCCAAAATGATATCTCTCACTAACAAAAGTGGCATCAGACTTTTAGGCGTTCAAATCAAGAATTTCATTGTGTAAACTTTTCTCCTTTGTAATGAAACACGCTTGTTCTTCTTTTGTAAATTTCCGAAGGAGGATGATCTTGTAGAGAAGCTTTTCACATGAATGTGATAAAACTCTTCCCATTAATTAATGTAATGTTATTGTTTCTAAAATGTGCAATCCCAAAGAAAAACTGAAAATTCACAAATAACAGTTGTGCATTCAAAATAAATTTGAGGTAGATTTGAGCTTTGATATATGGAAATGGTTTGTCAACATGCAAATTTGTTATATTTTCTCAATTGAAATTGTTTGACTTTGTGGCAACAATGGAAATCTTATCAAGTCAATTTGTTAATGAGATTGTGGTTAGGCTCAAGACAAGGTAGAGACAAATGATCGAATATTTAGTTGGAATGGAGGATTGAATAGTAGCCATGAACAATTTATTAGACATCGGTTCTAGTGGCATGCGGTTCACTAGGATCTATGGGATGGGCGGCATTGGTAAAACAACACCCCCTAAGGTTATTTTCAACCAGCTATATCCTTGCTTTTGGAAAAACTACAGCTTGCTAGATGACATGAGGGAAAAGCCAAAAACCAAGGGCTTGGTCCAGTTGCATGAAAAATTATTGTCCGATGTCTCTTATTGTAGAGTGGCTCGTGACATTGATAGCATTGGTAGATGCTAATTTTAATGGATGATATCGATGAAGACAACCATATCCCATGCATCCTTAAGGAAAATTGTGTTATTATGCATTTATATAGATAAAATGTGGTTTTATCTTATAAATATGTTTAACCGTAGATATAGCTAGAGACTAATTATAAATGATTTAAATTTTTTCAAATCAGATTTTATTTAATTCAAAATTTCCAAGGCACCAAGAAGAAACTCGATAGTAACTAGGCGTGTGAGATGCACACCTCCATAATTGTCTTCCATCTCATTTTTCTATAGCCATCAACTTATTGACTATAAATTGAAAGCTGCAGTTGCTGTGAAGTTGTTTATCCATAACTTTCAATTTAATCTCATGAGTCACGCAAAACAAACATCCAAAGCGATGTCTCTCACTGACAAAAGTGACATCGGGCTTCGGGCATTAAAATCAAGAATTTCATCATTTCTCATGGTAAACATCATTTTTTTTTCATTTTCTAATGTAATGCACTTTTTCTTCTTTTGTAAATTTCTGAAGGAGGATGATGTAGTGTGGAAGCTTTCCACGTTAAGAATGTAGTAAAAGCTCTTCCCATTAAGGAATGTAATGTTATTATTACTAAAATGTCCAATCTAAAAGAATGGCTGAAATTTGACGAACAATGAGCCACGCACTCAAAGTAACGCACTTAAAACTTTTTCGAAGGCATGCCTTGGACAACAACTCTCCTCTGGCCAATTACTACACTCTTTCAAAAGGCATTGTCTCTACCACATATGGTCTACCTTTAGATCTTGAAGCAGTAAGTCAAAAACTAATTAGTGCGATAACATCGATTTCCACATGCCTAAAACTTTGCGGATTTATTAAAGTTGTATGTAACATGCATGATTAATTAAAAGGTAAAAACGTAATTTCGATAAATGGCATTTTGGTATCTTTTGATGATCTTGTAATATGATGCCGCATGATCTTCTAATTTACTTAAAAAGTAAGCATTAACGCTTTTTATGTATTCCAATCTTTTGAGGCAATGGCTTGAAAGCATAGGATGTGCATTCTCATAGTGTTTTCATAAGGTATTGCTAAGTTGTATGAAGTACTGTATCAAAGATGACCATACTTATGATATCCTATTGCTATATCTTTGGAAGGATTGCTGTTTTATAGATAATTTGTGCAAACTTGGGTTCATAAAACCATCATGAATGCATTATGTGTATTTTGAATGCTATTCTTAAGACAATATTTTGTTCAAATTTGATCACAATGTCCTTTACTTATTACCTTAGAGAGTCTCGCTAGCCATCCTTGAATGGAGCTAACCTAATGCGTGTGATGGAGCGGTGATGGAGCGATTTGCGTGTTTAGATCGTTGTTAATTCACTCAAATGTTTTGGATACTACTGTTATAAATGAGATAAAATAAATGTGGACAAGTCATTCTCTCAAAGACTTCGTACAATATGCCAATTTAGTCAACAAGTCAAAACAACTAATAACGCCACAAAAGACATATAAATAAAACAAGCCAAAAAATAAATAATTGCGGCTACGCTCTATCTGATCTTCATTACTTCTACCACGGCACTTCAAATTCTGAAGGATAATATTCATTACGATTTTCAATTTTTCATGAAATATTTATTAAGAGATGAAATATGAAAATGATTTATGTTAAATCATGCTAAACAAAAAAAATGTATCGCTAACAAATGTAGTGAAAAAACAGACTTATTTGATACGTCATGATTGTAGTTACAAATTTATGATTTTCTTGATATGTTGCGTCCAAAACTAAACAATAAAATATATGCGACCATAAAATCATGGGAAATGAAGGAAGCAAAGGGAAAGGTACACATGGGCTGGCGCGATTCAAGTGAGAAAGGGGCAATAAAAGACATCACTATGCATTGTCAGAGGGATCTTAGAAGAAACGGGTCGTGCAGATGGCCTTGAATGTCGTCCTTATGATCGGAGTTAATGTCAAGTGGGTGATGGGACAAATTCTATCATCAACCACGAATTTAAGCTTGTAAATATTGATCAATATCTTAAGAAAATAAAAGATACTTTTTCATGCATTTATTCATGAATGCCTAATGCTATTGAATATCTTTTAGTTTGATTTCACTTTCCTTCAAACCATATTCCTTGTTGAAAAAAAACAATTAAATAAAATGCCCAAAACAAAAAAAAAATGAATAGAACATTAGATTTATATGATTCAATCATGTGATTTACGCCTATAGGAAAAATAGTATAAGATTCTATTATAGATCAAAAAATATAATGAAAATTATAATCACATTCAAGTTATTTAAATGCTTTTGATGCTTTTTAGCTTCTAATTATATTTAATAACGTTTAACATTTAAAATTTCTCCCCGCGAAGAAATTACACAAATCTTAACAAAAGATATAATAGGCTTCGGAGCACAAATATTTGGCGTGATCAAGGGGAACTCTCGGCACGCTTTTCAATATGCTCTGTGCAGCCTTCAGAGCTCTCTTGGCATTTGAAGAGGAAATTCAGCAGAACCAAACAAAGAAGAAGGAAGGAAACAACTGAGTGGCCAACATGAAAAGACACCATCCCTGCAACTTTCTTTGTCTTCTTCCCTTTCGGCCCATATCAGCAATGACCATCATTGATCTCGTTGTCCCTTTCTTCAGCTGAGCAAAGCCGTCTTTGTGGTCAAGCCAATCATGGTTTCTCTCTCTCTTTCGTGCTCAAAACGGCACCACGATGGAGTGGGATCATGGCCAATTGACAGGCCATCCCTGCATTTCCTCTCATCAATTTTGAACAGTGGTCCAGCGTCCATAAGTCTCATTCGGTCCTATTTCATCCAACGAGCTCAAATTTAAAATATATTCTAACATATTTAAATAATTTGGTTTGGTTCAACGTCCAAACCACTCTAACCACATTGTGCTCACACTCTAACAGTAGTCTATAGGAAATAAATGATTATTTGCTTTTTAATATAATGACATATTTTATGAGAATATTTGAGAGTTAAAGGAAATTACTTATAATTAAAGGTATGTCTTTGAGGTGAAGAGATAAAAAAAAATATTTCAGAATAAGTAGTTGTACTTATATGCTTAGTAATGCTTAGGTGGAACATTTGTTGTAGAGAATGCAGCAAATCCAATCTTTATAGTATGAAGGAGATTTTTCTAATTATCCGGAGTCCCAAGTGTAAGAATGGTAGGCAATCTTTTAGGAATATTTTGTTGCCCTATATAAATAAATTGTTATTTTACAATACAGATTGGGATTTTAAATATGCACAGCTATAGATATAGAGAATCAAATATTCTTAATCCAAAAGTTCAAAAGCACAAAGCAAAAAGCAAAAAGGAGAAACTCGAAAGAAATTGGGCATGTAAAAGGTGCACCTCCGTAATTGTCCTTCGCCTTATTTTTCCTTTTTAAAGCCATCAACTTTATTGACTATAAATTGGAAACTGCACCTGCTACGAAGTTGCCCGTATACGTATTGGATGGCAAATGGGATCTGATTCAAATATATGAAATGTCATATGGCGAGCTCAGAGAATAGGTGAGAGGCTTGACCTTGCTAAGTGCGAAGCATGCTCCTATGGCGAACTTAGAGACAGGTGCAAGCACCAGCAATACTTCAAGAAGTGAGCACCAAGTCTTCTTGAGTTTTAGAGGGCTTGATACTAGTCGTACGTTCGCGGATTTCCTCCGCCAAGACTTGGTAAATGTTGGGATTCGCGTTTTCATCCATGATGAAGGGCTTCGACCAGGTGAAAGAATTAGTGACAACATTCTACAAGAGATCGACGATTCCAAGCTCTACATACCCATCTTCTCTAAAGATTATGCTTCAAGTCTTTGGTGCCTCGACGAGCTCGCGAGGATGGTGGAGAACAGCTCTAAACATAAAGAAGATGGGAAACAGAATGCCATTTTGCCCATCTTCTACAACGTGAAGCCCGATGACGTGAAGCTAAAATCTGAGTTGTACAAGGTTGCCATCTCGAATTTGGAGAAAACCATGGAGGATCAAAATAATAAGTTCACCCTGAAGGATATAGAGACGTGGTGGCAAGCGCTCGGAGAAGTTGGTCGCACCAAAGGATGGGAGCTAGAGAAATATCCAGGGTAACAATCTAACCATGATTGTGAAAATTATTTTGTACAATCGGGCCATTTTTTATTTAAGTAAACCTTCTATTACAGTAATTCATTAGATGTTTATTTTGATTGTTCTACCCTTTATTGCCAAAATTTCTTATCCTTCTGCTTGATAAAGATCAAACATTTCTCTTCTATAGCCTAAACTTGATCGCGTTCTCACTTGGTTGGTTACTCACCTTTTCTCAATTGAAAATGTTCAACTTTGCGGCAGCTATGCGAAACTTATCCAGGTGGTTGTTCATGAGGTTTTGGTCAGGCTCAAGACAAGACAGAGACATGTAACCGAAGATTTAGTTGGAATGGAGGATCCAATAGTAGACATAAACAATTTATTAGGCATCGACTCTAGTGATGTACGGCTAATTGGAATCTCTGGGATGGGCGGCATCGGTAAAACAACACTTGCCAAGATTATCTTCAACCAACTATGTCCTCACTTTGGGAGATACTGCAGCTTTCTTGACGACGTGGGGAAACAGCAAAAACCAAGGGTTTAGAGAAGTTGCAAAAAAAGTTATTGTCCAACGTCGCTAGAGTGGAACCTTACATTCCAAACGTTGATGAGGGGACCAAAAGGATTGAAGAAACAATTTGCAACAAGAATGTGCTAATTGTATTGGATGATGTTAAGGAGGCCATTCAGATCCAAAACTCATTGGAGAGGAAAATTTCTATCCTGGTACTAGAATACTTGTTACTACTAGGGACAAAAACGTTCTGATTAGCAACAAGTATAACTTTGTGTCTTATGAAATGAAGGGGTTGAGCGGCCAAAACGCACTTAAACTTTTTAGTAGGCATGCCTTCAATAATGACTCTCCTCTAGCTGGTTATCGTAGTCTTTCAATGGACATCATCAATACTACATATGGACTACCTTTAGCTCTTCAAGCAATTGGTTCATCACTTTTTCAGAAAAAGAGAGAAATATGGTTGGAGTACCTAAAGAAGCTAAAGGAAGCACCTCATAAGGATGTCTTGGCAACGCTAACGATTAGCTATGAGGCCTTAGAACAGTATGAAAAAGATATATTCCTCGATATTGCATGCTTTTTTGTTGGCGAGAATAAGACTAATCCAATGTATGTGTGGGAGGATTGTAAGTTTTACCCAGAGAGTTCCATTGAGGTCCTATTAAAAAATGCATGATAAAGGTGTTTGATGATAATAGCCTTTGGATGCATGATCAGTTTAGAGATCTTGGAAGGAAAATTGCCAAAGAAGAGGGAACCCGATTGTGGGATAAAGACCATTCCCAAATTAAAATCAATAGAGGTAAAGTATGGCCAAATTTGAATAGAAATTTGCTTGTAACCTCTTCTTAATTGATGATTCACAGTTTTGAATTGGGAGCTACTCTTCTACTACGTTTTTTCTTTTCTTCTACGAAATAAAATATTGGGATATTGACAAATTCCTCTTTCTGCTCCTTAATGTCATTGGCAGATCAAGGGAAGCGTTCAAGCACTCTGTTTGAAAAGGAGGAGTACGTCAAAACATCCTACAATCATCACTTCGAAGCAAATGAAGCGATTCCCGCATATACGGTTTCTTTCATTGTGTGAGGTAAACTGCGAAGGTGACTTTAGGGGCTGTCTTTCCGAGCTGAAATGGACAGTTTGGATTACGGTTATGTTATTCCTCCTATACCTGTCGCCGATCGTGTTCAACCATTTGAGGCAACTGATTCGTTGCATCTAGAAAATGTGGTTGTGGTGAATCTTTCTGGGGTTGATATCACAATAGACGTGTTCACAAGCCTAATCAAGGTATGCCAATTTCCCTCTCCGTCTAATTTTCTCTTTCAGTGAAGGACAAAATTAGATGGATTTATGATCTGATTTTCTCATTGGTAGCCTAAATCCATATTTATCTCGTTTGTCCTGATATTTCATTGGCTTTTGTAGGGAGCAAGGAAATTGAAGGTTCTCACTCTTTGTTATAATACGTCGATACATGGGACACCAACTTTTCCTCAGGACTCAATCTTAGAGAAGTTGACTATTTCTAATTTTCTTTCGTTGAAGAAAATTCATCACTCTATTGGGAAACTAAGGAAGCTGATCGACTTGAATTTTGAGTTATGTGTCGAACTTGAAAAATTGCCTAAACAAATTGGAGAATTACAGGAACTGCAGCAACTCTCTCTTAGGAGTTGCGATAGCTTGAGGAACTCCCGACTCAGTTTTGAAATTAACTTCATTAAAGAAGCTGGATGTATGGGGCACAAGAATTACGAGGTTACCGGATTTCATTGATAGACTATCAAGCTTGTCATCTATCGATGCATCATTTACATCGATTGAAAAATTGCCCAGTACAATGAGCAAGCTTCTTTGCCTCCAAGCACTGCATTTGAATAAGTTTAATCGGATACAAGAGCTGTCGGAGCTCCCTAAAAGTTTGACCACTCTACAGTTGATATCTACTTCGTTGGTGACTGTCCCTAACCTCTCATACCTTACTAATCTAGTTGAACTGGCCCTATCCGATGGCTCTGAATATGTTGCCGAATCAGATATAATTCAACCTTGCGACTTGTAGTGGATTGGGAGTTTATCCGGACTTAGCAAGCTGCAACTTTGCTTTTCAAATGTTTGCGTTTCAACTATAGAGTTGGGTTCCCTTTCTCTGCTGGAAGAACTTACTCTACATGGAGTAGGCGTGCCCGCTTTCGAACAACTTCCATCGTCAAAGTTGAAGGTTCTAGAGCTCTATGACACTCGAGGGAAAAAAATACAGCTTCCTCCATTGGAAAAGGAGACTGCAATCGTTGCATCAAGTTCGAAGGTGCTAAGGCAAATTGAAATTACTTTTAATGAAGGCCATAAAGTACCGGATGGGTCAAGTAGTCTGCGGGAGGAGCCCGGGTGCAATGAGCTAAAAGCTCCCGAGTTGATTGATCATTGGAGGGGAGACTTCCGTTTCCCAAGCTCCATGAAAACGCTTCGGAAACTCGTTCTATGTGGGTGCCCAGGGGTTCAGGATATTGAATTTGCTCCTGCGCTGTTGTTCACATTGTCTGTTGGAGGGTGCACTTCATTACAAAGATTAGGCGGTTTGTCAAACTCGAAGTTCCTGAGGGAGTTGAATCTTAACCGGTGCTGGAGCCTACAGGTTGTCGAGGGCATTGACAAATTAGAGTTTTTGCATAAGTTGAAAATTGATCGGTGTGGATCAGTGGAGAGGATTCTTGATCCATTGAACTCAAAAATACCAGGTAAGTGCTCGATAGAAATAACATGTAGTGGGGAGTTACCCGACTCTGGTCGAACTTCCCACACTTGGGAGTCTTACAGAAAGATTCTGAATGGAACTGAAAAGGAAACAATGGACTCTGAAACAGAAACAAGGGATCCAGAAACAGGGGAAGCTACCGGGATGTCTTTTCATATAGTACCGCGGGGGAACCTTATATTTGGATTAGAGCAATCTGAAACAGAAACAGGGGATGCTGCGTTCCACCTTTCCTCTCTAGTCAAAATAGCGGATGAAGAAAAAACGGACTCTGAAAAAGAAGCGGAAGCAGAAGCAGAATCAGAATCAGAAATAGAAACAGAGGAAAGGGTGCGCCTTCTTTCTATTCATTGCTTTACTTGCTTTCTATTTCTTGTTTTTAAAATTCCCGATTTTACTGGGAATCTCCATATGCTGTGTGTGTGTGTCCACTTCGGTGGCGACGTAAGGGATCTTACATCCCTCACCAACTATAAGAGAAATTTTTAGGCCTAAGAGACCTCACCTCAACTCACCTTATCGTTTCCTTCTGCAGGAAAACTTCAACTTTTATTTTTGAACGACGGATTGAATTGGGATTAGGGTTCTTTTCCACGTTTTCTTCTTCCTCTCTCCCGCTTCTCAAGCAAATCGCTCTGGCCGGATCCGCGTTGCTGCTCACTAGCTCCTCGAAAGCTTCAGTCCGTCGTTTGCCGTGTTGATTGCCATCGCCTCTTCGTCCCCAGGTTCCCTTGTCCACGAGCTTCAAGTTCGTCGTCCGCAAGCTTCAAGTCCTTTGTGAGCTTCAAGTTCCATGTCCGTGAGCTTCGAGTCCTTCTCCAGTGCTACTTTTCAATCTAGTGCACATTTTCTTCTTCAGTGCTGCTCAGCTAGAGGAATTTAGTGCATTCATTAACTTCATCAGTGGCGGGAGTGATGGGCCTGAACTCAAGCTCTGGATCACTGGCCAATCGCAGAAGAACAGGTAAGAGTGAAAAAGGTGTGCCAGTTGGTGTGTTTTCTTTCTCTTCTTATTTTCGGTCAGAGTGGCAGTTGGTGTTTAGTTGAATGTGATCGTGTGATTTATCTTTGCGTAGTTAAGCATGAGCTCGAGGTCTAGCTCTAGCTTCATATGGTAATAGTTGTGTAAGGGTGCAATTGTTTGACTATTTGAGTGCCTAGTCTAGTTATGTTGTTATGCTTTTGTGGACTGCTCGACTGAGTGTAATCGGGTGCACAGGATGTTGAGCATCTCCTCGTGAAGAGTTTATTTGCAGGTATATTTTAAGGTCTGGATAATGGCCGCTTTAATGAGTATCCACTGTCTCTTTATTACTTGTGAGGAGCTTTTGATGATTGAAAATGAAGCAAACAGTGCTTCTCTTGTTGGTTCATCATACAGAATTAAAATGGGATATCCAGTTTTTTTTTTTTTTCATATTTTGGGCAGTTGTGGTTTCCATTGGTAATTTGAGGTCTGCTGCATATGGTTGGGGATTCCACGGGTCGAATTTACTAGGTGACCAACTGGACAATTGGCTAGACCAAATGCATATAGCTTTGTTATCTATTGAAGCAGAAACACCAAATCATGTCACTTCATGATTACTCCCATGTTCTTGTTCTCCATTTTGCAAATGTCTTCTTATTTGAATTGAAAGAAGAGAGAAAGATGAGCCACTTTTTAGCAAGGTGTTTGGTCAAGTTCTTGTGCATCTTAATTTGCTTTCTTAGTGCTTCATTGTTTCATGCTTGATTCTTCTCTGGAATCAATGGTCCCTTCTGACTTTTTCACATCTAAGATGAGACATAAGGAATGTCTTAAAACTATGGCGACTTGGTTTTATCCTTTGGATGCGTTCATTGGAACATAATTAGAAGACCACCATGTATTTAAACAAATACATGACGTACTAAGCACCAATCGGAAATTGGAAACAAGTGAGAGTTCCATCAGAAGGTTATGACATAGTTTGCCCTACATGAGACTCTGCACCAGGAGTGCAACCAAACCCGCATCCAAAGTTTTGCAACTCACTATATATCTGATAGGAGTCTCGACATATATCGAGTCCAACCGTTTTAGTATGGCCAGACAGCATATAGCACAATAAGAGATCCTTCAAAGGGAAAAAAGGGGGTGAAAGGGATGTCCATTATTTAAGAAACATCCTCAAGAAGCAAAAAATTATAATTGGTCAAAGACGAGGACAAGACACCAAATATCAACTTCTCCTTATGTATCCTCAGAAAAAGATTCATCTTCATTTTGTAGTTGCTCTGATGTTTGAATCATTGTTCAGGCACTACAATGTATGACATTTGATACTAGAGATTATCCAACAATAGCAACTTCAATCTCCATAGAGAGATCCCCCTCATCAATGTCTGGCTAGCAATACACACACCGTAAAGTAACTGCAATCAAAATTCTATAACATGACATAATCTGGCCTTTACATGCAAAACAGAGCCTAATTTAAGTTCATCACTCTCATGATGTTGAAAACTTAATAACATAGAACAACACCAAGGAACTTGCATCGATTGAAAGAGTTTGCAAATCTAGGACGCTTTATTCCAAAAGATACAATCTATCACCTTATTGATGTTAAGAACATTAACTTGTCAAAAATGACCAAAATTTGTATGGCACTGAGTGCATATAGCAAATGCGGATCATGTTTGATATTTTCACCAAAGCTGCCTGCACGAGCAGCCTAAGTGTCGTTCGCACTTCTTTCTTTAGAGCCAAGTTTTAAAAATATAAATAAATAAAGCAACACTAATCACTCCTAAGACATGATCATCATTGTAATAGATGAAATTTGTTAATCCCAAGTTAAAATCTTAATCATACTGTCAAATAAGAAATATTTGATTGAATGTGGAGTTGAGGTTTTGTGAGCCGCATGTTTTTCGTGGGTAGTCGCGGAAAAGAAGCCAAGAGACAGATAAACACAAACCGACCCGTGGCATTGCAGGATCCATGAAACAACTTCATTTGAATCCACAGTGCCAATTTTTCCAAGAAGATCTAGACTAGTCAATCCCTAATATGCTCCATTCAGTCTCAAGTTCTCCATAACCACCTAATATCCTTTTTCTGAGTACAAGATCAACCTAAAAACTCATATCAGTAAACTCCAAATGCTAAATCGCAGATCTAGATAAATCATGTATGCGACAAGTAAACCATGTCATTTTCAATCTCAACATACGATATATACTTGACATGTTTATCGCCAACGAGCTCCCCCATCTGTCAATAAGAGACTACATATTCATGAACATGGAATTGAATCTCACAAATGCCACCTAAGAACTCAAAAACTCAAGTGCAAAAAGCATATCGTTACGAAGTTTTTCTGAGGTCATCAAGGATCGTGACAATCCTATAAATTTAACAAAAGGTTATGTTCGACTTTGTTTTGAACAACCGCATGCGTATTAACATTGCAAGGAGGAATGAAGCTCATCTCCATTTCTTATTGGAGTAGATGTGTCCGTGCTCAAATTGCTTGCATTCCCAGTTGCTGAATCAAGCATAAAACAGTATCCTGGCATATAGTTCAAAGAAAACACGTCATACGGACAAACAAGCAAGGTTCCATCACAAGTAATTCGATGAACACCCATCAGCAATTACGATTCAAATAACAACTATAACATAACATTTCTGAAATATCAATGTCACCTTCTTACACTAATATCAGTCTTGATTACCATAAGAGATCTCCCTTATTCTCTTTCTAGCTCCAAATTGAGTTTGTTCTTTGATTTTTCTTTTCCAAAATTTCCTTCATGAAATAAATTTATTTGCTCCTTTTCAGTTTTCCGGAATCGAATGAGCACGTAGGAGCCAAGTGGGAGCCAGCATGGCATTGAATAGCTACTTAACAGCCACATAAGCAATTTTGTTTGTTTTCTTGACGGAAATATCAATTTGAACAAAGAAAACATAAGTTAAGGATTTGATAGCACAAATAAAAAAAAATCAAGAATTAAATTACACAAACTAATAAAGTTTAGAGACTTCCAATAGCTTTATGCCATGATAGGATGATAACTTGCAAAAGAAAGGTGGGAAGATTTTGTAGTTTATTGTCTAAATTTCAGCATCACTTCGAAATATTTTCTCAATGCCTAAGAGATGATTATATCTATTGACATCTAAATTTTGACTAAATAATTATATTTAAATCGCGTACAAAATTAGGGACCAATTTGGCTCTAACAAAAATGAGTTTTAAATCACCTAAGTGTTAATATTATTTGCATTTTACTAAGTTTTATTTTATTTTTTTATTTTCCCTTATTTTGCACTATTTTCGGATAATTATTATTAAAAAAAGGAGAGCCCACGTGGGCTGGGCCTTCGCACCCAGCCCCTTTTTTTCCATCTTTTCTTCCACATGGGCCTCGGCTCATCTGGCCCCCTAACCTTTGCAGCCCGGCCCGGCCCAGCCCTTCTTCTTCTTCTTCGTCTTCCTTTCTTCTCTCTTCCCTAATGCTACAGCACACGCGCGGTGATGGCGTTTGTGGAAGCCAGATCTCTTGCCGGCGTTGCCATGGCACTCGCTGTGTCGACAGGGGGTTCAGGTCCTTCACCGGGGCGGTGCAGGTAGGAGCCGCCCAAGCGCCGGCTTCAGCAATGAACGCACGGCCAGGAGGGCAAGCCCGCCGCTGCTGTCTCGTCAGAACTAGGTAAGAGAGAGGCCAGCGGCGGTCGCGATCCGGGTTTGTAACTGGGTCGGGTGCGGGCGTGAATCGGTTACGGTTACTGACGATTCGGTATTGATGCATGTGAGCTCATTTCTAATTTGCGTGTGGGGTGGCCGCATGGGCTTGGTAAATTTTGGCGGGGGCCGAACACTTCTTTTATTAGGCGGCGGGCTCAGTTTTATGGGTCTGAGGCTGGTTTTTAGAGGGGCTGCGTCTGGGCCTGTGGCAGCCTACCTGGGTCGATTCTGATTCGGCGATCCGACCCTGTTGTTTATTTTATAAATATTGTATTATTTTAATATGTAAAACTGTTTTAAATAAAAATCCAAAAACTATTTTTATTCCAAAATATCAAAAAATAATTTATATATTCCAGAAAAATCTCACAATATGATTTTTAAGTAATTTTCTCCACGAATGTAGGGAAAGTCTTTAAAAAATAAAAAATAAACCTCAAATTCAAACAAGATTAAGTACTAAAAATGTATTAACGATTAATTAGTATAATCATGTTTCTCTAGTTGTGTAGAAATAAAGTATTTCTCTCAATATTTTATTTAGATTTCTAATCAATTTACTCCAAATCGATTAGTGGCAATTTCTATTTGAAATTTTTGACTTGTAGATTAAAAAACTCAAATTATTAATCGTGAATTAGTGGGTAAGGAAAGCTCGGTTTAAGCACTAAGCTTAGCAACCGTTAGCCCCTCCGCTCCAGGAGGTTGCAACAATATCTCACTTACATTGACGTCATTTTTAATAGATGGAGCGTGCACTATCATTGGTTTGATTACATTAATAACACCAAAGTTTTGGCCACCCCTTTGGTGGCAAAAGTCCACTATCAATGCATGTACTTTAGCGCTATAACTTTTTGGCAACGTATTTAAGTGTCGAAATCGTAGAAAAATGATCATTGATGCTTAGTGGGAAATCCTACATGGCTTGCTAGAAAATAAGAATGCTAAACAAAGTCGTTTAACTAATTTTTCATGGATTACTTAAGTGCCAAGTTTTAAAAAATGATTTTTTTAGTG
Organism: Corymbia maculata; assembly: GCA_014182735.1. NCBI lineage: Eukaryota > Viridiplantae > Streptophyta > Magnoliopsida > Myrtales > Myrtaceae > Corymbia > Corymbia maculata. Next base: position 16,121,805 of record CM024688.1, on the reverse strand, counting down.
TCAAGACTTTTGAAAAAGGATTTTTTTAAGTGCTAAATTTTTGAAAAATGATATTTTCAATGCAAACTTTTGAAAAATGATTTTTCAAGGCCAAATTTTATTGACACTAAAAACTTATTTTTTTTTAAATTGGCATTGAAAAAAATCGTTTTGAAAAAAATTTGGCACTTAAGTGATCATTTTTAAAAAATTTTGGCACTAAAAAAATTGTTTTTCGGAAAATTTAATAAGATCTTTTTAAAATCTTCATTGAAAACGTTTTCAAAAAATTGGCATTTATGATCTACAAAAAGTTGATTAAATAAGTTAAGAAATCACGTGTTAATTTTGGCTAGAATATTTTACCGAAGGCACTTAAGGGTCTATTTGGAATCATTCCAATTTTTCTGTTTTTTTTTTTTTGTTCTTTGTTCCATGGAATAGAAAAAATAGAAATATGTTTGTAACGTCCACTAAAAAGTTGTTCCAATGAATAGATTTAGAATAGAAATGAAAAGTAGAAAAAAAGTAGTTTATTGTTCATGGGAATAATTTATAGAAACTTATTTATTGGAGACCACTCGCCGCTTGCCCGTCGGTCGCCGATCGCCTGCTGTTGATTGTTGGCAGTTGGCCCTGCCACCCAGCACCCTCGCCTACTCACTCATCGAATGCTGATTGCCAATCGATGGCCGTTGGCCACCCGTGTTTGTTTGCTAGCCATTTGTTGTCGCCCTTTGCCCAACAATCGGTGACCTGACGTCCTGCACCTGGTGACTGACACTCGTGTATGGTGAATGGCGACTTAGCGCCTG